>CM045918.1:1381302-2085575 GCA_025169955.1 Salix arbutifolia | reverse complement strand
CATGGCCCAACAAAAACTTGGGCCACAAGCCTTGGGCCTTGACCACTTAGTTTGTTAGCACCTGAATGAATAGAAATTTTGAATACCATAGAACACCCATCAATATGTACTAGATTGTAAAAAACAAGGCTTGCGAGAAACATGGATTGTGTTTAACATGATAACTATACTAATTATAATCAGACAATTACAAGGAACTAGCATCTCCACAGTAACATAAACACTTCCTATTATCTGTGAATTATTCAACAAGATTGATCTCCTAGAAATCGATAATCTCTGACGAAGAACACTACAAACATTCGCCGCAGGATCCCACCCTGGCATGCCACTGCAATCCTGCCGAAGAGAGAAGAAGGGCACTGGAATACTGCTCCTGCTTTTCAGGTCCAAAATCTGTGATAATTTATAAAATGTAACCAAACAAACAAATCGATTCATAATAAGTCCATTGGAGAACGAATTGTTATTTATAATACAGCATGCAGAGAAATAGATTTTAAGAATAATAAGGAAATGGGATGTAGTGCTGTTATTTAACTCCTATCTCGTAGGTAATCTGGAGATGAAGCTGATGACAACACCCGATGTCTGAGTTTTTTCAGACTCTAAACCCATGAATACAGGGTACAAGAGTATAGTTAAAACTCAATTTGAATAGCAGATTTATAACTTTTTTTTTCAAAAATAGTTTGCCTCAGTTGAATCCATTAATATCATTATAATGTAGCTTACACCAAGTAGGTTCTCCCTGAAACAGGGGCTCGGCTCCACTACACCTAAACAAGTTGGATTGTATCATCACAGGCAATTTCACAAACACATACAAAACATTTACGCTCAAAACAACAGTTTAAATCAAATACAAAGTAATATTAGATCTAAAACCATTTAAAATTTCAAAACCAGAAAATTGTAGGATTTATAAATTATATGGCTCAGAGATATGACAGCTCTATCAATCAAGAATTATCAGTAGCAGAACTGGCGTTAAAGCTGTAAATTAATCATCACTGCCAAAAAGATTTGAAATCGACAACCACATAATAAACAACATAAAACATTGGGCTGGCTCATATCAAGAAATTCAACCATTAATAATTTTTATCTTCAACGATTTCTCTCAGAAGCGCGGATAAAATCCAATTTAATCATCGCCAACTAATTGAATCACAGAAATAATCAAAATTTTATGAATTTGGAGGGAATTTTTAGAGGCAAAACCATTAAACCGAGTTGAGTAAGCCCCCACGTGAACCCCGCCAAAAGATTCAATCTTTGCCTCTTTGACTAGCTTTATTTCAACCATATATCTCAAAACAAGCTAGAGGTATTGAGAGGGCAACAAAAATATAGAGAAAAATAACACAAACCCAGATGAAAAAAACAGCGAGGTTTTCAAGATTAAGAGATGTAGCCGTTGATTTGACACAAAAAAGCCGTGGAAAAGGTACAAAAGGCTAATCTGCAACACTAAACGGCAGATGTTTTAGCACGAGCTTTGGGACTTTCTACCTCAGAGAATAGAAATCAGCGAAGCCTGGGAGGCATCGTGCAGATAAAATCTGAAAAGACTTAAGGTTTGTGGAACGATTTGAGATTTGATACAACAAACAGAGCTTTAGAGACTGCGAGTGAGAGAGTAGTGGAGGGGTTACGATCTTATATAGAGGGGGTTCAAGAGCTATAAAACCCTAGTTGTTGTTATTTGGCATTTTTGGGTGAAGGCCGGGGCTGCATTTGTTATAAAACCCTAGCTGTTGTTATTGTAATGGGCTGGTCTGATTTTCGAGGGGTCCATTATAAAAAACCCAAATTAAATCTGATTAAACCAAATCAAGTCTTAGTTTTATTTTGTTTGCTTATGAACAATGTTTTTTTCTTTATTTCATTCCATAATCATGATTATGATATTTGAATGTGAAAAGATTTGTATTTCATTGGTGGTCCACTAAATTGATAATTGAAACAAATTTAATGATTTATAAAAGCTTTATTGGTTGGTCCATGATATCAAATGATGAATTACATTTATTTCATAATATGTTATTCTTGATTGAGACATGAAAATTTATTCATTGCCATATTTTAAAAATTTATCTTATGTACGCAATAAATATTAAAATGATTTTTTTAATCAAAACCTGAAATAATTTAGGAAATTAAATAAATAAATAAATAGAATTTGCTAGTAACAATATTAAATATGGAATAATTTAAAAAAATAGATGGATTTGATGTGCAATGTATTTTTTTTTTCTCTTCAGAAAACTCATTTTTATGATAATGATTTCAAATAGAAAAGTCTATATTGGCATTCTATTGATTAAAATAATTATAAAATTATAAAATATTACAACCCGTTCACTCTTTTATACTTTATTTTAACTTGGTGAAGATTGTTCGGAAATGTGTTAAATCTTATTATTTAGATAATTTTTAATTTATTAAAATATATATATTTTTAAATATTTGTAATATTGATATATAAAAACAATTTAAAAATATCAGAGAAAAAATCTAAAAGTATTAGAAGGCATGACACGCTGTTTCAGTTTTCTGAACTAGCAGGACACATGGTGTAATCACCATAGCATTGCGTTTGTTAATTCAGAGTGAGCTCGCACTAACCCATCTTTCAACATCTCATTTTAAATTCTCTTACAATTTCAATTATAATATGCTGAATCCGATTCTAAAAGTCCATCTGGGTATTGCCGTTTATTTATTTATCGAAGTTCTCTCCTTTTCAGTGATTTTTTTGGCTTTTGTTTTGTATTTGTTTGGTTATTTGGATTGGTTTGTGATCTGGTGTGTTTCAGTGATGTCTGAATGATTGGTTTTGTAGGTTTTATCCGGGTTTGGTTTATGCTCACCAAATGTTTGATGGAATGTGTTTCCCCCATTTTTCCCTTTCCAGAAGCAGGTTAGAAATGGCTTTGAGGAAGAAACTATGGGAGAATCTTGTGGAAGAATTCAGTAAAACCTATTTTATGCATTCGAGATTTTATAGTTCAAGAGTTGACTTTAAGAAGCTAAGGCCTATGGTATTAAAGAGGATTCAAAATCGTGCCAAGGATTATCCGGTGAAAGGAATGGTCCCGGTTGCCCGAGAGGTTCTGGAAAAAAGAAAGGTTCTTATTCAAGGTGTTTCCACTCTTATGCAAGTTTTTCCGGTCTTGGCTTGCAAGTAAGTTGCTAAAATTTGATGCACATTCTAGATTTTAGTGTGTTTAAGGTAAAAAGAATAAAAGTGTTGTCTTTTCCAATCACCAAATGTTCTTGTTTGATTGATTTGTTATCATGATTGAAACAAAGTGTTTTGTAGGTTCTGTCCTGAAGTATATATTGGTGAGAAGGGTCATTTGATTCAGACTTGTTTTGGTTACAAGCGTTGTGGTAGGAAACGGGTTCATGAATGGATTCCTGGGGGCTTAAATGATATACTGGTGCCTGTAGAGACATTTCGCTTAGATAACATGTTCCAAGATGTTATCAATCATGACCAAAGATTTGATTTTGATCGTGTTCCTGCAGTTGTGGAGTTATGCAAGCAGGCAGGTGCCCATATAGATGATGAGAATCTCCACCCACGCTTGTTGAATTCAGACTGGGGGATTGGTCATATTGATGGAGGTGGGCCCTTCTCGCCTAGCCATTTGATGTGTATAGCCAAAGAAGTTCTCGATGCGTGGGAGAAGCTTAGATCAGGTGTGCAAAGGTTGTTGTTGGTTTATCCATCCAAAGTTTGCAAGCATTGTTCTGAAGTTCATATTGGGCCATCTGGACACAAGGCTCGGCTTTGCGGGGTATTTAAGTTTGAGAGTTGGCATGGGAAGCACTTCTGGAAGAAGGCAGAAGTTGATGATTTAGTGCCTCCAAAGATTGTATGGCGGCGGCGGCCTCGAGATCCTCCTGTTCTTGTGAATGAAGGGCGAGATTTTTACGGACATGCACCAGCAGTGGTGGATCTATGCACGAAGACTGGCATTATTGTACCAACAAAGTATTCTTGCATGATGAAAATTCAGGGTTTATCAGCACCTGTTTCCAGATGAACGTTGAAGACATCTTTTGATTGAATCTAAAGTGGAGTCAGCATCAAGATATTTGTTCTGATGATTTATGAGCCTCATAAACGTAAGGATTTGGATGCTTATATTGTGTTTATAGGGGTTACAGATGGTTGGGTGATACAAAAATGGATTGAAATGCTAGTAACTCAAAAATTCCTCATAGCTGGTGGACCAGTTTTAGTATTTAATGTTCTATTAAAATTAAGGGCTTGGCTAACTCGTGTCCTTAGAACATATGTCAAGAGGCTAGTTATTAGTAGTTAATGCTTGCAGTTAGCTGATTCAATCACCTGAAATTTAAGATAGGTGTAAAGATGCACGAGATTCTTGAAATTATATATACAAATAGATATACAACCTGCTCTCTCTTTATTACATTAATGATGCATATTTCTATGCTCAAATTTTGTAAATGGATATCATGCGACCACACAAATAATTTGTCTAAAATCAATTGCATGAGGAAATGTATAATGAATATGCGTTTTATTTTCTATTTTTGTTTTTTGATCTTCGGTCTTAATGTAACAAGGTAAGACTCAAACTCAAATCATTCCTTCTGCTTTTTATGATGGAGTATCATCTGTTGAAACACTTGTGGTGAAAATTACTGGTTCCACTCATGATCAATACTAAAATACATTTTGGTTTATACTAGGTTTCCCCCATCATAAGTATATTAAATACCTAATATCTTGTCTGCATGCAGAATCTCCTATATACTATTTAGGCTCTAGAAACTTAAGCTAGAGCTGACCCTAGCTGAGTTTCTAGTTGAACTAAACAGGATTGATCCAATAAAACCTAGTTGACTAGAGAATTTAGTGATCGAATTAATTCTAGTTTTAAATTAAATTATATAAAAATTATCTTGATATGACCTTGTCTACTTAGAGGGTATTTGCAATGTGTTTGGAAAATATTTTTTTTTACTTTGAATTAAATTTTTTTGGTGTTTTTAGATCATTTTGATGTGCTGATATTAAAAATTATTTTTAAAAAAAATAAAAAAAATCATTTAGACGCTTTTCTAAATAAAAAACATTTTAAAAAATAATTTCAACTACAATTTTAAATAAATACTTATAATCCAAGGAAAAAATCAGAGAATAAAAAAAATAGACTACATTACCCTTTTCAACTCGCGATGCAAGTTATGGAATTTATCAGGTCTTTTTTTTTGTGTATAATGAAAAAATACAAAATGTGTTATAAACTTAATAAAAAAATTTAAAAACTATAAAAAAAAACCACAAACAAAATTGCCATATCATACACACGATTATTAAAAACATATCACCTCACATATTTTAGTTGCCCTAATAATGAATTATCATCCTGTAAATTCAGAACTTCCAGCAACCCCCTTCAACAAATCCTTCATATCGATTCTGAAGTTGGAGAAGCTAGCTCTCGAGGGCTCAAAGCTGAGAGCTCTTAAGAGACCGTTAGATAAAAATCAAATAGAATCGAAAATGATCACCGGATACAATAGATACTAATTAATAATGACATTTAAAAACAAGAGTAAGATTCAAACTCGCGATTGTATTAAGAAAGATTCTAACCAAATTGTATTCCAAAGATTCAAACCGAATTTAATCCATATCTTTGTTTGTATAACCGATTTTGGTTTTTTTTATAACTTTAATTTGGTTATTTTCATAGATAAAAACTGAACCGAACCGAACCGAAAATGATCACTGAATCAAACTGAATAAAACAGATATTAATTAATAATGATATTTAACAACAAGAGTAAGATTTGGACTCCGATCATATTATGAAAATTCAAACCGAATCGTATTACAAAGATTCAAACCGTTGTTTCCTTAATTGGCTATATATGATCCAGTTGTTATCAAAGCAGATGCAAATCATGAAATTAATTTTAATATAAATCATCACATTTACACTACTCAGGTTATTAATTAATGGTCAAGATTTATATTAATAAAGAGATAATCCCAAGTGCCGTACAACTCAGGTTACAATTGGATATTTTACAACCATGGACGTAGTTTCGCAGCCATAAATACTGCAGAAATTCTAGCAACTCAGTATCCACTACGACTCACTGTTCCCTTGAACACATAAAGGATATCGCCATTATCAACGCCATGCCACCTGAGGCTGCAATTCTCACGCATGATCCTTTGCTTGTGTATAAACAAATAATCATCTTGAGGGAGAATCTTTCTGCTCAAAAGAAGTTGCCTCATCTCATTCACCGTGCCTGAATCTTTCATTTCCACTGGAATGCGTTCTGAATTGAGCAGACAAGATGAAGTTTGCACCGCCACACTTAGCTTTCTCGAGGGCGGATCGTCCCTTACTCGAGTCATGGTTTTGAGGAACACGACAATCTCAGAGAATTCATGAATTCCATACTCACTGAGGTTGCGAAAATCTTCGTCAAGTTCCACCCCAGAAAAGAAAAGAGACATCCTTTTGATTGGTGTGCCATCAAAAAGGTGGATTTTTTCCTTCAGGCTACGCACCGTATCTGTTCTGTCAACCTCTATATTAATCTGTCTTGCTGAAAATTTCACTATGATTTGAATCTTCCTACAGTAGCTGCTAAATAATGGCATCATGGGTTCGACGGTGAGTTCAATTCTTGTGCCATCAATGACGATGGGATAGTCTTCCATGTCTAGCCCATCAATCAGCTCCCAACCTGATACAGCAAGAATTTGTGCAGCCACAGGCACACCTACGAGTTGTTGAATCCTTCTTTTGATATCAAGAACAGAATCTTGTAAACCAATCTCCAATAGAAATTCCCGTGCCCCGGCAACAATAATGACCTTCATCTTGTTCCAGCTCAAATGAAGCCTGTTAGGGACTTGCCTGAGTGATGGTAAAAGAATGGCGATAATATTTAGCGTTGGATGTTTCAAGATTTGTTTCAAGTTCATAAAAATGAGGAGTAAATAGCTCTAAAACTCATGCTAAGAGAGTGAGAAACACTATTTGCATGGTTAAATTCTCCCTGGAAGCATTTTGTATATGATCCAAGGCATGGATTCATGCAACATGTATTCCTGAAACAGAACAGGCAACCAAATATATGTCTATCTCGTACACACAGAATTTAACTTCTAGTTGTGTTTCAGCCATGCTTCAAACCAGTAACTGATCGAAGCTATTTGTTGATTTTAAATGGCGGCCCTGAAAGGATTTGAGGTGTTAACTATCATATTAACAAAATGATCGTCATCTAAAAGTACGTGATGGAATTTTGTCTAATGTAATTCGTTAAAAAATAATATAAATTATATTTTTTATCTTATATAATAACTTGAATTTTTACGTGAGATGATTTCTTGACATGATATTAGAACCTTTGATGACTCAGCGGTCACGAATTCGAATCTCACCACCCCTATTCTATTTAATAAAAATTAAGCATAAGATAATATGAGTCTATGAAAGTTTTAAACTCACAAAGCTTTCACTCGAGGTTTTTTGTTAAAAAATAATATAAATTATATTTTTAGGTCTCATCTAATAATTTAAGTTTTTAAATAAAATTATTTTTTGATATTTTTAATGGGCCATATTTATATATATACAAAAAAAAAAAACATTACCGGAAAATTAAAAAAAAAACAAAGGAAATACCAACCAAAAATTATTATTTTTAATTTATAATGGAATTGGTGATGTAATAAAGAAAACTATATTGGTGATTTTGTTGGCACTTTTGATGTGTTAAATTATTATTGATGAATTTTTCATTGGTGATTTTAAAAAGAATTAAAACCTGAAAAAAAAAATTCCTGGTTATACTTTTTTTATTATTTTTTTCCCGCTTATATATTGTTTTGTTTTGTTTTTTATAACCGAGGTGTCCGGGCTAGTTTATGCGCTCCACGACTAATTCCCAGACCCAATTTTTTTTGTTTTTGATAACCAGGGTGTCTAGATCACCTCACGTGCACCACGACTAATCCTCAGACCCACTTTTTTTTTTATAATCGGGGTGTCCAGACCAGCTTTCATCAAATATATTTAGGTTTCATTTCGGTCCTCAGTCTTTTAATTTTTGGATTGGTTTTAAATCCTTTAATATTTTTTGTATCAAAGTTTGGATTTGTTTCAATTTTGTCCTTAGAATAAAATTGATTATATATTTATTTTTCATTTCAGCCCCTATACTTTTAATCTTTTATTTTATTTTGATTATATTTTTTTTCATTTCAGCCCTTATACTTATTGTCACACCCTCTGCGAGAGCGCAACGACTCTCCCCGCGAGCCGAGAAATTCATGTCAGGGTTTTATCTTTATTTTCGTGAAAAAAAGGGAGTCGCCGCCTAGTATTATGGTTACTAGAAAACCTAAACTGCTCTTTCATAGATTCTATGACAAGGGACTGGTTGCGTAAACGAAGGTTTTAGCACCCCTAGTACGCCCTACCTAAGGTAAGCTGCTTGGTGTTTTGGTTTGCCTTATAATTGTTATGGTATTGATCTTTCAAAGAAATGTTGGTTAAATGAGGATGGCGTATTATTCTCGTAAAAATATTTTGGATATTTACCATTTTAAGGTTTCTTTATCCAAATATTTACGGTGAATAACAACGAATTATCCCCGCTTATATTTTGGATATTAACCCCTTTAGGATTATTTTTTTACCTAAATATCAACAGTGAATAATAACAAATTATCCCCGTCAATATTTTGGATATTAACCCCTTTAGGATTTATTTATCCAAATATCAATAGTGAATAATAACGAATCCCCAAAAATAAGATTTTGATATTGTTGGAATATTGGCCAATACCCTTTGGATTTTATAAATATATTGTAAAATCCAAAAATACGAGAAAATGATTTTTCTTTGTTTACGAAATCCATGCTAAAAAATCATTTTTCTATAAAATTCTGAAATAGTATATATTTTTTAAAAAAAAGGAATGTTCAAAATATATTAGAGTATTGGTCGTATGCACGTAAACAACATGTTTTTTTGTCTTTTAAAAATATATATTTTTCATGCAAATTTTTATTTTTTCTATTTTTTTCTGTTTTTTTGTTGTTTTTTTATTGTTTTTTTTTGTGGGCTGGCTATCAGCCCACCTTGCCTAGGGCAGGCCTGCTGCCCACCACATTTCGGTATGGGCTTTCAGCCAGGTGGCTGGCAGCCCAGCTCTCATCTAGTCTGGGCTGGAAGCCCACCTTACTCAAAGGGTCCGGTCGAGCACAAAGCCCAGCTCGACCAGCCCACGCGGGGAGTGAATTAATTCACTCCCCGCATGCAAGAGACGATGAAGAGTAAATTTTCAAGTGTGATGAACGGTGTACCTGTTAATATCGTTGTGTAGAGGAGGTCGAGGTGGTCTTCCGATTGTGGTGGCATCGGAAATGATGGCCTGTGGTGGCTGGAGTGGGCGTCGGAAGGCGACGGGGCTGCATCGCTGCGTCGATTGCTGCTGTTGCTGCCTTCGCCTTAGACCATGGCTGGGCTGCTGGAATAGAGGGGGAGCTTCTGGCAATCACAAGGTGGTTCTAGGTGGTCGGAATGGGTGGCCTGAGTTACTGAACTGAGAGGGAAAGAGAGAGAGCCTTCTGGTTTTAGAGAGAGAAATGGTTGACCGACAGAGAGAAAAAGAAAAGGAGAGATCCAATGATGCTGGGGATGGTGAAACAAATTCTTTGAGTGTTTTTTTTACGTAAATCTTCCCTCCTGATTCTCTGCTTTTTTTTCTTTGTTCTTCGTGATTTTTCTTTTTTTTCTCCTCTCCTTTGTGTTTTCTTTCTCTTCTCTGTTCATTCTCCTCTGCAACGTAAAATCTCTTCCCTTTATGTGAATTTTGTACTCTACTCCTCCTGCTACATAAAATCTCTTCCCCTTCCTTTTTTCTCTCCTTGCTCGTTGTGCATGGCTGCAATATTTATAGGCGCAGGAGGTAACCGTTGCAACGGTGGACTACCTCCTGCGGCAACATGCCTAAAGGAATAGCTGTCGGTGGCAGCGTGCAGGTGGCCTGTCGGCGGTGGTGCAGGCGATAACGTGCTTTGAAAGGTGTAAGTACAGTTTGGTCCTTCAATTTGTAATTGTTTTAATTGCACCCCCAATTGGATTTAAATTTATGATTTTGTGCAATTACACCCCCGTCAGACTCTCAATTTGTTCAATTTGGCCCTCGATTTTGCATAATTAGCTTGAAAAAATTCAAATTGGTCTTTGAAAATTCCAATCTTATCAATTGAACCCGAATTAAGTTCAAGATCTTGATTTTTCATCGATTAAGTCCTTAATAAAATTAATTTGACCAATTTAAAGTATAATTAAGTCCTTGCTCTTAATTAAACCCTTCAATTAGACCCTAAATTAATTCTCCAACATAATTACACTTTTAAATTGGCCAACGATTAAATCAAATTAGTCCATAAAAATATAATTGTAACTTTTGACTTAATTTTTATGTAGATTTATCCGACAATAAACCAATCGACAACTTACCCTGTTGCTTCTGAACTAAGAATCTTCAGCTCCATCGATCAAAACCAATCAATAAAATCACTGAACATAAAATTAACTTAGCCAGAGGTAGAAACCAGCTGCTACGTACTATTTGCTATTAGGGTTTTCCTTTCCAACCACATGAAATATTAATTTGAGCTTCGGGTCTGGTCATATCCAAACCTCCTCCACTTCTTTGCCTTCTCAAATACAACCCTAATCCGTCCAAGTTAAGGATTAACTGGAATTCTTTACACACACACACTCCAATCCCTTACAGTTTCGGACTACCACTACTCCACTCTAATTTCCTTTTTTAACTTGATTTGACAAGCTTGGAAAATTCAACATGAGCCCTTAGATTGCATGGCCCATGCGCTTGGAATAAAATAAAAAAGAAAAGCGATATATTTATTGATGTTCTTGTTTCGGTGGCATCTTCCTTTCGAAATCCGTCGCAAGAGGGTAAGAAAATATTAGAAATATTTTCTTTTATATATTTACACGGATCTCCTTTGTGTTTTGTTTGATTATATAAAATAAAAATGATGAGTCTGACCTGTTAATTATACATACTGATTTCTATTACCGAAATCAGTCCCTAAACAATAGATCATTTGATCCCACAAACATTTATATTTATGATGAAACTTTCGGATATATAACAATGGAGAATTTAGAACATACCGTTCTCCATTTTGATCTTGAAATGTTGTATAGAATCCTTTGATGATCACTGTGTTGATCTTCTCCTCTAAACCTTCTTCTTTTCGGCAATCCCTTGATGGAGAGGAATTAACTTTTCGGTTTGCTTTCTATTCTCTTCCAATATTCAGAATTTTGGTTTTTTCGGGTCACCAAATAACCACCACCCTTCTTCCTTTTATACCCACCGAATGGGTGTCAATAATAGGAGGGTTGTGTCTTTTAATTAAATGACATTAAAGACATTACCTTAACTTTATTTTTATACACATACATATATTTAAAACCATCAATATATGTATGTATACAACCTTATGAGAATATATGTTATATTATGGTTAGAGGAGAGGGTCTCAACGTACCCATTCTAATACTCGTTTATTGAGACCGATCCATCACGGTTTCGCTTTAACGTATTAGAATCCGTAGACTTTACAAAGAACTTGAACTTTCATGATCGGACCGTTAATACATCGGCCACTCTACGGGAAATATTCTTACATTCTCCCACTTGGCCGTTGTGTTAACTTTATAGTCCAATTCCCTTTCATGCGTATCTTTACATCAAGTTCAATATTCAGTAAGTGCCATAAAACCAGAATTAGTCGAGTCATGGCGGTTGCCCATCATTTACTGCGATGGGGTCCCTTCCAAGTACCACACACCAACTCCAACTTTACTACTTCTTTGCTATTGAGATTTCACTATAATTCTCAAAAAAAAACTTTATGTTGAGAGAAACCAAAATTCTCAACTTTATATGTTATCTAAAACTTTACATTCATAACTATTATGATAACATTCTTTAATTACAGAAAAACACAAACTTTAATGACATCATCTTTGAGTAACAATTTTACATGAGCACAAACTATTGTAGCAAGGTCTTATCTATTATGCCCATTTTCTCTACATGGCCAATAAATATACCGGGCGGTAATCCTTTCGTCAAAGGATCTGCCAACATCATGTTTGTTCTTATATGCTCAAAAGTCACTCTGCGTTTCTGCACTTCTTCTTTTACAGACAAGTATTTAATTTCCATGTGCTTAGCACCTTTCGAATACTTGTCATTCTTTGAGAAGAAGACTGCTGCGGAATTATCACAGTAAATTCTCAGCGGCTTGGCTATACTGTCAACGATTCTAAGCCCTGAGATAAGGTTTCGCAGCCACAATGCTTGAACCGTGGCTTCAAAGCATGCCACGAATTCGGCCTCCATGGTGGAAGTAGCAATGACAGACTGCTTTCCACACTTCCATGAGACTGCTCCCCCAGCTAATAGGAACAGATAGCCAAACGTCGACTTCCTAGTGTCGACGCAGCCGGCATAGTCTGAATCTGAGTATCCGACGATTTCTATATTGTCGGATCTCCTGTATGTAAGCATGTACTCTTTGGTGCCTTGCAAGTACCTGAGAACTTTCTTTGCAGCTTTCCAGTGATCCATTCCGGGATTACTTTGATACCGGCCCAACATACCAACAGCAAAACTGATATCTGGCCGAGTACATGTTTGAACATAGTTCAAACTCCCAACCACTGAAGCATACAGAATTCTTTCCATTTCTTTACGTTCCAATTCATTTTTGGGCATTGCATTTTGCTGAATTGATCCCCTTTCTGAATTGGAGCCTTTCCAATGGAACATTTATCCATCCCATATCTCTTTAGGACTTTATCTATGTATCCTTTCTGAGACAAACTTAACAGTCCTTGTGATCTATCACGGATTATTTCTATCCCTATCACATAAGATGCCTCACCCATATCCTTCATTTCAAAGTTACTAGAGAGATATTTCTTTACGTCACTTAACATTCCCATGTCATTCGCAGCTATTAATATGTCGTCAACATATAATACCAGAATGGCAAACTTGCTCCCACTAACCTTCATGTAGATACATCGATCAACGATGATCTCTACAAAACCATACGACAATATGGTATCATTAAATTTTATATACCATTGTCTGGAAGCTTGTTTCAACCCATATATTGACTTCCTCAGCCTACACACAAGATTTTCCGTTCCTGTGGCCACAAAACCTTCAGGTTGGTCCATATAAATTTCTTCCTCAAGCTCTCCATTCAGAAAGGCGGTTTTAACATCCATTTGGTGAAGCTCTAAGTCATAATGAGCCACCAATGCCAAAACAATTCTTAAGGAATCCTTCTTTGAAACTGGAGAGAAGGTTTCCGTATAGTCAATGCCATCCTTTTGAGTGAAACCTTTAGCAACAAGGCGAGCCTTGTACCTTTCTAAGTTACCTTTAGAATCCCGTTTGGTCGTAAATATCCATTTACACCCAACAGTTTTGAAACCATCAGGCAACTCTACTAGGTCCCACACTTTGTTGACATTTAAAGAAGAAATTTCTTCTTCTGCAGCATTTGACCACTTTTCAGAATTTTCGCTTTTCATGGCTTTTCTGAATGTTTTCGGTTCTTCATCAAGACTAAGGTCGCATTCAATTTCAACATCGTAAACCACATAGTCATCTGTAATGGCGGATCTTCTTTCCCTTATAGATCGCCTCAATGGTACTTGTGGCACGATGTGCTGTTCTTGAATTGCGATAGGTTCATTTTCGATTTCCTGGTTTAGTGGGACCGTATGTTCTTCATTCTGTTGTTCTATTTCGGTATTTGGTTGTACACCAACAACAGGAATAACAACTTGGGTCGGAACTACGGGTGAAGAATCTTCTACCCGAATTTCTTTTATGTTCACTCCCCTAGATTCTGAACTCCCACTAGTTTCACCATTTTCAATGAACCTAGCATTACCCGTCTCGACAATTCTCGTACTATGACTAGGACAGTAAAAGACAAATCCCTTAGACTTTTCCGGATAGCCAATAAAATATCCACTGACCGTCCTTGAGTCTAATTTCTTTTCATGTGGGTTATACGGCTTTACTTCTGCTGGACATCCCCAAACACGTAAATGTCTTAAACTGGGTTTCCTTCCCTTAAATAGTTCAAATGGTGTCATTGGAACTGCTTTACTAGGAACCCGGTTTAATATATACGTTGCAGTCTTTAATGCGTATATCCACAACGACATGGGAAGTTTGCAATTACTTATCATACTCCTAACCATTTCCATTAATGTACGGTTACGCCTTTCAGCTACACCATTTTGCTGAGGTGTTCCCGGCATTGTGTATTGCGCACAAATGCCTTTACTTTCTAGAAGTTTTGCAAATGGACCTGGACATTGTCCACTTTCGGTGAATCTACCGTAAAACTCACCACCTCTATCCGATCTCACTACTTTCACTTTCTTTTCTAATTGCCTTTCTACTTCATCAATGAATAATTTCAGTACATTCACTGACTCCGCTTTATCATGCAATAAATAAGTGTATCCATAACGTGAGTAATCGTCAATAAAAGTGATAAAGTATTTTTCACCACTCCATGACGGAGCATCGAATGGGCCACAAATATCCGTGTGTATCAACTCTAAAAGTTGACTACTTCTTGTGGCGGGTTTCTTTGTGATGTGTTTGGTTTGCTTTCCTTTAATGCATTCTATACACACATCTAAGTCACTAAAATCTAATGGAGGTAATAATTCTTTCTTTATTAACCTCGTCATCCTTTCTTTAGATATGTGACCTAATCTTTTATGCCACAAGAGTGCTGATTTTTCATTTGATGCACTACGTTTAATTCCTTGATTCTCAACATTAAACAAAGATTCAGAAAAACATTTATCAAGATTAAACCTGTACAGTGAATCAACCAAAGTACCATTACCATAAAAGTAGTCTTTTCGGTACAAAGAAAATACACCATGTCCAATCTTAAAATCAAATCCTAAATCGTCCAACCTACTTACTGAAACAAGATTTCTAGCACATTCAGGTACAAAGAGACAATTTTCAAGATCTATATAACAACCAGTGTCAAAGATCAATCTGTACGTCCCAATGCCTACTATCCGCGCCTTCATCCTGTTTCCCATGAACAAATAACTTTCAGTTCTTTTTAAAGGCTGGATCGTACTGAATCCCTGTTTAATATGAGATACATGAGTAGATGCACCAGAATCAAGCCACCAAGTATTTCTAGGCACTTCTACAAGATTTAATTCGGAACAAACAAATAAATGTTGTGTACCTTTCTTGTCGAACCATGCCTTCCTTCTAGGACAGTCTTTCTTCATGTGTCCCTCCTTCTTGCAGAAGAAACACTTGACCACTTTACGGATATTATTTTCAGGTCCTTTGAAGATACCCTTATCCTTCCTTTTGTCCTTTATATTTGGTTTCTTAAAGCTGCTACCGGCTTTGTTTAGTCCAACGATGAGTGCAACTTGATTTTTCTGCTTCTTTAACCTCGCCTCCTCCTGTATGAGCATGGCCTTCAATTCCTGAATGTTCCATTTATCCTTTATGGTGTTGTAATTCACCTGGAACTGGCCATACTCTTGAGGCAGAGAGTTAATGATGAACTGAACCAAGAAAGATTCATGCACCTCCATCCCCATGGACGTCAACCGTGATGCCAGATTAGACATGTGCGTAACATGTTCATGGATTGTCTGAGACCAATCGAACCTCTTCGTAGTCAGCTCGCTCATCAGGCTGCCTACAATCGATTTGTCAGCTACATCCGATTGGGATTGTTCCTTTATTTTCAGAATGAATTCCCTTGCTTTCTGTGTTTTAGGCATAGATGGCTTTATACTTTCTGCCATCGACATCCTCAGTAAGTTCAGGCACAGCCGGTTAGAGCGCTCCCACGTCTCATAACGAGACTTTTCCAATTCTGAGCTCTCATCCGTAATGGCTGTTGGCTCCTCATTAGTGAGTATGGCTTGGTCTAGGGACATTACACCCAAAGAAAACCTTATCTGTTCAGACCATTCCTCATAGTTGAGTCCATTAAACTTGACCACAGAATTTGCAGAAGCAAACAAACTTGATGAAGCTGCAAAATTTTCAACGTGCTTACCGTTAGTGCTTTGAAACTTTAATAGATTCATCAACCAATAAAATCTAAACACTTTACTTGTATGTATTTAAGCAACCTGTGGGCAATACATAAATACATACACTTTGCATGATGCTTGTTTAGATTTTCTTTAATAATTAATCAAGTCATACATACCACCGATAACAATGCTACCTGTGGGTATACACATTATCGACCGTAGCATAAATGATTAATACTTTAGGTGTTACTTATTACACCCAATGATCCACCTGTGGGTGATCTCCTAGGATATATTAAGTAATTAATTGATCAATCGAAACCTTTCATGTCATTTAAGCATCATTTAATCATGATCAATTATGAATCTTTACTTTACCGTCATATTAAATATAACTAGATCACTGTGGTGATTAACAAGTTATACATAATATGAACTCCTTTTAATAAGCTTTTATGTATTAACATTTCGTAATACATTAGCTTAATTACTTTACGGTTTGCAGCGGAAACATTTTAAGAAGAAAAAAAAAAAAAAAAAAATTTTTTTTTTTTTTCTGCATGACCCGGTCAACCGCTTGGGTTACCAAGTGAACCGGTCACCAATTGAACCGGTCGACCGGTTGGGTCACCAATGGAACCGGTCGACCGGTTGGGCACTTGAACCGGTCGACCTTTATATACATGTACCGGTCGACCGGTTCACTTTTACCAAGTGACCGGTCAACCGGTTCACTTTTATCCCATATGAACCGGTCGACCTTTATCTACATGAACTGGTCGACCGGTTCACTTTTACCAAGTGAAACGGTCGACCGGTTCACTTTTACCAAGTGAACCGGTCGACCGGTTCACTTTTATCCCATATGAACCGGTCGACCGGTTCACTTTTACCAAGTGAACCGGTCGCCCGGTTGGTGTTTTATTCATCGTCATCTTTGACGAAAACCACCATTAAAACCAGTAATCAAAAAAATTCATAACTTTTGATCTACACCCAACATTTTAACATATAATACACTGTTGGAAAGATAATCTCAGCCTCTACACATTGATATAATTGTTTTCATGCATCTCAATTTATCAATGTTTGATAAGATTAAATAAACAAAACCAGAATTCATCACCAATCCATTAATGGGAGATCAATGGGTTCTATTAGGCTCTGATACCACATGTTAATTATACATACTGATTTCTATTACCGAAATCAGTCCCTAAACAATAGATCATTTGATCCCACAAACATTTATATTTATGATGAAACTTTCGGATATATAACAATGGAGAATTTAGAACATACCGTTCTCCATTTTGATCTTGAAATGTTGTATAGAATCCTTTGATGATCACTGTGTTGATCTTCTCCTCTAAACCTTCTTCTTTTCGGCAATCCCTTGATGGAGAGGAATTAACTTTTCGGTTTGCTTTCTATTCTCTTCCAATATTCAGAATTTTGGTTTTTTCGGGTCACCAAATAACCACCACCCTTCTTCCTTTTATACCCACTGAATGGGTGTCAATAATAGGAGGGTTGTGTCTTTTAATTAAATGACATTAAAGACATTACCTTAACTTTATTTTTATACACATACATATATTTAAAACCATCAATATATGTATGTATACAACCTTATGAGAATATATGTTATATTATGGTTAGAGGAGAGGGTCTCAACGTACCCATTCTAATACTCGTTTATTGAGACCGATCCATCACGGTTTCGCTTTAACGTATTAGAATCCGTAGACTTTACAAAGAACTTGAACTTTCATGATCGGACCGTTAATACATCGGCCACTCTACGGGAAATATTCTTACATGACCATGTTTTTCTTGTTTTTATTTAATTTTATTAATTTAGTTTAAAAAATATAATCATTTAATTATTAAAATATCACATCCAAGTAATAATTAACCCATAACATGACCGTCGGAAGAGCTAAAGAAAACAAGCTTCCTCCACTTCTTTGACTTCACCACCTTCTAGAATACAACGCTAATCCTTCCAAGACAAGGATGAACTGGAACTCTATATACCGTTATTCCTAGCCCTAATCTCTTTATTAACATCATTGTCTTCGTTTTCTCTACCGTCGTTTTCATCTCACCACCACCATCTCTATCTTGTTTCAATCTAGTTCGTGAGTATGAACCCCATTTTTCTTCCCCCACCTCCTCCATTTTCATTCATCCCTTTCCCTCCTCCAAGCCGCAGCTCGGTGCCTCCTCCTCCTCTCTACTGTCCTCCGCCTCCTCACTTCCTTCCCACCATAAGCACCGGTATTCACTAGAACAAACCCCCTCCAGGGTTTGTCAAACTCAACACTGACGCAAGTTACAAATATAATTGTCAAAGATCGTCAATTGTTGGGGTCTCCAAAGATGAAAACGGGATATGGATGTTTGGTTTCTCTTCCAGAGTCCAATCTGGATCATCCTTTGAAGCCGAGTTGGTGGCTGTTCGAGAAGCATTGAAGCTGGCTTGGGATAAAGGGCTCAGAAGGGTTATCCTGGAATCTGATTCGGAGAGCGTGGTGAACAGAATTCGGAATCAGCTAATCCGTCAACCCAAGAATCAGCTGGAGGAGATCATACTGGAATGTCAAGGCTATGGCAGTCGGGCATGGAGTTGCTTCATCCAGCATACTCGCAGGGAAGGCAACTTCGCTGCTGACGCGTTGACGAAGAAATTAGTGTCCGAATCATTTGAGCTGCACGTTTGGAATCATCCTCCAAAATCATTGTCATTGATTCTACTGGCAGATATGATCGACATGGAAGTGCCCTGGCATGGAGCTTTGGATAAAAACCAGATAGGGCAGTTGAAAGTTCTGAAACGGGAACTGCTGGCGAGAAACCTCCACTGGTATTGATCGTGGCACTTGCATGAGACTGTAACTTTGTTTAGTTTTCTTCTTCTGTTTAATCAGATATATATGAAAACGGGAACTATACATACCTAGATAGGTCGCCTAGAATTATGATTGTAATATTTTTAGAAAGCTTGCATATGTTATGAACATTTGTACGAACAATGATCAATGAATAGAAAATTCATTATTCTTTCCTACAATGGATTCCTCTACTTCCCCTTGTATTAAATGTCAGCTTGGCAGTGTCATTAAGTTTTTTTTTTAATATTTTTTGTTTAGAAATATATTAAAATAATATATTTATTTATTTATGAATATAATTTATATTTAAATTATTGTTGAAATGATAGGTTAGATAATTATTTTAGATTATAATTTATTTTAGGTAGTTTAATTTTTATTGATGTCACTAATTAATAATGCATTGCATCCCCAATTTTCTTGAAATGTCAGAATTATTTCTTAATCCATTATAATTTAAAAAGTGTTTAAATCCTATAATTATTTCTTAATCCATTTATGTCCTTTTAAAAAAATTATCCTTGGATTATTAATATTGAATTTAATAAAAACTACATTTTATTAAACAAGCGGGGCCGGTATTACGTGGAATTGTTCTTGTGATTGTTTGCGTTGATGAATGTCATACACCACACTTCACCATGCCACACCTTCACGGCGTGGGTCGGTCTACTTTTTTTTAGCTAAAACTAGTTAATTGCTAGCACTACGTTGCGGGTCGAGTAAATAATTTTTATAACTATTGGGATTGAGATAATTAATAAATTCTGCTAGTTCAAAAATAAAATATAACATCTATACATACAACGTTTAATATAATAAAACACATCAACTCATTCTATTATAACAACAACAACAACATCGAAAGCTTAACATCTAAAAATATCATTATTATTATTGCTAAAACAATAAAAATTATTAAATTACCCCGAGGAAAAAAAATCAAAAATATTAACAAAGGAGGAAGCAAAAAAAACTAAAATTATAATTATTATTATTATTATTGCGTGAATAATGGGAAAATAAATTCAATAAAAGAATAAAAAAAAACCCAAAAACTTTAACAAAAGATCAAACCAAAAAAATGAAAAAAAAATTAGCTAAAAAAATCATTTGACATGAAAATAATAATAAACAAGCGAATAAAAAAGATTAAAAGAAAGAACAAAGGAAAAAAATATCAATTTTCAAATGATTATAAATACAAACTAAAATTTAATAACACAATTTTTTGAAAAAAATGCTACCTTAACTAAAGAGAAAAAAAAAAACAAAGAGCACATGTATATGAACATGGAAAAAAATAGGAACTACTTATGAAAAATAAAAAATAAAGGAATTAAAATTAAAAATTAAAAATTAAAAGTATAAGGGCCTAAATGAAAACCAAATATATTATCAATTTCAATCAAAAGATAAAATTGAATAAATCAAATCTTATGTACCCAAAACACTAAGGGATTTAAAAGCAATCCGAAAATTAAAATAATAAGGACTGTAATGAAAATGCAATATATAATCAATTTCAATTGAAGGACACAATAGAAACAAATCAAAACTTACATAACAGAAATAAGGACCACACAACACAATTAAAAGATCAGGGACTGAAATGAAAAATCCATAAAACTGGGGGGCTACTGTGTAGTTTAGGATGAAGGAGAAAGAAAATAGAGAAAAAAGTTCAAGCGTCCACCATCTCGACTCCTGCTACCTTTGGATTAAACGCGCCACACTGTAAGGAAGAAGACATGATGGCTCATCCACGGAGACGTCAAATGCACATTTTTCGCCATCAGACGATGCCGCACGCGCCGCCCTAAGAGGGCATAAGGCTGAATATCGTCGCCTGCGTGTGGCACATGCGCCAATAGTAATTGGATAAAAACAATAAAAAATATGGTCAATTACTACAACACTCGTACAACCAACTCTTCATTTTTGTCTTATTATGGGGCATATTTGTATTTAGTCATATCAAACAAATGTAAAATTCTCGTGGCACCCCTCCCGGCCAAAGCATATTTTTATCTTTTTTAAGTGACAAAATAGTTATTTTACTGTGCAAAGAAATATAAAAAATTCAATAAACCAGACCGAAAATATACAATTACCGTGGAACCCTCCAGCCAGCACCTTTTTTGTCTTTTTCGAGGGACAAAATCATTATTTCACTGTGCAAAAAATAAAAAAATCAGTAAACCAGTGAATCGAACGAACCGAATCGACCCGAACCAACTCGCACCAACCCCGAAAACTGAGTAACACTATTGTAATCCACAATAATTTTCCTTACATGCTATAGTAACCGAACCTGAGTTGTTTTAGTATATTAAACTAGTTGATTGCCCGCACCACATTGCGGGCCGAACAAATAATTTTCATAATTATTGGGATTGAAACAATTAATAGATTTTACTAGTTCAAAAATAAAATATAACATCTATACATGCAAGGTTTGACATAATAAAATACATCAACACACCCTATTCTAACAACAACAACATCAAAGGATTAACATCTAAAAATATCATTACTATTATTGCAAAAATAATAAAAATTATTAAATTACTGCGAGGAAAAAAACTTGAAAATATCAACAAAAGAGAAAGCAAGAAAAAAAACTAAAACTATATTATTATTATTATTATTATTATTATTATTATTATTGCGTCAATAATGGAAACATAAATTCAATTGAAGAATAAAAAACCCAAAAACTTTAATAAAAAAGGGAACAAAAAATAAAAATTAAATAAAAGTTATTAGTTAAAAAAATCATATGACGTGAAGCTAATAAAAAATCAAAAGAAAGAACAGAGCAAAAAGAAAGAAATATCAATTTTCAAATGATCAAAAACATAAACTAAAATTTAAGAGCAAAATTTTTGAAAAAAATGTTATCTCAACAAAAGCGAATAATAAAAATTAAAAACAAAAACTAAAGAAACATATATATAAACATGGACAACAATAGGGACTATTTAAGAACTACAAAAAATTAAAGGAATTAATATTAAAAATTAAAAGTATAAGGGCCGAAACAAAAAAAAAATATATTATCAATTTTAATCAAATGAAAAAATTTTAAGAACTACAAAAAATTAAAGGAATTAAAATAAAAAAAATTAAAATTAGAAGGGCCGAAACAAAAAAACAAATATATTATCAATTTTAATCAAATGAAAAAATTGAAAAAATAAAATAAAGTATAACATCCATACATGCAAGGTGTGATATAATGAAACACATCAACACATTCTATTATAATAATAGGAACATCGAAGCCTTAACATCTAAAAATTTCATTACTATTACTGCTAAAAAAATAAAAATTATTAAATTACCTCGTGGAAAAAATCGATAACATTAACAGACGAGGAAGTAAGAAAAAAAATAAAAATTATTATTATTATTATTATTGCATTAATAATGAGAAAATAATTCAATCAAATAAAAAAAGGCCAATAACTTTAACAAAAAAGAAAACAAAAATAAAAATAAAATTATTATCTAAAAACATCATTTGACGTGAAAAAAAAAAACAACCAAAAGAAAGAACAATGAAAAAAATAGAAATATCAATTTTTAAATGATCACAAACACAAACTAAAATTTAAGAATAATTTTTTTCAAAAAAATGCTACCTCAACAAAAAAGAAAATAATAGAAATTAAAAATCAAAGCTAAAAGCACACATATATAAACAAGGATAAAAATAGGGATTAGTTAAGAAATACTAAAAAAATAAAGGAATTAAAATAAAAAAATTAAAAGTATAAGGGCTGAAATGAAAACCAATATATTATCAATTTCAATTAAAGGAAAAAATTGAAAAAAATTAAATTAAATCAAAGAATAAAAATATCCTAAAAACTTTAATAAAGAGCAATAAAATAAAATAAAATAAATGATAAAACAAAAATAAAAAAAATATAACATATATACATGCAAGGTTTGATATAATGAAACACATTAACACATCTTATTATAACAGCAACATCGAAACCTTAATATCTAAAATTATTATTACTATTATTGCTAAAATAATAAAAAATATTAAATTACCCTGAAAAAAACTCGCAAATAATAAAAAAAGAGGAAGCAAGCAAAAAACTAAAATTATTATTGTTGTTGTTGTTGTTGTTGTTATGTTAATAATGACAAAAACAAAATTAAATCAAAGAATAAAAAAAAGACTAAAAACTTTAACAAAAGAGCAAACAAAAAAATAAAATAAATGATAAAATAAAAATTATTAGCTGAAAAAAAATCATTTGACTTGAAAAAAAAACTAATAAAAAATTAAAAGAAAGAATAAAGAGAAAAAAAAGAAATATCAATTTTCAAATGATCATAAACATAAATTAAAATTTACGAACTAGATTTTTCAAAAAAATATCACCTCAAAAAATAAGAAAATAAGAAAAATTAAAAACCAAAGCTATATATATGGAGAGAAAAAAATAAGGACTATTGTAGAAGTATAAAAAATAAAGGAATTAAAATAAAAAATTAAAAGTATAAGGACTAAAATGAAAATCAAATATATTAGCAATTTCAATCAAAGGACAAAATAGAAAAAATCAAAATTTTTGTACTGAATATATTAAGGGATTGAAAACCATTCCCAAAAATAAAAGAATAAGGATTGAAATGAAAACACAATATATTATCAATTTTCATTGAAGGACAAAATTGAAACAAATTAAAACTTAGACAACAGAAATCAGGACTATACAAAACAATTAAAAGCTCAATGACTAAAATGAAAACATCACAAACATATGGGTCTGCCATGTAATTTAAGCATGCAGGAGAGAGAAAAGGGCAAAAAACATTTCAACCAACCATTGTCACATTTCCATCCATTGTGTGCAGCCACGCATTACACCATGAGGAAGAGTACATAGTTGAGTATTAGATGAGACGCCAGATGAATATTTTTTACCAGTAGACAACACCGCATGCGCCGAAAAAATTTATGCATCAAGCCGAATATTGTCGATGGGTGTGTCAGATGCACATATAGTACTCGGCAAAAAAGAATAATAAAAAATGGTAAATTACCAGAACACCCCTACAACCAACTCTTTAATTTTATCTTATTGGGAGACAAACTAGTATTTAAATATTTTTAAAAAATGTGAAATATCAGAAACACTCTGCAGGGAAACCTTGATTATTTGAGGACTATGCAATAGTATATGAAATCACTGTGGCACCCCCTCCGATAACTCTTAGTTTTTATTTTATACGAGGGTAGAATGGTTATTTTAATGTGCAAAAATATGAAAAATCACAAAAAAAACAATTATATATTTTAATATAAAACATCAATATTGTAAAAAAATTACTAAAAAATGCAAGATACAATTTTGAAGGACAAAATCAAACACTTTGTCACCAGTACCACACAAGGCAAGTATGAAAGACTCGCATGCACGTATGCGTGCTCTGTTAGGTTCTAAGAAATATATCTAACTTAAATCTCTCGAGGACCGGCCACAAAAACTTGTTCATTTTCATTTTCATTTCAAAACCTTTAATCATGGATAATCCGACCCAATCTAAACTCTCTAACCCAGCTTCATCTCCTTCAGCTGCTCCGAATCTGGCTCCACCTACTTGTACTACTCCTGATTTGGCTTCACATCCAGCGACATCTTAGGTAATAGCTCCAAACTAGGCTCAAAGAATGTAGTGGAAAAAGGTGAAACCTCTTACGGGCTTGCACTTACTTCACTCTCATCATCAAGAACTCTTTCCATGAGATAAAGATCACAAAATTTCGTGATTTCTAACAGCACTTCCAGCACAGAGGACGCAACAGTTGCCTGACTCTTCCCCTGAGAAGAAACCAAGTTAATTTTTTGCACATTACAGTGTCAAACACACATTTCACTTGAAAAATATCTCACTTCCTGAAGCTCCTCTGGACTGCTTTCCTCGAGGATTACTCCAACCAAACGACAAGTGACCTTCACAAAACAAGTCATCAAAGCAAGAAACTTTGTGGGGGATGGCTTTCTTTATTGGACAACTCAACCTGTCTTCATTGTTCTGCTAGACAATTCATTAGGTTAATGGGTCCCAGGGTTACTCGGACAATAAAGATTCATGAAAATCACGCACTTTCTCTCTCTCTCTCTCTCTCTCTCTCTCACTCATTGGATTACGATGATTGGGAGAATTCATTTGTAGAGCATGTTTCATATTATGTTCAGGTCTCGAATGTTTGAGAGCTACTGCTTGCAGATGGAGAAAGAGTTGAAATCATTGTTATCAAAATCATGATTTAACTCGTAAAATCGTATTTACTATTTTACAAGTCAAAAGAACAAACTTGGTAAAATTGAGTAGAAATTGGTAATCACACCAATGCTGGATGATGTTACAGGAACACCAGTTGAAGTTCTTCACAAACTCAAGGAATGTTCCACAAAAAACTTTGAAATGAGGTGAAGGGAAAGAAAAATGTGGAGAGAAATCATTACAATCAGTAGACCTCTTTTGTAATTCAAGACTTTTTTTCCCGCAAAAACCCTAGACACCTTGCTTCAAACTATTCCAAGTTTACCTTTCCTCAACTAAATTGATAGGTATCTTTTTGGGCGTGAAAATCTGGTGATGACAAAGGTTTCTAGGGTTCTTTGCTTAATCTTTCATTCAACTCTTGCATTACATGGCATAACCAGGAGCTGAAGGTGGGGAAATAATGGAATAATTCTAGGGCAAATTGCCTCTCCTACTTGATCTCTACAAGAAATATGACAAATCCAAACCAGTTCTTAGCTGCAATTGTCAAATATTCCACCATACAAATGCAAAAGCTTGAGAATTGGTGGGGAGACAGTCGAGGGAATTCGCGACAGCTATAGAGAATTCTTTCCATTTGCCTATCCTGCTGGTCAGGAAGCTCTCCAAATCCCAGCTGATGTTTACCTCACCTGGAACATAAAATATGAAGTGTTTTCTTGAGGTGGCAAGGGCAATAATACACGTGAGAGGTTGTGAAGCCAATTTGGCAACAACAACACGCCTGGAAATAAAAATGATTCAAAAGATAGGGGCTCAAAAACATATGCAACCAATTGAAATTTTATTGAGTAAACATATACACAAAACTGTTCCAGCTACATGTAATTTTCTTTAATGCGTCCCTCTTGAGTGGAGAAGTTACAGTATGAAAACTATGGATTATGGTTGTTGATCTCACTGAAGAACAAAGGCCAATACAGAAGGAGAATCACAAGTAAACACCAAAATTACTGTAAATGATTGAATATCCTTTAACTGATAATTTATTAGCATCGGCAGTCGTTGTGTAAAATATCCAGTCAGAGGAAAGTTCTAATGCACAAATTTTCAAACAAACAAAGCTTTGAACTTGAGATAGTGGAGGATTACATGGCACGACAACCCTTCCCTTCATAAGAAGAACCAGCAACTGGAGGAGATTGCCCGTAAACACGAAGCTGTAACCAGTTGGAGCAACAAGAAGAGGCTCTTTTTAACTTTTATATTCTATTTTCATATTTTATGGGTTGTTGCATCAGGTTGATCCGAAGAACTGTTCCAAGGATGGAGAACTGAGCACATTTGCAGCGGCCCGTTCGGGTCTGATAGGAGAAATGTGAAGCTGATATTTGATAAATCTCTGCAACAAAAGAAAAGTGAAACTCAGAAGATATGTATTACAAAGTGTAGACATTCTGATCTAAGAATCATAAAGATTGTGGTATGACAAAATCAAATAAGTGGGACGTGAAGGAAGCATACAGCTAACTGAAAAATGATTTCAGGATTAGTATCAATATGCCAATCTGGTTCTAGTTGGCGTACAAAAGATGATCGTCCAGTTTCTGAGCTACAAAAGAGAACCTGCAGATGCATTTTATAGAGATTAAGACACACAAAGCAAATGCCAAGTTAAAAGACAAACAAACATCAAGCGGTAAATTAAAACCTCTGCAGGTCAGATCTTGTATTTCAAACACTTTGAGTGCAGCTGAAATAACATTTAAATCATACTCTGTAATGATTTTGATTACAGCGTAACAAGGATGTCCCATGTGTGCAAATATGACCAATTCAGCTAATATGTTTTTACCACAAATAACCATCCTTGTTGGTTGGTTGAGCACATTCAGCCTCTTCATGTCAAGTGTCAATATTGGCGAGTGTATAATGTTAAAGATATAGAAGAAATATATGCCATACTATTGAGCTTATTAGCCACACTCTTCAAAATGTACCCAGAATATATTGAGTCAAAACTATATAATTTCATGGAATTCAACCTCTTCCCAGCATGAAAAGTTCAGTAGGATTCTTGGAATCTCGCATAATCATGCATCATAGTTATGCTACAAAATATCACCACGTTAAAGTTCAACTTACAAAGAAATGTGAAGAAGCTGACATCTAATATATACTGGAACAAATTTTACGAAGTAATGGACAGTATAAAGAAACTCACAGTGTACTGTATATGTAACAAATTTGCTTATCAACTACCATAGAAACCATAGTGTTCTGAAAAAGCATTTCCCATTACCTTGTCTTTAACCAAGCCACCAGATGTAAAAACTCCAGCATTTTCCAAAGCCGTGAGAACCTTTTGCTGCAGGAAATAGCTCATGAAGTAATTCATGAGGGAAACAATTTATCACAAAAGAACTGACAAGTACAAAAGCAAATTAACATTAATAGAAAGCCACCCTTGGCTGATCAACTACTATCATGAAAGCATCCTCCAAATTAGAACAACAGGTCAAAACTGTTGATCACTGAATGTCAAGATGAAAAAGAATGAGAATAACAGATGACTATTCAGGAACTTTGATCGGGTTAAAGTACAACTAACAGTCATATAGGTGATTGAAGCATCTCATTTCTGGATGACATCTACATCATTAACAGGTGCCATAAAATTGTATTTGTAATTATTCTCTCCCAAAATATAAAATTATACACAGTACAATGTGCATCTAAATATTGATTAATGATAGACCATTAAAAAAAAAGATAAAAGTCGAAAACCATCCAAAGTGAATGCTTGAATAAACTCTTATGAAACATATAAATTAAATAGATTGGTGTAAAAATATACAAATCATTATAGCAGATACGTTTAAGCATGTAGATACAGCCACACAGAAATTTAGGAGAATTAATCCAACAAAGATTGAATCAACCAGCTTCCTTATAACTAAATTAGAGATATAAAATTTCCATCAAAGCTTTGTATTAGGACATTTTAGACTCAACATCATTTCACATGCCAATCACGTGTAGAAGGACATGGAACCATGCACATAAAACCCTGCTTGATAGCTCCATGAAACACACATATTTCAAAACACAGAACAAAAATGACAATATTTTTTTCAACAAAGGAGAAATGATGATAAAATACTGTTCTACATGAAGCTTGCACTTACTTCACTCTCATCATCAAGAACTCTTTCCATGAGATAAAGATCACAAAATTTCGTGATTTCTAACAGCACTTCCAGCACAGAGGACCTAACAGTTGCCTGACTCTTCCCCTGAGAAGATACCAAGTTAATTTTTTGCACATTACAGTTTCAAACACACATTTCACTTGAAAAATATCTCACTACCTGAAGCTCCTCTGGACTGCTTTCCTCAAGGATTACTCCAACCAAACGACATGTGACCTACACAAAACAAGTCATCAAAGCAGGAAACTTTGAGGGGAATGGCTTTCTTTGTTGGACAACTCAACCTGTCTTCTTGATGCATTACAACTAGAATAATCCTAGAAGTCAAATATATATTAGAAGTGAATAATTGAAAACTAGAACATACTTGAGAGAAGCCACTCCAACAAACTTGCATGCATGACATTTGTAGCAGCAAACCATATGATAAAAATTTCAAGAAGCATGAAAATTAGAAATAACAAGTGCTAAGATAATTTGAAGCAAAAGGCATATAGATGCAAGGAACCAAACTCCAACACCCTTTAACAAAGTTGGTCATATAGGTTCTTCTAGGAATTTGTGTAGCGGCCATGGCTCATGGCTGAAAAGTCACTACTTATGTTTTGTTAATAGGCACCTTTTATATAGGAATGAATTACATAATCACCCGTAATCAAGATGAGAAGATATTGAACACAAAACAAACAAGTCCATAAATTATGCTTTGATGTGACTGCATAATGATTGGACAAATAAAACATTCCCAAAAAATCTTTTATGAGAAATGAAACCACAGTAAAGCTACCAAAAGGAGAACAGATTGGAGACACCACTTCTAAGAAATATCAACTCAAATTTAAGCAAATAGGTATATCATGCTTAGTGCTTCTAAGATAGTATTTACCTTTCTTCCTTCGCTCAATTTTTGCCTAACTATTTGCCCCAAAGATGGCTGGAAAACAAAGACAGAATTAATAAGAACAAAAAAAGTCTAAACAAAAACACAACTTAACTATTGCTTTCTTACTTTTGCTGTTTGAAAGAACTCATCAACAACATTTTGCACTCTCAAGTCCTCCAAAGATGAACAAACATCCCCAGAAGGTACTGACACTGCATTGGGTTGAGTAGTCACAACAGAACTACTAGGGGTAGGAGCTTGTCTTTTCGGCTGCCTTCTTTGAGGTCCACTATTTGACCTCAACAATCTCCATGTAAAGACTACTGCAACAGCAAGCCCCGCAACGGCCCCAACTGATCGTGAATCCTGATACCAAATAGTGCAAGAAAAAATAATACAATCCAAAAAAATTGCACTCCTATTAACTACTAAAAGCTTCGTTCTTTACTCTAATTAAACCATAAAGTAATTAAATTACCCTAAAATCATACGCCACTAAATATCAGTTTTTTCTACAATCAAAACACACCCCACAATTCCAATTACAAATACCCTCAAAATCGGTTAATCACATAATCTAAAAAATCCGAATCAGATCGAGGCCAAAAACTAAAATAAATAAAAGGAATCGAAATACTAACCAGGGTACTAAAGGAAAAGAGATTTGACATCTTGACGGTCAAATAAGCACTAAATCTCTTGACTAGCTGCAATAATTCATCTTTAGATGTCTCTGTTGCCATACCGAATCAAAATTCAACCTCTCAAAATCTACTAATAACAATATATGAGGTAAAGCGAGAGAAAGGGAGGGATAACAACGACGTGTGCTTTCGGTAAAGCAGTGGAAACAAAAGGAAAGCAGAGAGAGGTTTGATTTATTTTGATTTCGATTTTTTAGATTCTTCGTTCCCCCTCAGGCTTGCCCTCCTTTTGCCGTCCTATGCTCGAGCTTCTGCTTTGCGTCTACGAGAGAGAGGGAGAGGGGGGGGAGAGACGACGATGCCTTTTGTTTTTGCTTTTTTAGCGCCTGTTTGGTATTGCGGTTGCTGTTGCGGTTGAGGTTGAAAAAACGGAGTTTCAAAAAAAGCGCTTTTTACTGTGGTTTAAAAAAAGCAGTTTAGTGTTTGGTTAAAACTGTGGTTGAGTGGAGGTTGAAGAAAAAGCAATTTTTGGTGTTTGGTTTCCAAACTTTACAAACTGCTTTTAACTTGTAAAATTACTTAAAAGAGCATGGAAATATACACACATATTTATACATACATCCATCTATATATATATATATATATATATATATATAACTTCAAAATCAAAGTCATATATTTTTTTGGAGGGGATCATAAAAAATGGGGAAAAATAATTTTATTTCCAATAAGATTTTTAAAACATTTTTTTTAAAAAAATATTTTTTTTATTTTAAATTAAATATTTTTTTTATCATTTTCATGCTCTAATATTAAAAAAAAAATCTCACTTTAATATATTTCAAAATAAAAAAAAATCAAAAACAAATGACACTATTAAACATTCACTAATCCACTTTGACTAAAGAGACTAAGTTTAAGACCTCTAGCCCGTGATAAACACTATGTAAATGTAAACATAACTGATTGAATACAACAAAAAAAAGACAGAAACAAATTGCATCATTTCTTAGGCTGGATAACAAGAATTCATTGAAAGAAGAACCTGGGCAGCGAAAACTGCAGAAGTAGTCTTTCCAGAGCCACCTTTGCCCAAAAGTGAGCAACTTTGTTGAAGAATTTTGATTATCATCATCATCATCATTCAAAGAAGCAGCAGTCATGGAAAGAGGTGTAGCTGGTGTTCTTCTAAGCAATTTGATTTTACCACTACGTTTAAAAAGAGAGAAACCAGAATCTGGGTTTGCGAGCAAAGGAGAGGAAGAAAAGCAAGTCATCTTTTGCAAATCCTGTGAACGTTTCAGTGGGTCGATAGAGAATGGGTCAGGCTCGGATCGTAAAAACGAAGCAACCAAAATTTGTTAGAAGGTTTTGATTTTGAGGTGCATGGCTGCTCTTCACTCTACTGCCTTTTGAGAAGATGGGTGCAGGAAGGGAGAGACGTGGGACTGGACGGCGTTTCAAAAGCACCTCCAAGGTGCTTTTGAAGAAACGCCGTTCGGGTGTTATTTTAGGTGGGTCCCATTAAAAAAAATGGTGTTTAGTTTTTACCAAACACCATCCCGTTTGGCAAACGTGGAACGCACCACGTTACCAAACGGGTGCTACGAGAGAGAGGGAGAGGGGGGGAGAGACGACGATGCCTTTTGTTTTTGCTTTTTAAAAAAAAAAAAAACTATGTTAGTAGGGATAGCTACACATTAGTCCCTGAGACTATAAATTGTTACATTTTTGTCCTTCCTATATTGAGTTCGACTATAATTCAAGACATTCTATTAAATAAATCTTCAATCACATAAAACTGAATTATGCTTTTAATTATTTAATTTATTGGATTTTTTTATCCTGTATATAATTATATTTATCAAAACATCTACACCCACTCTATTTTTTAATAATTTTAATAAAACCAAAAAAAAATAGAAAAGGAGATGAAATAACATTCAAGCTTATGACAAGCAACAACTATAATCTATTTGGTGGAAAATAGAGTTCCAAGAATAACTCAAATTTGCCCTTAAAATAAATTGAAATAAAACAAATAATTAATAAAATAATGATCAAACAAAGCAATTAAGAGTCCGGTTTGGGAGTGTAGTTGAGATTAATTTTGAAAGTGTTATTTGTTCAAAAATATATTAAAATAATATTTTATTTATTTATTAAAAATTATTTTTGACATCAGTACATGAATACGATCTATAAACACCAAAAATATTTAATTTAAAATAAAAAAAATCAATTTTTTTGAAAATCACTTTTGAAACGCAGTGCCCCCTTAAATGGTTAAGCACTTGAGCAATTGATGGAATTTATTTTAAATAGTATTTTTTGTTTTTTGTTTTTATTCAAGTAGTGTTTTATTTCATTGTAATATTTATTTTTCATTTAAAACATATTAAAATAATATTTTTATTTTATTTTAAAAAAATATTTCAACACATAAAAACGTTCCAAAAACACTATAAAAGATAATTTAAGACAGAAAAAAAATAAAAACATTTAAAAGAAATTATGCCACAAAAAAACACCGGGATGTGCATTTTAATAAAATATGTGAGATTTCTTGAAAATGGAAGTGACCAGTTGATTATTAATTCATTACTAGATGGGTGGTGACATTAGGAGAATTTGTAGTTTGGGAATTGATTTAAACATGAATCTGAAGTTGGAGGATGTCTTTGTAGTTAGCCCTCCTTAGATTTTACTGCTTGTAGTTTTAAGGTAAGAGACGAGGTTTGATTGGCTGTTCCAAATCTAATTGCTCCTTTGCTGGATACTTACGTGGCTAGATTTCATTGCCTGTGTTGAAACAACTGCATAGACCTGGTAGAAGTAGCTCCGCTGTCAAAACCATATGCTCGACAAACTAGATGAATTCGAATCTTGCTAGCTAAATCTATTTTTTATTCGTTGATATTTGTTATAGTAGATGAACAATACAATGAAAAGCTCTATTAGATTAAATTAAAAATAAATAAATAAATAAAAGCAGTGGGGGAACTTACAGTTTTTCTAGATATATTTTATTGTTGTCTGGAACATTGAATTACCGGCTTGTCCTAAAGGGGAGAAAAGCATTTGACTAATGATTGACGGTAGGATAGGACAAGATGACTATTTTATTTTTAAATTGTATAATATGAATATCATAAATACCTTTAAAACTATAGATGTTATTGTTAGAGAATGATATAAATAATATTCTGGGAGTTCGAATCTTATCACTCTCATTCTATTTGATAAAAATCAAGCACAAGATTGTATGAGTCTATGCAAGTTTCAAAGTTCAAAAGACTTTCACTTGAGGGGGGTGTTAGAAAATAATATAAATCATATTCTCGGACCTCACCTAACAACTTAAGCTTTTAGGTGATATGATTCCTTGACAATTATTAAAAAGAGACAAATTTGTGTTTTTAATTAAGAAATACACGATAAAATAATATATTTATCCTTGTAAACAAAAACTTGGATTGTCAAATAGAGATATTGTCAAATATTGTTTTTTTCATTGTTATTGAATAAAGTTAGAGGTAGTTTTGTATTTTAATAACTTAAAGTATTTTTAAAAAGCTCGCTCGTGTGTATGCATGGGTCAATCACGCATGTGTGTGGACCAGACCTTCGATTTGGCTTCGATGACAATTTTTTTCTTCCTTTTTCTTTCTCTCTCGATCTTTGCATCTTGCCCATGGTTGTTAAACTTGTGATTTAACTGGCAAAATCATACAAATTTGCAAGTCAACTCCACAAAACTTGTCAAATCGGGCTAAAAAATTGGTGCCCATTAAACTTGGAAAAAAAACACCAAATTCGGTCCTGATCAGTTCGATTTTACGATCCTAAGCGAAAATCTTTCTAACGCCCAATTTTTCATCCCCCTGCTCTCTCTTGTCAACTAGGCCATAGGCTTGTACCGGTGTGCGCCCCCCTGCTCTCTCTCCCCAATGGTGTAATTCGGTTTAAATGGTTTGAAAAATAATTGTAATGCTTTGAACTTTGAAAATCAATTTTTTTAAATGCACGCATAGAACATTTCTTAGAAAATAATTTTTTTTTATACTTATGTATTGATTTAAATATTAATTTTAAAATTTATACTTAATTTTTTTAAAAAAATAATTTTTTATTTTTATTTTAAATTAATTTTTTTTGGTGTTTTAGATCATTTCATATGCTGATGAAGTTTTATGATCATAATTGTGTTGTATTGTATTCGAAAATATTTTACTTATGATTTTATAATTTTTCTACCTACACGATTTTAGCTACGATTTTACAGTTTTTGTACGAAAAAAATTCAGGTACGATTTTACAATCTGAGTTTCAGAAGCGCCTTTCATGTTGTGTTAAAATCGTGATTTTGACAATCTTGGTCTTGCCTTGCAATTTTTCAAATCAGCTACTCAACCTCTCCTTGTTTTTTATTTATTCCTTTAATATTTTGTTATTGTTTGTTTAATTTGTAATTATTTTTGTCATCCCCATTTATTTTATTTTATTTTAAGATTTGATCCCTATTTGTTATTTTATTCATGTCATTTGTGATAATTTTTATATTTTTTTATGATTTTACCTTATACTATTTTTTCCTGACAGATTTTTCCTTATTGTTTTGATTGTTTTTTTTCTTTGCCAAACTTTTTAGGTTGGTATTTATTTTCATTCAATTTCATATTTGAACACAAGGAGTTGATTTAAATTTAAACTTCTTGGTTAAGCATTGGATCCCACGAGCTCTAGTTTTAGAAATTAACCTAATTTAAGGAGGTTTGCTAGAGGTTGTTTTTTTTATATATATTTATCATTATTTTAAGCTCATTTTTTATTTTATTTTTAACCTTTGATATTTATTTGATTGGAGATTGGTATTTGGTTTTTATATGTTTTCTATGTCTTTTTCTTATTTGGTTGGTTTATCTCGAATCTTTTTATTTATTGTTCTTTATTAAATTTATTTTTTCAAGATAATATTGTTCTTTGTTAAATTTATTTTTTCAAGATAAATTTTATTCACGAGTTAAACAAAATTGTTTGAATGAGTATAGATGAATACTCATTTCATTGTGTTTTGTACAATTTGTTTTTCTAGGACATTACTCTAGCAACTCATGCAGCTTCTTTTGATGTTATCATGCATCTTTTTGTAGTAGGATTTAAATTGTCTCGACAAGTTGTTTTCATGTCAAACTCATCTTTTTCTCTCTCAATTTCATCATTAAACATTTTATCTGATTAGTCAAGTTGTCTTTGGAACAATTGGCTAGGTCACGTTAGGATAACTCTCATACAATTTAATTTTTTTTACCCTTGTCAATTTCATTAATTCCCTCAATTTCATCATTATTTTTTTTATTGCCGGTCGAGTTGTTTTTAGATTGACCAAGTTGACGAGATTATATTGAGTCAACTCTCACATGATTTAAACTCAAACTCGGGCTAGGAAATGAGTTAGATCATGAATTTTTAAGGTTGATCCGCTAAATTAGATTTAATAACAATGTCAAATATTTCTATAAGGTCTGAATATTTTTGTTATGTTTTTATTTTTTATTTTTTTATTCAACATGCAACATGATGCAAGCTTGCAATCTAGTTTTTATAAGATATTTGGATAAAAAAAGATATTATTTCTAAGAGATTAGGATAGCAAAAATATTTTTTATTTATATAAATGATTTTTTTTCCATTTTTTCTTTCTTCTTGCCGTTTACCTCGAAATTACAAGCATATCAAATTGACTTAGCCCCCGTTTGGGAGTGCGTTGCAACCAGCGATTCCAAAAAATTTGATTTTTTTTTTCATTTTAAAAACCGGCGGTTTGGTGTTTTTAGATCATTTTGATGTGCTGATGTCAAAAATAATTTTTAAAAAATAAAAAAAATATCATTTTGATGTATTTCGGCACGAAAAATACTTTGAAAAACTACTGCAATCGCACTCCCAAACAGGCACTTACTGAGTCAAAATAGAGGATGTTTAAGATTTTGATAGAATTCTTTTTTCTTCTTCTTCTAGGAAATGTATTTAATTTTCTTTAAAATTATTTTTGATATTAATATATTTATAAAAATATCAAAAATTTAATTGAAAACAAAAAAATACTTTTGTTTTATTTTTTAAAATATTTTTGAATTATAAAAATAAACGGAATATAGTTTCTGATTACAAGATGTCCATTAAGATTGTATTCAATCTTTATGATTTTGGAAGCAAAAAACTAAGGAAATAATTTTAATTTTTTAAAATTTATTTTTGATAACAATATATTAAAATGATATGAGAATATAAAAATAAAAATATTAAGTATATAAATATATATATTTTTTAATTTTTTCAAAAATACTTTTGAAACCTAAAAGCAAAATCTGCAAAATTACATTGGAATTGTTTCGAAACTATAAGATTATCATAATCACATATTAAAACATACTAATCACATTGAAATACTTGTTAATATACAAGGACCAAAATAAATATAATTTACCTTAAAACCTTGTTTCTCCACCTCGCCGTCACACGCCATATATAAAAAAGAAAGACAGACCAAACCGAGAAGAGACAGTAGTAACAATGGAAACAAAGTGTCCAGTAGATGCTAAGTGCGCAGCAGAAATATCTGCTCTGCTCACTCCTCCTTCTCCTCTTCAACTCCAGGTGCTGCCTCTCTTTCTTTGAATCCCTTTTTCTTCCCTCTTGATGGGGTTTTATGTATGATTTCCCCCCTGATTTTATGAACTTGATTGCCATGTTAATGTTGATTAGGAGTATTTTGAGGAGATTATATCTGAAAGGAAATGCCATGGAATTGAAGTCAAACAAGATGGAAACTTGAGTAAAGGTATTTATGGTTGCTCCTGCTTGATCAAGTATTAGAGTGATTAGAGAAGTGGTTTTGGGATTGAGGTTTGATTAAGTTAAGTTGATGAGTGCTAATTAATGTAATTATGTATTCAGCCCCACATTAGAGTACCAAGTGGGACCCCTTGTCGCGAACAATGAACCCCACGTGAATGCGCGAGAGGAAATGCGTGTGGTTTTGAAATAAGAACTACAGTGTTGGCTGGAAAATCTAGCTTTGAAATATGGAGATAGTTTGGTTTGATTAAAGATTCTGTTTATTTAATTTCTGTTTCGTCAATATGTTGTACTATTTGATAGTGATGACAGCTTCCAAATCTTAATCTTGGTTTTCTTAAATCACTTAGTATGGATTGGTTTTTAAAAAAAATTGTGTTTTGTGATGTGTAACTGCATATGTTGAAGCTTTTTAGGGGTTTATGGAACTATGGAATTTAAAGAAGGAGATCTTATTATGAAGGACAAGATACTTGTGGGTATACAGCATGTTCCAAATAAGGTACTGCATAGTTCGAAGATTACTCTCTCTATATGTTTTTTTTTTGTGACACCCTTTGATTTTTTTTTCTTTTTAATTCAAAGATTGCGAATTTACATTTTTTTTGGTGTTTCTGGTTAACAGCTTGACTGTCTGGTGTGTGGCAATTGTTTCCAATTTATTGAGTCAGTTGAGTATCAGATTGGGAGGAAACTTTATTTGCAAAGTCTAGGCGTGCCCAGCTGCAATGGATGTGATGAGGGTATGGATTTTTCACATTTTGGAAGATTGATTTTATATTGTTTATTGGATGGAAAGATGGTTTTTATATAGAAAAGGTTATGAAATTTTAGGGGAATGTAGTTCCAGCAGCTCCAACAATAAAGTTCGTTTGTCTGAAGGAGTTATAGAAGCACTAATGAATGGTGAATTGGTATTGCCTTACTCCGACCATTTTCCCTTGCCTTCAACCGTTCGTTGTCCTGGGGGATGTGAAGAAGCTTATTATTGCAGGTAAAGGAAAATTTAAGTTTTCTTGTGGATCTGGCCTTCCATTTGACATCCATTTCTCGCTCTAGAAGCGTGGTAGAACTTAAGCAGTAAAAGCACCAAGTGAGTTTTTGGTGGGTCTCAAAAAGGTTGTTCTATGTAATTTGGCAATTGTCATTTGACCAGAAAGCTAGCCATTGCTGCTACAAATTTGCCTCTATTATACCAAATTTGGCAGTAGATAGTTTTAGCTGGAAGAGAGTTGTCACCTCCACTTTTGTAGAAGCATCCAGCATGAACTGATCCTCTGTAATTTTTAACTATGCTGTCAACATGGTTGTAGCAAATCTTGTGCGGAGACTGATTGGGAATCTTCACATTCTCTACTTTGCACTGGGGAGAGGTCAGAATCAGTATCTATAAAGGCACTTTCAAAATTTATACAGCATGCTACTGGTAAGCTTTGAAGTTTAAGACCGTTGTGTTCATTTGATTTGTTCAAGTACATTTATTTTGTTATTTCCATCTTCTCATTATTTACATGTCTCCTTCACATTCTTTGATTATCTCAGAAACAAATGATATTTTCCTCCTAGCAGCCAAGGTATGCTTATGAACAATGTTGGAGTGCTTCCTGTTCTTTGTGTTTTTGTTTTGAAATAAGCTGTGTTTCTATCTTTCCATACACGTACTTGGTATATAGTATCTTTCCTGTGCATGGAAAAAATAAAACTTCTCATGGATAACTAAATCATTCAGCATCTCTTTCGCAGACGATTTCTTTTATCATTTTAAGGTATAGGAAGCTGAAAGCAGCTTATGCAGACCGTTCTGAACTTTCCTTACTTTTGGAGGCATGGAAGCCAATATCAATGGGATACAAGAGAAGGTAGATATCTTTTTAATTCTTGTTTTCCATATCATGTCCTTTTAGTTTTCAGAGGATGAATATTTAATCAACCATAATAGACAGATGGTGCCAACGGTAGGAGTAGGTTGGTGTCTCCTTACGTGATATCTATTGCAGATGCAGAGGAACTCAAACTTCTTTCATTTTTTTTTTTCTTATCAACTTTCAGGTGGTGGGACTGCATTTCATTTCCAGATGATGTTGATCGTTCTGATGACTCTGCATTTAGGATGCAAATACAGCAGCTTGCATTCAAGGTGAGATTTCACCTCAGTATTGTAACTTTATCGAGTAATTTCAAGGGTTCATGGAAGGGATAGCAATAAACCCATCGGCTATTTCATAACTAATATCCCAACTGGTTGGTGTCACTATAGAGTTTCTCTAAACAATCATTGAATCAGAAATGGAGTTTTTTTTAAAGCTTTGTGGCAGTTTTTGTAATTTTAATGGCTTTAATATCCTGTTCCACTTTCTCCAGCCCAGGGGCTCCTCCTGGGTGCACCTTTTTAGTTAAAATTTTCTTGTTAGAGAGAGAAGTGATATTGTTTGAAATCTCATTTAAATCTCTTAGAGAAACAAATGGATGTAATATTTATCTTCACTAATAGTTGAACAATGTCCTAAATTTTGGAAGCATCTACTTCAGCGAAGTGTATCCAGGCATTTAAATCTTTGATGAGCTACAGTTTATTTTCGTAATAATTTCTCCTGCCTCTTTTAGTTAATTGGTGCTAATGGTTGGTTTGAACTTTTTCAGTCACTGCAGCTTCTCAAGGCTGCCATATTTGATGAGGAATGTGAGCCGCGTATCCTTTCTTTCTTTCTTTCTTTCTCATTTTACTCAATTTATGTTGAAGAAAAGTCCCTTCTCTTACTCTACCTTTTATGCTTGAAGTCCTTGACACTTCCAAGTATTCTCCCTTGAAATCTATGGGAATATTATTGGCATGTTTGAGCTGAATAATCTGTAAGTGTCACCTTTATCAAGGCTCCATTAGTGCATTCCACTTGTCTGAAATTGTAAAGCAAATTGCAGTAAAAAATGTGTTCCCTTTTATTGCACGATTAGCTTGATAACTCATGCATAGTTATTTGAAGTTCCATTTTCTGGCAGTGATCTGGTCGTAGCATCTCCAGTTGAGGATTATTTTCTGTACATTGATGATCTTCCAGATCCTGAAAAGGTTAGAACACATCTCCTTCTGAGCTCCTGAAGTTCCTTTAGAATACAAATTATGAATACCATCTTAACATCACATATGCCAGGAAAAGGCTGAAAAAATTGCACGACAACTTCTAGATGCTCTTGGAGATGGCTACTCAATTTGTTGCCAAGGTATGATTTAAATTGATGAGCTGCTTTGTCGGACAATGGTGAGAAACTAACAATATCTATATTTAAATGCCGGGTTATCTTTATCAAGCTCCCAAGTGTTAAAGAAAACTGTTATCTAGCTATATAGGTTTGAACTGTTACGAAGTTTCTCTCTTCTCTTGTGAAAGTCATTTTGCTAAATGCTTGTAACTATTGGTTAGAATTGCCTTAAATTAGATATCAATCAGTGAGAAAAAACTGGGGTCTGGCTTGCTAAGATATACAAGTGACTGCCAGTAGGAGCTTTTCATTTGTGCTATAAATATAAATTTTTTAGGACTTTTTAGTGCAAAGCTAGGAAACTGTTGGCAGCCTCTATATGTGAGTAAGAAGACCACAGAAGTTCAGGATCAATAACCTGCAGAATTGACTCCGAAGTGGTGTAATTAATATTCCAACTTTAATATTTACAGAAAGCATAGCACTTCATGGGATATTTCTGTTGAAATATATTTCTGGAAAGCACACAGCACATAAATTATTGCTCTGGATTCTTTGTCTAGTGGGAATTTAGGCCTGCACGGAATGTGAAGAGAGCCTTCTTTTTCATCAATCTGATATATTCCAAATCTGGCATGCTGCAATTTATGTCCATTTTTTTTCTGAATGCTGCGAGATAATGGTCGTAGATTTTCTTTGATTGCCATGTTTTCTTTTCATGCATTTTCATGTGGTCTTGTGCATTATAGAAAGCTTGCATAGTTTTCCTTTTGTATACAATTCTTTTGGCAAGTGTTTTTGTGGAAATTTCTGTATTACATCTGCCGTTAGCAAAATCCTCTCAAAATGAGTGTTTAATTTGCTAATTGTTTCAAATTTGCTCTAGGTACTGCATTCTATCCTTTACAGAGTTGCATAAATCACTCCTGTTGCCCAAATGCACACGCCTTCAAAAGAGATGAGGTATGTTTAAGATCCAAGTTTGGTTCTCAAAGCCACAGTTCATCTACCCTGACTGTGTACATCATTTCTTACACAAGTGGTTATGTTTGCTTTTCCACAAATACGAGTTTATCGGTTTTCATTTTCCTGTGATCGCAGGACAGAGATGGCCAAGCAGCAATTGTCACCCTCAAACCAATTCGAAAGGGAGAAGAGGTGATTCATTTTATTCATTACATTTAGTGCCTGTTTGGGAGTGTGGTTGAGGTTGCTTTTGAAAGTTCCTTTCATTCAGAAATATATTAAAATGATGTTTTTTTTTTAAATTATTTTTGATATCAACACATGAAAATGATCTAAAAACACTAAATTTTTTTAATTTAAAGTAAAAAAAAAAAAAAAAAAAAAAAATTTCAATTATTTCAAAAACGCTTTCCAAACACATTCCCAACACCCTCTTAGAAAACGCACTTTTACGGATGGATGTTGAGAAGAAAATGTTGTTACTGTTACTTTCAGGTTACCATTTCATACATAGATGAGGACCTTCCATTTGAAGACAGACAGGCATTGCTAGAAGATTATGGATTCAAATGCAGGTGCAACGCTTGCTTGGAGGAAGACCCCCACAAAAAGTAGAAGACACAACAAAATAAAGAATGCTTTGTAGTCAGCAGGGCAGGAAATTATTCTGATAAAAAAAAAAAACTCCCTCTGCAGATTCCTTGTTGTTTCCTTCTCTTACTTGTGGCATTCTAAATTATTGGAATATATGAGAAAATTTGTGGCGAGTTTACACATGATTTTGTTCACTGGATTGTGGATTGATCACCTGGATCAGATTTCACCAGGTGAACTTCCATTTTTATTTGAAAGAAAACATGGTTTGGTCAAGGCTTCGAGACATTGGAATGATTTATAGAGTTGAACCGAGTTTAATAACTAAACTCACCACCACCACCACCACCAATATATAGTTTTCAAAATCGACACTAAAAGTTTCCTCTGGAAATCTTGCTTCTGGTACCACACAATCAAACCTTCCATGATATTAATATTACTATTATCCAAGTCCTTATCCAAGTCCTTGAAGGCAGTGTTATGAATCCTGTTCCGGCCGGAACGGCCTGTTCCACTTCAAAATCCGGGACAAAACGGTGATGTTTTTGTCCCGGTTTGAATTCCGGTCGGATCCGGAAAATCCGGTCCAATTCCGGCCGGAACGCCCCGGTTCCGTATCGGGCGTTCCGTTCCAGGTCTAGCCAAAACGACGTCGTTTCAAGTTCTCTTACAAAACACACAGATTCAACCCGATTTCAAAAATTCCCAAATCAATTTTCATCTCTTAACCCCAGCTCGTCGATAATTCATCAAAAATCAACCCAAATCTCCACTCTCTTTCAACTGCTACCAGAACATCACTTCAGCATCTGGGCTTGCTTGAGAGTTTGCAAAATGAAAGATTGAAGAAAACCCAGCAAGGAAAACTAGTAAAAGTCCCATTCTTTGATGGCTTCTTCTTTTCATCTTTACAGAGAAGAGAAGATGAAACAAAAGAAGGTGCCTTTTTTCTCTTTCTTTGAAGCAAAAGAAGTAAACTTTCTAAGTGAAATGCTTTGGCTTATAGTTCTTCATAGAAACGAAAAAGAAGAGCTAATGAATTGAAGAACCAGAGACGGGGGGAGAATCTCCTCCTCCTCTTCTTTTTTTTTCTCTTTTTTGGATTGTATTTTTTGCTGCAAAATGAGTAAACTTTTCAAGGAAAATGCATGTGCTTATAAGTTACAAGGGAAAAGATGAAGGAAAGAAAAGAAAAGAAGAGACATGTGTAAATGAGGAGAATGAGCTTGGTGGAAATGACCAACTATTGGAATGTCTTGTTGACGACTTTTCTTATGTTCCACAGCAAGATCAAGATCCTTATTTTTATATTAATGATGTAGAAGATGTTTGATGTATTTTTCTTTTATTTTAGAACATTTTACTTTCATAATATTTTGGAATTTTAAAGATGTTTCTAATTTTGAGATTATGTTTGTATTGTATAATTTAAAGTTCATTTATCTTGAATTTAAATTATACTTGTTAAATTAATATTTTATTTTTTTCATATATATAATTAAATAAATATGAACAGTACAAAACCGGAACGGAACATCGGAATGCACCGAAACCGGAACGTTCCGTTCCAAACAAAAAACCGGAACGGTATCCGGAACGGATTTTACAACTTTGCTTGAAGGTATTTGACATTGTTTTTTAAAAATATTTTTAAAAAAATTAGAATTTTTAGTTTTTACTTTAAATTAAAAAAATTTAGTATTTTTAGAATATTTTCATGTGTTAATATTAAAAATGATTTTTTAAAAATAATAAAATATCATTTTAATATATTTTGAATGAAAAACACTTTAAAAAATAATTTCAATCATATTCCCAAGTAATTACGAACTAATAAACAGTGAAAGTTACAAACCCTAAAACTATCCTGAAGCACACCGATCAATCCTCGATAGCAAAGAGGTGGCATGCCAACAGAAGCAAGCATAATGGTACAAGACAATCTCCTCCTCCAGGCCTCGAATCTACACTCATCTTCACCCGCACACTGCAAGTCCAGAGCAAGTGACATAAATGTTCAGCTAAAGATAATTCATAGTTGATAATATACACTATCTTTTCACAAGAAAAAATATTAGTCAACGGGAGACCAGATTACAGATATAGTTAAATCATTATCCGGGTATTCTAGTTATATGTTGTGCTGATGTAACCAAGTGCCTATAGTCAACCACAAGGGCAAGACCAGTATTGTTAATTTCATTTTGTTTTAGTGGAAACGAATGAAATATTTTGTATCGGTTAAAAAAACAAGATAAAACGATGCAGTTTTTATATTGTTTAAAATTTTGGTCCGTTTCAGAAATTCTATCTAAATTTTAACCGGAACGTTTCGGTTTCATTATATCCGTTCTGTTTTGGCTAAATGATATTTTTTTAAATAATAAATAGTTTTACAATATCAATTATATCTTTTAATCTGATAATTAGATTGATATGAAATTTTACGAGGAGTCTCTTGACATATTTATATATAATATGTTAAAATTTTAGAGCAATCAGAAAATGTAATGACCTTATGAAATTGATGATAACATTTTCATACTATTATACATGTTCATAATTTTATTTAGAAAAATCATTTTATTGTTTTTGTAGATTAAATTGCACAATTCTAAATAATTTTTTTTTTATTTGAACTATTTTTTTAAATCAATACATATATATAAACAATATAATCCCAAAATAGCGTGCTGAAACGCTTCAAAACCAAAATATTCCAAAATCGAAATATTCAATTTCAATTGAAAAACGAAGCAACTATCGAAACGGAATTAATAACTTTAGGCAAGACCATCAAACCAACCTTTGAATAGGAATTTGGCGGGATTGGAGGAGTTGGAAGAAGTGGAAATGTTAAGCTACCTGACCTCATATGTAGTTCCCCCTTTAACAAATCCTAGAGAAATATTTTCAACCATTTCAACATTCTCCTCCATTTCAATTCCAAGAAGTTCATCAGTTGCACGAGCAGCCATGCTAGTTGATGGTACGTGAAGCACTGACCCTGAACCCTAGGTCTGCCCGTTAAAATGCGCAAGAAGTAAAGTCTTTCCTTAAACTGGACTGAATCCATTGCACTAACGATTCATGAGTAATGACATTGACTCAGTGAGTCTCTCGTCCTCTCAAACAAAAAAAATACTAAGAAGGTGTTTCGAGTTTCCAGTTTTTAACAGTGGAAGTAGCATATATGTTAAAAAATTTAGCCCCTCAATTTAAAATTTTTTGAGCTTGAAACTTGTCTATATTAAAAAATTTAACCCTTCGAGTTAAAATCTTTTGAACTTGAAATTTATACACAAGTTTATACTACCTTATACTTGATTTTTATCAAATAAAATGAAAGTGATGAAATTCGAACTTATGATACCATGTTCTTAATTCTTCTATGTTCATCTTTTTCTTAATTTTTTTTGTATTTTTAAATATTATATCAAAAATAAATTTTAAAAAATAATTATTTTAATAAAGTTTTAAACAAAAAAATAATTTCAAAAAATAATAATTACTAAAATATTAAACGGCATCCACAACTTTCATGAGGGAGATTATCCTAGTTGCTAAGTACCAATTAATTTAAGCTGTCTATAATGAAATAAAAGACTAAGAAAACTATTTATTTTAATTTAAATTATCTTTTTATATTGTTTAAATGTATTAATATTAAAAATATTTTTTACAAAATTAAAAAAAATATTTTTTTAAAAATGATTCATAAAATAATAGCTATTATAATAACAAACAACTCTAAAACATTAGAAAGTCCTAAGGTCAAGGAATTAAATGAGAACTTCTACTCTAATTCATGAATTTTTTTTTTCTTTTGACAACTTTCTTCTTCTTCTTGTTATATATTAACATGTATTCTAACTGTTTGTTAGTGTGATTGAAATTATTTTTAAAATTTTTTTATTCAGAAATAAATCAAAATAATATATTTTTTAAAAAATTATTTTTGACATCAACACATAAAAATAATCTAAAAACACAATTTTTTTAATATAAAGTAAAAAATAAAAATAAATTTTTTTATAATTTTTTAAAAGCGCTTTTGAAACGCAATGTCAAATACCTCCGAGTGCCTATTTGGAAGGTGTGGTTGCGGTTGCTTTTGAAAGTACTTTTCGTTCAAAAATATATTAAAATTATGTTTTTTTATTTTAAAAAAATTATTTTTGACATCAGCATATCAAAATAATTTTAAAACACAAAATTTTATTAATTTAAACTTAAAAATAAAAATAAAAATAATTCAAATTTTTTTAAAAATACTTTTGAAAATCACTCCCAAACACCCCTGAGATCTTTGGTTAACATTAATATATTTTTTAATATGTATTACAGTATATAACTTTTAATTTATTTTATACATTAAAGTTTTAATTCATAATTATAGTTTTTGGAAGCGCGGGCACATGACTTGCAATTATCAAATAAGGTGAAGCAGATATTAAAACTTCACTTTTCACCATTCAATCAACTGCTGCCACGTACAAACCTGTCTCACCAAAGCTTACAAAATGCAGCCGCCACGTCACGTCAACCCAAGCCACCACGCCAGCGTCCCTCTAAGAAAATCCGCCGCCACCATCGCATCCTGATTAATAAGGAATAGCTCGACTCTCTCACTTCTCTCACACTTCAACTCACCCAAGTACACAGATTTTTATCCACCACCGCAAAATTCCCTCTCCACCACCACCAAACCACCTTCGAATTCACCCACTCCATCCACACACCCCCATAATCCCCCGGAATCATCGCCCTTGCCACCAAAATCACCAAGCCGATAACTCCCGACCCAAACTCGAATGCGATGGACCCGAACCCTTTGAATGAGGAATTTGTTAACATCGAAAACCCTAGCGATAATGTCAATCATTTAAGCGAAAGCATAGTTGATGTTGCTAATGAACTTAGCGAATATGATAATAAAAACGACGACGTGGTGGAGAGGATGGAGCTACCAGAGGAGCTTTCTAGAAGCGTGATGGTCCTCACGTGCGAGTCGAAAGCTGTAGGCGGCACGTGTGTCGTGCATTTAGTTGGTACTGCTCATGTTTCTCAGGTGAAAATTGAAATTCTGTGTTTTACTCTTTTGTGTTTGGTTATTGAGAAAGTGAAGGAAAACCTGAGAATTGGGAAAGTTTGGAACCTTTGTCTTCTGTGTAGAATGGCTAAGTTGTAAAATTTTGGTTGAAATGAAGCAGGACTGGAAATGTGAATTGCTTGAATTTAATTTGTGTTTTTCTGTTTGGTTGCTGATAAAGTGAAGGAAAACTGGAGTATGGAGTAGTTAAGATTGATAAAAAGGAATAAAATATTGTGCTTGAGCGAGTATGTATACTAATTTTGCAAGTTCTAACAAAATCGAAAAATGTAGTCTTTCGTTTTGATTAAAATTCTGTTTGGTTGCTGAGAAAGTGAAGGGAAAAAGGAGAGATTGTTGAAGTTGGATTTATTTTGTGTCTTTGCTGGGTTTTGACTTTTGAATGCTTGAGAAAGGGAGATTCTTTGCTTGAGGGAGCCTAAAAAGGCTACTTTTGTAATTTCTGGAAGGTTAAATTTTGGTTCTCATTTGATTTTTCTGTCTTATTGCTGAGAAAGTGAAGGAAAAAGCTTACATTTTTAAATTTTGAAACCCTGTTGTTTAGGGATGCTTGACAAATGGAATTCTTTGCTTAAGTGGATAATTTTGTAAATATTAGAAAAATCACGATAAAATTGATTTTTTTTTTTAAAATTCTTTATGTTTATGTTTATGTTTTTTGCTGGGTTGTGAATTGCAGGAATCATGCAGGGAAGTACAAGCTGTAATCAGTTACTTGAAACCGCAGGTGCTTTTTCCTTTATTGTGAAACTTTGTTAGCATATTGATTCCAAACATTCATGAAAAGGTCATTTTTTAGCAGGTTAGCTGCCTGTATTTAGATAGTTTTTGCAGCGTTTACTTGTCCCTTGTAATCTCCACAAAGTGAAGCTAGCATATGTTGATCACAGGTTGTATTTCTGGAATTGTGTGCAAGTAGAGTGGCTGTGCTTTCTCCTCAGAATCTAAAGGTCTCTCTCAGAATTTCTTGCTTTCTTTATTCCATTTATGCTCTTTGCCCTTTAAGGTTTCATTTTGTGATGTGTTTAATTTTGGTTTTTCAGGTGCCAACAATGGGGGAAATGATAGAGATGTGGAAGAAAAATCATAACACCTTTGGAATTCTATATAGCTGGTTTCTTGCCAAGGTAAGCATTAAAGATGAATTTCTTATCCATGCTTTTTGTGGAGGACTAGAATATTCTACATCAAGATTGTTACAAGTTAATTTTTGCATCGAGCTTATTTGGTCAACTTTTCCTTTTCTTTTTATGTAAGGTTGCTGATAAGCTTGAAGTTTTTCCTGGTTCTGAGTTCCGGGTAGCATTTGAAGAAGCAAGAAAGTATGAGGGCAAGGTAGTGCTTGGTGATCGTCCTGTACATGTAAGATTCATTTGCTGTATAGTTTGTTGAAAGTGCTCATATTTCTTCTAACATTGATATGCTGTATTTTCTATTAAGTATGAGGGAAAAGGAGTCGGATGGAATAAGTTTTTTACTGCAAGAGAAATTCCTGCTGTGTTTATGAATATAGTAGTATTCATATGATTTCCATTCACATCTAGTTTTCTCATAAGAGATAGTATACCCTCCTTTAGGCTGATTTTGAGATGCAGGAAAAGTTTTTGCAGTAACCTCCTTTAAGGTCAATTAGGAGGTTTATTTTTGGTTGCTTATTAGATATTTAGTTGCTACAGGTGCCCTAGTTTCTCTATCATACGATTTGCATTTTTTTAGTCCAAATCTAAATCTAATGCCATACCCCTATACCCAAGTGCTTATCTTTATTGCAATCATGTTTCCAGTATTTTATTAAATGCAAAAAATTGGATGGCACAATCACTGTGAAGGCTGACTGTGAATTTGATACAATGGGATGCATGTTAAGTATTTTTGTGCTTGGAACTGGCTTTTCCCTACTCTGGCTATCATTTCTAAGTGCTAATCTTGGGCCAACAAATCCCCATCAAGACATGTTGCAATTCATCCAAAGTATCTATTTCTTTGACTTTTGGACTGAGACATCTATTTTGTTTAGTGGGCTTGTCAAATGTTTATTCTGGATGCTTCTTCGACATTATGTTCATGAATGTGGAACTTGTAAAAACAATAAACTCGCCGCTTCATTTTGATCAAGTCTTGCCCACCCAAGCCTCTTGCCTCAGCCTCAGCTTTGGCCAGAAAAGGTAATAGGGGTCTGATCTCTGGAAACTGGAGAACCATAATTGGTTCCATGAACTCCTTAGGGTGCCGTCAAGATATGTTTTCAAATACTGCTATACAATTACAACCTGTCTTAGCTTAACAAGCTTCTTTAAACTTCCTCACATCCCTTTTGATGGTTTGTTTTGTTCATCTAAATGCTGTTACAAACTACTGACTTTGATGGCATCAACTGAAACAGATTACATTGCAGAGGACATGGGGTAAAATGCCAGTTTGGCATAAAGTAAAATTGCTTTACTCGTTACTTTTTCAAGCATTATTTTTACCAAGCTCTGAGGATCTTGAGAAAATGGTAAAATCCCTCAACCCCCTTTCCCTTTACTCATTTCCTCCAAAAATTTCATTTTTTTTCCTTAGCTGCAGACATTATTCGAGATTACTAAATATGGTTGACAGTCAGTTTGTTTGCTTATTTCCAGCTAAAAGAAATGGATGATGTTGACATGCTGACTCTAGTCATTCAAGAAATGAGCAAGAAGTTCCCCACTCTTATGGAAACCCTTGTGCAAGAGCGAGATCAGTTAGTAGTCTTTGGCCTCCATTTATTTCTGTAAATTGATGCTTTTTAAGTTGGGAAGATATGATAGTTCCTGCCTTTGTTGTTGGCTTTCATAAAAATGAAGGGGAAGAGTCTATTGGGAATTAGTTTGCTGTTTATTCTGCTTGATGTTGATTGCATCTGATTTTATAAAGGGAATTGAGTTGCTAATTTTTTTGAACTTCCTTTGCCCATGTCTCTTTGGAAGAGTGTGTTTATATAGTTTGATATCTGATGATCTGCTGGTTTAAGAAAATGTTTTGGGAAAACCTACCTTGAAGTCATGTTCCTTTTGTATGTATTTACAGACAGAAAGTAGCCTAATCTGGAACTATTTATCATTGAATTGCTGTTTGAAAGTTTAGGGTATGAGCACTCTACAAAAAAAATCCTATTTTGAATGAATTTATTGATATCACGAACTTTCAGGTACATGTCATCAACCCTTCTAAGCATTGCGAAAGAACATAATTCAGTCGTTGCAGTTGTTGGAAAGGGGCATTTGCAAGGGATTAAGAGGCATTGGGAGCAGCACATTGAGGTTTGTTTAGAACATATTTTGAGTTACGTACTTGTTTGAAATACAGAATTCCAAACTTTGTAGCTAGTCCATTAACAAGTCTCTGGCACGGTATGCAGTTAGTTTTTATCAATGGAACCTTAAAATTAACCAGATTAGCATCCTACATCTTTTAGATTTTCTTGAATCTTTAGAGTTCAGACTTTCATGCTCACCAGCTCTACCTTCCTGTTGTTGCAGTTGACGGATCTCATGGAACTTCCTTCACAGAAATCAGCTGTTTCAGCTCGGAAAGTTCTTGCATTACTAGGTGTTGCAGTTGCTGGTGCGGCTATTGTTTCAGGCATTTATCTTTCACGCAAGAAATAGTTAACCAGAGCTTCGAATAGCATCATGGATCATTTACGATACTCAATTTCTTCATCACAGCTCACAAAACATTCTTTCAAAGCTTGTTTGATTGGTCACAGAACAAATAAGGACATAACAAATAGTCCTACTAGGGTTCTTCATGTGTACATACGGGTAACTACTTGAACGTTGCTTTTATACAGTCGTCTCATGGGAGTTCATCCTTGCTAAAATTTCTAAATGATTAACAAGCAAGGATGACCTTGATTCAATAGCCGAACAATCCCAAAGGCAAACAGAGGGCAAGAACTTGTGATTAGCCACTTAATGATGCAATGAGAATGGTACAGATGAGAGCATGTTGTGCAAGCAGCTTCAGATCCTATGAGAAGATGTTTCAAACAAATTGGACAGAATAAATCTTCCTTTGAAACCAGATTGCGGTCAACTTTAGTTTTCTGTAAGCGTGGAATTGGCGGTTTGCAAGCTTGTCGAACCAGATCAAAAGGCTCATCAAATGAATCCCAGGAGGTGCTTTATCATCATCTACATGAATTCCAACTTGAAGATCACTCTGCTGTTGTCGTCTTCGGTTTCGGTTTCGCTCGTCTCTGAGGCCACAATGCACACAAACAAGTAATGGCTTTCAAGAGGCATTCTAGTAGGCATGGAAACTTATCATCTCAAGTAAGTCTTCTTTGTCTTCTAAAGATAGTGGATGAAGAAAAACATTAGTGTCCAAACATGGTGCCTGGATTTTGAATCTGGCCTTGGGTTCCAAGCCATGTTTTATTTCTTCGACAAAGATGATATCGATCACCGGTTCTACGGCATGAAAACTCACTAGGGCATGTAGAAATATTCCTAAACCTAGAACGACACATAGGGCACGTAGATACAATGGAAACTATTCACATGAGAATTAGTAGGGGAAGCAGCTCCACTCAACAGGAAAATCTAGAGATCAAATAGCACATGACCCTTCATCAGGACCCAAATTCTGCTAAATCTTCACTTCAAGCATGAAATTTATCTATCGCTTTATGAGAAAACATATAAAATTAATAAAAACAATAAAGCATAAAAATCAGAAATCGGTGCAATTAAAGTTAAAGACAGCAAAACTTCATTGAGTTCGATATAAACATCCGAGTTGTACACGAAAAAAAATCGAACGGAAATTACTTTAATCTAAAGAATTAAATCAAATACAAAGAACACCAAATCTTGGTCTTTGGACAAACAAAAAATCAACCAACTGGCAACTTAGAACGACACGTGGGGCAAGAAGTACTCTTGGATAGCCACCTGACGATGCAATGGCAATGAAACAGGTGAGAGCATTTAGTAGCAGCAGCTTCCGTCCCATCAGGAAAATCTTGCAAGCAAATTGCACAGCGCAACTCTTCATTCATGGAACCCAAAATTTGTTGCTCAATCTTTACTTTCTTCAAGCATGGAATCGGTGGCTTGCAAGCTGGCAGTACAGGGTTTTCGACAACATCCCACGAGACGGCCTTATCCTCGTCAACATGAATTCCAGTCATGATATTGAACGCCAGCGGCAGCGATTCTGGTCTCAGGATGCATACAAATATGTGGTCGATTTCACCGTGGAGTTTACGAGCTTGGTCAGAGATGGCGAGATGCAGATCAGCTTTCAGGGCTGAAGATAAACTGATATCTGCGCTGGTAAACATACGATTATATCTATGATTTCTCAGCACCAACTCCCAGAGTCTCAACAGGAAACTTTGTCTATTAATTTGTAAGCCAACTTGAGATTCTTGGACAATAATGAACTCTACAGTAATATTTTTGGCGAAACTGAGCTGAATAGACTGAAGATGACGACGGCTCCATGATTTCGCCTGAAATATTTGCTTGGAGTTGAAGACAATGATTTGCAGGGAGTGTGAAATTGTTGCCCTGACGATGCCTTTTTACAGTCAGGAATTGCAAGGGTTTCCATGATTGTCACGGATTCCGAATTGAAATCGGAACCCAGCTGTACAAAAAATATCCGTTGGCACATAAGAAACTGACTTGTCCGTCTGTTTTATGACTTTTAATTCTAGAAAACCCTAAAGTGGTCAGCTTTAATCAATCCAACAGCCCCCTTATGATTAAAAGCCAGGATTCGTCAGACAAGAAAACGTATTTTCCGAATCCAGATCATTTTTTTCTTCAAGGTTTTCTTGCTTAGACTTTTAATTCTAGAACCCTAAAGTGGTCAGGTCTAATCAATCAAACAGCCCATTTTGATTATAAGCTAGGATTTGTGAGACGAGAAAATGTATTTCCCAAATCCAGGTTTCATTTTTAAATGTATTTTCCAAATCCAGGTTTCATTTTTATTCAAGTTTTACTTGCTTAGACTTTTAATTCTAGAACCCTAAAGTGGTCAGGTCTAATCAATCCATCAGCCCCCCTTTTGATTATAAGCCATGATTTGTGAGCCAAGAAAATGTATGTATTTTCCGACTCCAGGTTTCATTTTTCTTCATCAAGTTTTACTTGCTTAGACTTTCAATTCTAGAAAACCCTTAAGTGGTCACGTTTAATCAATCCAACAGCCCCCTCTTTTGATTGTAAGCTAGGGTTTGTGAGACAAGAAAATGTATGTGGTGTTTCCAGGATTAGATGGCACTGATATCAGCCATTAATCAGGATAAGCCACAAACTGGATATAGCACCCGAGCCATTATGCCAAGAGGAACCGATAATCCCCCAGAATTGGTATTGGGTGCGAAATTTCACAAGATTAACATCATTACCACAAAATTGACAAAGAAAACAAGATTAAACCTAAGATCACTGTTTCTTAAAATGGGATTCGAAGCTCAGTGGAAGGAGAAGTCGTTATTTGAAGAAAGCTCACGGCAAGTACTCAGGTACTTGTCCACTGCCCTTCTACACATTTCAAGTGCTTGGAATCATCACAGCAACAAATCCCTTTGATAAAAAACCCATCAAGGCAAAAGAAAATCAAAATTAAAAACACCGATCAAGAAATGGATTTTAGTTTGAAGAGCTTCAGTGTGTGTAACAATCAGATCATTGACTTTAAAATCTCACTGAAATCCGCTAAGATAATTATGTTATCATCATAAGCCCAATTGCCCAGAAAGGAAAACCTTTTCACAAGAACAGATTTATCCCACAAAAACAAACCCAATAAAAACCAAAACCAAGAGGAAGAGAGGTGGGATATATAAAAGGAATGAGAGAAGAAAAAAGAAGGTGCTCAGACAGCCAAGGGTTAGTAATCAAGTTCTGGGAGAAGAACCCAGATCAGAAACTCTAGTCCATAAACAATTTGCTTCATCACAGCACTCTTTTCTTGAATACAAACATCTCTTGCGTACCAAAATACCATTAACGCATATGCAGAGAACGAGAAACAATGAAAAAACGAGAACCCAAGATATGATTTTTAGATCTGGTGGAGGTGGACAAGCGGAAGGTAAGAGACGATATAAGCTTGTGATGGTTTTCTTGTATATATAGGGGGCTGAAGTCAAGTGTATGGTGGCATGAAAACTAGGGTTTCTGACAGGGAGTTTGTGTTGTGTTTGGGTTTTAGTATCTGGGCTTCAGAGTTCTGAACCTTAGCTTATTGATTAAGGTGATGATTGATTGGGATTTTAGTCCAATTATATTCTAAAATATTTTGAAGGTATTTATTTATTTTCTTAAAAAAGATAAAGATGTTTTTTTTTCTATATATAAATATTAAAATGATGAATATAAAACTATAGTATATATAAACTTATTTTTCCAATCAATTATGATTTGTATCTTTATATATCGATCATTTTTTTGTCATAAAATAAAACAAAAAAAATAATAAATTCTAAATATTTTTTAAAATCAAGTTTTAAGATAGATTGGTTATCCATATATAAATTGATATATTTAAAAATAAAAGAGCATAAAAAATTGTATCCTCAAAATTATATATTTTTTAATCTAAAATAAAAGGATTTAAAGAAATCAATATTCGTAATATAAAATTTGTGTTATTGGGCCAAGGCAATAGTGTTTAATTACCATCTCTATCAGTGGAGTAAGGAGAATGAGAGGTGGCAGAGGAATTGATTTGACTCTTTAAATCTTTTCAAGTTTTGTGTATGAAATGGAGAGGCTAAGCCCCCAAATTACACTTGGTGGTTTGACTATTGACCACATCATGATTGGCTTTCACTATTATCCAATCATTTTTTTTCCATATATATATATATATAAATATATATATATATATTCCCAGGTGAAATTTCTTCTTACAAGAGTCTAAGTCATTGTTACTTAGAAGTTAGAACTTGTATTGCATGAAATCTCAAGTCATCATTGCCAAGGTATCCAATAAGCCTAGAAATTTCCTTATAACTCGTAGTTGTGATTAGCAAATGTTGGTTAACTTGTAGATTTGATTAACACAAGTGGGTTAACATTATCCCCAAGGAAAGAATATATTCAACATGTTCACACACACACTATATTATATATATATATATATATATATATAAAATTACATATATCACCCTTTAAGATCTCTAAAACAAAGAAACTTGATTATTATTTGAAGACAGAAAAACACGAACATTAAAACAATTGAGATATGTCTTGTATCTTTTAATGTCTGTTTGAGAGTGTGATTGATATTATTTTTAAAATTGTTTTTTATTTAGAGAAATATATTCCAACACACTGATACACACAAGTTATATATATATATATATATAAACAAATTACATATACCATCTAGATCTCTACTTGATTATTGTTTCAATACAGAAAAAACACGAATATTAAAGCAATTGAGAGATGTATTGTATCTTTTGATTACAAAAAATAATAATAAGAATACACTTTTGTTATTCTAAACAAACATAGTTTTGTCTTGCAATACTAACTAAACACAATCAATGAATGATTTATTCTATCTTCAATAAATAATTAAAAAAAAATACAAAGAAAGCCCTAGCTATTAACCAAAGCACATTGCTTTCTAATCTCACCATTCGAGCCAGTTTTAACACTAATTCTACCCATTTTCTCCATGGATTTAGAGAATTCAGAACGGAAATCCAGTGAACCCTGTAGTAATTGTTTGATCATAGACAATGTATTTGCGTTTGTGGTCAAGGAAGCATCTGACTGAAATAGACCTCGTCTCTTTAGCAAGAGGGTGTAGTAGCTGAGATCAAATGTCTTTCTGCTTCCAGGATCCATCTCAACTATGGTAGTGTTGTCGCTGATAATTCTGCACTTTCTTGCCTTCAAATTCGCAGCGTACTCGCTATCTAGAGCTGGATCTTGGTCTCCAATCCCAGTGAAATTGTACAGCCGGTTCGAAAACGATTGACAGTGAGCAATGCCAATCGTATGAGCACCTGGAAAAAACAGCTTGATTAGATGATGATCCATAATTCAGCACTGGAAGAACATGCCACGCAGTAAAAAGTCAACTGGGACGTACCAGAAAGCAAGACCAGATCTTTCAGATCAAGACCCTGGTTAGCAAAAAGTGTTTGTAGAGTGGTGAAGTTGTCAAAGGGAGATGGGACTTTGGACAAAGCCTCTGACGACTTGGAGATCACACCGTCTCGCCGGCCAGTTGGAACTCTCCAGAACGGACCTCCCTGTCAAAATTGAAAACGAAATCTATTTTTAAGCATAGTTTTTCAAGTGATTAATAGTATTAGAGTATAGATTTTCTTTTTTGAGTTACATACTGTAGCTACTATACTGTCCCTGGCGACCAAGGTGAGAATATCTGCACAGGAGACAATTCCAGGACATTCAGCTTCAACTAGGCTTTTCACCCTGTCAATGAAGTCAAAGCCTCTGAGTGTTCGATTCGGAGTTGCCTGCCTTTCAGGCTGCTCGCCGGAAGTTGTGTTCAGCAGCACCGACGCATCGCAACCCTGAAACGAAAAACGTTTTCCTCCCATGTTATTCCACAATCTGAAAAATCAGCACGCAAAACATTCTGCAGCAAATATGCAAAAACATACCCTGACAAAGCAATCGTGGAAATGCATTCTGAGAAGGGTGGCAGCCAATGATGGAGCATTGTGGATGTGCTGTTTTACAAAGTCATTCACAATCTTCTCAGCTTTCGGGCATCTTTTATTATAAAAACCCATCCTTAGATGAGCTTCAGTTGAGCCCATAAATGCTAAAACACCAATGATTAGTATCCCAAAATACCCAATCCTTCCCATCTTGATTGTTTCTACTTTTTTTTCCTCTTTCAATTACACCGTATATGTAGAACCCTAGTAGTTCATTTAATGAAGCAACTTCAAATGTACACTCAATTTCTTCATGGGAAAGACTTGTAGGCCTGGATTTCTGCAACAGGATGTGAACAAGATGAAAAAAACAGCACATCTAGTTAAAGTATGGCAAGGACCTTGCATCTAGCGAACAAACATGTGTCATCTCGTATTATTTAGACATACTTTGATCTAAAGTAGGCCATGAACGATATGATTAGTCAGGCTTGTCTCTCCCAGAGCAAGTAAAGTAAGACTACTGTGACATCCCACACACATCATCTTCGACGACGTTTCCTTTTACTGTTCTGATCTTTTGGTGAGTCTAAAATCGCGGGCTCGTTTCAACCAGATAGATCTAATTGCTAGAAATAGTTGCATCAGCAGATGGCGGCCTGAGACTTGTGAATGCATATTGATTTGGCAGGTAACATTTTTCTTTTAATGGCATGCTAAAGAAGATTAACAGAAGGATAGATACAGCTAGTTCACCTGCTCTATGGCTGCTGCTGCTGTGTTATCATAATTCTGAACTGTTTTTTTCTGTACTATCTATCTATCTATATATATATATATATATATAACTGCTGCCACCCAATATCCAAAATAATATAAATCATATTTTGAGTCCTCAAACTAACAGATTAAGTTTTTAGATAAGATGATTTCTTAACATGATATCAAAGACTTATTGACCCAACGGTCACAAGTTCGAATCTTACAACCCTATTCTATTTGATAAAAATTAAACACAAGGTAATGTGGACCTGTGTAAATTTCAAGCCTAAAGGGTTTTCATTTGAGAGGGTGTGTTAAAGAATAATATAAATTATATTCTGGAGCTCCACCTAACAGTATAAACTTTTAAATGATATGGTTATTTAACACCCAGTAGAATAATAAAGAATATAAATTGTCAAGAAAAGAATCTGACATCTGAATATGAATCCACATAAAAAGCAGCAGACGAAGTGACAGCAGATTATATTGGAAATTAAGATTGATGACTACAGAATATCTAGTATGATTTAGATTTAATTCTTGTTCGCCGGGGAGAATTTCCTCAGGCTGGAAGCAGTTGGCTTGCTCGGCGTTAGCCTGCTAGGTATACTAATCTTGTGCATGTATTGTGGTTCTGCTCTGTATCCTTCAAATCCTGTGGACACCTGGGCTCAGCTGGCTCCTATTTTTAATAAATATATAATTCCACAGTGATTAAGATTATGATTTTCACAAACAACAACCTTCTCATCCAGAGATGGAGAGTGCCATAACTTTAATTTCTAAATACAAATCTTTCAATCTGCTAAGTTTACAAAGTCTAAATCTGCCTGCACACAGCATCTACACCTTCTTATAAGTGCACTAATCAAACATGGCATGGAAAGGAATTGTTTCATCCATAAGTAAATCTCGAGTTCGAGTTATGACATGTATTCTTTGTAAGAACTTGAAACAGTTAAGATTTTATTCTCTCATCTAAATCTACAAAATATATTTTCTGAAATTGGAGTTTTTTTGTCTCCACAAAAAAAGGAATTGTTTATTGCTTCCCATCGACCCACCACCCCATTTTGGCATGGACAGTTGAATCTACCTAAACGGAGGAGGAGTTGAGTGTGAAATAAATAAATAAATAAATAAATAAATAAAAAATCAACTTAGTGGGTTGATGGTAGCTTTAAAATCTAATCATTTTTTTTAAATTAAAATAATAATATTTCAATTGATTTATATCAGATTAACTCGACAGAAGATATTGAATTATGCCGAGTTTCATTACATTGTTCTTACAAATGTTCAAAAAGTTGAACAGGATCGAATTCAATAAATAAAGAAAAAGGATTTCTGCAATCAGGAGATGAATTATTCATAGGTTAAGCCTAAGTCTTTGTTGGCTATCACTATCGTTGCTTTATCATCATCATCTAAGCATGCTCGTGCCATTGTTGACTATATCTTGGATTCAATGCCAAAAACAAAAATCACAATGTTGTCGGTGCTTACTCAAAATCAACTTACTATCAAAAACTCAGAAGGGGGGGGGGGGGGGGGGGGGGGGTTCTGTAAATTAATTACAGTTCATTTAAGCAGTAAAATGACATGTTTTCCCTCCACAGGAATACCCAATGAGCTAACACTAGGGGGTTATTATGGTCTTTCCATGCTATTCATTACACATCATTATAGTATAATTACGTCCTTAAAACCAAAATAGAATTTAAATTAGGTCTATAAACTTTTTTGAGATTTTATTTCTCATAACATAATAAAATCACTAATGTCTTTCAAATCAAAATTTCATTACCTTGTCCCCGTAGATTTTTCCCCGGATGAAGGTCATCTAGCGTGTTGCTATCTTAATATTCATTTTAAATAAATATAATATTTAATATATTATCATATTTTAAAAAATAATATGAACTGAATGTTTTATTTCCTAGTGTATTTATATGTTTATGGAGGTTAAAAGAAAATAATACAAGAGCGGCCTAGGGTACTATATATATATATATATATATATATATATATATAATACCAGTGCCTTGAAAATGGCGCTGACTCATGTCTACATCCTTGATCGACAATTTCGTGCCCAGATTGTAAATATCGTTTCAGTTCATATTTTATTTTTTCAAATGAAATGAAATATTTTAGTTTTGGAATGTTTTGATGTGATTTCAGGGTTATATGGTGTATATATATAAAAGTATATTAATTAAAAAAAGTAGTTCAAATTTAAAAATAAAATTATTTAGAATTGTACAATTTAATCTGAAAAAAGACACAATAAAATAATATTTATGAACAAAATTATGAACATGTATAATATTACGAGAATGTTATCATCAATCTCGCAAGATCATTATATTTTTTGATTGCTCTGAAAATTTAACATAATATATATAAATAAGTCAAGACACTCATTGTAAAATTTTATCTCAATCTAACGGTCTGATTAAGAGATATAATTGATATTGTAAAATTATTTATTGTTTAAAAAAAACTATTTAGCCAAAACGAAATCGGAACGTTTTGACTGATATTTGATGAAAAAATCTAGAACATACCGGAATTTGAATTGAGACAAAAACAATGTTATTTTGTTTTATTTTTTTGATTAGTATAAAATATTTTACTGTTTCATACGAAACGAAACGAAACGAAACGAATCGAGATGAATGACCCTGGTTCATGCAGGCTCTATGCGAGTATCTATATTAGCTTTTGGAGAATTGGCTGAACAATCTTATTTTCTGCTAATCACAATTGTATTTTATCACTTTTTTTAGTCTCATCCGTGCCATTAATGATTAGTTGAATTTGCAGCACCACGTTGCTGTGCAGTTTCCAAGTGATTGGAGACCCTGCATGGAATAAATCACATGTTTTTTTTCGCAGAAAAAAATGGCATCAAATTCAAAGCACACACAGAGTCTTCAAGACATTATTTGACAAGCAATGAAACACACATATGAACAAGAGATTCTCAGCCATTCACCACTGCACACTGCTTCCGAATCTCTCCAACTTTGCCAGTCTTAACTTTGATTCTGCCCATTTTCTCCATGGATCTTGCGAATTCAGCAAAGAAACTCTTGAGTGAACCTTGGAGTAGCTGGTTGACCAATGACAATGTAGTGGAGTTTGTGGTCAACGCAGAATCAGATTGGAACAGACCTCGTCTCTTCAGTAAAAGACTGTAGTAGCTAAGATCAAATTTCATGGAACTTCCAGGATCCATTTCTACTAAAGTGGTATTGTCATTAAGATTTCTGCACTTCCTTGCCTTGAGATTGGCAGCGTATTCGCTATCCAGTGCCGGGTCCTGAGAACCTGGAACTCCGGTGAAGTTGTAGAGGCGATTCGAAAAAGATACACAGTGGGCTACCCCGATTGTGTGAGCTCCTGATAGCAAGACCAAGTCTTTCAAGTCCAGTCCCTGGTTGGCGAAAAGTCTCCGTAGAGTCGTGAAGTTGCTGGTGGGAGCAGGAATGTTGTTCATGGCCTCCGAGGTTCTTGAGACTGTCCCGTCTCGTCGGCCGGTGGGGACTCTCCAGGATGGACCGCCCTGTCAAAGTTCAAACAAAAGGGTAGTTCCAGTGCTTCTTTTTTCAAACAATGGTATAAAAAAAGATAAAAAAACAGATCGATCGAGGGAATTCAAGCTGGATTTTGGTTTATGTTTCGAGTCCTCACGGTGGCTACAATACCATCCCTTGCGACCAGAGCTATAACATCAGCACAGGAGACTACACCAGGGCAAGCTGCTTCTAACAGGCTCTTAACTCTGTCGATGAAATCGAAGCCTCTCAGCGTTGAATTTGGAACAGCCAACTTCTCAGTCTGGTTAGTTCCTGAAGTTGTGTTCAGAAGCACAGATGAATCACAGCCCTGAAAACAAACGAAAAACACAGATCAGTTCCAGAATTTCAAGGACCTGCCTGTCGTGAGATGAAAATGTAGAGATTCTCGGACAGACTGGAGACACAAACCCTAACAAAACAATCATGGAAATGCATCCTTAAAATGGATGCTGCCAATGATGGAGCATTATGGATATGGCTGTTAACATAGTCTTGCACAATCTTCTCAGCATTTGGGCAGCTCCTGGAATAAAAACCCATCTGCAATTTCCCTTCAGTCGAGCCCATGAATGCCAGAAAACAGAAGAACATCACCACAAAACCCATTTGGTAGGAGTTTTTTACTTTCTCTACTTCTCTGTGGAATCCACCTATAGTATATATAACCTTGAAGGTGGGAGGCTAGCTATGCCACTTCAAGATATAGCGACGATTTCGACATCACGTTTCAAAAATATTTTTGAAAAAAATTAAATTTTTATTATTATTAAATTAAGTTTTTTTTAGTTTTTTTAGATCATTTTGATATGATGATGTTAATTTTTTTTTTAAAATAAAAAAATATTATTATAATACTTTTCTGAACAAAAAACAATTTAAAAATAATTTCAACTACACTCCCAAATAACCTTTAATTTATAGTATCTTTTAAGGTAAAACTTCGAAATCCCAATAAAAAGCAAGATTTATAGGCCTAAAATTTTAGCGTGAGCCTTAATTTCTTGCCCAAAAGAGGAGTTAAATACAAAAGGGCCACGTAGCTTAATACATGAATTGTGCTTTAACATCAGTTAATGTAAAGTAAGTGATTAAATATATGATGATTAGTTATCCTTGCTTAACAGTTTCTTCAAGGTTGACTGAACATAAAACTAAATCGGTGAGTACTATGGCTGCTTTGAAAACATAAAAATTAAACCCCACAAGTTAATGATGATCTATAACCTATCATAGTCGAACTTGATTAACCTATCAAAACCCTATTTAATTTTAAATTTTTTTTATAATGATCTTGTTTTTTATCACTAATGCGAGACTATACATACTAGTAAATTTAATCTCATTCTGTTTCGGCCAAAACGATCGAAATAGTTTATTATGAATTGCACTTTATAATTTAATTTGATTTATTTTATTTAAGGTTATTATAATATTATAACGAAGGTTACACATTTGAAAGGTTAACTTAATTTGACTTGAGTTGATTCAATATATCGTTGTTTCAATATTTTTTTAAGACGTCAACTTGATTTTTTTTAATTAAACTATATTTTTATCAATTTTTTATGTTATCTTTGAACCCATCAAGTCGGTCGAGTTATATCAGTTCAACTCTCATTTTTCTATTTATGTTTGAAATTTAAATTGCACAATTCTGAATAATTTTATTTTTGGATTTGAACTAATTTTTTTAATATATATATATATATAAACAGTACAACCCCGAAACGGAGCGCCGAAATACTTTAAAACCAAAATATTTCATTCCAATTGAAAAAACGAAGCATTAACCAAAACAGAATTAACAACCTTGATACATGTTAAGGAACCATTTAACCTACAAGCTTAAGCTTGTAGATGAGACCTCAAAATATGATTTATATTATTCTTTAATATACTCCTTCAAATAAAAGCCTTTTGAGCTTGAAACTTGCATTGACCCACACTATCTTATGCTTGATTTTTATCAAATAGAATAAGGGTGGTGAGATTCAAACTCATGACTGTTGGGTCAACAAGACTTTGATATCATGTTAAGGAACCATCTCACTTATAAGCTTAAACTTGTAGATGAAACCCCGTAATATGATTTATATTATTCTCTAGCAATTAATACCTCAAAGGTCATAATCCCATTTTATTTCGAAAGAACACACATGCATGAAAGTGAATGAGCCAGCAAACTTGCATAAAATATGATTAGGTTACTATATATGATCTAAGCTGTCGGCAACATTTCTTATACTTTGAGAGTAGAAGAACTGTATGAGACATTGTACAGCAGCGTAAGAATGGCCATGGAGGGAAACAGCTAGAGAGGGAAAAGGGAAATCAAATGAAATCAAATGTTAGGGAAAAAGGCACAAGCAAACCAATGGAAGGAAAATTCATATCCATCTAGCTTTCTTGTCACCATCACTTATAATTTTCTTCTTGCTTTATGTCATCGGGTGCTGTAGATAGGAGACAACAGACACATGAACCCCCACAAATGCATATGAACCGACACATCTTTCTACTAGTCTCGCAAAATAATTTAAGACAATTATTTGATTAGGGTTCTTCATGTTTACTATAATATTTATCTTGTTCTGAAAAATATCTCATGATCATCAATCTTTTCGCTTTCTATTTCGAAGAAAACAAGGCAGAAAACCTTAAAATGAGTGAAAAAGAACATGTAGAGCGTGTTTGGGAGTGTAAAAATAATTATATTTTTAAGTATTTTTTATTTAAAAATATATTAAAATAATAATATTTTACGATTTAAAAATATAAGAAAACTAATATCATTTCTTTCAAATTTTAATGAAACACAGGATGCAATTGCTTACGACAAATAGAGACTAAATACCTGTTTGAAAGTATAGTTAAAGTTGTTTTTGAAAGTATTTTTTATTTAAAAATACATTAAAATGATATTTTTATTTTTTAAAAATAATTTTTGACATCAGCACATCAAAATAATCTAACAACACCAAGTTTTTTTAATTTAAAATAAAAAAAAATTCAATTTTTTTCAAAAGCGTTTTCCGATCGCAATCCCAAACACCCTCTTAAATTCAAACTAAAGGGACGCTTTAATTTATTTTGTAAGACTAGGAGTAATTTATAATTTACTAAAACAAAACCCACGAAACTAAAGGTAACAATGGAAGCTATCACTTTAACTTCTTACTCGTAGCACCCCTCAGCTCCTTAAGAGTTAGGTGGTAGCTTGACATCTACCACAATAGCTTGTGCCCCAAGAGTTAGGTCTCCCGATCCAATATTTCCACACGCATTTCCTTTCTGTAAGTTGGGTTTTGTCAATGGTGGGAATGCTGCTCTTCATCTTTTAGAGGATCAATATCTATCTCAGCCAGCTTGGGAAAGCAAAGGATTGGTGTTTCATGTATAGCAAAATGTTATCAATTATGTCCGGCCTGAAATAGCCAGTACATTTTATTTCAATTCACGGAAAAAATCGAATCAGATTTTATCTTGATCAGAATCTTGACTTGTTCCGGAAATTCCACTCAAATTCTGCTTGGAACATTCTAGTTTCGTTCTGCCTGTTTCGTTCCAGTCAAATAGTATTTTTTATCTTATTTTAAATAATGAATAGTTTTATAATATCAATTATATTTCTTAATCTGACCGTTAGATTAAGATATAATTTTATAAAGAATATCTTGACATATTTTCAAACATAAATAATACAATTTTAAAACGGAACATCAAAACATTTTAAAATTAAAATATTTTATTCCAATTAAAAAAAAAATATCAACCGTAATAGAATTCACAACATCGGTATGAAAACATATTGAGAACTTGGATCACTTCATGCTAGGAGTACAAAAAAAGACATCCTAGGCAAACGCTTGCACACAATTGAGATGAATCCCCTATCTTACATCCAATATAAAAATACAAATAAGGAGAAGAATCAAAAAAAGAAGAAAATGACATCATATCCTTGCAGCAAAGCTCCAACGTAACGAACTCTACGCCATTCGAAGATTTGAGTGCTTTACAAGGAACGATAGCTTTTGTTGATTCTTCATCCAGAAGACTGAAGGCCTTCCTTTTGTGTTTGCACCCTTGCAGGCACACATGTCTGTGCACATACTGATATATATATATATACACACACACACACAGCTCACAGGCTTGTGCTGCTGCTGCTAATTCCAGCACTCATATATATATATATATATATATATATATATATATATATCCCAAATATATATACACAGCTCACAGGCTTGTGCTGCTGCTGCTAATTCTAGCACTCTAATGACGTCCCTCGAGCCGTCAGGTTCTTATGTTCTGGTCAGTTAACCAAACACTAGGACTGGACTGTCAAGTAATTATCTCATCTAAAAATTTAAATTGATAGATAAGAATCTAGAGTATAATTTATATTATTCTCTAACATATCCTCTCAAGTGAAAAAATTTTAAGCTTGAAACTTACATAAAAACTCACACTATCTTGTGCTTGATTTTATCAAATAGGATAAGAGTGGTGAGATTCGAACTTGTTACCGCTGAGTTAATAAGCCTCTGATGCCATGTTAATGAAATCATCTCACCTAAAAACTTAAACTATTAGGTGAAATTTTAGAATATGATTTATATTATTCTCTAACACACCCTCTCAAGTAAAAATCTTTTAAGCTTGAAACTTGCATACAGACTCACATTTGAACTTATTACTGCTGAGTTAATAAGCCTCTGATGCCATGTTATGAAACCATCTCACATAAAAACTTAAATTGTTAAATAAAATTTTAAAATATGATTTATATTATTTTCAAACACCTAAAAAAAGAGTAAAAAAAGAAACTCACAGCAGACCTTGTAGCTATTTTGAACCAAAATTAACAGTGTTACATACAGCACAGAATGGTCTACGACAGTATTGCGACTGTACTGGGAATTGTGTTGATGAGAATAGGATTTGCATGGCATGATTATATGATTGTTTAGAGTGTGGAATTGGTTATTTTTGAAAATACTTTTCATTTAAAAATACATTAAAATTATATTTTTTTATTTAATTTTTAACATCAGCATATCAAAATAATCTAAAAACACCAAAATTTATTAATTTAAACTTAAAAACAATAATAAATTTTTTTTAATTTTTTTCAAAAATATTTTTAAAAAGCACTCTCAAACACCCCGCATATGTATAAAAGATCTGTCCTCAGGCTGGATAATGTGTTGCAATGAAGCGGTCCTCGTTCTCATGATTACACACACTGCCTTTTCCTCGCAAAATAGTATATGTTGGTGCTCCAGAGGTATTTCCATAGCTTAGGCAGACGACAACAAATAGCAGAGCTGAACTTTTGCACCTCGTGAGATGTGATGTGGGACAAATGAAAGAAAAAGCTACGAAGAATATGCCACAAAAAAACAAAGAAAGAAGGTAAAAGCAGAAGAAGATAGAAGAATAGGGATTCAAAAAGTGTGCAGTTTTGCCATTTTATTTAGATATTAAAACTCTAACTAGAACAAACAAGCAGGTTTATAGCCTACTAAATAAAATACCTAACAATAATTAAATCAATCGTCATAATTAATTATAAATATCAACTAAAAGTTTAAATAAATTAAACAAAAATATAAGTTAAATCTTAGTCTCTCAACGGTTTGGGTTACCCTCTATCATTTATAATTATACGATCGAGTAGAAAATGTATCGAGTCCATTATCCCATTAACTTTTCTAGGGTTGGAAAAGCTTGACCACGTCGAATATAGTTTAAGACGACTCTGATAGTGCTCTCAAAGATAATGATTAAAATATTTCGATTTCTTTCTTGTGATCTAGATACAATTTGAATGTGGTCACTTGGCTCATATTTTAGAATTTACTGAATTTTATTATTCATAATAGAAAACAATTTGTGCATCCAAGATAATATTAATATGTTCATTTTGCGTCAAAGATAAGGATAATAATTTAGGAGTTTCAAAACAATCATTAGAGACACGTTGTATTGTATATATAACAAAGTTCTTGAAGTCAAACCAAAAATAGGACTAAAGAGATTTGAAGTAAAAAAACAAAAATAAAAAAAACGAAGAAGAATTAAGTTAACGAAAGAGAAAAAAAAAAGCTAAAGAAAAGAGAATAGAGGTTGGAGAAGTCTTCAACTTTGCAATTTTTTCAATTAATAGAAAGTTGTCTAATATTTAGAAAAATAGGATATAAATACCCTAACCATAACAAACAATTGGGCTTATAGCCCATTAAATAAAATACCCAATAATTAAATCAAACCCAACAAATAAATCCCAATTAATAAACTTCAACTAAAAATTCAAATAAATTAAACAAAGAACATAAGCTAAAGCCCAATCCTTCAAAGGTTTGGGCTATCTCCATCATCTATGATCATATGAATGCGTAAATAGTGTCTCAGGTCTGGTGTCCATCAACATGGATGGAATTAGCTTTTTCAAATCTATTCCTTATTCCTTGAACTGCCATTCCCTTCGGCACATGGGACAGTGTGCTTGTGATGTCTGTGAATTCACCCATTTCAAGATGCAATGAAGATGGAACGCATGGTTGCATGCACCCCAAACTGCAAAAACATGAACAATAAAGATCATTAGTTCCGATCCCATTACATCACACCAACCTAAACATATTCAATCATTTCCACAGTTTTATGTTTCTTTGAGATTACAGAATGGTTAGAGTTTGTGAGCCTCTGGGAGGGGCCGGTATGCAACCGAACTAGCTAGTTGATCAATGAAACTTTCATACATGGCAAAAAAAAAGTACGTAGAGATATATAAGAACGCAAAATGCCAGCATCTGGTTAATCATCTAACATTTTGTAATCAAGTCAAAATCTATGTTTTTTGGATGCTAAATCCATGTAACAATTCAAAGTCCAGTGAATGACGAACAAGAAAAGAATGTAGGAAATTTCACAGAAGAAGATGCTAAATGCACTTAATTTTTTATGCATGAACCACAGGGTGCGACAGGGCTAATTCAGGCCACCTCAACGTATTGTCAGGTCTCCTGTTGGAGCTCAAGTTCAGGGCTAGGGTATGACTATATAATCGAACCAAGCCAGAGTCCATTAATACTGCCCAAGATACCCATTCATCAGGTCTTTGCTTTGAATTACAAGTCTGAGTGATTACCCTGAATTGGTTTCTGGAACATCTATTATCATTTGGCATCATTTCCATAAATAACTGCCAAATACATGACCTTTTTTCCTTTCTCACATTCAACAGACAAATAGTCAGAGACATATGAGTTGTAAAAATTTACATGCAGTACCAGGCTGACCAGTTCTTGAAACTCAAGCATGCTTGGAATAATAAACGAATCAGGACCTAGGAATAGCATGGAGACTACAATAATAAGCTTTAACATTAGGCTGACAGAGAAACAGTATTGATCCACTAATGCAAGAAATTACCATGAAAAATGCCAAAGATTAACAATGTTGGAAATCATTAGTTGCTAATATCATTAACTTACTAAGTGGGCAATCATCCCCAGGGAGTTTACAATCAGGGCAGCAACCATCAAAGGCCATCCTACATATCCCACATGTTTCATCCTGAGCATCCCAAGTCCAAGAAGCAACAGCATGCCACCTATAAGTCAAAAAAGAGAGAAAATTTTCCTTCTCACAAGATGAAGAACAGAAAAAAAACACGATGGCCAACATACATTGAACTAGTTTTATGAAGTAAAATAGGCTAAACCCTGAATTTAAATGCAACAGAAGTTTAGCATCCTTCAAAACCCATTTGAGAAAACAATAAAGCAAACAAAATAAAACTTTTAAGTTCACATAGCCTATATGATATAACTGATCATTATCAGCTTTGACAGAAAAAAGATGGCAGGAGATATAGAGGACATACTCTGTTAGAAAATCCAGTGCATATTCGAGAAGACAATGAGTCAAGGAGAACAGTATCTTCAAAAATTTTGAAGCATCAAATTTGCCACAAAACAATTCAACCACAAAGATAACTGCACATAGCTTTTTTTATCACCGCCCATGTACCATGGAGCATGAGCTTGGCAAACCACAGTGGAATTGATTAATTATATGCAAAACCACAATCCCAATCTAAAGACCTCATTATCAAAAGCCAGCAGAAAAAATCAGGGTACGAAATATGCAATAAATATTTTATCCATCCCAAATGCTAAACAATAACAACAGATAAAACTTCACTTCTCCAAAGATTTCTAAAATTGATTCCCAAGATATAGTGTTGATTTCACACAATTAGAAACCAATATTTCAGTGACGTTTACTGCTACCTAATCCTATAGTTTTGGATTTTGAGCCGCCAAAATACAATAAGAATATAGCAAGGGAATGTCATTTCTCAAGGCCAAATTTGTCTATAAATCTCAACACATAGTTCACCAAAATCCCAGTAGCAACTATCCACAAAGTTTTCCATCTAACAAAACTCCATGAAAAAGTAAAAGAAATCCAACTTCAAGATCTTAATCAACATAGTGGCACCAAAAAAGAAGAAAAGGATACGTAGCAGCTTCACTTTCATTGTCTTTCTCCTGCAAAACCAAATTTTATGACATGAACATTAACAAATCCGAAGAAGCACAAAATCATACACATATGAAATGGTAAAATATTTCAAGAAAAACAAACAAACAAACCCTATATGAAAGTTCATTAAGACAAGAAAAAGAACACATTCATGAATTATGATATATATGATCAAAAGCTACTAAACCCATGTCCCAAAACATCAAAGATGTGAATTAAAGCTAAACCCCAGTTGGAAAAACATCGAACTAGACTGACTCACAAAAGGTAACCGGTTTCCAAACTAGTTATATAGAAGTCATGGCTACATAGGTTCATACAAAGAACAAAACTTTAAACATTTTTGTTAAAAAAATTGAATCTAAATAAACATGGAATAAAAAAAAGAAGAAAACTGACCTTTCTTGGATTACTGAAAGTGGAATTGAGTGATAAAGGGGAGATTTTGAAGATTATAAAGCACGCAATTTGGGTTCAAATTTGCAGGGAAAGTGAGAGGGAGCGCTGAAACTCTGGAGAGAGTGACTATATGCTTATTAGTTTGTTTTTAAATCTGCCAACGGCCCACGTCGTTGGGCTTCTTTTTTTACTACAATTCTTTTCAAGATTTATAAATTTTGGCCTTATTATTTCATCAAGAAAAAAAAAAGGAGTGGAAGTATTATTGGAATGAAATTAAACCTTTTCTATATGGTTTTAAACAATTTTTCCAGACTGTGAGGGGTAATGGTGTGATAAATTGAATTGTTATTAACAAAATTAATAAGTTTATAGAATTAAATCATAAACATAAATGGAATGATTTAAAATTTGAGATTAATAATTTAGATTTTCGGTGCTTGATTTAAAATCAATCAGGTCTCTACAATTCAAATATTCTTCAATTTAATATGAAATCCATTGAATTCCTTTCCTATAATTAATATTTGTGTTCATAAAAGAAAAAAAAAAAGGAATAGATCAAACAATTTATATGCAACTCTCGTAAAAGTAATTAATAGCTAGCGAATTATCTAGTTATATTAGAGGCTAATCTAGGCAAGGCAAAAGAGCTCTAGAATTCTCCTTTAAAACTATTATCTTCTCGTACGTGTCCCACTTACATAAAATATTCCACCCACTTAGTTTAGCTTCAAATATGTATGTGCCTTCATTGATGAGAAGTGCAAGAAAGAAAAATGTATAGATGTGAGGTGTGTGTAATTCCTGTCCAAATTTCGAAAAGGGTGTACGTAAGAGCTTCTGTCCGAAATTTATACCCCAACATTAACTACAAGGCATAACATCTGTTTTAATCCAACATTGCAATACTTTCAGCTCCCAGTTTTCGTTCGAACAGTACGGTAGCATATATATATATATATATTGCAAAAGAACAAATGAATTCATCAATTGATTATCAGCATTCGTACAAATTTGAATATATCCCTGTGCAAGTTTCCTAAAGTATTACAACTTAAGATCATAATCGTACACCTATCTAGATATGTGCAGTATTTTGCGTTTTCCAGCCTCAATATTGGACTCAAACAACTAAAGAAAATCACCGAAATGTTTATGCTCAGTGCCAGTGGAGTTTTGTCGCCAGCAGTTCCCGCTTCAGCACTTTCAAATGCCCTATGTGGTTTTTATCCACAGCTCCATGCCGGGGCACATCCATGCCTATCTTATCAGCCAGTAGAATCAAGGACAGCGATTTTGGAGGATGGTTCCAAACGTGCAGTTCAAATGATTCTGATACTACTTTCTTCGTCAACGCGTCAGCAGCGAAGTTGCCTTCCCTGCGAGTATGCTGGAAGAAGCAATTCCATGCCCGACTGCCATAGCCCTGACATTCCAGTATGATCTCCTCCAGCTGTTTCTTGGGTTGACGGATTAGTTGATTCCGAATTCTGTTGACCACGCTCTCCTAATCAGATTCCACGATAACCCTTCTGAGCCCTTTATCCCAAGCCAGCTTCAATGCTTCTCGAACAACCACCAACTCAGCTTCAAAGGCAGATCCAGATTGGACTCTGGAAGAGAAACCAAACATCCATATCCCGTCTTCATCTCCGCAGGCCCCAGCAATTGACGATCTAGAACAATTATATTTGTAACTTGCATCAGTGTTGAGTTTCGCTGGAATAAACCCCCTCCAGGTTTTGTGAAACTCAACACTGATGCAAGTTACAAATATAACTGTTCAAGACAGTCAATTGCTGGGGTCTGCAGAGATGAAAACGGGATATGGATGTTTGGATTCTCTTCCAGAGTCCAATCTGGATCTTGCTTCGAAGCTGAGTTGGTGGCTGTTCGAGAAGCATTGAAGCTGGCTTGGGATAAAGGGCTCAGAAGGGTTATCCTGGAATCTGATTCGGAGAGCGTGGTCAGCAGAATTCGCAATCAACGAATCCGTCAACCCAAGAATCAGCTGGAGGAGATCATACTGGAATGTCAGGGCTATGGCAGTCGGGCATGGAGTTGCTTCATCCACCATACTCGCAGGGAAGGCAACTTCGCTGCTGACGCGTTGACGAAGAAATTAGTGTCCGAATCATTTGAGCTGCACGTTTGGAACCATCCTCCAAAATCCTTGTCGTTGATTCTACTGGCAGATATGATCGGCATGGAAGTGCCCCGGCATGGAGCTTTGGATAAAAACCAGATAGGGCATTTGAAAGTGCTGAAACGGGAACTGCTGGCGAGAAACCTCCACTGGTACTGATCATGGCGCTTGCATGAGACTGTAACTTTGTTTAGTTTTCTTCTTCTGTTTAATCAGATATGAAAACGGGAACCGTACATATCTAGATAGATCGTCTGCGATGATGATTGTAATATTTTTAGGAAGCTTGCATATGTTATGAACATTTGCACGAACGATGAATATTTTACTACCATGGACGTAGTTTCGCAGCCATAAATATTGCAGAAATTCTAGCAACTCAGTTTCTACTACGACTCACTGTTGCCTTGAACAGAATCTTGTAAACCAATTTATAAGAGAAACTCTCGTGCCCCAGCAACAACAATGACCTTCATCTTGTTCCAGCTGAAATGAAGCCTGTTAGGGACTTGCTTGAGTGATAGAAAGAGAATGGCAATAATATTTAGCGTTGGATGTTTCAAGATTTGTTTCAAGGTCATAAAAATGGGGAGTAAATAGCTCTAAAACTCATGCTAAGAGAGTGAGAAACACTATTTGCATGGTTAAATTCTCCCTGGAAGCATTTTGTATATGATCCAAGGCATGGATTCATGCAACATGTATTCCTGAAACAGAACAGGCAACCAATTATATATGTCTATCTCGTACACAGAATTTAACTTCTAGTTGTGTTTTTCATGTCTTTCAGCCATGCCTCATACCAGTAACTGATCGAAGCTATTTGTTGATCTTAAATGGTGGCCCTGAAAGAATTTGAGGTGTTAACTATCATATTAACAAACTGATCATCATATAAAAGTACTTGATAGAATTTTGTATGATATACTTTATTAGAGAATAATATAAATTATATTTTGGGCTTCACTTAATAATTTAAAATTTTAAGTGAGATGGTTTCTTAACATTGTATCAAAACCTTGTTAATCTAACGGTTACAAGTTCGAATCTCATCACCTCTATTTTATTTGATAAAAATCAAGCACAAGATAATATAAGTTTGTACAAGTTTCAAACCCAAAAGATTTTCACTTAAGGAATTTTATTAAAAAATAATATAAATTATACTTTGAACGCTTATCTAATAATTTAAATTTTTAAGTAAAATAATTTATTTATATCTTTAATGAGCCATATTTATATATATACAAAAAAGAAAAAAGATCTTCCTCATAGACAGAGGATATGCGAACTCAGGATGTAACGTACATGAATTAATTAACTAACATAGGGTTACTTATCTGAGAACGCTCTTAAAAGTATATATAATTTTCTGCATTTTCAATTATAGTCCTCGAATTCTGGGTTAATTAAGATTTTGTGACACTATCTTCAATCATTGGTGGTGATCTTAAAAAGAATTAAAACTTAGATAGTTCTCTCTTCTTCTATTTCTTTTTTTTTTATTCGAGGAAATTCCATCACTCGGAAAACGCACTTTGTGCTTCCAGTTGAGCGAGTAAAACCCCTGTTATCCTAGACTTTTACAAGAGATGCACGAATTGACTCGAACTCGAGACCTGCTGTATAGATCTCAAATTTTTGTCATCATGCCACGTCTCTTGGGAACTATTTCTTTCTTCTTTCTTTGATTTTAATTCAAACCTTAATCCCATTTCTTTAAATTTCTGAAAGCTTAATCCCCTCTAAAATTTAATCACCCAACATGTTGATGCCGACACAACCTGTAGGATAAGAAAGGAGAGTAGAAGAGAAAAAAAACATAAGAAAGAAGGAAAATATCAACATGTCGCATAAATAAATAAAAAGCGTATGAGAACCTTATAGAATGCTTTCCTATGCTTTGAAAATGCGAGCAAACTTTTGAGTGGTAAATATTTACAAATTAAAAAACAAAACAAAAACGCAATAAGAGAGTAGTTGTTCCATGTATACTTTTCTGATCCAAAAGTAGACCTTTACGACTTGTTTTTAATGTTTATTTATTCATTTTTATTTTATATTTTTGTTTATGATCATAGAAAAGAGGTTTGAATGTTCAAGTAATATTATATATCACCTTTTTAATTATGTTCATTTTAAAGTTTTTATTTTTATGTTTTTTATATACGAAAGTTGTTGTTTAAGTCTTCTCTTGACTGAGTTTTCTTGTTTTTGGTTTATAGGCAATGTTTTTTTATGCTTTTGAGAGTAACATTGCCTTAGCCTCTTGATTTGGACTATTTTTTATCCATTTCCTTGCACAAAATCATTGTTATGCATTACTATTTGATAATCTGTTGTTAATTTATTCCAATAACATGATTTTAATGACTTTTAATCTTAAAGTTTTAAATTAAAACTGAAATTTACTTTGACAAAATCATGATGTTTATGTGAAAATTAAAGTGAATGAATACTAGATTATTGACTCTTACATGATTTCTAATATATGTATGCCTCTTTCTTTTTAATCAAATCTAGTTTGTTTTGGAACTCATAGTTTTGGCTCCACGCTAGGATTGTTTGTTTTGTTCTGTTCAACCGAAACGTTTCGTACTAGTTGAAAAAATAAAACAAAACAACTTTGTTTTACCTTAGTTTAAATTTTGGTCCGCTCCAGATTTTTCAGCCAAATATCGGCCGAAACGTTCCAGTTTTGTTTTGCCAATTCTGTTTCGGCCAAATAGTATTTTTTTTTTAAAATAATGAATAATTTTACAATATCAATGATATCTCTTAATCCGACCATTAGATTGAGATGAAAGTTTACGAGAAGTCTCTTGACATATTTATATATATTATATTAATATTTCAGAGCAATCAGCCAAAGTAATGACCTTGCGAGATTGATACTGACATTCTATAATAATACATGTTTATAATTTTGTTCAGAAAAATCATTTTATTGTATATTTTTTTAGATTAAATTGAACAATTCTAAATAATTTTATTTTTGAATTTGAACTATTTTTTTTTGAATTAATATATTTAATTGTATATATATACATAAATAGTACAACTCTTAAACGGTGAGCCGAAATATTTCGAAACTGAAATATTTCGTTCCAATTGAAAAAGTGAAATATCAATCGAAATGGTATTGACAACCTTGATCCACGCTTGATGTTCTTCATCTTTTATGTATGTTTTATCTGTTTTGTTCATAATAAAATTGTTTTTTTTTTGTCTAACCATGATCTTTTGGTTTATAGTCTAACCAAAAATTTCAGGTTAACCCGGTTGAGTTAATAGGGGTTAAAAACTCCATTTGGTATTTCATGTTTTCATTAAAGTGTTTTTTTTTGGTTAAAGGTATGTTAAAATAGTATTTTTTTAGCCTAATTTTATTATTTGATATTAAAAAAATAAAAAAAACGGGAAGTAGAATGATATAGAGTCGACGATATGCTGTCGATCAACATATATAAGCAGATAAACAAGGTCAGCTTATCCTGTTGCTTAGCAGCACTGGTTTGAAACTGATCATCTTCGGCTGCGTCGATCAAAATCATCGAACATAAAATTAACTTAGCCAGAGGGAGAAACCAGCTGGTCCGTACTATTTGCTATTAGGGTTTTCCTTTCCAGCCACATGAAGGATTAATTTGAGCAACGGGTCTGGTCATATCCTTTGCCTTCTCAAATACATTCCTAATCCGTCCAAGTTAGGATTAACTGGAATTCTTTATATACACACACGCACACTCCAATCCCTTACAGTTCCGGACTACCACATCTCCACTCTAATTTCCTTTCATCGCCAAGATGTTTTCAACTTGGGTACACTCATACACTCCAATCCCTTACAGTTTCGGACTACCACTTCTCCACTGTAATTTCCTTTTTTGACTGGACTTGACAAGCTTGGAAAATTCAACATGAGCCCATAGATTGCATGGCCCATGCGCTTGGAATAAAAGAAAAAAGAAAAGCGATATATTTATTGATGTTCTTGTTTCGGTGGCATCTTCCTTTCGAAATCCGTCGCAAGAGGGTAAGAAAATATTAGAGATATTTACTTTTATATATTTACACGGATCTGCTTTGTGTTTTGTTTGATTATATAAAATAAAAATGACGAGTCTGACTATGTTTTTCTTGTTTTTATTTAATTTTATTAATTTAGTTAAAAAAATATAATCATTTAATTATTAAAATATCACATCCAAGTAATAATAACCCATAACATGACCGTCGGAAGAGCTAAAGAAAACAAGTTTCCTCCACCACTTCTTTGACTTCACCACCTTCTAGAATACAACGCTAATCCTTCGAAGACAAGGATGAACTGGAACTCTATATACCGTTATTCCTAGCCCTAATCTCTTTATTAACATCATTGTCTCCGTTTTCTCTACCGTCGTTTTCATCTCACCATCACAATCTCTATCTTGTTTCAATCTTGTTCGTACGTGAGTATGAACCCCATTTTTCTTCCCCCACCGCCTCCATTTTCATTCATACCTTTCCCCCCTCCAAGCCCCAGCTCGGTGCCTCCTCCTCCTCTCTACTGTCCTCCGCCTCCTCACTTCCTTCCCACCATAAGCACCGGTATTCACTGGAACAAACCCCCTCCAGGGTTTGTCAAACTCAACACTGACGCAAGTTACAAATATAATTGTCAAAGATCGTCAATTGCTGGGGTCTGCAGAGATGAAGACGGGATATGGATGTTCGGCTTCTCTTCCAGAGTCCAATCTGGATCGTCCTTTGAAGCCGAGTTGGTGGCTGTTCGAGAAGCATTAAAGCTGGCTTGGGATAAAGGGCTCAGACAGGTTATCGTGGAATCTGATTCGGAGAGCGTGGTCAACAGAATTCGCAATCAACGAATCCGTCAACCCAAGAATCAGCTGGAGGAGATCATACTGGAATGTCAGGGCTATGGCAGTCGGGCATGGACTTGCTTCATCCAGCATACTCGCAGGGAAGGCAACTTCGCTGCTGACGCGTTGACGAAGAAATTAGTGTCTGAATCATTTGAGCTGCACGTTTGGGACCATCCTCCAAAATCATTGTCGTTGATTCTACTGGCAGATATGATCGGCATGGAAGTGCCCCGGCATGGAGCTTTGGATAAAAACCAGATAGGGCAGTTGAAAGTTCTGAAACGGGAACTGCTGGCGAGAAACCTCCACTGGTACTGATTGAGGCACTTGCATGAGACTGTAACTTTGTTTAGTTTTCTTCTTCTGTTTAATCAGATATGAAAACGGGAACTGTACATACCTAGAAAGGTCGCCTAGAATTATGATTGTAATATTTTTAGAAAGCTTGCATATGTTATGAACATTTGTACGAACGATGATCAATGAATAGAAAATTCATTATTCTTTCCTACAATGGATTCCTCTGCTTCCCCTTGTATTAAATGTCAGCTTGGCAGTGTCATTAAGTTATTTTTTTTAAATATTTTATTATTTAGTTGAAAATGCGACTATAATCCTATATCTGATAATCGAAAGGAACGTTCAGGTTTACATGCATCTTTCTGAGCTCGCTTTGAAAATTGGAATTTCAACAGTCTGGAAATTGCATCTGTAAAGTGACTTAGCAGTCAAACCAATATAATTTTCTGGACAATTTTATAAATTAATTTTGACTGATAATCGATCAAATTGCTTAAAAGTCTTCTGTTGGATATATATTTAGAGACCTGGCATGGAAGCACGTCCACTTGCATCAGAATCAGCATATAAATGTGACTGTAGCTCCGGTGAGTGGGATGATTTCCGGCCGGGACTTCGGGTTCCTAGGAGAAGCTGATCAGTAGGAATCGCTCTGTGGCTGTAGACCCTTCACTCATCAATTGATGATTGCAATCATCCATGCTTCCATTCTAGCAATGTTTTTAAAAAAAATGCAAGTCGAATATTCTTTTCAACTCTAATAATCTTCCAGTGTTTTTGCATTAATATTTCCAGTTCCATTATCTTGCGCAAGGATCAATGGATAAGAATAATAAACGCATGAATTCTCTTCCCATCGTCGACACTTCTTAGACTCGCATGCACTTCATCACCAGTATATAAGTTAGATATATTGCTTATAACCTGACAGAGCACGCACACGTGCATGCGAGTCTTTCATACTTGCCTTGTGTGGTACTGGTGATGAAGTGTTTGATTTTGTGCTTCAAAATTGTCTCTTGTGTTTTTTAGTAATTTTCTTACAATATTGATGTTTTATATTAAAATATATAATTTTTTTTTTGTGATTTTTTATATTTTTGCACATTAAAATAATCATTTTACCCTCAAATAAGATAAAAACTAAGAGTTACCGGAGGGGTTCCATAGTGATTTCATATACCATTACGCAGTAGAATAATTATTTTACCCTCAAATAAGATAAAAATCAAGGTTTCCCATGTGAGGTGTTTCTGATATTTCATATTTTTTTAAAAAAAATTAAATACTAATTTGCCTCCTAATAAGACAAAATTGAAGAGTTGGTTCTAGGGTTGTTCTGGTAATTTACCATTTTTTTGCCAAATACTATGTGTGCGTCTAACACACCCTCCAACAGTATTCGGCCAGATGCACAAATTCAGCCGACGCATGCGGTGTTGTCTAGTGGTAAAAAATATTCATCTGGCATCTCACCCGACGCACCACTATATACTCTTTCTCATGGTGTCATGCGTGGTTGCACACAATGTACGGAATCGTGACAGTGGCCGGTTGAAATATTTTTGGCCCTTTTCTCTCTCCTGCATACTAAATTATAGGGCAGACCCATATGTTTATGATGTTTTCATTTTAGTCACTGAGTTTTTATGTTTTGTATAATCCTAATTTATGTTATATAAATTTTGATTTGTTTCAATTGTGTCCTTCAATGAAAATTGATTATATATTGTGTTTTCATTTCAATCCTTATTCTTTTAATTTTGAGATTGGTTTTCAATCCCTTAATATTTTTGCTACAAAAGTTTTGATTTTTTCAATGTTGTTCTTTCATTAAAATTGATAATATATTTGGTTTTCATTGTGGTCCTTATACTTTTATTTTTTTATTTTAATTATTTTATTTTTTTATATTTCTAAAATAGTCCCTATTTTGTCCATCTTTATATATATATATATATATGATCTTAGCTTTGGTTTTTAATTTTTATTATTTTCTTATTTGTTGAGGTGATATGTTTTTCAAAAATTTAGTTCGTAAATTTTAGTTTATGCTTATGATCATTTGAAAATTGATATTATTTTTTCTCTTTGCTCTTTCTTTTAATTTTTTTATATTTTCAAATCAAATAATTTTTTTTCCTGCTAATATTTTTTTATCATTTATTTTATTTTTTGTTTGGTCTTTTGTTAAAGTTTTTAGTTTTTTTTTTATTTAATTTTTTTCATTATTAATGCAACAATAACAATAATAATAATAATAATAATAATAATAATTTTTTATTTTTTTTCAAGGTAATTTAATAATTTTTATTGTTTTAGCAATAATAATAATAATAATTTTAGATGTTAAGATTTCGACGTTGCTATTGTTATAATAGAATGTGTTGATGTGTTTCATTATATAGATGTTATTTTTTTATCATTTTTTTTTGTTTGCTCTTTATTAAAGTTTTTTGGATATTTTTATTCTTTGATATTTAATTTTATCCTTTAATTGAAATTGATAATATATTTGGTTTTCATTTCATCCCTTATACTTTTAATTTTTTATTTTAATTCTTTTATTTTTTAATATTTCTTAAATAGTCCCTATTTTTGTCCATGTTTATATATAATTGCTTTTAGCTTTGGTTTTTAATTTCTATTATTTTCTCTTTTGTTGAGGTAGCATTTTTTTGAAAAAAATTGTTTGTAAATTTTAGTTTGTGTTTGTGATCAATTGAAAATTGATATTTCTGTTTTCTTTCGTTGTTGTTTCTTGTTTTTAATTTTTATTTTATTTTGATGTCAAATGATTTTTTTAGATAGTAATTTTTTTCATTTTTTGTTTGCTCTTTTGTTAAAGTTATTGACCTTTTTTTTCTTTGATTGAATTTCCCCCCCATTATTAACGAATAATAATAATAATAATTTTAATTTTTTATTTGATTCATTATATCAAACCATGCATGTATAGATGTTATATTTTATTTTTGAAATAGCAAAATCTATTCATTGATGCAATCCTAATAATTATAAAAATTATTTGCTCGGCCCGCAACGTAGTGCGGGCAATTAACTAGTCTAATATACTAGAAGAGCTCAGGTTTGATTACTGTAGCAAGTGAGGAGAATCACTGTGAATTACAATAGTGTTTCTCAGTTTTCTGGTCAGTTTGGTTCGTTCGGTTTGCCGGTTTATTGATTTTTTTTTTGCAGAGTGAAATAATGATTTTTTCCCTAAAAAGACAAAAAAAAAGGGTGCTGGCTGGAGGGGTTCCACGGTAATTGCACATTTTCGATATAGTTCGTGTAACCGGATTATTGAATTTTTTATATTTCTTTGTATAGTAAAATAATCATTTTGTCCCTTGAAAAAGACAGAAATCAGCTCTGGCCGGGAGGGGTGCCACGGGAATTTCACTTTTTTAAAATGGCTAAATACATATATGCCCTCCAATAAGACAAAATTGAAGAGTTGGTTGTAGGCGTGTTGCACTAATTGACCATATTTTTTTATTATTTTTATCTGATTGGTATAGGCGCGTGTGCCACACGTGACCGATGATATTTAGCCTCACGCCCTCTTAGGCGCCGTGTGCGGCGTTGTCTGGTGGCGAAAAATGAGCATCCGACATCTCCGTGGATGAGCCGCCGTATCCTCTTTCTCATAGTGTGACGCGTGTAGTCAAAAGGTGGTCGGAGACGAGATGGTGGACGGTTGAATTTTTTTCCTCTTTTCTCTCTCCTCACCCTAAACTATACAGTAGCCTCCCCTGGTTTCATGAATTTTTCATTTCACTCCCTAATCTTTTAATGGTGTTGTGTGGTCCTTATTTCTTTTATGTAGGTTTTTTATTTGTTTCAATTGTGTCATTCGATTTAAATTGACTATATATTGCATTTTCATTTCATTCCTTATTTTATTTAATTTTTGAATTGCTTTTAAATCCCTTAATATTTTAGGTACATAAGATTTTTTTTTTATTTTGTCCCCAATTTCTGGGTTACTCCCCAAAATCCACCCAAAAATAACTAAAATAAAATAAAAGAGGTCAGCGTTGGTAGAAAAAATCAATGTGGAATTTTTGGTTGTTTCCGCGAGTCCGATCGTATCTCTTTTGTCCCCAAAAATAGAGGAAAATACAGATTCAAGGCAAAAATAATTTATCATCGGATAAATCTGTGTAAAAATTAAGTCGAGAGATATAATTATATTTTTACGGGCCAATTTGATTTAATCGTCGGCCAATTTAAAAGTATAATTATGTTTGGGAATTAATTTAGGGTCCAATTAAAGGATTTAATTAAGTGCAAGGACTTAATTATACTTTAAGTTGGTCAAATTAATTTTATTAAGGGCTTAATCAATGAGAAATCAGGTTCTTGAATTTAATACGGGTTCAATTGAGAAGTTTGGAATTTTCGGATACTGAATTGAATTTTTCCAAGTCAATTTTGCGAAATCAGGGGTCCAATTGAAAACAATTGAAAGTTTAATGGTCAATTGAGGGTCAAATAGCATAAATGGGAAGCCAAGGACCAAAATAAAAAAAGGCGCGCAACTTTAAGGCTGACATTGAATTTTTCACGGGGATACAATCGCGCAAAATTAAAAGTTTAAAGCCAATTAGGGGTGCGATTGAACCAATTAAAAGTTGAGGGACCAAATTGATTTTTCCCCCACAATCATCACGGGCGTGACTGCACTGTTCAGTCACCTGAACAGTGCAGGCACGCCACCTGCGAGCATGGCACGCGACTGCCCTCTTCACATTCAGGTGAAGGTGAAGAGGCAACCTAACGGTGCACGCAATGGGCAACCGAAGGGTTGCCTCTTGCCTATAAATACATGCATGCAGGGAAACAAGCCGAGAAGGGGGAGACCAGAGAAAACTGGGCAAAAAACAGAGAGCAGAAAAGGAAAAAACGGGAGGAACACAGAGAAGAAAAACTGGGCAAAAACACTAAAGAAACGCAGAGAGGAGACAGAGTAAGTGGACGGGAAAATTTGCAGAAGAATTTCAAAAATCTTTGGCAAAGAAAGCAAGCAGGAAAAAACAAAGAGACATCACGAAAATCACGCAATAACCCCTTACTTCTCTCGGCAACCAGTTCAAGCTTTCTCTCTCTCTCTCGGTTTCGTAGCGTTTTCCCTCTCTAAAAACCAGTCCGGCCGAGCTCTCTCTCTCTCCACCATTAGCTGTTGAACGGCCTCCCAACACCATCCTAATCACCACAGCAGGCTTCCCCTCGACGCCAGCAACTCGGTCTCACTCTCCGGCGACAAATCGGACGTGTTCACAGCAGCTGCGACGTTAGCTCCAGCGGCTTTGAGAGCTTCCTCCGGCCACCACAGGGCACCGTTGGCAACGCCACCACCACTGGGACAACCACCTCGACATCCTCTACCCAAAGATACTAATAGGTAAACGTTTCATCACACTCGAAAATCGGCACTGTACATCATCTTCTACCTCCCGTCTGCATGCAGTGGGACGTGATTCACGTCCCACTGTTCATGCAGGCCGGGTCTTAGTGGGGCCGGGCCGGGCTTGTGGCTGGCCCAAACGAGTAGGAGGATTATGGGCCGTCACTTCAGCCCATCAGGGCCGGACTGTTGGCCCAGACCAAAACATTTTGTGCTTCCAGCCCATGAAGGCTGGAAGCCCAGACCGCTCAGGGCAGGCTGTCAACCCACTGTGGCTGACAGCCCAGCCCATTAAAAAAAAACTAAAAAAATAAAAAATAAAAAATAAAAAAAAGTATTTTTTTAATATACTATTATTATCACAAAAAAAATTCAAAAATATAAAATATGTTGTTTTCGCGCATACGGCCGGATTCCAAGACTTTTTCCATCATATTTTTTCATAAAAAAAAAATATTTTGCATCTTCCTCATGTTTTAAAACAAAAATTGGATATCGTAACCGGTTTATGATTATCCGTTGGAATTTGGCCAAAATATCAAAAATAATTTTAAATATTTTTGTTTTATCTATTAGGATGTAAATTTACATTGTAAAGTACATCCATGGATAAAAAAAAGGGGTTTTTAAACTACGGTGTAAATTTACATTGTAAAGTACATCCGTAGATAAAAAAAAGGTTTGTAACTGCGGTGTAAAATTACATTGTAAAGTACACCTGCAGACAAAAAAAAAGGTTTTTGAAAATATAGTGCAAAATTTTTAACTTAGAAAAACAATCAAACAACAATGCAGCTTACCTTAGGTAGGGTGCACTGGGGGTGACGCGTCTTCTCCTCGCACAACAAGTCCCGTTACCTAGACTCTCGCAGACCAATAGGTTCCTAGTAACCTTAATACTAGGTGGCGACTCCTGATATTTATAGTCGTAATTTTTACGACTATAAAACACCCCATTTTCACCATGCGCCGTTGTCTCTCACGAGAGGGATGGCGGGGCGCGAAGCGCGAAAAAATCGTCGTCGCGATAGATGGCGACTCCGCTGGGGACATTGCTGGACTAAGCTTTGTTTGTTTGATTGTTTATTTTTCAATTTATTTTTGCACGCGCTTTTACTGCTTTAACATGCATTTTTACTGCTTTAGCATACATTTTAATTTCCTGAGTAAACCCAATTTTAAGTTAGGTGGGGATAAGCGGTCTGCCTCATGACTTTCAGTCGGGGTTCTGATTCGTGAAACATCCGACTATGAACTGAGTGTTTACTTGATAATGGCGGTCATACTGTGCCCCGACCATTTCTTGTAAACCCCTACACCACCTTCACGTGAGGCGATCACTGGGCAAGTCATAGACCTTTTGAGCCCAGATAGAAAGCTTACCCCTCATATAATGACTTAGAACTTGCCTTTGATCACAAACTCCCTGATAATTTGTCGATGTGCATGTACATACATTTGCATCCACATGCATCCATCACTGTGCATAACATATCATCAGCAGGTCAAAATATAGGTCCCCGAAGAGCTCCTACCACTAGACTCCAGCTGAGAAATATGGAAGACGAAGAGCGTGCACACCGTGATGCTCATTTTCAAGACGAACTGGATTCTCTGAAAGCTAGCGTGGCTAGTCTTACCAGCTTACTCGAGCAAGCACTAAGAAACACCTCTGGCGAGGGTCCTTCAACTAGACCCGTAGCGGCTGCTCAAACACAAGGAATTAACCACCATGAAGAGGTGATAGGAGAAAGGGTTTAGGATCCGCAACAGAACCCAGCTTTCGTACAATCAGCAGTGCCGACACTTGCGCCAACCCCAACAGTTATAGAAGCATCAGAGGGTATCGAACAAGATAAGATGGCGACGCTGGAAGCTAGGATAAGGGCCATTGAAGGGGTAAACTTATATGACCCAGTACAAGCTGCAGAAATGTGTCTAGTCCCGAACATTGTAATACCAAAAAAGTTTCGTGTCCCTAAATTTATCAAATACACTGGGACACAATGCCCCATCACTCACCTAAAATCATACTGTAACAAAATGGCAGAAGTAGTGCATGATGAAAAACTACTGATGCATTTTTTCCAAGATAGTTTGAGTGGGGCAGCCTTGAATTGGTACATGAGACTAGAGAACACCAAGATCCATAGTTGGAAAAATCTGGTAGATGCTTTCATTAAGCAATGTCGCACCCCAAAAAAAATGATTTAGTAATGCGGCGTCGTGACGACTCTTCCTCGTGAGAGGAGGATTAAATGTCGGGGGGGTTCTCTATTTTCGAAAAAAAGGGGAGTCGCCACCTAGTATTATGGTTACTAGGAAACCTAAAACTGGTCTTTCAGAGATCCTAGGGTAAGGGACTGGTTGCGTAAAGGGAAGGTTTTAGCACCCCTAGTACGCCCTACCTAAGGTAAGCTGCTTGACGTTGGGTTTGTTTATGATTTGCTATGGCTTTGAAAAAAAAAACATATGTTAATTCAAAGGCAAATGGGATATCATTCCCGCCGAATATTTTGGATATCAACCCCTTAGGATTTATTTATCCAAACACCGACAGTGAATAATAGCATATTATTCCCGCCGAATATTTTGGATATTAACCCCTTTTGGATTTATTTATCCAAATACCGACAATGAATAATAGCATATCATTCCCGCCGAATATTTTGGATATTAACCCCTTAGGATTTATTTATCCAAATACCAACAGTGAATAATAGCATATCATTCCCACCGAATATTTTGGATATTAACCCCTTAGGATTTATTTATCCAAATACCGATGGTGAATAATAAATTCAAAAAAAATAAGATTTTTTATATTTTGTGAAATATTGGCCAATACCCTTTGGATTTTACAAACATGTTGTAAAATCTCAAAATGCAAGAAATGATTCTTTTCTTTGCGAAATCCATGCTAAAACTCTTTTCTCTTCAAAACCCAAGATAATATATATTTTTCAAAAGAAAAACAATTTTTAAAATATGCTAGTGTATTGGTCTTATGCAAGAAAACAACACATTTTTTCTTTAATAAAAATATTTTTTGGAAAATTTATATTTATATATTTTTATTTATTTTCTCTTTTTCGGTGGGCTGGCTGTCAGCCCACCTAAATTCGGGCTGGGCTGACAGCCCAGCCCACCTTGTCCCCAGGCTGGGCTGCTAGCCCAGATGGCTGGCAGCCCAGACCCATCTGGGCTGGGCTTCCAGCCCAGACGCTGGAAGCCCTTTAGGGCCAAGCCGGGCACAAGGCCCGGCCCGCCAAGCCCACGCGGGGAGTGAATTAATTCACTCCCCGCATGCAAACAACAGGGACGATGCAGTGACAATGGCAAATTTTCGAGTATGGAGAATTGAGTAACTGACAATACCTTTGGGTAGAGGAGGTCGTGGTGATTCTTCTGGTCGTTTTGGCGTCGGAGATGGTGGCCTGAGGTGGCCGGAAATGGCGTCGGAAGGTAACGGGGCTGTGCTGTGGTGACGCTGCTGCTGGTTTTCTACTTCGCCGGAGGAGATGGTTGTGATTCTGGAGTGAAGGCAGAGATGATGGTGACGAAGTGGTGGCTCAAAGTGGCCGGAGTCAATGTTTGAGATGCTGCACCGAGAGAGAGAGAGAGACAAGCTCCTCTGTTTTCTTTAGAGAGAGAAGACGGTCGAACAGACCGAGGGGGAAGAAAGGAAAGAAAGAAACTGATGCCGCTGGGTTGTGTAGAAAAATGCTCGAGTATTTTATGAAATTCTCACCCTTTTTTCTCTGTTATCTCCTCTCCTTTCTGCCCTCTCTCTCCCTTTTTTTTTTTTTTTACCTCACCGTGCAGGCTGTTATATAGCCGAGAAGACTTGCGCTGTTATGGAAAGCGTTTAATGCAGATAGCAAAATTGAAAAAAAACAGAGGAGAATCAGGCAGACGCTGATCTGCTTTGCTGTGAAGGAGATGAATCGGGTAAAAAAAATCAACATTGATGGGAATAAATTTGAGTTGATCTGCTGTGATCAACGTGATTTTAAATTAAATGCAACATGCCGGAACAGTGCATGTTTCCTTTCATGCAGATTTCAAAAAATCAAAAGAAGGTAAAAATATGATTTGGTCCTTTAAAATATTCTCTAAATGCACCCAATTGGATTTAAACTTTTTTATGCAATTAAATCCCAACAAAATTCAATCTCAACCTTGGCTTTGCGCGACTTTCTAATCTGGCCCTTGGCTCCTGATTTTCGCGATTTAACCCTCAATCGGCCATTAAACTCCAAATTGCTCGAATTCGCCCTTGAACCCAAAATCTGTTTTTTTGATTATTTTTTTTTAAACATAAAAAATAAAGAGTCAAAAATTGGGTAGCAACAGATGCCCCCTCTTTACAATGCTTACGACTAAAGTCTTGTAAAAGACTTTAAATAGTAAGTGTTGTAAAGAAAAACATAATGGAGGATATGGGTCTCGCTTTTTTGGGTGACCTACCCAAGCTAGATATGAAGGGTCTCATTTTCCTGGGTGACCGACCCGGTTAGTGGTTAGCAAGGTCTCATTTTTCTGGGTGACCGACCCGGTTAGCATGGCCTCATTTGATGGGTGACCGACCCGTGGTCTCATTTTTCTGGGTGACCGACCCGGTTAGCATGGCCTCATTTGATGGGTGGCCGACCCGGTTAGCATGGCCTCATTTGATGGGTGACCGACCCGTGGTCTCATTTTTCTGGGTGACCGACCCGGTTAGCATGGCCTCATTTGATGGGTGACCTGACCCGGTTAGCATGGCCTCATTTGATGGGTGACCGACCCGGTTAGCATGGCCTCATTTGATGGGTGACCGACCCGGTTAGCATGGCCTCATTTGATGGGTGACCGACCCGTGGTCTCATTTTTCTGGGTGACCGACCCTGCTAGCATGGCCTCATTTGATGGGTGACCGACCCGTCTCGAGCAACATCGATCTTCAATTCATCACGATCTTCAATTCATCTTCCGTGATTTTGCTGACCTGAGATTCTGCTTCTCTATATTTTCCAAAACTCGAAATCACATCAGCTTTCGCCACACCTTTCCTGTCAGGTTAGTGTTATGACAATAATATGCATGTTTTTGTTACCTCTATAGAAACATAGGTCCCCCCTGTCCGTTGTGGTCTTCCTTCATAGGATATGTTTCTCGTGCTATACTTTCACGCTGGGTGAAGAGACTTTTGTTCCACATAGGGCCCTTTCTAGCTCCATTGAAATTTCCTTTTTATAAATCTTTAACGATGTCTAAAAAACTCAAACCGATATATACTTTAAAGAAATATTCAAAACATGGTTTTGTTTATGCAAATTGACACTTTCAATGCAAAATCACATTTTTATGATTTTTCTCTTTTTGCCCCCGGTGTGGTGCAAAAAATATGTCAAAAAATAAAGTAAATGATAAAACATAAATAAATATTATAAAATCATGTGCTTTGAAAAAAAAAATTTCTTGTAACGAGAATTCATGGCCGAATTTTATCTTATTGAGGAAGGTTACAAAATATCAGGCATAATATTTCTTTACAGAGTCGGAATTCACAGGCCTGACTAGATCTTCTCCATCCATTCTAGATAATAGCAAAGCTCCTCCCGAGAACGACTTCTTCACCACATAAGGGCCTTCATAGTTCGGGGCCCATTTACTCTGATCTTGCCCTGGTACAAACAATATCTTCTTCAATACCAAATCGCCTTCTTGGAATTTTCGAGGTCGGACTTTCTTATCATATGATCTGGCCATCCTTCTTTGGTATAACTGATGATGACAGATTGCAGCTAACCTCTTTTCGCTGATCAAATTCAACTGTTCATATCTGACCTTTGCCCATTCTGCTTCATCTAGTTCAGAGTCTATCAATACTCTTAATGATGGGATTTCTACCTCTAAAGGCATTACTGCCTCCATTCCATACACCAACATGTACGGAGTGGCTCCTGTTGAGGTCCGAACTGCGGTACGATATGCATGAAGGGCAAACGGCAACATTTCATGCCAATCCTTATAGGTGACTACCATTTTCTGAACAATCTTCTTGACGTTCTTGTTAGCAGCTTCTACAGCACCATTCATCTTTGGCCTATAAGGAGAGGAATTTGAATGCTTGATCTTCCATTTAGCACAGAGTTCTGTTATCAACTTCCCATTGAAGTTCTGTGCATTATCAGTTATAATCTTTTCTGGTGGCCCGTACCGGCATATCAAATCTCTCTCAACAAACTTCTTTACCACCTTTTGTGTTACATGAGCAAATGACCCGGCCTCTACCCATTTTGTAAAGTAGTCGATTGCCACGAGAATGAACCTATGACCATTGCTGGCTTTAGGGTTGATAGGTCCAATCACATCGATTCCCCACATCGCAAAAGGCCATGGAGATAACAAGTTAAATAGAGGGGTCGGAGGGGCATTCATTTTGTCACCGTAGATCTGACACTTATGACACTTGCGAACATAGTCAATGCAATCCTTCTCTAATGTCATCCAGAAGTAACCAACTCTTTGTATCTTCCTAGCCATCATATGTCCACTAGCATGGGTTGAGCAGATCCCTTCATGGACTTCTCGCAACGCATTTCTGGCTTCAACCCCATCTAGGCATCTTAGCAAAGTCCCGTCAGATGACCTCTTATACAAAACTTCTCCATCAAGATAAAAATCCATTGCCATTCTCCTCAAAGTCTTCTTTTCGATGTTGGATGCCCCCAAGGGATAAGCCTGATTTTGGATGAAGTTCTTGATATCGTAGTACCAAGGGTTTCCATCTATTTCCCTTTCAACTGAGCAACAATGAGTTGGGTTATTCCTGATGTCAATGTGTATTGGCTGCAAGTTTTGCCCGAAGTCTATTCTAGCCATAGAAGCTAGTGTAGCCAAGGCGTCTGCAAACTGATTTCCTTCCCTTCCTAGATGTGTGAACTCTATCTCCTCAAATTCTTCAGCTAGTTTAGACAGGTATTCTTGGTAGGGTACTAGCTTTTCTTCTTTGGTTTGCCATTCCCCTTTTACCTGACAAATAATTAGCATCGAATCCCCATAAACATCTATCTTCTTTACGTTCAACTCCAACGCAGTCTCTAAACCAAGAATACATGTCTCATACTCGGCTGTGTTATTAGTGCACCCGAATTGCAATTTAGTTGAAACTGGGTATTGCTTCTTGTCAGGAGATATTATCACCGCCCCAGCTCCGTTACCACATACATTCACAGCACCATCAAAGTACATAGTCCACCATCCTAGTTTTCCTTCCTCAACTGAAAACACATCCTCATCAGGAAAATCAAAATCTAACGGCTCATAATCCTCCATAGCATGGTCTGCCAGGTGATCAGCGATGACACTCCCTTTTACAGCTTTCCTTGTCATATACACTATATCATACTCGGATAGCAGAACTTGCCACCTGGCAATTCAGCTGGATAAGTAGGGCTTTTCACAGATGTACTTCAACGGGTCTAATTTGGAAATTAGCCATGTGGTATGGTACAACATATACTGTCGCAACCTTTTCGCAGCCCATGCTAGCGCGCAACACAACTTCTCAATCATAGTATACCTAGACTCACACTCCATGAACTTCTTACTTAGGTAGTAAATGGCCCTTTCCTTCCTCCCGGATTCATCCTGTTGTCCAAGCACACATCCCATCGCTGTTCCCGTCACTGTTAAGTATAATATCAACGGCCTTTTTGGTACAGGAGGGACGAGTAGAGGTGGTTTTAGCAAGTACTGCTTAATTTTCTCAAAAGCCTCTTCACATTCCGCGTTCCAAATCCCAGGATTCTTCTTTCTTAACAAACGAAAGATTGGGTCACAGGTTGTGGTTAATTGGGATATGAATCGAGCAATGTAATTTAACCTTCCTAAAAACCCTCTTACTTCTCTTTCGGTCTTTGGAGCTGGCATGGCTTGAATAGCCTTTACTTTTTCAGGATCCACTTCTATTCCTTTGTCACTCACCACGAATCCTAACAACTTCCCAGATTTCACCCCAAACGAACACTTTGCAGGGTTAAGCCTCAACTTATATTTCCTTAACCTTTCAAATAATTTCCTCAATACTTGGACATGATTCTCTCTTTCTCTGGATTTAGCGATCATATCATCCACGTATACTTCAATCTCCTTGTGCATCATATCGTGAAATAAAGTCACCATAGCCCTTTGGTAAGTGGCACCAGCATTCTTTAACCCAAATGGCATGACTTTGTAGCAGAACGTCCCCCATGGTGTAACAAATGTCATCTTCTCCTTATCTTCTTGCGCCATTTTTATCTGATTATAGCCTGAGAAACCATCCATAAAGGAATATATGGAGCTACGAGCTGCATTATCGACTAACATGTCTATATGTGGTAGAGGAAAATTATCTTTAGGGCTAGCACGATTTAAATCCCTAAAGTCCACACAGACTCGAATTTTGCCCTCCTTTTTGGGTACCACTACTATGTTGGACACCCACTGCGGATACTTGACCACCTCTAGGAAACCAGCGTTCCATTGCTTTTCAATTTCCGTCTTTACTTTGATCAAAACTTCTGGATGCGTTCTTCTTAGCTTTTGCTTAATCGGTCTGCAACCTTCTTCCAATGGTACCCTATGTACTACGATATTCGTATCTAAACCAGGCATATCCTCATAAGACCAAGCAAAAACATCCACATAATCTCGGAGCAGTGCAATCAAGTCTTCTCTTTCCTTCTGTGTGACCAAAGTTCCTATCTTGAGCTCTCTCTGGCTTTCTTCAGTACCCACATTTATGGTTTCAAGTTCCTCCTTAGCGGGCTTCCAGACCTGTTCGTGTTGTTCTATTAATTTCATGAACTCCCTAATGCTATTTTCATCCCCTTCTTCCTCTTCTACAGCTATTACGTGTTCTTTAAAATTCGGCCATTCATTCTCAGTGTAAAGTGCAAGTGGTGTTGTGGAAGTTCCACTTTCAGGGTTCCTGAAAGCGGAAAATGAGTGTAAATGCACAAACCAAAATAGAAATAAAAAGAGAGATGAACTAAAAATGCATGATCTTATAAAAAATTCGGTTCACAACAAAAACAAAGATAAAATTCGACTGGCCTGTTGGGCCTTAAAACAAAACAAAACCAACAAAACAAAATTTGCTCATTACATTTTGAAAACCAATGGAGCTTCTTGGGTCACCCAATTCTGGAACTTCTCTCCCTTGGCTAGCTTCCGAATACAAGCAGAGGTCGTAGCTTCCTCCAGAGCATATATGGTTAACTGTGGTAGCTCTTCATCCCTTTTTTCTGACTGAGTCTTCTTGATAATGCCCTTGACTTCCTCCTCTTCCACAATATTTATGCTCATAGATGACAGCTTCTGAAGAGAGCTTTCATGTCCTAGATCAGGTTGTATGACATATGCTGCCTTCGGGAATAAGACTCTGATCGGAGGAATGACTAAATTTTCTTCTTCAGGCTTCCTTCCTTCTATCCTCACCATTCTTTTCTCTTTTCTTGCCACAGCAGCCCGTTGGTAATCCTCCTTTCTAGGTTTATATCCCAGACCAAACCTTTGCTCGGCGACCTTCAACTTCGTCATCCCAATCCACTCGACCTTCCTCTTTCTTGCGCCAAATCGGGCAGGAATCTTGTGCTTTAAAAGGCTTTTAGCGGCCATTTTAGTGGCCTCTGAGATTCCTGGTTTTCTTCTTATAGTATTCTCAGGCACCCACTCAGTATTCACAACTTCGAACGCATGCAGGTTTCCATCCACACAATCTTCAGCTTCAATGAAAGGGACCGCCACATTCTTCATCATCGATATGGTTTCTTCGGCCTTAACGGTGACCAGGACACCATTGGCAATGTACTTCAAACATTGATGCAGTGAGGAAGTAACCGCTCCTGCAGCATGTATCCATGGTCTTCCTAATAACAAGCTATAGGAAGGGTGAATGTCCATCACCTGAAGGGTTACCAAAAAGACTTGGGGACCTATGGCGAGTTCAACTTCGATCGACCCCAACACTTGCCTCGGTGCACCATCATATGCTCTAGCCGTAATCCTACTTGGCTGCATGTGAGAGGGATCTACTGGCATCTCTTCCAGCATATGTCTTGGCAACACATTTAGGGCTGAGCCATTATCAATAAGAACTTTGCCAATTAGACAATCCTTACATCGGACTGTGATATACAGAGGCTTGTTGTGTCCTGTTCCTTCAGCGTCGAGTTCATCCTCGGTGAAATATAAGAAATTTGAAGCATGAATTCTCCCTACCAGATGCTCCATAGTCTTTTGTTCAATATCTTGAGGCACATAAGCCTCATTTAGTACCTTCTGTAAGGCATTACGATGCGGCTCAGAACTAAGTATTAAAGACATAATGGAGATCTTGGCAGGGGTCTTTTTTAACTGGTCCACCACACAATACTCACTATGCTTCATCAACTTCAAGAACTCGTTCGTCTCTTCCTCTGTCACAGGTTTGTTTACCTCCAACTCTTTTTCAAAGCCCATTACCTCTTTACCCTTAGCCTTTCTTTGATTTGCCAACTCCTCAGGCGTGAAACAACGACCGCTTCGGGTCAAACCACCTATTTCACCTTGAAAGAAAGGAGCTTCTCCATTTGAGGTGACAACATAATTTCCGGGTGTTGTCTTATAGTCTACCTCCTTTGCATACGAGGGCTTATACAAAACCAACCTCGATAGCCCACTAGCTGTTGATTGGATTCTACATTTCTCTATTCCTGCTACCTCTCCACTACTTCCCATACTCTCTATTCTTAGCTCCCCCAAAGTCAACATCCTCGTGACCTTTTGATGGAATTCGGTACACTCATCAATGTGATGCCCTTTTTCATTATGGAATGGGCAAAAGTCATTTTCGCCCATGTCATGCTTGGTTGATCTCATCAAATGTCTAGATTGCACCAACATATTGTATAATCTGGTCATAGTCACCTTGAGAGCCCTTACTTTGCTATCAGTTTCTACTGCATTTACCCCACTACTTCCTGCAGCATGCTTGGGCAAAGGATTCAGGTTCACATTGGGAGGATCTTCAATGGTGATCCATCCGATCCTGATCAATTGCAATACCTTCCTCTTAAACGCTACACAAGTCTCGATGCTATGACCCGCATTACCAGCATGGTATTCACAAGTCAAATTTGGGTTGTGCCAGGCAGGGAAAGGTGGCTTCAAAGGGGGTAGTGGTAGGGGAGCAATATGTCCGATGTTTAGCAACTGCGCATATAACTCTTTTAAAGTCATGGGCAAAGGTGGTAGTTGTTCTTCCGGCTGTTGATAATCTCTCCTTTGGAAATTATTTTGGTTATGTGCGGGGAATTTTGGGTAAAAAGGCTGGTTTGGGGTGGTAGGTTTGGAAAAGTTGATGCTGGCAGTTTGGGGTGCAGGTGTTTGGTAGCTTTTGTAACTTTTGTCTTTCCCCTTGTACCTGTCCTCCAGATTATTCACCTCAATTTCTTTTCTTTTCCCGATAAAACCCCTCTTCTCTACGGGTTCCATAATTCTTCCGCTCCGGATTCCTTGTTCAATCCTCTCAGCGATTCGTACCACATCATAAAAATGCTGAGCGGAGCTTCCCATCAGGTGCTCGTAGTACGGGGCCTTAAATGTATTGGCAAATAGAGTCACCATTTCTGTCTCTATTAACGGAGGTTGTACATTGACAGCTTGGTCTCGCCATCTTTGAGCATAAGTCCTTACGGACTCCTGAGCTCCTTTCTCCATGGTCATCAAGCTGGTCCTATCAGGAGCAATCTCCATATTAAACTTGTATTGCTTTAAGAAAGCATCTGCCAAGTCTGCCCACTTTCTAATCCTGATGTTATCTAACCTCATATACCAGCTAAGGGCCGACCCTGTCAAGCTGTCCTGGAAGAAATATATCAACAATTTATCATCGTGTATGACCTCCGCCATCTTGTTATAGTAGGAACGAAGTTGAGTTTTTGGGCATTCTATCCCAGTATACTTGATAAATTCCGGAACCCTGAACTTCCACGGTATCACGATGTTAGGCACCAAGCATGCTTCAGCTGCCCTAACTGGATCAGATAGATCATTCCCTTCAACTGCTCTTATCCTTTCTTCTAGTGCGGACCACTTGTCATATCCTGCGTGGTCAGAGAATCTGGCATCTTGTGGTTCCTCCTCTGTTAAATCCAATGTAATAGGGATTTGGATGGGCCGAGTGGATTCGGGTTGCTTCTTTGGGGTACTTGCTCCTATATTCTGCGGTGCCACAGGGCTCTGATTTGCCGGTGGTGCTTCATCCGTCTGAGCTGACGTTCCCTCTCCATCTCTTGTTCTTAACGCCTTCTCGAGCATGCTGGCTAAACGTGCCACATCGTTTCGGACAGCTTCGAGCTCTTTTTGGTATGGAGATTCTGGCTCGGCCCTTTCTTCATTTTCCATTCTTCTTCTTAAACGAGTGTTGTGGACTTTCGCAGGGGGACCTATGTTTCGTAGTTTGAGCTGTTTGCATGAATGTATAAGAGAATGAAAATGTATGTGGTATGATGAATATGCTTGTATGAATGTATATGTAATGCAAATGGATTTCTCTTGTGAACAATTAATGGCCAAACACTTCATAGAATATGGGTTTCTTGTCACATTGCCGCTAGGAGTACTGCTTTTCGGGTCGATGCTTGAGTCATATTCACCAAGAGACAGGATTTGCATAAGAGATGGGTCAACGCCCTTTTTATTGAATGGATAAGTTTGCTACATTTTCGAAAACATAAAGAGGAAAAGCAAATTAAAATCCGTCTTCTGCCACATCTTTAGCCAAGGGTAGGAAAGCGGATCCGCGGTTCTCGATTGTCTCCAAGAAAGCATCGGTCTCAGCTAAACTTCGTTGATAACGGATGATGTCTCTCCCCACATTTCTCGCATTGGTTCTAACAACCCGAGCGTGCGCAGCAGCTTCATCCATTTGTTCATCCATCTTGGACATTTTTTCAATAAGCAACATGTTGGTTCTGTTCAATGAAGCATTATTAGCATCGATTTGATCCTTGTGTTTTTCTATCAATGCTAGTTTCTCATCCAGATGCTTCGCCTTTTCTTTCTCTTTGTCGAGCTTCGTTCTCATAGTTTTTATCTCCTCTCCCTTGACTGCTAACTTTGCTTCAATGGCTTCATCTTTCTCGAACCCCGTCAAACGACTTTCCGACAGTACATACTTCTTATACAAATCTTCATACTTTTCAATTCTATCCATCAGCTCACACTGAACTTCTGCAAATTTCTCCTGGTAATATTCTATGCTATCTTGGCATTCATTATGTTCAGTCTTCAATGTGCCGAGTTCAGAGCAACTTTGCATCCACTTCATAGTCATCTCCGTTAATTCTCTCTCAACTCCCAACCTAGCATTCTCCTCCTCAGCCATCTTCAGCTCGAGCTTGGTTATTCTTGCATCTCTAGACTGTAATTGCTCATCTAAAAATGCTCTCCTTTTATCACCTTCCAACACCATTTCTTCCATCATCAACTTGTCTCTTCGGGTCTTGTTCAATTCCATCTGAAGCTTTTCAATTTGTCTCCTCAATTCTCCTTCACTGTCAACTCTTTTTCTTTTAACAGACTTTTCTTCAGTTTGTGGAGACTTTACTTCTTCATTGGTCGCGGCTGAGGCAACTAAGTCTCTCCATTTTGTATACCCTTCACTTGCACTGGGATCTCCCAAACCTTTTATTTCCAACAAAACTAGATGTTTCCAATCTTGTTTGATGGCTCTTACAACTTCTTGTGCAACAGGATCTTTAAACAAACCAAAAAAATTTAGCAATTCCTTTGGTCCTTGGAACGAATTGCATGCCCCCATGTTGTCTTACCACGAGAGCAGGAGCATAACTCACATAACCGGTAATCCCTACCAACGGAACCCAACACCTTTGCCCGCAACTCATTAGGACATCCACTGCTTTGGCCCAAGGGGCCTTCCATTTCAAACCACCACTAGGCATAGCTTTTAGCTTTTCTATCCAACCTTGGTTGTCTAGATCATCCCATTCTTCTTCCTCCACTATCCTCAATGGTTTTTGGTTGAACCACCAAAAATTATTAAAAACAGGTTTTTTTGTCTCAATGTGACTAACCATCCAGATATATAGCAGTTGCGTGCAACATCTCACTGCCCCTTTCCCGGCTTTCCGACAGTGATTAAGTGTCATGATGGTTTCAGCCAAAACAGAGGCCACGGGGTTGATTTGTGTATTCGCATACTCCACATAAGCAGCAGCAGCTTCTAAGCTTACTATACCCGTCCGACTTAGGAATAACACAAGGCCAAATATGCCTAAGGCAATCAATCTCTCTTTCTCTGATCCAGACTTCTGTTCTAGCTCCAACTCCAACGTCTTCCATCTCAGACCAGCAGCCTTCTCTTCTAAAAACCTTTCCAAGTTGGGGATCCTGAGCAACTTCGACAGTTCAGGAATGATTCTGTCATATCTCAAAGGGAAATAAATTCTGTATAGATTATTAGGAAACTCAGTCAACATCCCGTATTCTTCCATAGTAGGACATAGGTCTATGCTCCCAAAAGAGAAACAACGATAGTCAGGATCCCAGAAATGAACTAGAGCTCGCACCGCTGGGCTTAAAACGTCTACCTTCGCAATCTCCATCAGGCGTCCGTATTTTCTAAAAAATGTGTCCTTATCCACATCCTGAAAATGAGTCGTTAACTTGTTCACCTCATTTATAACGCAATCCAGATTCTTGATTGGTGATAGCCTCATAGCATCGCCTTTAAAGCAGTCTCCTTCAGTCAATTGCGACAATTCAGAACTTTTCCCATACTCCATGACGGAAAGTTTAGTGGTTGTGGCCATTTCATTCACAAGACCTGTAAAGCAAAGATGCTTTTTAGGTTTTTCCATTTTATGTGAAAGATATTAAGGAGCATACATCCTAACGATAGGTTCTAGTTCCTTTACGTGAGACATAAGGTAGGTTTACTACTTGGTCTCTAAAGAGGGTCTCTTGCTGTCCCAGTGATCACCCTCGTAAAGGCGATATGGGGGTTCAGCAGATAGTGATATGGCACGTATACCAATCACCACCAGTCTAAACACTCAGCAAAGAGTTGGGGTTTACACAAACTTCAACCTTGACTCAAGTCATAGGTAAGCTGCTAGTCCCCCACTTAACTTAAAGTTTAGTGTGTGCTCTCAAAAATAATAAAAAAAGTGATGCATGATGACAAGATGTAAAGATGCATGCTAAAGCTTATAAATAATCCATAGCAACATGAAAATAAATAAATAAATAAACAAAACATATCATAAACAAATAAAAAAACTGCCAAGCTTAGCCCAAGTCCCCAGTGGAGTCGCCATTCTGTCGCACCCCAAACAAAAAATACGAGCGCGGCGTCGTGACGACTCTTCCTCGTGAGAGGAGGATTAAATGTCGGGGGGGTTCTCTATTTTCGAAAAAAAGGGGAGTCGCCACCTAGTATTATGGTTACTAGGAAACCTAAAACTGGTCTTTCAGAGATCCTAGGGTAAGGGACTGGTTGCGTAAAGGGAAGGTTTTAGCACCCCTAGTACGCCCTACCTAAGGTAAGCTGCTTGACGTTGGGTTTGTTTATGATTTGCTATGGCTTTGAAAAAAAAAACATATGTTAATTCAAAGGCAAATGGGATATCATTCCCGCCGAATATTTTGGATATCAACCCCTTAGGATTTATTTATCCAAACACCGACAGTGAATAATAGCATATTATTCCCGCCGAATATTTTGGATATTAACCCCTTTTGGATTTATTTATCCAAATACCGACAATGAATAATAGCATATCATTCCCGCCGAATATTTTGGATATTAACCCCTTAGGATTTATTTATCCAAATACCAACAGTGAATAATAGCATATCATTCCCGCCGAATATTTTGGATATTAACCCCTTTGGATTTATTTATCCAAATACCGATGGTGAATAATAAATTCCAAAAAAAAATAAGATTTTTTATATTTTTTGAAATATTGGCCAATACCCTTTGGATTTTACAAACATGTTGTAAAATCTCAAAATGCAAGAAATGATTTTTTTCTTTGCGAAATCCATGCTAAAACTCTTTTCTCTTCAAAACCCAAGATAATATATATTTTTCAAAAGAAAAACAATTTTTAAAATATGCTAGTGTATTGGCCTTATGCAAGAAAACAACACATTTTTTTTCTTTAATAAAAATATTTTTTGGAAAATTTATATTTATATATTTTTATTTATTTTCTCTTTTTCGGTGGGCTGGCTGTCAGCCCACCTAAATTCGGGCTGGGCTGACAGCCCAGCCCACCTTGTCCCCAGGCTGGGCTGCTAGCCCAGATGGCTGGCAGCCCAGACCCATCTGGGCTGGGCTTCCAGCCCAGACGCTGGAAGCCCTTTAGGGCCAAGCCGGGCACAAGGCCCGGCCCGCCAAGCCCACGCGGGGAGTGAATTAATTCACTCCCCGCATGCAAACAACAGGGACGATGCAGTGACAATGGCAAATTTTCGAGTATGGAGAATTGAGTAACTGACAATACCTTTGGGTAGAGGAGGTCGTGGTGATTCTTCTGGTCGTTTTGGCGTCGGAGATGGTGGCCTGAGGTGGCCGGAAATGGCGTCGGAAGATAACGGGGCTGTGCTGTGGTGACGCTGCTGCTGGTTTTCTACTTCGCCGGAGGAGATGGTTGTGATTCTGGAGTGAAGGCAGAGATGATGGTGACGAAGTGGTGGCTCAAAGTGGCCGGAGTCAATGTTTGAGATGCTGCACCGAGAGAGAGAGAGAGACAAGCTCCTCTGTTTTCTTTAGAGAGAGAAGACGGTCGAACAGACCGAGGGGGAAGAAAGGAAAGAAAGAAACTGATGCCGCTGGGTTGTGTAGAAAAATGCTCGAGTATTTTATGAAATTCTCACCCTTTTTTCTCTGTTATCTCCTCTCCTTTCTGCCCTCTCTCTCCCTTTTTTTTTTCCTCACCGTGCAGGCTGTTATATAGCCGAGAAGACTTGCGCTGTTATGGAAAGCGTTTAATGCAGATAGCAAAATTGAAAAAAAACAGAGGAGAATCAGGCAGACGCTGATCTGCTTTGCTGTGAAGGAGATGAATCGGGTAAAAAAAATCAACATTGATGGGAATAAATTTGAGTTGATCTGCTGTGATCAACGTGATTTTAAATTAAATGCAACATGCCGGAACAGTGCATGTTTCCTTTCATGCAGATTTCAAAAAATCAAAAGAAGGTAAAAATATGATTTGGTCCTTTAAAATATTCTCTAAATGCACCCAATTGGATTTAAACTTTTTTATGCAATTAAATCCCAACAAAATTCAATCTCAACCTTGGCTTTGCGCGACTTTCTAATCTGGCCCTTGGCTCCTGATTTTCGCGATTTAACCCTCAATCGGCCATTAAACTCCAAATTGCTCGAATTCGCCCTTGAACCCAAAATCTGTTTTTTTGAATTTTTTTTTTAAACATAAAAAATAAAGAGTCAAAAATTGGGTAGCAACAAGCAATACAAGTACAACATGGACATCGCTCCCGACAGAGCAAGTTTGTCCAATCTGGAGAAGAAAGACAAAGAAAGCATAAGGGAATATGCTCAGAGATGGAGAGATCTTGCTGCACAAGTACATCCCCCGCTTCTAGATAAAGAGATGGTGACATTGTTCGCCAACACGCTAAGAGCGCCCTATTACGAACATGTGATGGGCAGTTCAGCACAGCAATTTACGGATGCTGTAGCCGTGGCAGAGCGAATAGAGCAGGGAATTAGAAGTGGTAGAATTTCTGCACCTGTAGAGAAAAAGGGCTTTGAAGGCAAGAGAAGAGATACCGAGCATTTCGAAGATGACTATAAGGGTAGGAACAACCAATTCCAAAACTACCATAACCCTTCATCTCAAATTGCCAACATTAATTTTCAAGCCAAAGATCCACCGAAAAATTTCCCTAAAAGAAATTACCAGAAAACCCAAGATCAGCTACCTCCATTACCATTGCCTTTAAATGAGATGTATCAAAACTTGGTAAGCACTGGAAAAATAGCTCCTGAACCTTATGCACCTTTGCAGCCACCTTATCCTGATTGGTACAATCCTGATTTAAGCTGTGAATACCATGCCAGTGCTGTAAGGCATAGCATTCACACTTGTGGCGCCTTCAAGAAGATACTCATGCAATTGATTAAAGCGGGGTGGATAACATCCGAAGGAAATCTAGGTCCGGCACCCAAGTAAGCTTCACGGAAATGGGGTACCAAGTGTCTGCACCATTTAAAGTGAAATCGGCAAAAGCTTTTGAAAAACAGGGTGTGCCGGTATTAGAAGATGAAGTTTGCTTCCATGATTTCCTTTTGTTTCGGTCATGCCCGCACATTATGCTCATGTTTTAACTTGTTGGCAATTTTGCTTGTAATGCCACAAGACTCTTTTTGTTAAGCAAACATTTCCCTTCAGTGATAATGTATTTGCTTGTGTTTACGATGTGTTCTTGCTTATTGTTTAAATAACACAAGCACACCTTATATCCCTTTCATCCAAATTATACATGATCTCATGATTTCATCAAGATTTTTGGCAAATCAAATTCTGGTACGAAAAGAAATGTCAATTTGATTTTTGTTTAACAAATGTGTTCTGAGAATTCAAAGGATTTCATTGAAAGGTGATCTCATACCACCAAAACCCACATAATAAAGCTAACCTCTTAGCCAAACAAATAAAAAAAAAATCAAAAATTTGCTTCGCATGGAAAAGCAAAGCTTATTGATTCAGATTGCATGTTTTTGAAATGAGGAAAGGCCATCTTTGATATGCCATCACAAAATCTTAAACATCCCTTGCAGTCCTTATTTGAGCCTAATAATCTTTTCTTGATAATTAACCCCGACAAGGATCACACCCTACACTGGGGGCAAGTGCAAAAAAAAAATCCAAAACAGTCCTCAATGACAAGTGACGCCCGAACAAAAGTTGGGGGCATACACATAAAAAGAGTTTTAGTACACTATAGCAAATTAATTCAACATTTTGGTAGTACTAAAAACCCAACATAGAAAGCCCAAAAAAAAAATACTGGGGGGCATGTCGCGATAAAAGCACATACAAAATACTTGGGGGGCACGTCAAGTCAGCACGACGTTAGTGCTAAAAACCATGAAAAAGCCCAAACAAAATACTTGGGGGGCATGTCAAGTCAGCATAATGTTATTACCAAAAACCAATGAAAAAGCCTAAACAAAATACTTGAGGGGCATGTCAAGTCAGCACAACGTTAGTGCCAAATACCAATGAAAAAAAACCCAAACAAATACTGGGGGGCATGTCAAGATGAAAGCCCAAACAAACACTGGGGGGCATGCTAGGTTACTATGAAAATCAATCATGAGGGCTAAATGAAGTTCTAAGAGTAAGCACTAAGTGATCCTTAGTCTAAAAAACCCTTAAACACGTTTTGAGACTACAAATATCTTTTTTTCGTAGCCCGTAACCTAAGCCTACGTTACAAGCCTAATGAAGCCCTTTTTGATCAAATACGAGTTATCTGGATCGATAAGCAATGCTTTTCCATTTGAAACAATCCTTACAAATGCTTTACACGACCTGATTGAAGACTTCCTGACATACGAGACTTGCAAATATCATTTCACATTCTTGTCAAAGTCAACATAAAACCTGATAATGAGATCACTTGAATTCTTTCGAGAACAAGCTTGTTAAACAAGCATCAAAATGGTTTTTGTGCTTGGAATGACTTTGAAATTCCAAAAGTTTTGCATGAAAATAATTTTTACAAATAACCATCCCTTTCCTGCAAACACTTGAAGCCTAAAATATTTATGGGGCATGACCAGGCTATGGGCCAATCTACAAATGCAATTGAAGCTGACTCCATCATTCATTTTCAAAGAATCTGGATCAAACTCAGGGGGGCATGTTGATATGAAAAATCTATCATCTCCAGTGGCAAAAATCACAAGTTGCGGCTTGAGTATGCAGAAGCGAGAAGCCACCAAATCCAGAGGTCTAAATCCCGGAAAAGAAGGTCAGGAAGAAGAAACGGGACCTATATCTCTCAGGTAAATATACATGCATCATCATGCATTGCATCGCCATTGAAAATCTAAAAATATTTTGGAGGGATTGTAATTTACGAACCTTCATTAATTTTGTGTGCACGCTTTCAAGCTCTTACCTCTTTGAAAATGCTTTTCAGCTTTATTTCTTTCTTGATTTTGGGTGTCATCATGCATTGCATCCCCATTGAAAATCTAAAAAATATTTTGGAGGATCGTAATTTACGAACCTTCATTCATTTTGTGTGCACGCTTTCAAGCTCTCACCTCTCTCATTTCCTTGAGCATGATTTTCAACTTTATTTGTTTCTTGATTCTGGGTGTCATTATGTATTGCATCTCCCTAGGGATCCAAGAAATGTTTTGGAGGAACTGTAATTTACAAACCTCTACTCATCATTTTGTGTGCGCCTTCGAGCCCTTACCACTTTCATTCCCCTAAGAGCGCTTGCGAGCCTTTTATCAGAGCAGATAGAGTATTTTTCAACTCTATCTCCTTTCTTATTTAAGTGTGCTTTCTAGCCATCAACCAACTCAAATAGTGCGCTTCTTAGCCATTCCTCTCCTCTCATTTGAGTGCGTTTTCCAACCCTCAATCATCAATTAGGATCGTGCGCTTTTTAGCCATTCCTTTCCTGTCATTTGAGTGAGTTTTCCAACCCTCAAACCACCAATTAAGATAGCGCGTTTTCAATCCCTATCCTCCTTGTTTAAGTGCGTTTTCCAACCCTTAACCATAAGCTAAAATAGTGTGTTTTCCAACCCTACTTTTCTTCATTCTCGTGTGTGTTTTTAAACCACCAATTAAGATAGTGCGTTTTCCATCCCTATCCTTCTTGTTTAAGTGCGTTTTCCAACCCTTAACCGTAATAAAATAGCGCGTTTTCCAACCCTATTTTTCTTCCTTCTCGTGTGTGTTTTCAAACCACCAAGTAAGATAGTGCGTTTTCCATCCTTATCCTCCTTGTCGAGTGCGTTTTCCAACCCTTGACCATCAATTAAAATAGTGCGCTTTCCAGGCCTATTTTTCCTTCATCTTCGAGTGCGTTTTCTAACCCTCGATCATTTTTCCCTTATCGTCGAGTGTGTTTTCCAACCCTCGACCATCAATTAAAATAGTGCGCTTCCTAGCCCTATTTTCCATCCCATGAAATCTTCATCTCCACTTTCTCACTTAGGGAGGTCACCCATTACAATGAGACCATCTTCAGCATTCTCACTTGGGAAAGTCGCCCATTACAATAAGACCATTCTTGTGCCTTTTACCATCTTCAACGCTTTCGCCTGGGTAGGTCACCCATTACAATGAGACCATCTTCACTATTCTCACCCGGGAAGGTCACCCACAACAATGAGACCATTTTCCTGTGTCATTCAAAAACATCATCATCATCCTTTGAGTGTCCTATTTAGGCCTCAATTCTTAGGTAATGCGCTTTCTAGCTCTATCTTACCATTTCCTTATTAGTGCGCTTTATAGCCCTCATTCTCATTTCTGGATGGATCAACCATTTCTTGGTCTGGTAAATCCACTTTTCTTTTTTCTTTACAACGCTTACTATTTAAAGTCTTACAAGACTTTAGTCGTAAGCATTGTAAAGAGGGGGGCAACTGTCATAACCCAATTTCTGGGTTACTCCCCAAAATCCACCCAAAAATAACTAAAATAAAATAAAAGAGGTCAGCGTTGGTAGAAAAAATCAATGTGGAATTTTTGGTTGTTTCCGTGAGTCCGATCGTATCTCTTTTGTCCCCAAAAATAGAGGAAAATACAGATTCAAGGCAAAAATAATTTATCATCGGATAAATCTGTGTAAAAATTAAGTCGAGAGATATAATTATATTTTTACGGGCCAAGTTAAAAGTATAATTATGTTTGGGAATTAATTTAGGGTCCAATTAAAGGATTTAATTAAGTGCAAGGACTTAATTATACTTTAAGTTGGTCAAATTAATTTTATTAAGGGCTTAATCAATGAGAAATCAGGTTCTTGAATTTAATTCGGGTTCAATTGAGAAGTTTGGAATTTTCGAAGACTGAATGGAATTTTTCCAAGTCAATTTTGCGAAATCAGGGGTCCAATTGAAAACAATTAAAAGTTTAATGGTCAATTGAGGGTCAAATAGCATAAATGGGAAGCCAAGGACCAAAATAAAAAAGGCGCGCAACTTTAAGGCTGACATTGAATTTTTCACGGGGATACAATCGCGCAAAATTAAAAGTTTAAAGCCAATTAGGGGTGCGATTGAACCAATTAAAAGTTGAGGGACCAAATTGATTTTTCCCCCACAATCATCACGGGCGTGCCTGCGCTGTTCAGGTGCGAGCACAGGCACGCCACTGCCCTCTTCACATTCAGGTGAAGGTGAAGAGGCAACCCAACGGTGCACGCAATGGGCAACCGAAGGGTTGCCTCTCGCCTATAAATACATGCATGCAGGGAAACAAGCCGAGAAGGGGGAGACCAGAGAAAACTGGGCAAAAAACAGAGAGCAGAAAAGGAAAAAACGGGGGGAGACCAGAGAAAACTGGGCAAAAACAGAGAGCAGAAAAGGAAAAAACAGGAGGAACACAGAGAAGAAAAACAGGGCAAAAACACTGAAGAAACGAGAGAGGAGACAGAGTAAGTGGATGGGAAAATTTGCAGAAGAATTTCAAAAATCTTTGGCAAAGAAAGCAAGCAGGAAAAAACAAAGAGACATCACGAAAATCACGCAATAACCCCTTACTTCTCTCGGCAACCAGTTCAAGCTTTCTCTCTCTCTCTCGGTTTCGTAGCGTTTTCCCTCTCTAAAAACCAGTCCAGCCGAGCTCTCTCTCTCTCCACCATTAGCTGTTGAACGGCCTCCCAACACCATCCTAATCACCACAGCAGGCTTCCCCTCGACGCCAGAAACTCGGTCTCACTCTCCGGAGACAAATCGGACGTGTTCACAGCAGCTGCGACGTTAGCTCCAGCGGCTTTGAGAGCTTCCTCCGGCCACCACAGGGCACCGTTGGCAACGCCACCACCACTGGGACAACCACCTCGACATCCTCTACTCAAAGATACTAACAGGTAAACGTTTCATCACACTCGAAAATCGGCACTGTACATCATCTTCTACCTCCCGGCATGCAGTGGGACGTGATTCACGTCCCACTGTTCATGCAGGCCGGGTCTTAGTGGAGCCGGGCCGGGCTTGTGTCCAGCCCAAACGAGTAGGAGGATTATGGGCCGTCACTTCGGCCCATCAGGGCCGGACTGTTGGCCTAGACCAAAACATTTTGGGCTTCCAGCCCGCTCAGGGCAGGCTGTTAGCCCACTGTGGCTGACAGCCCAGGCCATTAAAAAAAATAAAAAAAAGTATTTTTTTAATATACTATTATTATCACAAAAAAAATTCATAAATATAAAATATGTTGTTTTCGCGCATACGGCCGGATTCCAAGACTTTTTCCATCATATTTTTTCATAAAAAAAAATATTTTGCATCTTCCTCATGTTTTAAAACAAAAATTGGATATCGTAACCGGTTTATGAAAAACATAGTCAGACTCGTCATTTTTATTTTATATAATCAAACAAAACACAAAGGAGATCCGTGTAAATATATAAAAGTAAATATCTCTAATATTTTCCAAGTCAAAAAAGGAAATTAGAGTGGAGAAGTGGTAGTCCGAAACTGTAACGGATTGGAGTGTATAAGTGTGTGTATATGGAGTGTATGAGTGTGTATATACACACATTAGCCTTAGCACCCGCATCTCGTTGTGGTCAGAATTATATTTTTTTTAATGTAAAAAAAAATATTAAGTATGTGTGATTTTTTTGTTATAATATAAATTTGGATAAAATAATAAATATGTGCAGAAATCTTGTGAACTGCAAGTTTTCTATAAAATATATGAATTTTTAATGGATATAAATTTATCTGTTTAGTAACTTTCAATGAAATAACCAATATAAAATTATCATTATCATTAAAAAAAACAAGAAGATTCGGATATTTGAATTATTGAATACATTTTATTAAGATTAGTTTATTTTATATTTTAATTTAAATTAAACATAACAAACAAAATATAAATTGTAAAAGAATCTGCATTAATCAAATAACAAAAATAAATAGTTAATTTTATATCTCCAAAAAGAAGAAAATATAAATCGAAAATTCATCCTCACGTTATTGTCATTATCATGACTATAACAGTTAAAATTATTATCAATATTATTGCCCAAACAGTGGAAATCATTAAATTGACCCGAAGAATTAAAAAAAAAGTAAAATATTTTGTCCAAAAAACAATAAAAAAATAATCACTAAAATTATCATTATTATTGTGCAAATAATAAAATCATCTGATCCAAAAATCAGATAAAAATAATAGAAAAAAAAAGAACACGGAGAAAAATGGAGCAATATTAATTTTAAAATGATCACCAACATAAATTACAATTTCAAAATGAAACGAATAAAAATAAAATCTCAATAAAAAATAAAATGACAAAAAATCAAAACTTCAGGACCAAAAAGCAATAAAGGGATTTTAAAAAATCAATACAGTGCAATTGTTGAACTAATTAAAAGAATAAGGACTGTTGCTACCCAAATTTTGACCTACTTATTTTTAGGTTTCGGAAGAAAAAGAAAAAATAGAAAAAAAGACAAAAATCCAAAAATATTTTGTTACAAGTGCAAAATTGAATAAATTGAGAATTTAATGGTCGATTGAGGTTTAAATCGCGCAAATTAAAAATCAAGGATCAGAATAAAAAAGGAGCGTAAAGCTAAGGTTACTCTTGAAATTTTAACGGGGATGCAATTGCAAAAATTCATAAGTTTAAATCCAATTGGGGGTGCAATTAAGACAATTACAAAGTGAGGGACCAAATCGTACTTTCATCCTCTAAATTTTTTGAAATGTGCAAGCGTGCCTGCACTGTTCAGTCACCTGAACAATGCAGGGCACGCCTCAGAAATTTCAGGCGGCGGCAACCCGTCGGTGCACGCCAGAGGCAGCCGAAGGGTTGCCTCCAGCCTATAAAAAGCATGTTCATGCATGCAAAAAGGGGAAGAAAAATAAAGAGAAAGTGAGGGGAGATTGAGAAAAAACAGAGGGGCTGCATCAAGGTGACAGAGCAAATTTCACGTAGAAAACGAAGAACAGGGGGACGAAGGTGCAGAGCCAAATTTGAGTAAAAAGAAACAGAGGTGATAGGAGGAAAAAAAACATAAGAGAAACAGAGGAGAAAGAGGGAAGAATTCACGTGAAAATCCAGTTTTTTGTACACCAGCCAAGCATCACCAGTTTCTTTTTTTCTCTTCTTTTTCCTCTCTTCTCTCTCGGTCCTGTTGTCTCTCTCTAGAACCAGAGGAGTTTCTTTCTCTCTCCCTCTCGGTGCAGCCACTCCGTCCACCACACACCTCCCCGTAGTCACCAGCATCCCCACCGTCACTCCAGCAGCACAGCAACCTCCTCCGGCGAGAGCAACAACCACGACAGCAACGTGACCAGCGCACCTTCCGACGTACATTCCGGCCACCACAGGCCACCGTTTCCGACACCATCACAACCAGAACAACCACCTCGACCTCCTCTACCCAAAGGTGTTAACAGGTACATCATTCATCACACTCCAAAATTTCACTATTCATCGTCTTCTTCTCTGCATGTAGCGGGGAGTGAATTAATTCACTCCCCGATGGGCTGTTTGGGTCGGGCTTTATGCCCGGCCTGTTATTAAAAACAGGGCTTCCAGCCCACCGAGCTGGAAGCCCACTCCGGCCCGTTTTAGACCGAGCCCAGTCCGACAGTAAATGGGCTTAAAGCCCAGGTAGAAAATTAATGGGTCGAGCCCAGCCTCCACTGTCGGATAAATAAATCCTAAGGGGTCAATATCCAAAATATTCGATGGGGATAATATGTTGTTATTCACTGTCGGTGTTTGGATGAATAAATCCTAAGGGGTCAACATCCAAAATATTCGGCGGGGATAATATGTTGTTATTCACTATCGGTATTTGGATAAATAAATCTTAAGGGGTTAATATCCAAAATATTCGGCGGGGATAATATACCATAATCATTTAACCAATATATTTCTGAAAAATCAATAACATAGCAATCATAAGACAAACAAAAACACCAAGCAGCTTACCTTAGGTAGGGCGTACTAGGGGTGCTAAAACCTTCCCTTTACGCAACCAGTCCCTTACCCTAGAATCTCTGAAAGACTAGTTTTAGGTTCCTAGTAACCATAATACTAGGTGGCGACTCCCTTTTCCACAAAAATAAAGATTAAACCCCAAATATTGAATTCCCCCGGCAAGCGGGGAGGGTCGCCACGACGCCGCGCTCTCGCGATGGGGTGCGACAAGGACCAAAAGAAAACGTAACATATATGACCAATTTCAATTTGGGGACAAACATACAACAAATTCAAACTTGCATACCAAAATTATTAAAGGAACCAAAAACAAACAAAAAATAAAAAGATGAGGGACCGAAATGAAACATACCGTAATAATCAATTTTAATTGGTATAATTGAAAATAATCGAAAGTTCCATTGAAAAATCAGTAATAAAAATGAAATCAAAAGATCAAGGACCGAAATGAAATTCATACAAATATGAGGGTCTATCTCGTACTTCACCGGCAACAAAAGAGAGAAAAGAGAGGGGGGAGGAAAACCATCCACCGATATTTACACGATCACATTTACATTACACGCGTCGCGTGTGGAGGTAGAGGACATGGAGGAGAACCAAGGGACACGGTGGAAGCACACTTCCCACCTCTGAAGGACACCGCACAAGCCACCTTAAAGGCACATGCGGGTGGAACACTACTAGCGCGTCCGTACGACGCGCCTGCAGTTTCTCGCGAAAAGAAAGAATAAAAAATTGGTCAATTACCCATACAACTCTAGAGCAAGCAATATTTACAAAAAAATCAGGGTGAAAGTATTGCATTACCCCCGGCTTCAGGCGGTGGTTTTTGTCATTTAGGAGGCCTAATCTTATCGTTTTACAGGGCAACAAATCCGGAAATACCATCCATGTCCCGTGAAAATTTCTAAACTACCCCCGGTCCAATTTATCTTATTTTGTTGTTTAGGGTGGCTATTTTTGTAGTTTTATTATGCAACAAGCCTAGAAATGCCATCCATGTTCCTTGAAAAATTCGAAAATACCCCTGGTCCCGAGAGTTAAAAAATTTCGGTCCTAGGTGTAAAATGATAATTGTACTGTTGCAATAAATAGTAATCTGAGTCTTTGTGAACAGTACATTAATCTACAGGAAAAGAGGGACACATTTTATTTTATAGTTAATATATAAAGAACTCAAGTTAATCCTTAACTTGGACGGATTAGGGTTGTATTTGAGAAGGCAAATAAGTGGAGTAGGCTTGGAAATGACCAGACCGGAAGCTCAAATTAATATTTCATGTGGTTGGAAAGGAAAACCCTAATAGCAAATAGTACGTACCAGCTGGTTTCTACATCTGGCTACGTTAATTTTATGTTCGGTGATTTTGTTGATTGGTTTTGATCGATGGAGCTGAAGATTCTTAGTTCCGAAGCAACAGGGTAAGTTGATCTTGTGTATCTGCTTATGTTGATCGACAGCATATCATCAATTATATTATCAATCTAATTCCCATGTTTTTATTTCTTTAGTATTAAATAATAAAATTAGGCTAAAAATACTTGTTAATTAAACACACCTGAAACTAAAAAAAAATATTTTAATAAAAACATGACAAACTAAATAGAGTTTTCTGTCCATATTGACTCAACCGGGTTGACTTGAAATCCTTGGTTAGACTATAAACCAAACGATCATGGTTTGACAAAAAAAACAACCCGAAATTAAAACTAAATTGAAAACATATAAAAGAACACAAATTTACTCTAAACAAAATGGATAAAACATATAGAAAAGATAAAAAAAAAAATCAAGCGTGAACCCAAAACTATGGTTCTCACTTAATCATCATGATTTTGTTAAAATAGATTTACGGTTTAAAACAAAATTTTAGGATTAAAAGCCATTAAAATCATGTTATTGGTATAAATTAACACCGGATTATCAATTAGCAATGCATAACAAAGGATTTTATGCAAAGAAATAGATAAAAAAAAAAAGGTCCAAATCAAGAGGGTTAGACAATGAACTCTTAAAAATATAAAGAACATTGCCTAACCTCAGTCATTACCCCACTATAGCCAGCCATTGCCAAGCCTAAAAATGGGCAATTTCGGAATCTATTTTGTACATAAACAAGCTTAACTAGCATAGGATAGAAACCTTTACTTTAACATGCATAGCTTAAGTTAAGTCAACAACATATATATATATATATATATATATATATATATATATATATATAAAAGACTTAAACAACAACTACTTTCAGTATATAAAAATAAATAAAAATAAAAACTTTAAAATAAACATAATTAAATAAAGAAACAACAACAAAAAGGTGATATATAACACTACTTATTGAGCATTCAAACCTCTTTTCTATGCTCATGAACAGAAATATAAAACAAAAATAAATAAATAAACATAAAAAACAGAATAACTATTTTCTTTTTGCTTCATATTTTTCTGTAAAATTTTACCACTCATACCTTTTTATTTATTTATGCTACAGGTTGATATTTTCCTTCTTTCTTATCATTTTTCTCTCTCTTCTACTCTCCTTCTTTCTTATGCTACAGGTGGTGTCGGCATCAACATGTTGGGTGACTAAATTTTAGAGGGGAGCTTTCAGAAATTTAAAGAATTGGGATTAAGGTCTGAATTATAATCAAGGAGAAAAGGGTGTTTTCACTGTGTTTCAAAAATATTTTAAGAAAAAATTGATTTTTTTTATTTTTATTTTAAATTAAAAAAATTGGTGTTTTTAAATTATTTTTATGTGCTAATATCAAAAATATTTTTTAAAAAAAATATATTATTTTGATGTATTTTTGAATGAAAAACGTTTTTAAAAACAACTATAACCATATTCCCGAACAAGCACGAAAAGAGAACTATCAGGTTTTAATTTTTTTTTAAATCACCAATGAAAAATTGATCAATAATAATTTAACACATCAAAAGTGCCAACAAAATCACCGATATAGTTTTTATTATTACATCACCAATTCCATTATAAATTAAAAATAATAATTTTTGGTTGGTATTTCCATTGTTTTTTTTATAATTTTCCGGTAATGTTGATGCATGTCTAATATGCAAAATTCTCTGCTTGTATATAGCCGAGACTTCTCCTTTCCAACACTAAGGAAAATAGTGTGGCAAAATCTTAATTAACCCAGAATTCGAGGACTAATTGAAGATGAAGAAAATCATACAGGAAAAAGGAGAGATCATTGTTAAAATTATATATACTTTCAAGAGCTTTCTCATATAAGTAACCCTATGTTAGTCCATCCACGTTACATCCTGACCTCGCATATCCTGGGTCTATGAGTAAGATCTTTTTTCTTTTTTGTATATATATAAATATGATAAGAAATCATTTTATCTAAAAATTTAAATTTATTTTATTTAAAAATTTAAATTATTAGGTAAGATCCCAATATATAATTTATGTTATTCTCTAATAAAATTCCTTAAAAGAAAACTTTTTGGACTTGAAACTTGCATAGATTCATATTATTTTGTGTTTGATTTTTATTAAATAGAATAGAGCTGGTGAGAATCGAACTCATAACCACTCGATCAATAAAATTATGATATCATGTCAAGAAATCATTTCATCTAAAAAAATTAAATTATTAGATGAAACCCAAGATATAATTTATATTATTCTCTAACAAAGATATTAGACAAAATTCCATCAAGTAAAGTACTTTTAGATGAGATGATGATCAGTTTGTTAACATGATAGTTAACGCCTCAAATCCTTTCAGGGCCGCCATTTAAACCAACAAATAGCTTCGATCAGTTACTGGTATGAGGCATGGCTGAAAGACATGAAAAACACAACTAGAAATTAAAGTCTGTGTGTACGAGATAGACATATATATTTGGTTGCCGGTTCTGTTTCAGGAATACATGCTGCATGAATCCATGCCTTGGACCATATACAAAATGCTTCCAGGGAGAATTTCACCATACAAATAGTGTTTCTCACTCTCTTAGCATGAGTTTTAGAGCTATTTACTCCCCATTTTTATGACCTTGAAACAAATCTTGAAACATCCAACGCTAAATATTATCGCCATTCTCTTACTATCACTCAGGCAAGTCCCTAACAGGCTTCATTTCAGCTGGAACAAGATGAAGGTCATTGTTGTTGCTGGGGCACGGGAGTTTCTCTTAGAAATTGGTTTACAAGATTCTGTTCTTGATATCAAAAGAAGGATTCAACAACTCGTAGGTGTCCCTGTGGCTGCACAAATTCTTGCTGTATCAGGTTGGGAGCTGATTGATGGGCTAGACATGGAAGACTATCCCATCGTCATTGATGGCACAAGAATTGAACTCACCGTCGAGCCAATGATGCCATTATTTAGCAGCTACTGTAGGAAGATTCAAATCATAGTGAAATTTTCAGCAAGACAGATTAATATAGAGGTTGACAGAACAGATACGGTGCGTAGCCTGAAGGAAAAAATCCACCTTTTTGATGGCACACCAATCAAAAGGATGTCTCTTTTCTTTTCTGGGGTGGAACTTGACGAAGATTTTCGCAACCTCAGTGAGTATGGAATTCATGAATTCTCTGAGATTGTCGTGTTCCTCAAAACCATGTCTCGAGCAAGGGACGATCCGCCCTCGAGAAAGCTAAGTGTGGCGGTGCAAACTTCATCTTGTCTGCTCAATTCAGCACGCATTCCTGTGGAAATGAAAGATTCAGGCACGGTTAATGAGATGAGGCAACTTCTTTTGAGCAGAAAGATTCTCCCTGAAGATGATTATTTGTTTATACACAAGCAAAGGATCATGCGTGATAATTGCAGCCTCAGGTGGCATGGCGTTGATAATGGCGATATCCTTTATGTGTTCAAGGGAACAGTGAGTCGTAGTGGATACTGAGTTGCTAGAATTTCTGCAGTATTTATGGCTGCGAAACCACGTCCATGGTAGTAAAATATCCAACTACGTAGAGATTTCTTATCTTTTTTCTCTCTAAAAGTTTATTGTAACCTGAGTTGTACGGCACTTGGGATTATCTCTTTATTAATATAAATCTTGACCATTAATTAATAACCATTGTGTAAATGTGATGATTTATATTAAAATTAATTTCATGATTTGCATATCTGCTTTGATAACAATTTCATGATTTAGTATCAACCCTATTTGTTTTTTAGGAGTAAAATAACAATAAATTTTATGATATTCAGGAATAATTACACTTTAAAAGAGATAATTTAAGGATTAGAGAGAAAAAAAATATTTTCCAGGCTAGGTTGACATATTCGTTTATTATTTTTGGTGAATACCAGATTTATCTATTTATTTCATCGTTTATTTATCTATCTTTTTTTTATAATCAGATGTCTGAGCTAACTTACACGTATTACAAATAATTCTCAGACATACTAAATATTCTACAGACCCAATGAACAAGTAAGGCACCACTAGAATAACAGTCATGCATGGTGGGACTTGAAATCTAGTAAGAGGAAGGGAAAATTTGAGATTGCTATAGGAAATGAAACCCAAAGTAGAATTTTATTGATAAAAATGGATCATAACTATCATCTAAAACAGCATATTTTGGAAAAAGAAAAAAAAAAGAGAGAGCTTATGATCCTATTAGTAACATTTTGCTATCCTTCGAACTCTCATGCTATAATATCAAGTATTTTCTTCCATCTACTTGACCAAAACCACACAAGACTGTCAAATTCCTTCTCCTTTTTGACTCTGATTCGACAACGACACCTGTTCCAAGCAAGAATAATGAGGCCAGGAATGATCAGAAGATTCATCCAAATCTACCGGATCGAAGAAGAGGTAGATATGAGATCCATCTCGAACCCCACAATCAACTAAAGTTGCCCCATCTCCTTGATCTTCACTTATCAGACGAGTCTGTTTGTTATCGAGAAAGAGGATCAGACGATCTTGCGGTAGCTTTTGCTGGGCTCCAATCTCTTTCTTAAGATCAGCGACCGTAGCATCATTGCCCACTTCAATGTAGAAAAGGGTTCCTGTCAAAATCTCCACCGCCACCTTCATTGTAAGAACCAAGTCTTTCCGCTCATGATTTCTGATATTTAAGTAATCTCACCGGAGAGGAGAGAGAATCCGGCAACCTTGTATGGCATGAAGGGTGTTCACGTTTGCTGCATTGTCGTGAGTTAGTTTGTACGATGTAGCATGCTTATGTTATGATTTTGAATGAAATATCACATGCCTATTTAAGGGTGCAAGGAAGCAAAACTCGTGCCATGTCAAGGCTTTCAAGCATGGGATTCTGCGTGTAGAATTAGGCGTGCTAAAAAGTATGAGCTCAGTAAGTTTATCACGAGGAAAATCTTTATGGAATTTGTTATTAATTGTGTTTACAAACAAAGATATGGGTTAAATTCGGTTTGAATCTTTGTAATACGATTAGGTTATAATCTTTGTAATAAGATCGCGAGCTCGAATCTAACTCTTGTTGTTAATGTCATTATTAATTAGTATCTGTTTTATCTAGTGATTATTTTCGGTTCAGTTCGATTTTTATCTGTAAAAACAACCAAATTAAAATTATAAGAAAAACAAAACCGGTTAAACCGGCTAGTTTCGATTCATTTTGGTTTTTTATGTAAAAAACAAAAAATAAAACTTTTATCCAGCAATTTATTACCATATTGTGTGGTGGCAAGGAAATATTAGCACATTAATGCAGGTAAAGAGGAGATAGTGTGAGATAATTGACAAAATCAAGCCTTTCAATGGCAGTGATTGGTACCCAATCCATATCTAACGGTCTCTTAAGAGCTCTCAGCTTTGAGCCCTCGAGAGCTAGCTTCTCCAACGTCAGAATCGATATGAAGGATTTGTTGAAGGGGTTGCTGGAAGTTCTGAATTTACAGGATGATAATTCATTATTAGGGCAACTAAAATATGTGAGTTAATCTGTTTTTAATAATCGTGTGTATAATATGTCAATTTTGTTTGTGGTTTTTTTTATAGTTTTTAAATTTTTTTTATTAAGTTTATAACACATTTTGTATTTTTTCATTATACAAAAAAAAAAAAAAACCTCATAAATTCCATAACTTGCATCGCGAGTTGAAAAGGGTAATGTAGTCTATTTTTTTTATTCTCTGATTTTTTTCCTTGGATTATAAGTGTTTATTTAGAATTATGGTTGAGATTATTTTTTAAAATATTTTTTATTTAAAAATGTGTCAAAATAATTTTTTTAAAAATAATTTTTAATATTAGCACATTAAAATGATCTAAAAATACCAAAAAAAATTAATTTAAAGATATTCAAAATATTTTCCAAACACATTGCAAATTATACTTACAGCTAAACTATATCGCGAAATCGCTGTTCACCCACACTAAATTTACTTACTGTGGATTTGAATAGTTGATTTCACAACTCATTTGCTTTCTTTTGTTACTGCTAATTAATTAGCATGAGGTCCCGACCGTAGATTCTGTTTCAGCAGGGGCAGCTGTTGATTAATCCTCTGATGCAGCGTGAGTTTGCTGACTTTTGAATCTGTACAGCTGCAAACAATAACCATATCGCGAAATCGCTGTTCACCCACACTAAATTTACTGTGGATTTGAATAGTTGATTTCACAACTCATTTGCTTTCTTTTGTTACTGCTAATTAATTAGCATGAGGTCCCGACCGTAGATTCTGTTTCAGCAGGGGCAGCTGTTGATTAATCCTCTGATGCAGCGTGAGTTTGCTGACTTTTGAATCTGTACAGCTGCAAACAATATGCTTTTGAAACGCATTTTAGTCGCTCTTCCTCGCCAAACCCTCTCTCGCACCTCTTTCAAGAAGCCTATAAAGTAAACCCCCTAAAAAAAACCGTCGAACAAGTGCCCCTCTCTCTCTACCTGTCGGCAGAACACTCTCAGCCCTCTCGCTTCACTCGATCTCTCCCCCATAGAAACGATAGAAAAGCATAAACAAACAAACTCCCAAATCCAAAGAAATTCGGGTTTCAACGTAGTTGAATAAATTAAGCACACCGAGTTCAACCAGCAACTTCTCCCTTACAGATTTCTACTAACCTCGCCACAAACTGTGAAAGTAGACACCGCCATCACCACACAGAAAAGCTCTTCTCTTCCCTTGCAGATTCAAAAACGAGAAGTCACCGTAACTTTCATTTTTTTTAATTACTGCTTATTGTGGATAAATTATTAGCTCCATTTCTTTTTTGTTATTTGACATCAAATTCAATATAGGGTTGCTATGCAATCGCTTTATCTTTATCTTCTTTTTTGGTTGTTGTTGTTGTGCCTAGATTGTGATATTACAAAATATTGGCTCTAAGTGTGATCCTAATTAGCAGAGTGTTGGTCATTTAGTTTCACGAAGATGGCGAATTTACAAATGACAGGTATTCTAGAGAAGGTATGGTTTTTATTTTATTTGGTATTTGATTTCATTAACTGTGTGTTTGAAGGGCTGGTTTTTGCAAATTCTGTGTGATGATTTGTTTGGGTCTTTCAGTTGGTGATAGGTAATTGCATTTATTTTGGGTGTTCAGCGGTGATATTTTGATTCGTTTGCCTTTGCTTGCAGATGACGGGCAAGGATAAAGATTACAGAATACAGGGCAACGTCTGATTTGTTGAATGAGTTGAACAAGGAGGATTTTAAAGCCGATGCTGATTTGGAGATAAAGTTGTCAAATATTGTTCTACAGCAACTCGATGATGACAATCGGTACCCCCATGAACAAGCGCACATCATGATCAAGCAAGCTTTTCAGAGAAATATCTCTAAACCCATGTTTTTGTTTGCTGTGTCAAGATTTAGGTTCTCTCCATGTATAACAGATGAAAGGAACATGCATCTTTCTTTTTGCCTGAAACTCTCTGCAAATGCCATTGACGATCTTTCTCTCTCTATTTCCATTTCTGAATTATTTTTTAAAACTCGGTTTCACATTGGTTTACTCTAAATGGAGCTTGCATGCCTCTGACCCAGTTATAAACATCTGGGAAAGAAAGCAGATAAATCCAGTACTGCCCATGATGTATTGGAAGAAGAGTAAATTAATGTAAATCATCTTGATTTTGACCTGGTTCATAAAATAAAACTAACCACTAAAATCTCATCAACAAATTTTACAAGGAACTCAAAGTCAAATAAATTAAATTCTGGCTCCTGTAAATAGTCTTCTTTGGGCAACATCAGATCAGTGGCAGTTAGAACGCACTAAAGGAAGGTAGGAATTGTATTTGGTTCAAATTATTTTTTTTATTCAAATAATTTTTTAAAATTAAAAATAAATTGAAAACCTCCTTTACCAACACTCCACAAAAATATATAAACACCGAGGATTTATTTTTAAAATGTAATTCCATTGATAAAATAGTTAACATTGATGAAAATTGAATACAATCAAACAAATTTATTATCATTATTGTCCATAAATGAATGAGATTGCTTACTACGGGCTCATCATTTTCTCCAGATAAGGACCATGTATCGCCGGTGGGAAGCTTTTAGAGGAGAAAGATATGCTTTTCACGGTGGGAAGCTTTTAGAGGAGAAAGCAAGGAGAAGAAAGATCTGCTTTTCACAGCCAAGAAATCAAAATTCTTCCAGTTCAAAACTAAATGCAGCTTTTGCGGGTTGAGTTATTCTATAAAATAAGATGGATATAAATATTCATTATAAAATATCTGCAACATTAATATTTAAATGACTGTATTTAATGCCTGCAGTTTTTGCAAGAAGAGAAGTATACTCGACTAAGAAAAAGCATATCAGTGTTTCTAAAAGCTAATAGCTCCCGCAACCGCACATCATCTGTCCAAAACGTTTGCGGATGTTTGAACATCTAATTAAATATTAACAGGACTTAAAGCCTGCTCAGCACACAAATTTTCTTTTCAGGTAGCAGTGTCTGGCACATTTTAATTAATTAACATCGACAAAATTTAAAGGCCGCCCAGCGCACTGGCAATAAAACTACTTCGAGAAGCACACCAGCAGTTCACCTAATTATTTTCATGCACTATTCATGAAAGACAGATGGATGAACGAGCGAACGCATGGAACTTTCTGCGATGCTAGGTGGATCAAGCAATCTCATGAAAAGTAAAATAAAAGCTTGACTTTTAGCGAAGAAGAAACATTTATAGCACGTTGGGTTTTTTTTTAAAATAAAAAACATTTTAAAAATTATACAAAAGCTAAATGAGCTTAAGCATTTACAGTAGACACACAGAGTTAGGAAACGAAGATCACGTGGAATGACCCTAAAATGGCAATGATGAGGGCATGGAATGCTGCAATAAAGACTGAAATGACACTTCTCTACTCGGCCTAAAAAACCTTTTTCTTTGCCTGGTAGAATAATCGCAGCCCAAGATGATGAATAAAAGAGAGAAACTGAAAATATAAATTTATCAATTCAGGTGTGATGGTGGATTCTTCTAGAGAGCCAACAATCTCTTCATACAAAGCTCACTCATCCTTTGACAGGTTGCAGATTGCAAGTCTTTGTATTCATGGGACTCATGTAGGTAGAGAATCAAAGCAGCGGTCAAGGATCTCATAATTATCTATCTGTTTCATTAATTATTAATATCTCTTCTCCTGACTTTTGTAATTGCTCTAATTTTTGTAATGTGTTTTCGTATGAACGTGTTGAAAAGCTGGAGGAATATTATAAGAAATAAACAGAAAAGCTAGAGAAAATAATTAGCTTTGCTTTTCCAAAATTATCATTGTTTTTCTTCTTTAATGCACCTTTTATGTGGTGGTAACTCACCTTTTCAATTAATGCAGATAATTACACGTTATCTTCTTAATTAATTTTTCAATTTTATAAATTAGTAAAAGAGCTCAAGGAGATCGGTGATTTCCTGTTCACAAATTGTTCACGCACACTCGGATTCATTGTGGATTGGAGTGGGTGATCTGCTGTGTTTATTTTTAAGGCTTCTTTGTTGTTTTTTTTAAACCGGGGTATCCATGGTAGCTTACACGTACAACGACTAATCACCGGATCCATTTTTTTGAACATTTTTTCCCTGTTTTTTTCCCACTTATATATATATATATATATATATTTTTTTTTTTTCATGACGAAGGTGTCCAGGTTAGTTTACACGCACATCAATTTTTTTTTCTCATTGCTGTTTAAAAAGATACTTTCCCCCTGCACTTTTTTTTGTTTATAATCGGATTTCCTTTTTTTACAGTAATTTTCACTGTTTATTACTGTTTGAAAAGGTTTTTTGGTTTTTTTTAACTGGACTTTTATTTGTTTTTTTTAAACCAGGGTATCCATAGCAGCTTTGCGCACCATGACTAATCTCTGGATCCACTTCTTTTTTTAACATTTTTTTCCCTTTTTTTTTCCACTTATACATTATTTTTTTTCATGACCAGGGTGTCCTGGTTAGTTTACGCACACCGCGATATTAACAGTAATTTTAATCTTTCACCTGTTAATATATATATAATTAAGTAATTGTTTTGCTGCACATCCAATAAATATTTTTAAAAAATTATAAATAATACTAGCCACTTATCGGTGTTTTGTCATGGCTGGAATCATATTTTTTTCAACACAAAAATATTATTTGATCCAAAAACATATAATTTTTTAAAATTATAAATAACTAATTATTTTGCCACACATGCAAGAAACATTTTTTCTGAAATTATAGATAATACTAGCCACTTACCCGTATTTTGTCGAGGACGGAACTATATTTTTTTCAACACAAAAAAATCATTTGATCTGAAAAAAGGATAATTTTGTTAAATTATAAATAGCTAATTGTTTTGTTGCCCATGCAAGAAAACTATTATTTTTTATTTTTAAATTTTAAATAATACTAGCCACTTACCCACACTTTGTCATGACCGGAATATTATTTTTTTCAACGCAAAAAAAAATGATCCTAAAAAACTATAGTTTTTTAAAATTATAAATAACTAATTGTTTTGCTGCGCATGCAAGAAAACAAATTAAAATTATAAATAATACTAGCCACTTACCCGTGCTTTGTCGAGGCCTAAACCATATTTTTTCCAACGCAAAAAAATCATTTGATCAGAAAAAAATATAATTTCTGTAAATTATAAATAATACTAGTCACTTACCCGTGCTTTGTCGTTGTCAAAACCATATTTTTTCAACGAAAAAAATCATTAGATCCAAAAGGAATACATATAGCTAAATGAGGTCGCGAAATTAGTGTTCAGCCACACTCATTTTACTGTTGATTGTAATAGTGCATTTCACACCCTCTTAAGTCTTCCTTTCATACAATTATCATGAACAGTCGCTTAGGTGTTCTTTTTATATTGTTCATGATATTTATTATACTAAAAGCTAAAGGAGATCACAGTTTTAAACACTAATGCATAGTAAAAATCATTGTTCCTCTAGACCTGAATTTATTGTGGATTATAATAGTTAAATTACTTTTTTACCCCTCCATTTACAATTAATTTAGCCTTCGAATCAAGTGTAATTTTTATTTTTATATTTTTGTGCACAGTAAAATAACCATCATACCCCCTAATAAGACAAAAATTAAGTTTTGCCTGCAGGGATATCATAGTACTTTCACATCTTCAATGAACAATAAAATACATGTGCAAATACTGATCTGCCCCCATAAAAAACAAAATACAATAATTGGTTGTAGGGGTGTTTCGGTAATTTACCATTTTTAAATAATAATTTATTCTAAAATGAACAATAAGATTTATGTGCTAATACTTATATGTCCCCATAAAAGACAAAATTCAAGTATTAGCTGGAGGGGTGTTCATGTAATTTATCATTTTTAAAATAAATATTTTCTGTCGAAAACTGCAGGGGTGTCCGTTGGACGCGCCACCGATTTTCAGCCTCACACCCCCTGCGGGAGGCGCGTGTGGCACATTCAAGCGGTGAAAAATATCAATCCGGCGTGTCACCACATGCGCCTCCATTTCCTCCATCGTATGGAAATAATAAAAACTGGTGAGACCATAATTACTGTAAAAGAAAAAAATTCTATTATTTTTTTATTTTTATAAGATTTATTCCTCATATTATTATATTTTAATTTGTGTTGGTGATCGTTTGAAAATTGGTATTTATTATTTTTTTCTCTTTCTTTTTTAAATTTATTTTTTTTATTTTTCAAATCGAATAACTTTTTAAATCTAATAATATTTATTTTTGTTTTGTCATTTATTGAGTTTTTTAACTTTTTTTTAATATTATTAGGTGTTGAAATTTCCAAGCATTGAAAATAATAATAATGCTTATTTGTAATATTTTTTCTTATAAATATGTGAAACTGGTTATATATTTTTATATTTATTTAATATTAGCACCTTAATATATATATATATGACCTATTTATTATTTAAAAAAAATAATAATTTCCAATCAGTATTCTAAAATATGTTTAATATAAAAATATTTGGAATAAATCTTAAAAAATAATAATATCTGTTTCATACAAAAGCTACGGTGTCATCGATAGTATGACCAATAATAATTAGAATATTAATTATGTATCATAATATTTATAATGACAACTATAATAATTGTGACAAAAATTCATTGGTCAATGTTATTTTTGTGAAAAATAACTTCCGCGTCTTTTTTTATGCATGATATTTCAGATCATATCACAAAACAAATATGCAAAACCACACATAGACAAGACATGTAGATAAATTATTTCAAATTATCTACAATAATAAAACAAAAAATTGCTCTGCATTTCGCCACAGTTGACACCAAGATTTTTAAAATGTAACAATTTTTTAATGGTCCTAAATTTTTATATATATTATTTTAGGAACTTTTTCCTTAAAAAATAGGAGAGACTAATTATATATTGTGATATTTTTTTCATATTAACGTTTTGAAATATATATAAAAAATTGATCTGACTTTTCTTTAAAAATCTCACATTAATTTAATCTCAGTGTTCTAAATTTTTTTAATGTAATAATATGAAGAAAAAATCTGAAAAAATAATCTTTGATAAATTTTAGCAGTTGTATTTTTGCTATTTGTCAAATAAATTATTCGGCAAATAGTTAAATCATGTCCAACAAACAATTAATATGTTGGGACTAACAAATAATATATCTTTAGTCAATTTGATAAATTGCGGTTTTAGTATCTACTAAGTAAATTATTACCAAGGTAGTTAAAACAAAACTATCAATCAAATTATTTGTTGTATAAAACAAATCACTCATCTCTGCTCCAATTCAATGATTATAATTTTACTATTTTCTAATGAAAGAATTCATAAAATAAATAAAACATACACAATAATCAATCAGTATATTACACAGAGCATGTGACTTATTTTAACATAATTTCTTCAATTAAAATTGTACAATCTACCGATTAAATAATTATCAAAATAGTTTTAACAGTAGCAACATTCAATGACTTTTAGGCAGAAAAAAATCATGTTTCTAACAAATTCTATCAATTACAATTTTACTAATTAAATATTAAAATAATCAATTATAACACACATAAAATCAATTAATTTTTCACATAAATAAAAGCCTAGCGCAACGCGCGGGCAAGGTCACTCGTACCCTCTAAGTAGACAAGGTCATATCAAGATAATTTTTATATAATTTAATTTAAAACTAGAAATAATTATAAAATCATATCATGAATTTTAGATTTAAACCGTTATACTAAGTTTAATGCCAAAAAGTTTATGGCGATTTTTATATTATTTTTATAAATTTCAAAGATTTTGAATCCAACACTCAACGAAAACACAAGCAATAAGCTGTGATTTAACCGATCAATTCGATCCCTAAATTCTCTAGTCAACTAGGTTTTATTGGATCAATCTTGTTTAGTTCAACTAGAAACTCAGCTAGGGTCAGCTCTAGCTTAAGTTTCTAGAGCCTAAGTCTTAAATTTCTAGATCAACTTGTAAAGTCAAGTTTAACAAGTATGTGTTACACATAAAAGAAATATCAAATTTTTATTCATAATAATAATAATAATAATAATAATGAATGTCTATTCTAAGTATTTTCTTTCATCTACTTAACCTAAAACATACAACATTATGGCAAAGTTCAAACCTCTTTTTCAACGAGGAATTTCGAAAAGAATGCTATTACTACTACAAGAATCAGGCCAGGAGAACACATGATGCGGAGACTCATCGCGAAGTGGGTCGAAGAAAATGCAGATGAGATCCATCTTGAACCCCACAATCAACTAGAGATGTTCCTTCTCCATCCTGATAAATTATCAGATGGCTTTGATTGTTATCGAGAAACATCTTTTGTTGTGCCTCAATCTCTCGCTCGAGATCAGCAACCGTGGCATCATTATCCAGATGAATTTAGACGGGGATACCTGTCAATCTCCACCACCAACCTCATTGTAAAGCATAAGGTTTTTGTTCATCCCTGATCAGTCTCATTCAAGAGAAAAACGATGAGAGAGACCAAGACAACCATATCTTATTTGAAATCTGTTCACCTGGACAGCCATATCTTATTTGAAATCTGTTCACCTAGACAGCCTGTATACATGTAAGCAAGCAAAAACAAAAACAAAGAAATCAAATTTTAAGACATTGAAATCATATAGGAGATTCTGCATGGAGACAAGATATTGGGTATTTAATATACTTGGTCAACCAAGTAAATTTTATGATTGGGGAAACCTAGTATAACCCAAAATGTATTTTAGAATTGATCATGAGTGGAACCAGTAATTTTAAAGCAGAAAGGAATGATTTGAGTTTGGGTCTTACCTTGTTACATTAAGACCGAAGATCAAAAAACAAAAATAGAAAATAAAACGCATATTCATTATACATTTCCTCATGCAATTGATTTTAGACAAATTATTTGTGTGGTCGCATGATATCCATTTACAAAATTTGAGCATAGAAATATGCATCATTAATGTAATAAAGAGAGAGCAGGTTGTATATCTATTTGTATATATAATTTCAAGAATCTCATGCATCTTTACACCTATTTTAAATTTCAGGTGATTGAATCAGCTAATGCAAGCATTAACTACTAATAACTAGCCTCTTGACATATGTTCTAAGGACACGAGTTAGCCAAGCCCTTAATTTTAATAGAATATTAAATACTAAAACTGGTCCACCAGCTATGAGGAATTTTTTAGTTTTAGCATTCCAATCCATTTTTGTATCACCCAACCATCTGTCACCCCTATAAGCACAATTTAAGCATCCAAATCCTTACGTTTATGAGGCTCATAAATCATCAGAACAAATATCTTGATGCTGACTCCACTTTAGATTCAATCAAAAGATGTCTTCAACGTTCATCTGGAAACAGGTGCTGATAAACCCTGAATTTTCATCATGCAAGAATACTTTGTTGGTACAATAATGCCAGTCTTCGTGCATAGATCCACCACTGCTGGTGCATGTCCGTAAAAATCTCGCCCTTCATTCACAAGAACAGGAGGATCTTGAGGCCGCCGCCACCATACAATCTTTGGAGGCACTAAATCATCAACTTCTGCCTTCTTCCAGAAGTGCTTCCCATGCCAACTCTCAAACTTAAATACCCCGCAAAGCCGAGCCTTGTGGCCAGATGGCCCAATATGAACTTCAGAACAATGCTTGCAAACTTTGGATGGATAAACCAACAACAACCTTTGCACACCTGATCTAAGCTTCTCCCATGCATCGAGAACTTCTTCGGCTATATACATCAAATGGCTAGGCGAGAAAGGCCCACCTCCATCAATATGACCAATCCCCCGGTCTGAATTCAACATGCCAGGGTGGAGATTCTCATCATCTATATTGGCACCTGCCTGCCTGCATAACTCCAAAACCGCAGGAACACGATCAAAATCAAATCTTTGGTCATGTTTGATAACATCTTGGAACATGTTATCTAAGCGAAATGTCTCTACAGGCACCAGTATATCATTTAAGCCCCCAGGAATCCATTCATGAACCCGTTTCCTACCACAACGCTTGTAACCATAACAAGTCTGAATCAAATGACCCTTCTCGCCAATATATACTTCAGGACAGAACCTACAAAACACTTTGTTTCAATCAGGATAACAAACCAATCAAACAAGAACATTTGGTGATTCAAAAAGACAACACTTTTATTCTTTTTACCTTAAACACACTAAAATCTAGAATGTGCATCAAATTTTAGCAACTTACTTGCAAGCCAAGACCGGAAAAACTTGCATAAGAGTAGAAACACCTTGAATAAGAACCTTTCTCTTTTCCAGAACCTCTCGGGCAACCGGGACCATTCCTTTCACCGGATAATCCTTGGCACGATTTTGAATCCTCTTTAATACCATAGGCCTTAGCTTCTTAAAGTCGACTCTTGAACTATAAAATCTCGAATGCATAAAATAGGTTTTACTGAATTCTTCCACAAGATTCTCCCTGAGTTTCTTCCTCAAAGCCATTTCTAACCTGCTTCTGGAAAGGTAAAAATGGGGGAAAACACATTCCATCAAACATTTGGTGAGCATAGACTAAACCCGGATAAAACCTACAAAACCAATCATTCAGACATCATTGAAACACCCCAGATCACAAACCAATCCAAATAACCCAACAAATAAAAAACAAAAGTCAAAAAAATCACTGAAAAGGAGAGAACTTTGATAAATAAATAAACGGCAATACCCAGATGGACTTTTTGAATCGGATTCAGCATATTATAATTGAAATTGTAAGAGAATTTAACATGAGATGTTGAAAGATAGGTTAGTGGGAACTCACTCTGAAGCAACAAAGGCAATGCTATGGTGATTACACCATGTGTCCTGCTAGTTCAGAAAACTGAAACGGCGTGTCATGCCTTCTAATAATTTTAGATTTTTTCTCTAATATTTTTAAATTGTTTTTATATATCAATATTAAAAATATTTTTAAAAAAAAAATAATTATTTTAATAAACTTTTAAATAATAAGATTTACAACATCTCCAAACAATCTTCACCAAGTTAAAATAAAGTATAAGAGTGAACGGGATGTTATATTTTATAATTATATCATTTCCATCGATTTTTTTTAAAATATTCCATATTATATTGCTACTAGCAAATTCTATTTATTTATTTATTTATTGAATTTCCTAAATCATTCAGGTTTCAATAAAAAAAATCATTTTACTATTTATTTCTTACATAAAATAAATTTTTAAAATATAGCAATGAATAAATTTTCATGTCTCAATCAATAACAACATAGTATGAGATGAATGCAATAAAGCTTTTATAAAAATTATTAAATTTGTTTAAATTATCAATTTAGCGAACCACCATTGAAATACAAATTTAAAAATGCATTGTTCATAATAATATATGGACATATTTAATGAGGTGTAAAAATTATTTATTTTCTTCATCCATGATCTTAGATGGTTAACTAGGTTCACCTTGTAATTTCTTTAAATTTATAATATTAAAAATCAATTTCTAAAATAAATGATTTGAAGTAATAAAATAATAAAATACTAGATATTTTATAAGACCCAAAATTCATCATTGACGGATATCAAATTTATTTAATCTATCTAGCTAACCTATATATATAAACCCAATTTATCTAAACTCAAACATATAAACCTCTAAGAAAACTAATAAAATATGTCATATATAATTTTTTTCAATAGTGGTTATGGGAAGGAAAAGATAATGAATAATATGGTGATAATCACATGGAGATAATGATAGTAGTGAGATGAAAATAATAGCAGAGACAACGAAGGAATTGGTGATGAGGTGATGATGAAAATGAAGGAGAAGGTGAATGAGGTGATGGTGTTAAGAGAGTAGGAGTGATTATAGTTTAAGATGATAGAAAAGAAGATGAAAATGACTATTATAGTTAATAATATATGTTTACCATGTGTTAAGATGGATGACAAGCTTTAAAAGTTTTTAATAATTTAATTACTATATAGCTAAAAGAGGTCGTCCATTTGAACAATAATGAACAGTGAAAAAACTATCAATGAACAGTGTTTTTCACTCTTCATTATTGTTCAAATGGGACTTTCTGTTTTTTTGTGTAACTAGCCTTTTTTTAAAAAAAAATTATAATCGGGGTATCCATGACAACTTACGCGTACCACGACTAATCTCCATACCCATTTTCTTCCTGTTTTTTTGCTACCTATATATTTTTTTCTTCCACTTATATATTGTTTTTGGCTTTTTTTTATAAATAGGGTGTCTGGGTCAGTTTACCCGCACCATAATTTTTTTTTCTCATTACTATTTGAGAAGTTGTTTTCCCCTTGTACTTTTTTTTTTAATAACCGAACTTCCTTTTTACGTTTGTTTTTTTATGACTTTCTAATTTAAGGATAAGCAATATATTCTATTTTAATATAATATTTTTATAACTTTTTGGATAATTCTCTAAATTTTAAAATCATGAACGTAAAACCACCATGCAATTATCATTGTTTTTAACTACTCATGGACTCATTGGGACAATCAGTGATCCGTTTTTCTTTTTCTTTTTTTAAAATAAATGATAATTTTTATTTTATTTTTTACTGATGTCAAAAATAATTTGTAAAAATAAAAAAACATTATTTTGATGCATTTCTGAACGAAAAATATTTTCAAAAGCAACCTAAACTACCTTCCCAAATAGACACTTCTTTGGTAGATTTTTTTGCTTGGTGTTGATTTATGATTTTCTTTCTTTCTCTTAAGGGATGATGAATATGATTGTTTGTTTGATGAGGATTTGAGGGAAAGGAAAGAGAGAGAAATGGAGCTTTGAGCTGATAAATATGTGTGTTTTGAGAGACTGAATAAGTAATTGCATGTGATCCTTTTTGCTGTTGAATATAAATTTTGGTTCTGAAAATCTGGGTTTTTGATTATTTTTTTTGGTTATGTTGTGTGCTTTAATGGGATTTCATCCTGATGTATAGAAATGATGAGTTGAGAAGTTTGGAATTTTCACATGATAGGTGGGTGAGAGTCTACAAGAAATGTGACGTGATGGTAAAGGATTTAAGATTTGCATAGTATTTTTCGAGTTTGAGTCAAGACATGCACTTTTTATAAGAGTAGTGGTTTAATCAGAGTTTTACTCGCTCACCTGGACTCACAAAGTATGTTTTAAATGGGATTTCTTCAAATCCCAGAAAAAAAAGTTGGGTGAGGGTGAGTAATACAAGTAATTACATCGTCAAGGTGGGAGGGATGTTTAAAATTTAAGTTCAAAAGGGTTTTGATCCAGAAATTATGAAACTAGAGACTTGTGACTTGGGTGTTATGAGAGAGTGGTGTGTAACAGAAGTTCATACAATCTCTATAGGAGATGGGATTGAAGGGCCGTTAGAATTGTCTGTCATGATGTGGTAGACTAGCATTTAAATTGTTCGTTGATCAGGAAAAGATATGTTAGAGGAGTGAGATGATCAGTTTGCTTTTTAGAGATACTCAATCTGTCAATTATGTTTCAGTTGTGTTTTATTTTTTCAATTGTAATAACATGTATTGGTTTCGAAGTGTTTCAGCATGTTATTTTAGATTGTACTATATATATAAAATTAAATATATTACTTCAAAAAAAAATTGTTCATATTCAAAAATAATATTATTTAAAATTATGTAATTTAATCTAAAAAAAGACACAATAAAATGATTTTTCTGAACAAAATTATGAATATGTATAATATTAGAAAAATGTTATCATCAATCTCGCAAGGTCATTGCATTCTCTGATTGCTCTGAAATTGTAAAATAATATATATAAATATGTCAAGAGACTCCTCGTAAAATTTTATCTCAATCTAATGGTTGAATTAAGAGATATGATTGATATTGTAAAATTATTCATTATTTAAAAAAACACTATTTGGCCAAAACAGAATGGACAGAACAAAACCAGAATATTCCAGCCGAAATTTGAGGAAATTTCCAGAACATAACGAAATTTTAAACGAGATAAAAATTATATTGTTTTATATCGTTTTTTTAACTATAACAAAACGTTTCGGCCGAAATAAAATAACGAATACTAATCTGGACCAGTGGTTGATGATAAGGTGTAACAGTGGCTTGATATAAATAGATTGAGAAATAATTTTGATTCTGAAAAGGTGAGCCGTTATTTTAAGAATGATTAATGACCATGAGATGGTGGGACTGGATGAAATCAATCAATGAGTGGTTTAAAGGCACCATGATCAGTGAGGTTTAACAGTACTGATTATGTTTTGTACCTGTCTTGACCTGTTTAACTTGTAGCTAGGCTGTTCTGGATTTGGATTAATTTCGTTTTGTACCATATGTTTCAGCTCTGGGAAGTTTAATATCAAGGGAATTGTTTGTTGGCGTTACTTCTCTACTCCCAGAATCTTTCATTCGTGTCTGAATTCGACAACGCTATTCCAACTGCTTTCGGAATGCATTGTCCGGGCATAGCATGATATTGAAAGGCTTGTAATCTGCACAACATGTTTCGAGTTTGAGTTGAGATGTGCATCCATTGTAAGAGTTTCGGCCAGCCAGGGTTTTACTCGTTACCTGGACCGACAAAATACGTTTTCTAGGGTGTGTGTTTTCCTTGAAATTACAAGTTCATGCTAACAGCACTTCTTCACTGGATGACATAGATCCCTTTGCTGAGGCAAATGCTGATGACTCTGGTGCTGGGGCAAAAGATTATGTTCATGTGCGTGTACAGCAGTGAAATGGAAGGAAAAGCCTGGCGACTGTTCAAGGGATGAAGAAGAAATATATAGCTACAGCAAGATACTAAAGGACCTCAAGAAAGAGTTCTGCTGCGATGGAACTGTTTTCCAGGACCCTGAGTTAGGCCAGGTTTGTGTTTATCTATGTGGTTTTAAGAATTTCCTGAAGAGGTATTATCATAAATTTGTGCATAGTCTGTTGTTTCCAGCAAGAGTTGGTTATTGAATTGTATTTCCAGGGGTATCAGATTTGTTTCGTTTTGGCCGAAACGTTTCGTACTAGTTAAAAAAAATAAGACAAAACATCTTTGTTTTTACCTTGGTTTAAATTTCGGCCCGTTCCGGATTTTTCGGCCAAATACCAGCCGAAACGTTCCGGTTTCGTTCCGCCCGTTCTATTTCGGCCAAATAGTGTTTTTTTTTAAATAATGAATAATTTTACAATATCAATCATATCTCTTAATCCTACTGTTAGATTGAGATGAAATTTTATGATGAGTCTCTTGACATTTTATATATATTATTTTAAAATTTCAAAGCTATCAGAGAATGTAATGACCTAGCGAGACTAATGATGATATTCTCGTAATATTATACATGCTCATAATTTTGTTCAAAAATATTATTTTATTGTGTTTTTTTAGATTAAATTGCACAATTTTTTGAATTCATTTATTTAATTGCATACACACACAGACATAAATAGTACAACCCCGAAACGACGCGTCAAAACACTCAAAAACTGAAACATTAAAAAAAAAAAAAACTAATTGAAACGGAATTGACAACCTTGTTGTTACCCGGTAAGGTGTGCCAGCATGAAGTGAGTGTTTATGCCAGTCTCGATCAATATGAGTGCATAATTCTGGTTTTGATATTAATAAATATCTTTTGGCAGAAATAATATATTCTGAACACTGCTTTTGTTCATGGCTGCAGGTCATTCAACTTCAGGGTGATCAAAGGAAGAACGTTTCCACCTTCCTCATACCCTGACCTTGTCTCTTACAAAGAACTTCGTCTATCTGGGAGCCATGAATGAATGAAACATTTTCTTTCGCTCTCTGTGAGCAGGCTGGCATTCTGAAGAAGGAAAACATCAAGATTCATGGTTTCTGAGCAGCAGCAATCTAATCGCTATACCAAGTCTACACGTGTCGCACAGTTATTATATAGAACTCGGCGTCTTTACCTTGTGTTCTTTCCAACTCCATTTCGGGATATTCTGTATTCTGCATGTGTATATATAGACTACTAGATCCCTTATCAGAAAAATAGTTTGCTTGCCTTCTACAGATGTCTTTGCTGCTAGCAATAAATTATGATATGTTAGAGAATAATATATAAGTTTTTAGGTAAGATAATTTTTTAATATAGTATCAGAGTCTTGTTGACCCAATGGTCATGAATTCGAATCTCACCACCTCCATTTTATTTGATAAAAATCAAGCACAAGGTAATGTGGGTCTGTGCAAGTTTTAAGCCTACAGAGTTTTTATTTTAGGGAATGTGTTAAAAAATAATATAAATTATATTCTAAGGTTTCATCTAATAGTTTAAGCTTTTAAATGAAATGATTCTTTAACATGATCCATTTAGGATAATATATATGCAAATCCGTCCATCTAAAACATCCCATTTTAATAAAACTTGAAATCTATACGATCCCTTCTTCCATATCTATTATAAATCCATGTTTCCATAGCCAAGAACAACCTTTTCTTTTCTTCTCAGATTTCACTTTGGCATCTCTAATATTTACTGCAGCATGACATGATGGCAGAGAATTTGTGATCTGTGTAGCAGATTTCAAGTTTGAGTCAGATCATGCATTCCTTATAAGAGTTTGGAATGTTAGAAATTATCATTATGCCTCTCATGACACATGGTAATTCATTCAAAACTTGAGCAAAAATAGTTAAATATATTTATAATCTAAATTTCCATTATTATATGAATTTAACATTCGATTATATAAAATATATAACATGAGATAACTAAAATATTACTCATTTACCTAGATCTATTAAATATATTATTCAAAAAATAGAGTTTGATCTCATCCAAAAAATCCTTCTTGATGGTGAGTTAAGTCTATACCGTGAATCCTTCAAGTCAAGTCTAAAGTATTTATCATGCTGTCTGTAATTGTAGCGTAAGAATGTTAAAAACTATTTTATACTGTGGCTTGTTTTCTTCCTAAAACTGTCGTTGTTCTAATTACAGCAGAGGCGAAACCTGATTTTTGGGCCTCATTTAATTTTCTACCAAACATTTTCCAATCATTCAATTACTTGAACACACGAAACTTCTTGATGGTGTTTTTAATAGTGCGGTGTGATAACAGAAAATTTGTGATCTCAAGTTCAAATTAAAATATATACTATTTATAAAAGTTTGGGACAATCATTACTTTACTTGTTCACCTGGGTTATAAAATACATTTTTCGAGGGGTGTGATGTAGTGTGATGACAAAGGACTTACGACATATGTAACAGGTCTCGAGTTCGAGTTAGAACTTACATTTCTCGTAAGAATTTGAGATAATTAGAATTTTAATCACTTTCGTCAATCCATAAAATACGTTTTAAGTTAAGTCTATACCGTGAATCCTTCAAGTCAAGTCTTATAGCTGTATTTATCATGCTGTCTGTAATTGTTGCGTAAGAATGTTAAAAACTATTTAATACTGTGGGTTGTGTTCTTCCTAAACCTGTCGTTGTTCTGATTAATGCAGCGGCATAAACAGTTTTTGGGGGCTCATTAAATTTTCCACCAACCATTTTCCAATCATTCAATTACTTGAATCCACGAAAGTCACTGCCAGTCATGGCCTAGCCCCACCTGGTCTGCTCCCACTCTCAGACAAAGATTATTACACAAGTGAGCCAAGGCAAAGCTTATCCAGTTACACCTAACAATCCAACAAGCTCACCAAACAAAGGATGTCTAGGGTTTAGAATTTTAATACTTTCTTAATGATTTATGCTGTACTTTCAACTACATTATCAAATGCATTTATACATAAGTTTTCTCTGGAGCAAATATTCTTAGACCGTAATGATGAACAGTCATTCTTTGTCCCTAGTATTTGTATTAGCCTAGAAATGTATATACATTTTTCAAGTGGGTTTAAAAAATGTTTTTAAAAAAATTGATTTTTTTATTTTAAATTAACTTTTTTAATATTTTAGATCATTTTCATGTATTTATATCAAATAATTTTTTCAATTTGTTCTCTCATTGCGTAATGATTTTCCATTTCAATCTTGGATCCACATTTCTTCATCCTAAATAAGAATTGCTTAGCAATGCAAAATTCAATTACAAATATATAAAATAAGGGTTTTTTCTAGATTTTTTATTTTATTTTTTACATTAACATATTAAAACCATAAAAAACAATTGAAAAAAACACTAATTTAATAGTTTTTTTTATAAATAAAATACTATTTGAAAAGCACTTTGAACTATGATACTAAACACATCTTAAATCTTCTTCACACTCGCCTCAAACGAAATTCTCCATTAAGCCCCAATAATGTAAATAAACGTGAATCTTGGTTTTAGTAATGAAAATAGGATTTGAACTCGACACGTTCTCCTTTTTCTTTTTTAAAAAAGAAGAAGAACACCCTATTTAATTTGCAGGATTGCTGAAAATAAACGTGAATCTTGGTTTTGGGCATGTTTTTGCAAGTGAAAACGACAACCTCAGATGGTCAAAAACTTACTTTTGATGAAAACCCAGTGGAGTCCAAGTAGTTCAAGATACCTAAGACTGATTTAGAAAGAAGAAGAAAAATCAAATTGTTTTCAGGCTCCACCAATGGTTTTGAAGCCATGGGTTACAGTTAATGGCTGGTCTGTATATCCAAAGATGATGGTGAGCCAAAACTCTTGATTTTCGCCACGTAAGGTAACGTGGAATTTAAGAAAAAGCAAGGCAGAGGCACCCTAAAAACAAAGAGTATTCAGATCTCTTGTTATTTGAAAATCATTTAAATTATTTATTTATGAAAATAATTTAATTTATAGATTCAAGTACCAACCGACGGTTAAATGTTCAACTACCTATCAAAGTTGGACTAGGAACACATGCTTCCCTTCAACTACCAGTCTTCCACACCACCGCCCGTTCTTCTCCATTCATTGATGGCCACCTTTTGAGGTGAGGAATCTTTATGGCCTCCCTCTATATATTCTCCACTTATCAGGTCCCTTCAATTTCACACTCAGTCGCCTTCCATAGACTCGAGATCAGAAATTTTTGTTCATCATAAGTTTCTTTCAACTTAACTATGGCTGACTTGGATCACTCCTCCAGCGATGACATCTCTGTTGATTCTAGAGGTATTTGATTTTAAGAAAAAAACATGCCCTGTTGACTGCTGGTCTTACAATTTTGTTTTTCCAACTTGCATGGATCATCTTTCTTCTGTTTTCTATGTTGATTTTGGAGGTACCCTTTTGAAAGTAATGGGTTTTTTTTTTTTTAATTTCTTGTTAATTTCTAATCACGGGGCTATTATTAGTATTTGAAAATTGGGTTCTTCTTTAGTTTGATGGGTAATTTCTGTTGCTTTCTGGGTTTTGTTGGGTGTCACTACAAGATTGAGAATTTCTACCAATTCAAAACTAAAGATTGATTTTTCTTGTGAATTGCAGAGGACACCAGCCAAGATTCTAAGCTTGAATTCTCAGAAGATGAGGAAACTCTTATCACTAGGATGTACAATCTGGTTGGTGAGAGGTAGGCTTAATCTCCACCCTCCCTTGCCCTCTATTCGTCTGTTTACTGCTATCTCAGCCCTTGATTGAGAAAATCCTGATCTTTTTAGGTGGCCCTTGATTGCTGGGAGAATTCCTGGAAGAACAGCAGAAGAAATTGAAAAGTACTGGACTTCAAGATACTCTACAAGTCAGTAAACCAGGGCTGTCAACGATGATTGCCTTATCTGATGTACTAGAGTTGCAAAATTTTGGGTGGTTGTGTAGAGTTCTTCTAAGAATCTGCAATATGGGGGGTAGGCTGTGATCAAAATATCTGTACAATGGTTTCTTCTTCAATGTGGTAATGGTGAATTAATGTTTAAATTATATAATGAAGTCTGCTTGTTCATATGGTAAGAATGGTGAAATGGATCATTCAATCTATGAGCTTGAAATTTTCTGCAGAATTATATTGTGTCAAAAATCTTCGACCCCATATGATGCTATCTATGCCAGGATCCATGAGATGGGATTGACCATAGATTGTGAGATGGGAGTGTGTTCTTGGCAGGAATGATATTTAAAAAACACAATAGCAGGGAGACTCTGGCTCAGGCACAGGCAGAGTTGTAAACCAGTGATCCAAGAAAGAGATTTTACTATTCAATAATCTGTGTACTTGCTTGTGTGGAATTTTAGATTTTTATAGAGACATGTGATTATTAATATGATAATCACTAGAATTTCCGACCAAGAAGTTTACTTTTCTGTGATTTCAAGTCATGTAATTGCTAATATAATAATTATTAGAAATTTTATATCTATAAGATTAGTTTAGGTGTACGTTGGACTTAAATTTAATAAAAAAAAAAACATTTTAATATTAAATAATTTGTGTACTTGCCTGTGTGGAATTTTGGAGCTAATGTTTCCTGTCAGCTGTCAAGTTCATGATTAAAATTTGGCTTTATTATGCCTTACAAAGACGTGTAGCTCAATAATGGCCTGAGAATTCACTTCATATTATATTGAGCAAGTCGCAAGCAACTCCTCTGCTGTCAATTCTTGCTCGTACCTTTAACAGAGGAGATAAAAAAACTCGTTTTCATTGTAATTATCTATAGTTTAATATTTTATTTGATATTTTTATATATTTATATATTTTTAAGATCATTTTAATTTGCTAATGTTAATAATAATTTAAAAAAAATAAAACTAAATATTATTTTAATATATTTTTAAATGAAAAATATTTTCAAAAATAATCTCAATATCACTCTTAAATAGACAATAAGTTTCTGTTGTTTGGAATAATAAATTATTGATTGTTTCGTGTGTGTTTAGTATTATGATGTAATGGTTCCCATGGAGTGTGGTGTGGTGGTAAAGGGCTTGAGATCTGTACAGCAAATCTCGAATTCGAGTTAGGACGTGTATCTCTTGTAAAAATTTGGAACAACTAGGGTTTTATTCACTTATCTAGATCCACAAAGTGCGTTTTCCAAGAGGTGAGGTTTCAAAAAAAAATATAAGATGCAATGCTTTTTTAAAAACAATTAGCCAAACTCTTAAAAGTTAAAACAATCTGTTAATAATTTTTTTTAAAAGATGATGAAGAAAAAGTTATAATCATGAATTAAAAAATCCAATTCAATGGGTTTCAATTAGGATATCAAATTATCTGAGTTAGATCGGATTGAGTTTAGTCTTCACTCAATTCTAACTCTTAACCCTTCTCTCTCCTTTATGAACTCAAATTTCATGCTCTTAATAAAATTCGATGATCCCAATAAAATCATGCAAGCCCTCTATGAGAGAGTGATTAAGAGTGTATTTGGCGTTGCGTTTCAAAAATATTTTTGAAAAAATTTGACAATTTTTTATTTTTATTTTTGTTTTTTATTTTAAATTTAAAAAATTATGGTTTTAGATCATTTTCATATGCTGATATCAAAAATAATTTTAAAAAATTAAAAAAAATATTATTTTGATGTATTTCCAAACAAAAATCACTTTCAAAAATAATATTAACCATATTTTCAAACAAACATATTGATGGAAGGATTAAGGATGGTGTTTGTATTCCAGAAGAAAATTTTGGCTAGATTATGAGTGTTTGAGAAAGTGATAGCAATTGTTTTTACTTAAAAAAATATCAAAATAATTTTTTATTTTATTTTTAATATCAATACACTAAAATAGTCTAAAAAAATAAACTAACTAATTAAATTTTAATAAAAAAAACAGGTTCATCCGCTCAGCACACCCTATATTTATCTATAAATAATGAGTATAACATGTAGGATGAGAGTTTGGGCTATAATATTGGACTCTAGGTATAAATTGGGTTTGAATCAAGCGTTTGGGCTTAATTTCTAAATTTGATTTTAGGTTGGACCATTCTGGCCCAGTTTGCAGAAACAAAAATATAGTGTTTGGTATTTCTCCATAAATAATATGTATATTTGGGCCGAAAGAGAAAAGGGGGCTCATATTTTGAGGTGGCGCAATAACCCATCAAGGTTTTGCAGTAGTCTGAATTGGTCCCTAACAACTATGATCCTACAGAACCACCTCCAAAGATATGTAAGATGAGTTGAATGTTATGTTTCAAAAGCGCTTTGAATTATTATTATTTTTGTTTTAAGTTATTATTTTTATGTTTTATTATTATTTTGATGGGTTGATGTCAAAAATAATTTTTATAAATAAAAATTTGTAAGAAAAATTAAGTTTTTTTTCTTTTAAAAAAAAACTGCTATTTCTTATTTCAGTAAAAAAATAATCAATTTGTCTGACATGTATTTCTTATTCAGCTTAATTTCATATATATATATATATATATATTAAAAAATGACTGAAAAAGGTGGCATCATATGAAAAAGAAAAAGAGACAGTAGTAATAGCAAATGGTGGCAAGGTGTCGTAGCAGGCAAAAATGGCCGAATCACCATACGTGCCTCGCAAATGGAGCTCCCAAAGGGACAAGCTGCGCCCATTTTCTGTCGACATAACAACACCACAGAAGAGAGATAGATGAGTAGATAAGATTAAATGGGAAAAATTAATAGAAAGATAATAAATTTCTTGATTTTTGTTTTTGTTTTCTCCCCCTGATCTGCAATGGAGTAGTTTTTCGTTTTACTTTCACATAAGGATGCGAACCCTCTTCCGTTATAAATTGAGGAGGTTGGAGAAGCGCTTTGCGTGAACTTCCCTCAGTTTTTTTCACACATGATCCAAAGAAAAGAGATTCATTATTCTTGTTTTTACAGGAAAAGAGTTCTGGCATGGCTGCATCTCACTCGGTGCCTTCAGATATTTGTTATTCTTTATCATTTTTCTTTGGAAATGTTGTAATATGAGCTAAGTAACTTCTCGTAAAACATATTTTATACGTTTAGGTGAGCGAGTAAACTTTGGTTGTCTTATATTTTTATAAACGGTGCATGCCCTAACTCGAATTAAAGATCTTTTGTACAGATTTCAAGTTTTTTGTCGTCATGTCACACCTCTTGAAGACAATTATGGTTATATGCATACGTTTCTCTTGCGTGTTCTTGCTGGGCATCTTACAAGTGCTTTTGGGTGTCTAAAATTTATTCTAGATGGACTATGTGCATCGCGCAGCAGTGAGAGGACAGCCTTAATGGCAACTTTGTAACTCTCAAGACCAAATGTTCTAGTTCATGAAATAATTTCTAGAACATCTTGGTGGTGTTTTGTGATTAATGTCTGCAGTTTGTGCGTTTTCATGTGTCACAGAATGAGAGAGTGTTTTGCAACTTGTAAGCTGATAATGGAGGAAGAAGGGAGATTTGAAGCCGAAGTTGCAGAGGAGCAAGCATGGTGGAACTCGGAGAGGTTCAAGCTAACTCGCGGACCATACACAGCAAGAGATGTTGTTGTTGGACCATTAATCCAACGTTGAGCTCATATGAGAATAATTATGTGTTTATTAACTGTCAAATAAAATAAAATTTAATTAAAAATGATCTGCTAAGTATTTTTAGATAATTAAATTTTTTAATGTATCTAATACGATGCAGACCTTTAATGTATAGAAATTAAATAATTATTCATATTTTAGTGATGAGGCAAAATATGAATGTCAAAAGGTACCAGGATCCCCAGATTACACGTCCTACTCCATTCTCATTCTAACATCTCATCGTCAGAGAGAAAATAAGATTAAGATAGAGAGAATCAAAGGACTCTAAAAAAGAGAATGTATTAATTTAAAATGTCATGTATAACTCTAGAGAACGACTTTCGGATATAAATTCAGATATATTTTCATTTTATTATTTATGTGTTATTGATAATTCAACATGAATATTTCTATATATTATGAAATTATAATCTTTAACAGTTGTGGCTTTACGAGGCAACTTAAAGCAAGGCTATGGCTCGAATGAGATGGCCAAGAAGCTGTGGATGGCTAAGCACTTGGACAACATTTATGTTTCTGGTTGGCAGTGCTCCTCGACACACACCAGCACCAACGAACCAGATCCTGACCCTGCTGATTACCCCTATGACACAGTCCCAACAAAGTAATTATATGGAACCATTCAATCTAAAAATTTAAACTGTTAATTGAGATCTTAGAATATAATTTATATTATTTTTTAATATATTATCTCAAGTGAAAATACTTTGGATTTAAAACTTGCACACAGGCTAAGAACTATTATTTTTATCAAATAGAAACAGCAAATTTGATGCATTAATATTAAATTTACTCATTTTAATAGCTGATATTTTATAAATCTCATAAATTATAAGAATAATAAAGCTGAAAACTTGAATTATAAACACCCACACACTTTTCCTGTCGCTAAGAAAACAAAAAATCTTTGCTAGGAAACCCCATAAAATTAAAGTTGTCAATTACGTTCCGTTTCGGCTGGAATGTTCCGTGCCGTTGAAAAAACCAAGAAAAAACGTGTTATTTTTTTCTTGGTTTTAATTCCAGCCAGAACGTCTCGGTACCGTTCCGGGTGTGCCATTCCGGCCTTAAAATCCTCTTTATTTTGATTAACTTGTGATTTTTTTTTAATTTTGAGATTATGTTTGTTTGACTTTGTGTTTATATTGTATAATTTAAAATTAATTTATCATGAATTTTAATTATGCTTGTTAAATTATTATTTTAATTATATATGAACAGTACAACCTCAAAACAGCATGCCAAATCGCTCTAAAACCAAAACGTTCTATTCTAATAAAAAAATCAGAATGACAACCGAAACGATATTAGCAATTTGCATAAAATTATTCCAATTTTTTAAATGCTATCTTTGACTACGCATCACGAAGGACCTCCTCGAATGTTCTTAAGGATAAGATGCTTCTTTAAGAAAATAAAGAAAGGAAGATAAGGATAGCAACCATCAATGGCGGTGTTGCCACGAAAATGGCTTCTCGCCCACTGCTTTTTCTCCTGTCACGGATGATGTCGGACTTAATTTTATATATATTAGAGTTGATAATTATTTTTATTTTTTATTTTTTATTTTTATATCAAGTTTGATCTTTATTTTTATAATTTTTTTTTTCTAGATGATTGATAAATTTTGCTTCGTGGCTCTTACGAGTTCTTCGGTTTATTTTCTAGATTATTTTAAATTAAAGTTTTAATTTATTTTTATTTTTTATATTAAAATATGAATTCCATTGAAAATATTAATTTAATATTTTTAAAAACAAAATAAACTTAAAGGCAGATGCACCACGCTACCAACATGACAACATAAATTAGCTATAAAAAGCACCACTATTTGTTTTTTTTAACAAAAACTCTCTTTCGGTCGAATGAGATGAGCGCGTGCACACACACGCTCCAGAAAAGAGTGCCTCGCCTCTCGTTTTCTCCAGGGTATTCTCGTAACTTCCTTTTATAATTTCTGCTATAAAGCAGTACCTCGAGCCCCCCTTATCTCACAATCCAGATAAGATCCGCGAATACAAAATCCCCCTAAAATCCCCTCTCTTTCAAATCCCAATCTCTCAATGTATGTTTCCTTTCTAGATTTCTTTTTAATATCGGTTAATTGCGTAATCTTTGGTGTGATTGATTGAATTTTGTTTTCGATTTGATGAGAAATCGTTTCCTCTTTGTTGATTTTTATCGATTTTCAAAGGATCTCTCTCTCTCTCTCTCTCTAATTTGTATAAATGATTGCTTTAAATTTGGTTCAAGATGACAGATAGTTTTGCAGGTTATATCTTGAAAAATATTTATTTATTATTTAGAAAGGCATGATTTTTTTATGAACTCTTATGATTTTGTGGGTTGGGTCTAAACTTCCGTTATGATCGATTTCTATTTTGTGGGTAGCTGAATCGATTGATACGTGAAAGATTTTGTTGATGGTCTGCAAGGTTAACCCAGTCAAGGCTTTAGTGTTAGTTATTTCTAGGGCTATTATTGATATGTATCTTAGAGGGGTTGGTGGTGATGTTGTGATTGATTTTAAATCTGTTTAATCTGCGTGGTGGATATGTTTATTTATTTATAATATTATAGGATCCATTAACGCATGATGAATTTGTGGATCTGTGAAAAACAGCCTTTCCCCCCGTGTTATTAAGGTTGGCTGATCTTGTCTGTGTTTGTTATATGTGACCAGATGCAGATTTTTGTGAAAACTCTCACCGGCAAGACCATCACCCTTGAGGTGGAAAGCTCTGACACAATCGACAATGTAAAAGCTAAGATCCAGGATAAGGAAGGGATCCCCCCAGATCAGCAAAGGTTGATCTTTGCTGGGAAGCAACTAGAGGATGGACGCACACTTGCTGACTACAACATCCAGAAGGAGTCCACCCTCCACTTGGTTCTTCGACTTAGAGGTGGTATGCAGATTTTTGTGAAGACTCTGACCGGGAAGACCATCACCTTGGAGGTGGAGAGCTCCGACACTATTGATAATGTCAAGGCCAAAATCCAGGATAAGGAGGGCATCCCTCCAGACCAGCAGAGGCTCATCTTTGCTGGCAAGCAACTCGAGGATGGACGCACTCTAGCTGATTATAACATTCAGAAGGAGTCCACCCTTCATTTGGTGCTTCGCCTCCGTGGTGGTATGCAGATCTTTGTCAAAACCCTCACTGGGAAGACTATAACCCTGGAAGTTGAGAGCTCGGACACCATTGACAATGTCAAGGCCAAAATCCAAGATAAGGAGGGGATCCCACCTGACCAGCAGAGGTTGATCTTCGCTGGAAAGCAGCTTGAAGATGGAAGGACCTTAGCTGATTACAACATTCAGAAGGAATCCACGCTTCACTTGGTGCTGCGCCTTCGCGGAGGAATGCAAATCTTTGTCAAGACCCTGACTGGAAAAACCATCACCCTGGAGGTTGAGAGTTCAGACACCATTGATAATGTGAAGGCTAAAATCCAGGACAAGGAGGGGATTCCACCAGATCAACAGAGACTGATCTTTGCTGGGAAGCAGCTTGAAGATGGAAGGACCCTGGCAGATTATAACATACAGAAGGAGTCCACTCTTCACCTTGTGCTTCGCCTCCGCGGTGGTTTCTAAGCTGTGATGACCCTCAACGGGCAAGTGTTGGTGGCCCTGTCTGTGTAAACCACGGCTATTGCTGAATGGAATCTACCAAGTTGCTGAATATCTACGTTTGCTGTCTTGTTATTGTTTTCCATGTCATGGTTTAAAGAAATGGGAAACCTGTCTTTGATTCTCTGCAATAAATTTCTTCTTTTGAGCACAGATTCTGAGTTTCACCAGAGAATTTACTTTAGTAGTTTGGGCTGGCTAATTCTTAGGCTCTTCCAAATGTTTTTCGATTGTTCAGTGAAGAACCCTTTTTAAAATTCTACAAATTTACACGGCATCCAAATTATCAAATGCTAGAATGTGCTTCTGGGAAATTTTAGCTGTGTTTTGTATGGTGCCGGGGGCCGTGAAATTAATGGAACGGCGAGCCGTTGAATGATATCCATGTTTAAAGTTCCACTTGTTGAAAGTTGAAACCATGTTCTTCGTTCATTGCCTTAGTTGGAGTTTTAACTAAGATATCAATACTGTTTTGATTGTTCATATGTTATAAAACTTAAAAATCAAAAAAATTAAATATAATTTTTATTTTTTATAAAATCAAATTTGACAACAATTATATTTTTTATAATATATTTTTTAATTTTTATTATTTTTATGGTTGCATACTTAACTTTTGGCTCGGTAAATGAAATTTTTTCCTATAGTAGAAACAAAATAGCCGATTCCGGGGTGTGTTTCGACAGAAATGTCTGGTAGAATTAAAATTTAAATTAAGACAAAAATAATGTTGTTTTGTCTTTTTTTACTGGTATGAAATGTTTTGATTATTTTAATCAAAACAAAACAGTATTAATAACCTTGATTTTAACAGTCTTTTGTTGGTAGTGCAAATCATATTACATGATTTCTAAGGATCAAATTAAAAAGAAATCAATAATCAATGCAAAAATGATGTAGGACAATTAAGATGTGTTTGATATTGCTTTTGCTTTTGTAGTTGAGGTTTTTAAAAAAACAGTTTCATGAAAAGCACTTTAGTTGCGATTCAAAATAATTTTTGAAGTGTTTGGTTAAAACTGTGATTGAATTTGAGGTTATTGAAAAACAATTTCAAGTGTTTGGTTACCAAGTTTTTCATATTGTTTTCAACTTGTAAAATTATTTTAAAGAACACACACACACACACATATATATATATTGTATTAATAATCATAATTTAATGAATAATTTAAGTAAATTGGACACTTTTTTTTATTCTCCTATCAAACTACTTGTAATTTTATCACGAAATAAATTCATACATGAAGGCATCTGCGATCCCTAACTATTTGATTGAGGAACAACATCTAGTAAAATATCATCTGAAACAAAATTAGGATTGCAAGACAAATTATATTGTTATATCCTTTTAATATATTTATTTATATTTTAATTAAGTTTTTATATATTTTTACATTATTTTAATATTAAAAAAATATAATAAAGTAATATATTCCAACAACCCCCCCCCCCCTCAACTAAATTGAAAAGCAGGAATTAGTTGCTTATTGTATAACACGGTTTCCATTATATAATTGTGCGGGTTCCATGTCAAATTTTTGTTTCTCAAAGTTAACCAAACACTCAGTCCCTTAATTTTTGTAATCTTTGGTTGCACCACAAAAACAAACAACCTCTTAGATTTGAAGAAAAGAAGAGGCAGGGAAGGAAGAAAGAGGAGGAGAAAGTAATTGAAGAAGAGGAGAAAAGATTAGGAGAAACAAAAGGCAAAAAGGAAGAAGAAAGAGGGGATTACAAGGTGGGAAGAAGAAGAATTGGACTTATAATACAATGAAATTAAATATTCAATAATAATATAAACCAAACCCATTAATTAAACCACATGAAATCCAATCATATAAATGAAATATCATTTGCAGTTTTTTCAAACCAAAATAAAAATAAAATTACAATACCACCACACATTCAACTATTTAATGTTGATCAACATTATTTAAGCTACAAAATTGATCCTTACTTTGACTATTTAACTTCAAATTGATTCATGTATCTACTATGGGACAATGATAGAGAAAATGAATTGTTCAGCAATATTTTAGAAAATAACGAGCATCAATTTTTATTTTCTTATCAATTTATTGAGTATTGTTTCCATATATATATATATATATATATATATATATATATATATATAAACTTGTCATCTTCAATTATAATAAAAAAAAAAAAGGAAATTGAGTTAACACAAAGTGTAGAGCAGTAAATATTAGCAATCCGAATTCTGAAAAATACTTGTGCGGGCTTCAAAAGTATCTCGAACTTAATCATGTTTATTGTACTGATTAGCCATTATTAATAGCACTTGATCTTTCTAATTAATTTGGAGGATAACAGCATTCTGTCCCTCCTAAACCCTAAAAGAAGTAGTCAGCTGTAGACAGGCCTGATGGAGGAGAGCATGGCACCAGAGTGACAACCATGCAGTCTTCATACTCGAAGGCGACATCTCTTCCATCGATCTTGCAAGCTTTTGGTTTCTCGGACGCGAAGACCCTCATCTCTCCGCTTCCCTTGATGCGAATCTGGACTGAGCTATCGGGATCATGAGTGTAGGTCAATGACTGGATAGCGCCGCCCGTGTTGAGCATGTTCACCAAACCTATTGGAGCAAATCGGACTGGTTTTCCGGCGAAGGTGGTCACCGGGGACACCGTGACAAGCTCGAAATTGAATGGTTCCAGTGCTATTTCAATGTTCTCTTGTGGCTTGGAGAGAATCAACTTCTTCGACTGGGACAAGTACATGGCAAAAGCTTGGACTCCTTCAATGGAGATCGGGTTCTTGCCGCTGCTCCATTCAATGTCTTTCGGGTTGGTCTTGGTAGTCACCGGGTTAGAAAATCGGGATGCACATTTGTTGCGTCTAGTTTCCCGGCACCACCCTCCTCCTTGGCAGTTAAACGCTCCGATAACACCAGTGAACTGTTGCAATGAAAACATAATTATTAAAACAAGGAAAATTATTTTTTTTGTGATGAATTTGTTTTGATTGTATCAGAAATCGCTCACCTTGTTGAGGTTCCAGATTTTTAGCATGGTATTGCCATCATGCAGCGGGTCCTTGAAGAGGCAATCCCTGGTAGGAAGTGCATAGCAGATGCACCGGAGAATTGAACCGTCCGGCAGCACCAGCTTCTTGAGCAGCGGGAAATTGTGCTTCCCCACCGAGTCACTGACATAAATGGGGCCGCCAGAAATCGCCCTTGAAGCGGCATGGAACTCAGCACAGGGATGAGTTGACTGGAACATGTCCCAATCCGGGTGGATGAAGTTTCCCATCCACAAACTGTTATAAGCACAGTGCACCATGTGACAACCTTGGAGCCAAAATGTGCCGTTAGGATCACCAGATGGATCGGTGCACCAAAAGTCATCGCCTGTCGACACAATATGAATATCTTATAAATTCAATTCAGTATGATTTATATACGTAAAAAGAAACCCTAGCCCGCCATTGATCTTTATCTGAGAAGAAAATGTTGGGCCACCTAAAGCTGCAGATGTTTCGAAGCAGGAGGCAATGGGATATGAAACAAAATTGATGCGTCAAAGAACTCATCATCACGAAAGCTTTGAATCAATGACTTGGTCATTCAAACCTTTGAGTACACGCTTTGATGATATGGGTTGCAATTACTAATAAAAATTAATCAGAATTATTTTCTTGAAGATCACCAAATCTTTGATGTCACCTACTATACATGGGACCTCCACATCTCAGTTTAGCATCTGTACCTGTATTTTTTTTTAAAATTAACCCCTTTTTTCCCCGCAAATTAGATTTATGGGCTTGTTTGGGATAGCGGTTGCGGTTGTTTTTTAAAGTGCTTTTCATTTAGAAATACATCAAAATAATATCTTTTTATTTTTAAAAAATTATTTTTAATATCAGCACATCAAAATAATTTAAAAACACAAAAAAAAATCATAACGAAGTTTGAATCACGCTACCAAACAACTTCTATATTTCTTTCTTTACAATTAAAATATAACCTAGCAAAATTAAATGATAAAGTGCTGCTACGTGTCATAAACAGAGATTTTTAAGTACCAAATCCACATAATAAATTAAAGTGATCCATACCGACACGACCAAGAGAGATGGCCTCTGTTCCAAGGAACATGAAATCGTTGCAGTGTTCCATGCTAGCTATGACAGCATTTCCTTTGAAATGCTTCCTCACCGAAGCTGTCAAGGCCTTGAAATACGCCTTGGCCAGGTCAACTCTGCCACCATAGTCTTCGCACAACATTTCAAGCAACTGCGCGCAGTCAATGCATGGCAGATTATGTATTTAATTAATTAAAAATATCATCTAATTAAGCTCTACCCTATACTTAACAAAGAATAATCCATCGATTATCTTACCAAAAGTATGTCATACAAAACATGCAAGCTTACCCAAAAGTCACAGGTTAAGTTATCAACCATTTGTGTAAAAAAAAAACTCTTGACTAATTAGTATTGGGATTTCTCTATTTTGTGATTGATTTTTTCTAGATTTTGTTTGATGTAATTCATCAAGGACTTTAGTCCTCCCTTTAATGGTATATGAAGTAGCAAGCTAGCTAGCTAGGTTATTAGAAACTTACATGAATAACGTCCACCTTGACGCCGTCGATCCCAACTTTCTCCAAGTGTGAATGAATTCCCTCGTACATCTGATCTACCATCTCAGGCGGCACAAGCCCCACGCCGCTGCTTACAATCTTATCGACGGCCAGATCTTCCATTGTCATCGCCAATCCCGGCGATAATTTCGGTTTAACAAGTTGTGATGGTGGCAAACCGGAGACATCAGGCCGTACCCCACCCCAGTATCCACACAGTGCATGCCACACGTACACATAATCCACGGTGCTAAACTCTTCCCTGAGATCCTTAATGAAAGCCCCCATGCCTCTATTATTTGCATCCATGGCCGAGCTCTTGAGACTCACGTAGTCCCTGAATTTGTAATTCTCCTGGAACTTCAAAAGTCTGCATGGCATTTGCTCGCCTGCATCAACAGCGGCGTTCATGCCTTCTTTCGTGATGGGGTCCTCATCACGACTGATGGACTGCCAGCCATCATCAATCAACACAAGTCCTGGTGGGCACCCACCTTCAACAAGACCTTTAACACCATCCCAGATTCCTTGAGGGTGCACAGTAAGATAGAAGGCATCCCATGTACACCAGCCAAACTTATCCACAATACCCGGTGGAGTTTTCTCCTCCAAAAGCTTGAAAGTTCCCAGATGAACCCTAACCACCTTCATGGCCTCCTTCACCAGATTGAATGGATCATCACCTGCATGCACATACACAACACTCCGGAATTCGTCGCCGCAAACTTTTGTGGACCCACTTTCCACACAGACGTCAACGTTGTCGTCGTCGGCGCCCGGCTGGAGAGAAGCCCGGAAAGGCCCCTCGAGAAGAGGAAGAAGGAGAACGTAGGGTCGTCCTGAATCGTCAGACTTATCAAGCATGACCATCTGAGTTTCGTGCTCAAGGTCTCGGCCGTTGGAGCCAACCCAGTGGGTTGTCCACCAGACCTTGAACCTGAATATGCTCATGAACTTGATGTTCTTCAATTTCCCGATAGGGACAACGTGCCTGTCTTTGGATTCTTTCGAATCGAACCCCACAAAGGATCCGCCGGCGCTGTCGCATATTGTTTTTTCAGTGAGTGTAACAGGCGATGGGCTGAGGGTTATATTATCAGGGACATCAGATAGAAAAATGCGGCCATTTACCACAAAGTTTGATCCCTCAAGAGAGATCAGATACGGGTTATTGCCATCCAGCCCTGAAGAACCAGAACTGGATTTGCTTCGGCCTGGAGCCATTGCTGATCAAGAACGCACGTGCCGCCTTCAAAGAAAGAGAGCAGTGGAGAGAGTAAGGCGTAGGGTTGTACAGCTTGCAGTGAGAAACAAAGAGCCAAGTGTGATTATATATAGAGAAGAAAGTGAGACTGAAAAGCAAAATGGAAAGAAAAAGGAGAATATTGGAGATTCTATGTGATCTTTAAAGGAAGTAGTTTCCATGAATGCTTTGTGCTTGGCTGAATTTGAGCTTGCTTAATTTCTGTTACGCTCAACACAAATGGTAATTGCCCTATTTAAAAAGAAAAACTGATTGAGGAAGGTGAAGTGGTGTGGTGTTGTTTCCTATTACTTAGTTGACTAGCAAAAGTTATTACAATAAATATATGAAATTTTTATTTAAAATTATCAAATAATCTTTGAAAATTATATTTGTAGATCCTTTTTATGCCCTTTAATTACAAATATATTTTTAAGATATCGTGATTGGCTATCGTCTAAATTAATTTAAGTTGGGAGATTAATAATAAATTTATTTATCTAACAAAAAAAACTTGTGATGTGTCTGTTTGGGAGTGTATCGAGATTGTTTTTTAAAGTGTTTTTAGTTTATAAATGCATCAAAATAATTTTTTAATTTTATATAAATATTTTTAATATCAACATATCAAAATAATCTAAAAACACCAAGAAAATTTAATTTAAAATAAATAATAAAAAAACATTTTTAACCTAGTTCGAAGAAAACAGAAGAATATTTTCTTTTCTTTTCTTTTGTGGGAGGAAGCCTTTTTCTTTTTCTCTCTCATAATATTCCACCGCCTTATGAACCTTCTACCACCTTCTGGCTATGAAGAGATCACTGGTCAGAGATATTCTTCTCTTCTCCTCTCCTCTCCTCTCCTCTTTTCGTGTCCCTTCCGGAGCTTGGATTGGTATATAATATTCTAGCTTTTTGAATGATCCATGCAGCCAATTAAAACTTTACTCTAATTTTCTACATTTTAGAAAGAAAAAAAATACAAGAGAGTTGAGTTCATGAATTTAGCCAAGAGAAATCGGAGTATGCCCCAAATGACGATGTATTGTGATGACAAAGAGTTTGCGATCTGTATAACAGGTCTTGAGTTTGAGTCATGGTGTACACTTCTTGTAAGAGCTTAGAATAAAGGTTGTCAATGCCGTTTCGGTTTTTCTATTGGAACGGAACGTTCTGGTTTCGAAGCATTTCGACGTGCCGTTTCGTGGTTGTAATGTTCATATATAATTGATCATATATATATAAATTAAAATATTAATTTAACAAGCATAATTAAAATTCAAGATAAATTAACTTTAAATTATACAATATAAACACAAAGTCAAACAAATATAATCTCAAAATTAGAAAAAAATCACAAGTTAATCAAAATAAAGAGGATTTTAAGGCTGGAACGGCACATGCGGAACGTTCCGGCCGGAATTTCTGGAACGGGCTGGAATTAAAACCGAGACAAAAACGATGTCGTTTCATCTCGATTTTTTTAACAGCACGGAATGTTCTGATTATTCAAGAACGGAATTGACAAGCCTGCTTAGAACATCCAAAATTTTACTCGCTCACTTGTACCTATAAAGTATATTTTTTAGAAGTGGAATTCTCTCGTATCCAAAAATAAATAAATAAATAATATCAGAGGCATTATTCGAAATTTGACTTTAGATTAATTATTAAGATATTATTAAAATGGAAGGATAATATAAATGATACGATGCTGAAAAATGATAGCTATTGATGAAATGAATATTCCAAAAATTGAGATTGAAATTAGTACCGTTAAAGTCTTAAAAAGAATACGTGAATTATTTTTTGTCAATTATTTATCAATTTAATTATAATATTATATATTCGATTAAAAAAAATTGGATGCAAGAAAAACATATTGTCTAGAAAGCATATTTTATAGGTCTAAATAAACGAATAAAATTTTAAATATCTTATATTTTTATAAAAAATACACGTTTTTATTCAAACTTAAAATTTATTATACAAATTATAAGTTTTTTATCATGACGTCAATCCCGTCACACGAATTCTATATTCCATTATTCCTTAACCAGTTCACCAAAAAAACAAAAAGGGCTGAATATACCGACGTGTGTGGTTTAGGAAATACCAATTCTTTAAAAGATTTTATGCCTTTCCCTCTCCCCCTTCTCTTCTCAAATTCCTTCATGAATAAGGAAGCACACTTGTCCTCTCTCTCTCTCTCTCTCTCTCTCTCTCTCTCTCTCTCTATATATATATATATATATATATATATATATATATATATATATATATATATATATATATATTTTAAGAGTCACTCTAAAATTATTAAAATAAAGGGAAAACATATTTAAATTAGACATAGAAATGTTTATTCAAGTTTTTTTTCTTATTTAGTTTGCGAATGCTAATTTTAGTTGGATTTTGTTAGCTATTTAAGAATTATTTTCCTATAAAAAAAAATAGTTCTGAAATTAATATAATTATAATTTTTTAGTTTACTTTTCAAAAAGAAATTAAATAGACTGATTGTCTCAGAATTTTTTGTTCAGAAATGCAACGTTAATTAGCTAGCCTCACTGTATCAATAAATATTTATTATCTATTAATTAATAAAAAATAAAATAATTAATATATATATATAATAATAGAAAAATGATAAGTATTATTCATATATATATATATATATATGCATGTATTTATATCAAAATTGAAATATGTGAATATTATATTGTATTAAAAAAATATAAATACGAATATATATTTCAAATTTGATTAAAAATATATTAAATTATTGTCTTATATGTGATGTAAAAGAAAACATTATCGATCCAAAAGCAAAAAGGATAATATTCTTATTTAAAGCGTGTGGAACTAGCAAAATGTTGTGTGCAAATAATTAAAAAAAAAAAACTTTTATTTCATGATTCTTTGATATTATGGTTTGGCTGCTGATGTTATTTTTTAAAATATTTTTTATTTAAAAATATATTAAAATGATATTTTTTTAAAATTATTTTTGACATTAGTACATGAAAATGATTTAAAAATATTAAAAAAAATTCATTTTAAAAAAAAATTCATTTTTTTTTTGAAATACAGTAAAAAAAATATGATATTTTTCTTTCTTGTCATTTTTTTATTATTATTTCCCCTCAGTTTCTGGCTTGATAATGGAAAGAACTTTTCAAACCAAAATAGATTTTAGGGTTTGAAGTTTCGACTCTAGAGGTGGAGTACCGACCATGTCTGCAGCTCTGAGGCCATTATCCACCGACCTTGAAGATGAAATGCCTTATCCAATAATAATAATAATAATTAAAAAAAAAAGATTAGGTGAAATGTGGAGACATGAATCTGCCACGAGTATTCCTTCTAGACAAGACATTCCTAATACTGTTTTTTTTGTTTTTGTTTTTAATAATCTTTTAATTTGGTTAAATTTAACCACTTTAATACTATGAAAATAAATAATAATAATAATAATAATAATAATAATAATAATAATAATAGAACAAAATTGATTATCTTAGGTTAACTCAATAACATATATATTGATTTTATATATAAAAAAACTTAGTTCTCCAAGTTGAGTTTGAGAATTAGGATTCAAGGATTAAAATTCATCAAATTATCATGATTTGTGAAAACAATATCAGTCTTTTTCTTAATTTCTAGGTCTTCAAAATAGGCAATAACTACATTGTTGCATCAAGATTTAAGGTTCAAACCTTAACAAGGATGATATACAATCTATATGCTTATTTTGCAGTGTGGTTGAAGTTGTTTTTTATAGTGATTTCTGTTCAAAAATACATCAAAATAATATTTTCTTATTTTTAAAAATTATTTTTGATATCAGTACATGAAAATGATTTAAAAATACTAAAAAATTAAAAATAATTATTTTAAAAATATTTTTGAAACACGTTAACTAAACAAGTCACAGCACCCATTAATTAAGCCTCGATCCCATATAAAAAATGAAGAGTAACAATCGCTTCTCCTCTTCCAAAGACTATGCTAAATTTTAGGGTTTAGTAGGCTGATGATATTTTTTTAGAATAAATTCAGGCCAGGCAACATTCATAGTACTGCGGCGTATAGGGTGACATGTTTCTGTTTATACCAGCGATTTGAGGAAGGATTAGTCAAATTAATTATGTTTTACACGAACCATCTTCATTAAAGTCTTCGATGATGACTAATGTCCATTGCATTCATAAATTATGGTTGAAATTTGGAATTAAGTTAAGTTACTGTCGGCATCTTTTCAAGATTTGATTTTCGTTGAAAGGTTGAAGATAGACTAACGATGAGTACGTGGGTTTTAAAAGTTTTTTTTTTAATAATTTTTAATTTTTATATTTTTATATTATTTTAATATACTAATATCAAAAATATTTTTAAAAAAAAACATCATTCTTATATTTTTTTTAAATCAAGGCAGGCCTGCCCCTGTTTGGCATTGCGATTCCACTGGTTTGTAGCCGAAATTTGAATATTGTTTTTTCATTTTAAAGACTGGCGATTTGATGTTTTTAGATCATTTTGATGTGCTAATTTCAAAAATGATTTTTAAAAAATAAAAAACATCATTTTGATGTATTTTGACATGATAAACACTTTGAAAAGTTACCGCAATCGCACTCCCAAACAGGCATTAATGGAAAAATCAAACACAAATTCGTTACAAATTGGATGCAAAGCTGGTGCAAATCCATTCAACATTTGCAATGCAATAGATAAGTGTCTAGCTACTAAATTGTTTGAACAATTTCATCTTTTGTGCAGGATATATATCCATTGGGTCCAAGAACAAGAAACAGCAAGTTAGTTTTGCTTCACATTGTTTCTGGCTCGATTTTGATCAACCTTACTGTTCAAAGCTTCGTCACTATTGCTTTGCTCGGAGATTGAGTCACAATTTTCGTCCATCGGACGAGGAGATGTTGTATTGTTAATATTATTTTGGTTGGTGTTTTGTTTTTTCAATTGAAATTGAATGTTTCAGTTTCGAAGCATTTCAATGTGTTATTTTAGGGTTGTACTGTTTTTATATATATATATAATTAAATATATTAATTCAAAAAAAAAATAGTTCAAATCCAAAAATAAAATTATTAAGAATCATGCAATTGAATCTAAAAAAACCACAATAAAATGATGTTTCTGAATAAAATTATGAAAATGTATAATATTTCGAGAATGTAATCATCAATCTCGCAAGGTCATTACATTTTCTGATTGCTCTAGAATTTTAACATAATATATATAAATATATCAAGAAATTCCTCATAAAATTTTATCTTAATCTAACAGTTGGATTATAAAATATGATTAATATTGTAAAATTATTTATTATTTAAAAAAAATATTATTTGGCCGAAACGGAATGAGTTAAACGAAACCTAAACATTTCGGTCGATATTTGACCAAAAAATCCAAAAAAAACAAAATTTAAACCGAGATAAAAATAATATTATTTTATCTATTTTTTTAAATGGTACAAAATATTTAGAGTTGATGCAAGACAAAACAGACAACTGTGGTGGTATTAGGGTGGAGCGGGCAGCTTCCTTCGAGATTTAAAGATAGGCTTGGTTAATGTCAATGGAATCATCAGTCGAAACTTTTTTCCAAGGCAGTGTATGTCAGCTATGTAGCTAAACACTAAAAATAAACATAAAATATAAAATTTGAACGATATGCAAGAGAGAAAGAAATAGGAAGAGATTGCATCAAACGTTGGAGGATTCATCAGTCATTGATGAAGAAATTGATGTATCCGAGGCAGGAAATTACATCATTTAGTTAATACATCGTATTTTCTTACAATAATTTATTTTTTTTGCGAAAAGGAAAATAAACCAAATTGTCATGATCAGACTGGTAATATGTACTCACATCTATATCGCTCCTGATGCAACCACAAAATCAAGGTGCGTACACTTCCAAGTGACCCTATTTACCATCATTGTTCCCTCCATACTCGGTTGAATTTCCATTCCAGAAGGAATTTCTATCTTTGAATCGGTCATCGTTGTCGTCGTGATTCAGTGTGTGGATGTTGCTCCCAATGCGTGATGTTGTTGTTCGCCTGCCTTGGCTGTCATTTCTGCCAGTTGCTGAAGAGTTTTGATTAGGGGAGTAAGAGTAAGGTCGGTCTGTTCTTGCAGTTTTATTCTGAGGTGTTGAATTTGGACCTGTGATGATGAAGGTAAGAGTTAGAAAACACGTTCCGCAAAAGCACTTTGCGATCAGTTCCATTAATTCACAGACATGAGTGACATATAATAAGTTTGATATTTAACTGTAAAGTTAGAAATCAATATGTTCTTTTAAGAGCATCTTGCTAATCTAGTTTTCCAGCACACCACTTGCTTCAACAGGAATTATTTCCAAGGATTTCATGAACATGAGAAATGATTAAAGAACTAGTAAAAAGCTAATTGAAGAGATCGACTACTTTTTCAAACGTTGCATATTCTGAAGAACTATTCACTTTTATTTCCAAAATAAAATAAAAGCACAAAGAAGAAAGGTCCCACTTCTTCTCTTTCAGAGAAACCATTAACCCCCAACCACCCCTCAACCCACATAAGTGGTATGAAAAAAGTCATTCCACAAACAATACTGAAAAAATGAAGAGCCCAGTGACACGATTGTGAACAGAGGACAATTACCAAATTCAGACCACAAAACCAAACATACCCACCATAAATTTATATTTAGGAATATGTTTTAACAGTTACAGAAAATATGCAATTGTAAAGGTTCCAAGTTCCATAAGTGAAAGGGGGGGGGGGGGGGGGGGAAACAATTTTGTAAGATCGTAGGCATAATGACAATAAAAAAAATATCCTTCAAAGAGGCTATTTGCATTTCATATGTTAGGCCCCCCCCAAAAAAGAAATCATAGTAGGGTATGGAAACTCACTATATTCCCACGTGCCAGATTGAGCTTGTCCAGAAATTGATGAGCTTGCACTGCCACCAAAGTAGGAGAGAGGATTGACATAAGATAGAGCCCTTTTGACATATGCAAAATATCCCCCATCATTTGCATTTGCTGAATCACTGCTAGTTGTAGTAGTTGCTCTGTCTGAGGAAGAACCTCCTCTCTGATAACTCGTGGCTCGCTGACGAGGAACCACCATCAATGCTTGTCTATTAAGCAGAGCCAACTCTGATATTGATTTACTCAAATCTGAAACAGGTTAAATTAAAAACAAATTTATAATGGACATGAACTAAATTAATAGCCTTGTTCTGTGAAAGTGTTAGTATTAAGAAACATTTGATACATGAATTGCAAAATTATATATATATAAAGGAAGAATATTCAGTGGGCTTCTTAATGAAATGAATTCTAGAATATAAAATTAAACAACAAGAAAAATATCATCTCTATCCAACCAAAGCATCATGCTACTTGTCAAAGTGCATCTGATGTGCATACCTTGATCACTGAATGTCTTGCGAGGATAAGGAATAGCAAGATCATATGCACCAATACCACCAGCGTGGTTTCTGTCCACGTAGTCTTTGACCATTCTCAAAGTGCTTGTCACAGAAAACTTCTCCTGTAAGCTAACACCATCCGGCAGACGGATATTTAAATGAACTTCACTCAATACATTAATTGATTTTTTATCCTCCAATGTCCCAGGCCCCAAACCATTAGTAGATTTAGCCTTTTTATCTCCTCCTGCTTCTTTTATCTCAGTTGTAGTTAATGCTGAGGAGGTTTCTCTGGGAGCACCTGAATGATTACCAATAATCTTTTCTTGGGCAAGAAGACCATCTTCAGCACCAGAAAATATATGATCAGCTATGGTATGGTCTGATTTGGTTATTGAACTGGGCAATTTATTGTCTTCATCAGTGGGACATGTGGACCGCTCATCCCCGGTAGTCTGCGACTTCTGAACATTTAAAGATGTTGTAGATGTCTTGTCATCCAAATTGGTTATTGTTTCCTGTTCATGCAAGTGACAAACCATCCAAGTATATAGTAATACCATTATTAAACCATAAAAGAACCTCATGAGAGCTGTAGCTTAATTACCTCAGATATAGGTAGTCCATGACTCGTCTTTTCTTCTATCACCTCAGAAGCAGCCTGTGTATCAAGCTCTGAAGGTTGGGTATGGCTGTCCACCAAAGGCGGTGAGACAACTGTACCTGAAGAACTTCCTTGCCTTGAGGAACCAATATCAGATGACCCAGAAGAAGGTGGTTCAGATTGCTTTGAATTAAGTGCTGCAGTCAAGACAGTTGCTGTTGTTTCCTGCACTTCATCATCAGAAATTTCAAGTTGAAAGGAGGATAGGCACAAGTCACAAAATGAGAACAGGGTCCTAGAACATGAAATCCCTCCATAGCTGGAGTAGAAAAAAAAAACAGAAACAGTAGTCCCAAAGAATATCTCATTCTTGATATCTCAAGTGATAATCTACTACTACTTGCAAGACAAGGTCTGAATAACCTTCAGCTCCTTGAGTATTAGCAAATGCTCAAAGAGGAATCACAAGTTTGACAGTTGCCTCGAGTAAATAACACTAGGAGTTTTGAAGTTTATGCACATAAGTAATAAAATAAACCACCATTAAATACCTGGATATGAAGGCTAAACCATGCCTTCTCTAAACCAGAAGCCAAAACTTCAGCAGTAACAAACCCTTCTGCGTAATCACACACAGAAATATAAATTAGTCATATTTCTACAATATCATTACACATCAAGATTAAATGCGCACCAAAACCAGAGATTTCAAATAAAACACCATACCACTCTGCCAAAGTTGAACCCCATTGTAGCCAATAGCTGTTATGCAAGGAGCAGATTTCTGCGGGTCTTTGATTTCAAGTTGATGCAAGGATACCATCTTCCTTTTAAAATGTGACTTTTTTTTCTGAAAACTTAACATGTAAAAAGTTTGTACAAAAGGATACAAATTGCTGAAAAATTCCTGGCATCGGTGCTTCCTTCTTTGATATGCAATAAAATGCAGTACTTTGAGAGCGACTCCGTCACCTAAATGCAGCACAACAACATCAGAACCATAACAAGCTATACCATAAAGCATTCAGAAAACGAATCACATATTGGAAAAAACAAAGAAAACCCTACTTTAGAATCAGCCCACGTGGATTTTTCCAGTTCAGCGGACTCCACATTTTCACCTGCAAATCAAAACAAACACTTCCACTACGTATGAAAGCAATTAATCAAAAAATCTATTACATTACACCACTATACTATACGCAATCCCCAGTTCAAAATGGTGCCTTTGGAAACTATCTGATCACACCCAATTAAAAACTCTAGTTCTAAAATTTGAACTCAACACCAATCAATCCAGTCACATCATCACTTCCTTCCCTTCCGAGTAATGCAAACTTTTACACATTTTTTTCTTAAAAAAAAATCAACAATGCAAATGAGCCATGCTGGTCCCGCAAATCCAACGGTTGAGATTCTTCCGGAAAGATTTTCAGTAAAATTAGTATAATTCCGTAATAACAGTACACTAGAAGAAAAGGGGAAATACCTGAAATGTAAACAACAAAAAGTTTCCTCTGTTTTTTGGATTCAAGAATTGCTTCAGGTATTGAACCTTTAAAGGTAACTGCAGAAATTGAGCTCTCCATCTGTTTATAACCAAAACAAAAAAGCTCAACCAACAAGTTATGATCAGAATTGATTCAAACAGTTAAAATAGAATATAAATTAATAATTATTAACAAAACACTAAGATCGAGTAATTTAATCAATTAACTTCACCTAGGGTTTTGAAACCAGAATACGAGAATGGCACTGATGGTCCGGATTGGAAGGAAGAGTGCAGAGAGAGTCGATGTTTTTCTTTTCTCTTCTGTTTTGTTTTATTTTGGTCAAACGTCAAAATATAACCCCAAATTATTGCAGTAATATCAATTTTGCACCCAAAATATCTTTTGTATCAATTTTACCCCCAGATTCTTTTCATTTCTTAGATAATATTGATTACTATTGAGATAAAAAAAAAAATTCATATCTCCTTATATTTTTTATTTTAAAAATACAAAATTTTATTCTAAAATTATTTTAAAATAAATTTACGTCATGGATCTATCTATGAGCCTGTTTGGATGGCGTTTCAAACGCCGGTTTGCAGTTTTTTTTTCTTTTCATTTTAAATGAATATGGTTTGGTGTTTTTAGATCATTTTGATGTGCTGATGTCAAAAATGATTTTTAAAAATAAAAAAAATATCATTTTGATATATTTCGGCACGAAAAACACTTTGAAAAGCTACAGCAACAGCTCTCTCAAACACCCTCTATGTCTTTTCAACTAAACATATTTTTATTTCTTTTTTATATATTTTTTTTATTTGAGACTAATTATAAATTCTAATTACAAATACTTAACAAAAAACTGTTAAATTATCCATACAAACAAAATAATGTCTTTTATTGCAAAATAAAAGTATAATTTGGATGAAATATGGATGGAAAGCATTAGAAACGGAAGGAAGTTTTTTTTTTTTTATAGGGGATTGCTAAAAGTTTAAGGGTAAAATTGATTTTAAAAATTGTTAAATAGTAAAATTTTCTTTATCACCAAAACTAATCTCTTTATTTTTTTTATTAATATGGTATCCAGTTAAATTTACGTGTATTTCGACTAATTCTATGAATCATGAAGTTAACGAATATGTAAATCTCTAGTGACTATCATATTAACAGCTACAGAACTCGACCCTGAAATCATAGTAAAAACAAATTCTTTAACTAGAATCTCTTTTCATCAGTCCATCGTCGGTGGCAAAAACAACATCCTGTATTCTTTCAGGTTTTTCCTGCAACTTCATCAGGTTTTAGAAGGCAGTAAAAGACAATTGTCTGGCAATATTCTATGTCAGAGAGGCAGTTTCTACCTGAAAGTTCAACTATATTTTTTTCCCGCGGTTGAAAAGAATGAAAAAAACAGCTAAGTAGCTCATAAAAAAAACAAGGCACAAACATCTACGAAAAAGCAATTTGATCCTTGCAGAGAACTCCTATGATTATTCTTTTCTTTGTTAGACAATAATATAAATTATATTCTAAATCTCATCTAATAGCTTAAATTTTTAGATGAGATTGATCTTGACATGGTATCAGGGTCTTGTTGACATAACGGTCACAAGCTCGAATCTCACCACCCTCATTCTATTTGATAAAAATCAAGCACAAGATAGTGTGTATCTGCGTGCAAGTTTCAAGCTCAAAAGGTTTTCATTTGAGAGGGTATATTAGAAAATAATATAAATCATATTTTAGTACCTCACCTGATAGCTTAAGCTTTTAAGTACGATTGTTCTTGACATGATATTAGAGTCTTGTTGACCCAACGGTCACGAGTTCGAATCTCACCTCTCATTCTATTTGATAAAAATCAAACACACGGAAGTGTGGACTGTGTGCAAGTTTCAAGCTCAAAGGGATTTCACTTGAGAGGGTGTGTTAAAGAATAATATAAATTATATTTTGGTACCTCACCTAAGGGCAAGTCCAACACTGGAGCTAAATGAATAACCAAAGCTAAAAATTTGTCCTTTTGGTTTTTTGAGTCAAATTTTTCATCTCCAACGCAGGAGTCATTTGAAAAGCTAAAATGACTATTGTCATGGCTGGAAGCTATTTCTACATGTTTCAATCAAAGAGCCAAAAAATAAAATAATATTTAATAATTGAAAAAGCTTATTAGTTTCTTTAACCACACATATCAAAGACCCTTACTTCTTCTCTCTTATCTCTTGATCGACACTAAAGTGTAAGTCTTTCTTACTCAAACTCAGTAATTCTTTCAAATTTGTAATGGGTTTTTGCTAATAATTCTTTCTCGTTGTGTTTTTTTTGTTGATTTTTTTCAAATATAGTTTAAACAATGGGTTTTTTTTAAAAAAAAAATTATTCAATTATATAATTTAATCCTATTAATTATATAATTAATTATATAATTAAACTATATACAAAATCAGTTGGTGTCATCTGCACTTTCCTGTCATCAAGAACATCAGCCACAAGCTCGTCTTGTTTCAATCCTAATATCCTGTCAGCCAAATATTTCACCCTCTCCCTCCGGTCTTTAGCCTTCTTAAGTGCCAATTTATTCATTTTCTTAACTCTGGCCCTACTTTGCCTCCACCCCAGCTTTTCTTCATCATCCCCATCATCATTCAATTCAAGAGAGTCCACACCCAAGATCCCATCTTTAGACATTTCAACCAACTGCGTATGTGAGGAATGGTTCAAGATTCCATCTTTAGACATTTCAATTGATTGGGTTTGTGGGGAAGGGCAGTAGGTTTCTTTCAGTTTAAGTTGGGGCCATCTGATTGATGGTGAAGTCTTCATTATTGTTGCTGTTAAGTTCAGTAGTGGCAGTAGAGGGTGAAGAATGATGTAAAGAGCAAGAAAGAGGGGTGCTTTTGCATACCTATGAAGGTGGCGGTGCTATAACTTATAAGAGCATAGGGAAAAAGTTATTTAAAAAAGTCAAATTAATAATATAACTTTTTAAATAGTATAAATATAGTATTTTTTTATATTAACATTTTAATAGAAAAAAATTATTTAGAGAAGTCAATTCTATTTTAATATAAATAATATTAATATAACAATTTATTAATAATAAATAACTAATATAAGTACAATGGGGTCCTGCGGAGCAGTTAGGCGCGCTCTAGTCGCTTACGAGGTCTGGGGTTCAACCCCTTTCTTCGTCTGTAGCCGGCCCCTTGGGGAGCACTTGCCACCCGGTATGAAAGGGATTAGTTTGGGCCAGCGCTCAGGATACCTTGGTTATATAAAAAAAAAAAAAACTTTTTTGTATAAAAATATATTAATTTTTTTTTGTCTCTTTTAATCAAACATGTAGGAATAACTCTTCATCTTAGAAATGTTATTTTAGCTTTTCAATATAGTTCTCCCCTAAACTATAAAAATGAAGAATGAAAGTTAATTTTTTTTTGTTTTTTCCTTTTAATTTTTCTTTTAGCTCTCTCGTTAGAGTTGATCTAAAAACTAGGACTCCAGTGCACTCCATGCTTCCACTCATTACAATCTCCCGATATTATGTGGTGTTCTAGAGGGAATAGGAAATGGATCGTTTTGTTTTGTTTTTTATTAATATAGGTGTTCGGGTTAATTTATGTGTATCTTAATTAATTTTATGGACCCTAAAGATAATGATCATGTAAGTCTCGAGTAGTCATTATAATAGCAATTACACGGCTCGAACATAAAATCACAGGAGAGCAAATCTCTTAATCATAAACTTGTATAACTGGACCATTGACTAGATATTACTGAACCACGGAGAGAGCGAACCATCTACTAGATAGGTTTGTTCTGGTCCTTCTGTAGAGGGTTCACAAAGTCAAAGAATCCATCTTGGACTATTACCACAAAGTCAAAGAATCCATCTTGGACTATTACCACAAAGTCAAAGAATCCATCTTGGACTATTACAAACTATATTCTAATTCTTGTGTAGATTCTCAAATGTTCAATTTCGAATATCAACTGAAGTTTGAAATATCTTCATACAGGCCTTGGAATCTCGGGAAATTCCAGTGTGACCCTTTGACTGCTAAATGGCAAATAAAAGCTTAGTTCTTACATCCAGTTCGAAAACTGATTAAAAATAATATTTTAGTCAAAACTGGTTTAAAAAGATCTTTATTTTTTACTTAAAAAGTTCATAAATAAATAAAACAACATTATTTAAAATAAAATAAAAAGACATAAATCTACCCTCTAACCATGAATTAACCCGACAGCTCAAGTACGGGCCCTATACCAGCCTGACAACTATGCTAGTAATAATGAATATTCTCTTATAAGTTATAACAACCATGCTCCCACATTCTTGTCCATTGTCATAATTATTTTTTATTTAAAAATATATTAAAATAATTGCTTTATTTTTTATTTTTAATATTAACATATAAAAATAATCAAATGTGGGGGGAGACAAGGCATTGATGAAAAAAATGAAAAGGGCTGGAGCCCAACAGAACAATATTGACATGAAGTTTCAGTAAATTATGAACAACATTTGTTAACGATCATCACAAAAGGATCGTTTGAAAGCAAACGACAATCATTCCAGTTGCCCACTTCACCACCAATCCCAGGGTCAATTTATGACTGGAAAAAAAAAATCAGCAGCCTGAAATACCAGCAAGAAATAGACAAGGTATCAACGACCCTAAAGAGGGCAACCCAAACCCACACACCACATCTCTCATATATTAAAAATTAAAAAAAATATATATATATATATAGAATTATCCGCAGAAATCCACATGCAAATGAAACCAAACTGTGCAAGTTGCAGAAATTCCAAGACGAGAAACTGACTTCTTTGATTCAGGTCTCTGGAGCAGCAGGAGCAACTGACTTCAAAAGTGGTTGGAGAGCCTTGACAACAATGCTCATATTTGGTCGGAACTCAGATTCATACTGCACGCATAATGCTGCCACGGCTGCCAACTGCGAAAGGGAAAACAACAATAACATGAGCACCTAACACACTGCATCCACGTGGCCTGTGCACATGCTTGGGACAAAAATAATGGAGAATAATGATACCTTGGCAACTCCTTTAGGGGGGTATTCCCCCTTCAGCTTTGGATCTACACATTGTTTAACTTTGTCTTCACTCAGTCTTGGAGTGGCCTGCAAAAACCAAGTTAAATGTCACCATTTGAATCCGGAAGAAAGATGATTAAATGGAGAAGAAAATATATTACTTCCACGATTGAGGCGGAAAACTCACCCATGTAACAAGACTCTGTTGCCCACGTGGCATGGTGTGATCAACAGGTTTCCTCCCAGTAAGAAGCTCTAGGAGAACTACTCCAAAACTGTAAACGTCGCTCTTCTGTGTCAATTGTCCAGTCATTGCATACCTGCAAAATAGTTATCAAGCCGACAATCAGCTGCATCCCCTAAGCAATAGCAGTTATTTACAGACATTATACGAGATGAAGATACAATGAAATGGGAATTTCAGAATATACAGAAGCATATTTTAGAGAAAAGTGTTAGACATCCATTAAACAGCACCCGTCAAAAACTTAAAATCTTATGCTAGAGTGCAGTAGAAGGTCCACATAGCGCTCATAAACCATCACTGCAGATAACATCAAATATCACATCTCAGCTATTATCCATAAAATTGGTGCAGATAACATCAAATATCACATCTCAGCTATTATCCATAAAATTGGTAATGTCAAAAGGTGAAGTCAGACGTTCAGAAAGCAAAATAACTTCCAACATCCAGCAGGCAATACAATAGAGAAGCAACACAACTCATCCAACTTCTCTGGTCATTCAAAAACATTAAATCTAACTTATCTCGATGATGATGTTACTTAACCTTATCCATTGAGTTAAAATTCTCCAAGCATGGAATGATTTGGCTGGCGCATGTTGGGATCACTCAACATCAAATTGTGCTTATAAACTGTACTTTATGAAAACACTTGTAGCAGCTTGCAATGAAGTATGCACATAAATAGCTACAAGTAGAATAAACATGGCAACATAAAAGAAGAGTATCAGAAGCCTTACTCAGGAGCATGATAGCCAAAGGTTCCTAAAACTCGAGTTGAATGAAGGCGAGCAGCCATGTCAGGAGCCTGATTTGAAAGGTTAAAATCTGCAATCTTCGCTTTGAAGTCTTCAAAGAGGAGCACGTTACTTGATCTGATATCTCTGTGTATTATAGCTGGTTGTAACTTCTCATGCAAGTATTCCAGTCCCCTTGCTGCATCGACTGCAATTTTCACTCGCTGAATCCAGTCAAGCACTGGTCCTGGCTGTGCACCTTGAACTCCCTTTCTACCTACCATTGCAATAATATAGAAAGTTAAATCGACTGCATTAGAATGAAAATGATGAGCAGACAAGATGAGCTCATACCATGCAATATGTCATGTAGGGATCCCATTGTTGCAAACTCATATGCAAGCACTCGGAGATTTCCTTCCACACAGTACCCGAGTAACTCCACAACATTTTCATTCTTCAACCTTGAGACCATGGAAACCTGGGTAAAAAATTTCAGATGTCTTAAGAGACCAAAAGGAACAAATTGCAGGGTGCAGAGCAGAGTAGATTCGTATAAGAAACAGATAATTGGATACAAGTTCTTCCTTTCCCTTTAAAATGCAAACACACCTGAGTCAAAAATTCAACATTTGTCTCTGGCTCACTTGCAACATCAAGTTTTTTTACAGCCACAGCTTTACCATTTTCTAAGCTTGCATAATAAACTCTTCCATAGGAACCTTCACCAATCAATGCCTTCGACCCGAAATTGTCAGTCTTCTCTTTCAGTTCTTCCAAAGACAATGCAGGCACTTCAATAGGCGGTGCTTCCTTCTGTAATTCAGCTTTGACAGGAGCTGATACTTTTGAGCCTTTAGGATACCCTAAAGTTAACGCAAAAGGAAAGGCAGAATAGAAAGTTCAAAAAGAGCAACCATACACAATCAAATAAACTCCAGAAATGACCAAGCAGGACTTGGAAGCAGAAATGATGGGGAAAAACTCCTTGTAGATGCATGTGTAACTTGTAATTGGCACCAAATTCATGATTGCTCAAAGATAGAAAAAAAAAAATAAAGCCTGAAAAAATGGTAATCTCTAATGAATAATTTTTTTTAGCAAATTCACAAAAAATAAAGCTTGACTGACAAAAAAAAACTGAAATGAATAAAGCAAATAAAAACTTCCTCTAATGAAATTATCAAAAAAAAATAGCACGATTAAGTTCAGCATTCAATATGACAACTGAAATCAATATTAAAAGTGGTAATCTCTATGTGCTACGAGCCCCATTAACATAATAGAGAAAGCTGCTATCTAGAGAAAGCATAACCAAATTGTATTCTGAAAGAGACAGAATCTAAGTTATAGGATCAAAACCATCATCTTTAAATCTCTCAATTCTAAGAATCAAATGTACATGCTGTTACCAAAGAAGTGAACACATAGTCTGCACAAAACTACAAAGACCAGATTGGCAAACCACATAAAATTTCCCATACAATAATATAGTTTCCCTCTATATCATTGAACTTAACCATTCATTAATGTTGATCCAACCACTGCACTCCCTGACAATAAGCAATAAGAAACCTTATATAGATCAAACCCTCAACTTTCTTTAAAATCCCATCATAATTATCATAATCAACATGAATGCTTTTTCCCTCCCCTTCCCCTCCCTGATCACTTGAAACTGTTAAACAAGAAGATAATCTAAGGTTCAGAGTAATGTACCATCTCCGTTGTTTCTTGGGCTTCTCAAGCGCTCGCTCTCATATGGCGGGTACGACTCCTCTACCTGACAGGTACAACAAAGAAACCGACGCATCTTGTCTATTTTCCTGGGAAATAATTTGTCTCCACCCCCGTCACCAACTCCACCTCCACAACCTCGTGTTCTCTCCAATCGCACAAAGTGCCCAGGAGATGGAGCATGTGCCTATACATTCAACAACATCATCTCATAAACAGCAACAGCAATAATAATAGAATTAGAGGGAAAAAAATAAAATATGATAATTATTTAGACCCCAGAAATGACAAAAAAATCCAAGAGCAAAACAAGATTACCTTATAAATTAACCAAAATAAAATCAAAATTAATCATTTTCTACCATTGATTTACGTTAATTAACACAAAATTTGATAACTAAAACATCATTTCTACCATTACTTAAGAAAAAAACTGAGAAAAAACCCGCTAACGCAATTAATCAAATTAAAGGCAGTATTCAAATTTTACGGAAGTAAATCTCTATCTCAGACTTGAATTAATTAATTAAGCAAACCCTACCGCATATTTGCGATGAATATAACCCTTGTCCATCAACAACATAAAATACAAACCCTAAGAATTGGGTATAAGAAAAAACAAAAAGCAGAGAGGGTGAAAAGGAAATGAAGAAAGAACAACGAAATAACACCTAATTTTATAATTAACTACTCAGAATTTTGACAGTGAAGCATTGAGATTAATAAACAAAAAAAGGCACAGATCATGAGAGAAATACAGAGAAAGCCAACAAATTTAGAGAAGAAAAAAACAAGCAAATCAATGAATACCTGTATTCGTGTGTGTTTTAGGATTTGGCAATTCGTTAGGTTTATATTCTTCGGAGATAGACGGGGAGAGAGATTTGCTGTTTGCTTATAAGAGGAGAGAGTGGCGGAGAGAGACAGGAGGGAGACAGGAGGGAGAGAGACAGGTCGGCAGAGCGGAGAAGAAGAAATCGAAGGAAGGCAAAGAATTAATCTGCTATTTTTTAGTTATTATATTAATAATAGTATTTTGTTTTCTTTTTTTATTTCAGTTATCATTTATGTCGGAGAGATTTCGTTAATTACAACTTAGTACATGTAGTTTGTAAGAAGCTGTTGATTAGTCCTTGTAGTGTTAAGGAGCTCATAAAGGAATGAAATTGATGGAAGGACAAAGTTATGAGTGCATTATTTAAAAAGTATAGGGATTGGAAATGTAAATTTTGAGACAGTGAGGGTTAGTAATTAATTTATTAAACTAGAAGGAGTAGATTATGATGAGCTCGTGTATTTCTAAAATTGGTAACTACTTTTAAGATTATTAATTAATAATTTATTTATTTTTAAAATTATTTTATACATCAATATATCAATCTAAAAATATTTAAAAAATTAATTTAAAATAAAATTAATTTAGAAAAAGGTGGGGGCGGTGGACAGGGAGGATAGAAAGAGAGAGAATATTGATGGTTGTTGAATAATGATGGTGTTTTTTATTTGTACGTTATGTGTTGGAACCTTTCATTACGTGTATGCTTATTTTAATGGTAAAAATTATAATTTTTAATTTTATTTTAAAATAAATAAAATATGCTTGAAAATAAATTGAGATGGTTTGAGAGTAAGGTGATTTGTTTTTTTTTTTTTAAGAAATGTTTTTTATTTAAAAATAGTCTTTTATTTTTAATATTAAAATGTTAAAATCATTTAACAACAATTAAAAATATTTATTTTTAATATTAGCATATTAAAACAATATAAGAAAAATATTTTAAAAAAAGCTAACATCTCATCCGGTATTTCTTTGGAAATATGGTTGAAAGTGTTTTTTATTCAAAAATATATCAAAATAATATTTTTATATTTTTTTAAAATTATTTTTGATATAAACAAATAAAAAATTAATTTAAAAAATATATAAAAAAATCAAATTTGTAGGTGCACTTGGAAAAACAATTATCCAATCCTGCCTAAGATCCACTGCAGAAAAGAGTAATAAATAAATAAATAAATAAAACTGCAGAAAAGAGTAATAAATAAAATTCTTAGTAAATATCCGAGTCATAAAACACGTGCATCAATTCAAAGGAAATGGACGCTAGCCACGTGCTATTTACTTCTTAGCTAAGACATCTGAATCAAAGTATGGAATTTACTTCTTTTTCCCCGATTCAGCCCCTCATATTTTTTTCATCTATCTTTTTTTATTTTAGTTTTATTTTTTAAAAATTCATTATTGATTTTTGTTGAACCCATTCATATTATCTTTGAATCAACTAAGTTGATTGAATCATATAAGAATAAATCCTACACAATTTAATTTTAAACTCGGACAAATAAAAAAATTGGATCGAGAGGTTATTTTCCATCAATTTCATCGTTTTTTTTTTAATTTTATCATCAAATCTTTTTATTGGTCAACTAGATTATTTTTGAAACCGACCAAGTCAATTAGGTCATCTGACATCAAACACAAACTAGATAAGAAATTGAGGAGGGAGGTTTTTTATGTTAATTTCATAATTGACTGTTTTTTTTACCAGTTTGTCTGAAAATGTTTTTGGACAGATCAAGTTAATTAGGTCATATCAAAATAATTTTTATATAATTTAATTTTAAACAAAAAAAATCTAAAAAGTTGATACACCATGTAGAGAAATAATTTATGTATATACCAAACCTTGACAGTGAGATCAACAGCCTTAGAAGCTGAATCTACAGCCCTCAGCTCCAACAAATTTTAAGAGTGGAGGGCATGATTTGAAAAATCAAAAGTTTATTTTTGTTGTTAAAAAAGATTTTTTTTTTTTAATTTTATCCCTATCTTTGTTAGCCACATATAATATTTTTTACACCGTTCAGCGGAACAGATGCTGCCTTGAGATATAAATTAAGATTGTCAATACTGTTCCGGTCGCCGTTCTGATTTTTCTATTGGAATGGAACGTTCTGGTTTCGGAGCGTTTCGACGTGCCGTTTCGGGGTTGTACTGTTCATATATAATTAATTATATATATAAAAAAATTAAAATATTAATTTAACAAACATAATTAAAATTCAAGATAAATTAACTTTAAATTATACAATATAAACACAAAGTCAAACAAATATAATCTCAAAATTAGAAAAAAAATCACAAGTTAATCAAAATAAAGAGGATTTTAAGGCCGGAACGGTACTGAGATGTTCCAGCTAGAATTTGGCTGGAATTTTCAGAACGGACTGGAATTAAAACCGAGACAAAAACAACGTCGTTTCGTCTTGGTTTTTTTAACGGCACGGAACGTTTCGGCCGGAACGGAACGGAATTGACAAGTCTGATATAAATAACGATAGGAAATCTATTTTATTTTAGTATTAAAAGGCCCTGATTGATTTATTTGAAATAAGCAAGTGGAGTAATATAGATGTTTATTTATAAGGGAAAAAAATAAATCTATTAGAAAATCATTTGTTTTTGTGATTTAATATATACATTTCTTAAGAAAATTAAACTATTTTTTTCAAAACAATATTAAATTAATAGTTTTGATATCTTGATATAGAAAATAATAATATTATTTTAATATATTTTTAATTAAACTATATTTTTAAAAAATATATTGCAATAAATTACTAAACATACACTAACCTTTTTTCTCTCTCAACATAATCTTATAATTTACATCAAGCTTTAAATGAAGAAATGAGAATACTTATTTATTTAATAAAAACTAATCATGACTTTGATCTTGAAAAATCATAGGTCTTCTACTCAATTAATTCAAATATATTATTTATTATTTATATATATTCATTGTAAAATTATCTTGTTTTATTACAAATAATAATTCTCATTTTATAAAATTATTACAAAAATTAAATTAAAAATAAACTATTTCTGTCATGGATCTTCCAATTTTGAACTAAAAAAAGCCCATTAAAAATATATACTTCCCAAACTACTTGTCGTTGAAAACCCTTCGAGCACTAAACCCCACTCTCTCTCTCAGCTCAGTCACAAGAAAAACTCTCAAAATTCCTCGGAAACCGAAGCCTCTTCCTCTCGCTTTACTTGATTGACCAAAGTTTTGTTCTTTTTTTTACCCAAGATGGATGGTAATACATCAGCTGAGCCCGAAAGAAGAATCACAGAGATTGAAGAAGAACCTCTCCTTCAACAACCACAGGAAGAAGAAGACCATTCCTGTTCTTTTCCCTCTACAGTCTCTCCTAAAGGAGATTCAAATGAATCATCTTTGGTGATTCTTTCACCTGCACAAGCAGGCCAAGAAGAAACCAATAATCAAGACCAACCAAGCCCAACTTCTTTCAAGAATGTAAAGTTCTCCACTTTAACTGAATCTGATACTAGTTTTGGTGAGAAAGAAGAACTGGGCTTGGAAGGAAATGAAGTAGAGTTTGACTCTTCGATTGAAAAGAAGGTTGCTTATTGTGAATTGGTTTCTGGGTCTCTTGAAAGTGGAGATTTTGATGATAAGATTGAGAGTTCTGGTGTGAAAGTGCAAAAAACTGAGACTTCTGTGGATGGTGTATTGAAGAAAGGAGAGATTGAATGGAGTGTTGATGGTGTGAAAGAAGTGAAAGAGAAGGGGAAATATCTTGTAGGAAGTGATTGCTTTGAGACTGAGATGGGTTTAGGTTTCGATAACACTAAAGAGTTTGTGATGGTGAAAGAGATTGGAGGAGAGAGTTCATTGGAAGCAAAGAAGCAGCAGTTATTGGAAGAACTTCAAGACGGTTCTATCTTTAAAAACCAAACCAATGTGGATAATAACGTTGATGGTTTTGACACTGGCGTGGGAATCTCGGGAAGACTCAAAGGATCTGATGGATCTGTTAAACGTTCTTTGAAGACTGAAGTGATTGATCATACAGTGTTGATTGAACCAGGTTCTGTAACCAAAACTGGTAATGGTGGCTGTAATGTTGCCGAGAGGAATGAAAAGAAGAACGGTAAACATGAAACTGATGAAAGGAAGGCAAAAAGGCCGCGGAGAAGGGGAAAGATTCCAACAAAGGGTGGTTTGGAGACATGCGAAGGGCAAGAGAAAGTGACCCAAATTGGTGAAGCTCAAAATAGAACAATTGATGTTGGTGAAGTTCGAAATGACTGTGAAACAGACAGGGACCAGAAGAAGAGGAAGTACTCAAGGGAGGAAATGGAGGCCCTGAGGTTTGCAAATATTGCAGAACAGCGAAAATTGTGGAGAGATATATACACTGGACTTGGAGATGATGCTGTGAAGGGCTATAAAGACCTGGCAAGTTCAAAGCATCACAAGAACGCTTCCTTGAACATCAATCCTTGGAAGCATTTTGGAAGGAAGGAGCCTGGTATTCCTGGTAAGTGTTGTTCTTGTTTTTTTCTCCTCCTGTTTTAATAATATTTTAATACCAAAATGTTTGAATTGTTTGACATCTTGGATCGCATTTATGATTTGTTAACATATTTGATTCATGCTGTCATATTCGTAAGAGGCCTTAGCATCTCCTTGACCTATGTAATTGAATGTGCATGCTGACATGCAACGGGTTATGGCATACTATTTTGATGAAATAGGAGTAATTTAATGTACTCTGTTAAAAATTGATTCTTTCTGTTTCACATTTCATTTTAAACTTCTCTGGATCATTTTCAATGCAAGAGTGGTGGAGTCTACCCAACCCTAAGATGGCGGTCCATTTTTGGATGGGACAGTGTTGAGCAAAAAAATAAAAAATCATAGTTAAACAGAAAAGCTTGTAAAAAGTGTAAACTTGCTATGCTTTGCCTGGAATAGGTCTACTTTGTCGTTTTGATAACTTCATCTAGGATATAAGATGGTGAGTGTTATCATGACCTTAACTTCATAGTTGGTTTGAGTCAACCTTAGAAGGTCTTGCAAACAAAATGCCTGAAAATTGAGCGGCTTCTGTTACTGAAACCTGATTTTTTCCTAACTTTTTGTTGGGCTGTAATATCATTTTAACCCTATGATTGCTTCACACTTGTTCTCTTGTATTTCCAGTTTGATTACTGAAATCAACAAATCTATTCTTGGTCACTATTGTCTCTCTTTTTTCCTAAAGATCTCATCATCTAAATTCTTGGTGCTCATGTTTGTCTTTCATCTTGAATTCTGTTCCTTTTGTTGTTTGATTTGAATAATGAGACTCCAATTTTCACTTCTTTTGTTGTTTTTTTCTTCCTCACATTTTCTTTTCTCATTTTCTCACTTTCGTGTTCTCCTCCTCTCAACTATTTCTGGTTTTTAGCTCCTTTATTTTGAAAATAAAACAGGTAAATTTATCATTAAGATGTCGAAATCCTTTGAAATTCTTTCTTTTCTCCATCCCTTCCCCTCTGAATTCAGCTCTTATTTTGTCAATTTGATAGGTTCATTTTCTGTCTGGGCAGGTATGGTTGAAGCAAGGGGAAGATGGAACCATTTGAATGTATTTGCACATTGAAGAATAGCCTGAAGGAATCTTGCTAGAGTCCTTATGTGCATCATATCCACACATCTGTTGAACTGTTGCTCTGATTGCTGTGTTTATGCTGCTTGCATATAGTCATTGTACATAGAAATTCTTTCTGTTGGCTAACATAGATTGTAGTTTTTGGGAGCCTAGTGTTGTCATTCAACATTGTCCATTGCATTCTTTTGTAATTGAATACTAAAAAAGAGATGCTAGCTGCTACTACTTGTGTGAATGAACAGAATGCTGTGCCTGTTACTGTTATTTCCACTTATCATTTTCTCATTTCCCTCTAGCTGAAGTACCTTGGTGTTATCTATTTATGTATTTATTTCGGGATCAAGATTTCCATTGTTATGGGAAATGTGAGGGACTCTAAATTTTGAGATTAATCTCAGGGAAAGAGTCTTCTGAAATTGTGGACGATGGATTAGCAAACATGGAAGGAGATGGGGTGCAAAATGCGGATCTCTGGAATCCTGCTTGCAGTGACAGTATTGAGGGTGACGGTGCTGATACAGTTTTGGAAGAAGAGTATGATGAAGAAGTTGACAGTGATGATGATTATGCCAGCATTCAGAGGCCTGCTTTTGCAGTAAAAGGAGAACCAGATTTTGATTCTGGACCTCCAGAGGATGGATTAGAATTCCTCAGGCGTGTCAGGTACCATTCTGTGTCCTAGTTTTCTTTCCCTTTACCAATTATCGATGCTAGTGTTAAAATCCAAAAAATGATTGATTTCTGTCCAATGGGAAGTTTGACTGCAACCCTAAAGTTCCGACATAGTTTATGACAGTGACATAAAATTGTAATGTTGTCATCAACTTCATATTCTTTCTTCTTCTGTTTAGGTGGGAGGCTGCTCACATTCCGAAAGTTAAAGTAGCCAAGCTTGACAGGAGTAGAGTTAACAAAGAACAAACTGTTTATATGCCCCAGATTCCTAACATTGCCAAGTGTTCGGAGTATTTACTGCCATTGAAGCAGTGGGAGGATGCATTTCTTGTTGATTTTTCTGAGCTGCGACTGGTATAGTTCCGGTGTTAATCTGCTTTGTGTTTACGTGGTAGTTTTATTGGCAAAACAACTCTTTTTGTCTGTTTTGGCCGAAAAGATTCTCTGAAGTTCTGTAAAATGTTGTTTGTTTTGTTAATGCAGAGATATACATTATTAGATCCTTTTGTCCCAAAAATCATACCTTCAAAAGTGAAAGACTGCCAACTTTTTTGTTGAGCGAAGATTTGTGATTTTAGAGAAACTTTATAGCATTCATTTGCTCGTACAATAGGAAAAAAACTGAGATTAGCTTGAATATTTTGAACCCATTGGCGATATTTTAAGGTCTTTAAGAATCCTCCCTGCTTGGTCATAAACATCTAGAAAGAAAAATAGAGAATGTGTAACACTAATGTTGAAAACTGACTTTGTTTTCTTTGTTTTTCTTTCTCTGAATTACAGTTTCTGTCTCAAAATGACGGTTCCAGCACTAAAATTTCCCAGAAGATGCAACCAGCAGCTATTGTTCTTGGGAATTCTTCCCCTCAGCATGCTGAAAGTGTTGTTGTTGAGAAATTCAATATCCATAGAACTGAAGCTGATGAAGTCCAATCCTACGAACCTATTGATATTTCCAGTGCTGAGAATGCCATTGATCAGCCATGCATGGTGAATGTTGAAGACTGTAGAAACTTAACATCTTCTCAGACTCCAACTCCTGAAGCTTCTTGCAGTGATGCTTTATGCAACTACCCTACCTTGTCTGTGATTTTAGCCATGGACTGTGTTGCTCGAGTTTCAATGCTGAGGAAACGCATAAAATTGGCAGAAACCATGGACACACTGTCAAAGAACGATTGTGTGTGGCTATTTTCCTTATGTGCAGCAGTTGATGCTCCGCTAGATGCTGACACGTGCGCTGCTCTCCGGGGTCTGCTCCGAAAATGCGCAAGCTTGCGAGCTAGCAAATCTGAACATGATGATGAGGTTATCATGCTGAATATTCTCGCAACAATTTCAGGCAGGTATTATGGACAGTCTGAAAGCTGAAGCTTATCAGTTCAGCTAAACCATGTCAACTTCAAGGAGTATATTTATATTTCTTGTATTTGAGTATAGCAAGTTGCTTATATTTCTTAATCTGCTTTGGAAATGGCTTCTACTTGTTCAGAGGCAAAATTTGATTAATTATTGAATTTGGGGTGGTTTAATTATGAAATTTTATTTCCTCTGATATAATCTCCAGCAGTAAAAACCATCATTATGCTTGCAAGTTTGGCTGTTCAACATGGTTGTATCTCAAAATGATGTTTTGAACTTTTTTTTTTTGTAAAAAAGAATGAAACATAATCGTGTTAGGTTAACTGGATTAAAAATGATGGTTTCTTAAATAATAGCACGCAAAAAAAAAAAAAAAAAAAAAAACTTAGTAAAGCCAATGGATAACCTGGAAACTTTAACAAGCACAACAAGACTATCAGAAGACAGAGAAAGAAAGTACAGGAAGAGGAGGGGGCCGGGGAGAATATATATGGGCTCAATGACTAATACATGGGCTCGATGTATAGTCAGGCCCACGAGCTCATAATGCAGACAGTTTGAATTCTGTTGGAAGCTGACAAGCTGTTTGCTGAAGTGAATTAAAAATAAAATAATTTCTGCAGAGAAGGTGGGCGTGCTTGAATTTAGTCACAGGAAATAAATAAATAAATAACATAAATAAATAAATAAATCTCAAGCGGCTTGTTTTCGCTTTCTGTAGAAATTAATCAGTCCCAGTTGTATTCCATCCGGCAAAATGCATATTGAAAGTCGACTGACATTTAAATTTATCTTAAAAGAAATAAAATAAAAATACTACGAAATTACTTAAAAAACTGTTCTGACAAGCTACTTCTTCTAACTAGCAAATTCATTAAAATAAGACATGCTCCTCTCTCACTAAACATTGAACTTAAGGTTGCTCGATCTTCTTCTCTGTATATCTATCTATCCATGCATGGCTTGTATTAATTAGCGCCATCTCCATCCTCCATTGATGTCCTCCTTCCAAAAACACCATCTGTGCGACCTTCTTCATGATCGGAGTCCTTGACGAGGACGAGCCAGAGCTCCCCGTTGCGCCGGAATGAATAGATCTGCACATAGTCATCTCGACGGAGCACTGCCGCATTCCTAACCATGACGGCATTCCAGCTACTTCTCAACGCATAGCAACTGGTGTTCGTCATGTCCCACTGCTTCAGCCTCAGTTGACTAGTCAACGTGCTATCTTTCTCATCACCGAGACCCAGTTCTACCAGTGTAACTCCAATGCCATCACCGTGGCAGATTCTCGTCTTCTCAGCACCGACTAATAGATTCTCGGCTTCATTGATTTGTAGACAGGGCATTGTGAAACGATCATGGTGTGCATTCGTATCAGTCTGGAACAGTTTCTTCCTTATCCTTAACTTGAAATCCTTGTCTCCATCTTCTCCGATCAGAGCTTTTATTTCATCAGAGAAATCAAAACCCAGGTCCAGCGCCCTGGATTCACCCTTCCTTCGCTTGCTTGTTGATGACGTCGCTCGCTCCTCCTCGTCAATATCTTCAGCTCCAACGCATCGTTTTCTATTACTACTATTGATCATCCTTTTCCCTTTCTTTCTCCCCTTTTTCTTTCTTGTTTTAGAGTGATTGTTTCTGTTGACGAATCCAGTAAGAATTCTAGTACCCTTGGCCTCCTCCTCCTCCTCCTCCTCCTCCACCCCCTCCCCCTCCTCCTCCTCCTCCTCCACCTCCTCCTCATAGTCATCATCATGACTACTTGGGCTTTTCTTGGGATACAGAAACCCTAGATCTACACCTCCTGATCTCTTCTTCTTGGGTATGACAGGCAATTTCCCATATGAGCGTGTAACTTGAGCATTAGGGGGGCTTGTACTTCTGGACTTGGAAGATTCTCTTCCGGCACCATTGATCCTCAGCCACAGCAATTCCTTGACAATTTCCTTTTCCACCAATGTAAATGCCTCGCCAATGTCATCTGTTTCTTGCATGTGCCTTTCAAACAGTTGATCAAAAGACCCATCATCGTATTCATCAATCATATGATCAGCTGTGAATTGGTGATCACTCTGACCGCAACCGCACATCGTGTTCATCAAATATATCTTGAGGGATATATTTCTCTCCTCTTCCACGCTAAATCTCTAACTCGAAGAAGCAAATTACTCAGGGACAACTCAGAAGAAAAGCAAATTAAAGAACTGAATACAACTCATTGATATATTGGGGAAGGAAGGCTGGCTGCGCACTGTATGTATATTTATATATGTAGGGCAAGGTACATGCAAATCCATGCACCATACGGACAGTATTATATATATAAATATATATCCTTGTACTATCTGGACTTAATGAACTAGGTTTTCTAATTATAGGAAGACTCTACCACGTAATGGTGGAGGTTTGTACTAATTCTAACCCAACTGAAGAAAGGATTTTTTTTTCTCTTACAGTTTCCTGATTTCCAAGTGATTCGACAAATTAACAAATTATTGAAAGACAATAGCTGAATACATACTCTTACGTAGTTTGTTAGGTCTCTGATTCACAATGGCAATTTCATTAATACCCTTCTTATTGGAATATTTCTGATTCACAATGGACCGGACCTTCTTTTTTTTGTACGGTTAGTCTTATGGGAATATCTGTGGTTACTTTTTAAAAATTGCCGAGTCTAAAAATATTTTTTTTATGTGTGTGATGTTATGATACATACTGTTTTCTAAAAAGTATTTTTCATTTAAAAAAAAATATTTTTTTTTTAATTTCAAAATAGCATATCAAGACTATTAAAAAACCACTAGAAAAATATAAAGAATACCTTTTCATGCTAAAACGTATCCCAAACTCAAAGCCAAATAGACCAATTCATATTAACTAATCTGATTATTTCGGTTAAGCACAAGGATTTAGGAGCAGCACAACCCCCGGCTTCACGAACCAAAATCTTGAACCGTTCTCTGTGGCGTCTTAATTCCATGTAACGTACAGTAACCTTGCCTGGCTTGCCACTGTTACTCTTTTTAGGGCGCTGCATTTTAAAATTATTTTTGAAAAAAAATATTTTTTTTATGTTAAATTAATTTTTTTTAGTATTTTCAGATATTAAAATGATTTAAAAAAATAAAAAAATATTATTTTAATATATTTCTAAATAAAAACAACGTCAATTAATGGATTCATAAATCGAGATCGAACACATGAGAATGGGTTTTCATTTCGATCACATGATACTAAAAGAATAAGGCTATTATCAAATGAAATTGAATAGGTCATTCAAACAGAACCCTGTATTTTACAGTGACTTACAAATGGTGTACTATTTGCTGCTTTGTTGCACTTCCAATGATATCGGAGTTGACAGTCACCCTTACAAGTGCCAAAAAGATTGTCTGGAGCTGACTATCCCCCCCCTTTTTTTTACAAATGCTTGGACGTCGGCCTGTCTGGATTCTGGAGTTCAGTTGCACTTCCTTCTGATACTCCATTTACACAGGCACTCTTTTGCCCCGGTATCGATCAAAAAACTGTGCATAGATGAAATACAAATTAGATCAGCTTCTAATGGTGAAGTGTTCTGAACAATGCATGTATATAAATGAAATTGGGAATTCTATTGATCAATAAATTTAACTGCTTCCAGCGCCAGCCAGCATAAATTACAATTGTGCAACCCCTTGTTTATGTTTGAAATGCCAAAAAGATTTGACCAACAGCCCCCCTCCCACAAAATCCTCTGTTAATTCTGACTGCTCCAACCAATTTTTCTAATACAATTCGTCCACTCTGTGAACCTCCCTACCTAATCAATTATTATTTTTCCCCAGAGAAAGCCTTTAATAGAAGTGGCAGGCTAAAAATCTAATTCATTGCACTTGTCATTCAAGTAAAAGCAAGTCAATACTTCCTATCATCAATCCAAGCTTCCTCAAATTCCACCCGTCCTAAAATCTTTCATGACGGTTCATCAATCATCAAGTTTCACGCATCTCCTCCTCCACTTGCTATGATCTGAACCAGGGATTTACATGAATGCTATTTCAACCCTTTATGAATCTAGTTGATGCCCATGAGAGATTTTGCCAAGTACAGGCCATTCTATGCAGACATAAATTTCAACCTTCTTTGCATATAAGAACAACTCTCGATGCAAGTTATGTTACTAGCAAAGACATGCCAAAGCCAACAAAAACAATGAAAATTGTGCCAAATTCCATTTGTTAAGTATTTGGGAAATAAAAAGTTTGTAACAGTAAATAAATAGTCAACGTTCCATTTTAGACAAAAAGGGAAAACAATCAGTAAAGATCAAAAGTAAATAAAACGTATGTTTAGAAACAAGCATGCAGCTAACCTATTCACAATTGAAGGAAAGGGTGTATCAGAAAAAGCAAAGGGGTGACAAGTGGACAAAAGTTGTTTAAGCAAATAATCATTCTATGGAATCAATAATATAACCAAATCACCAGATAGCATGCCAAAAGAAAAAAATTAAAAAAAAGAAGAAGAAATAGATCAACTCCCTAATGAGGTTGGCTGTTCTACCATTAGCACTAACATGATTCGTTCCACGTGATATTTTAGCATAATAAGGGGTAATCAAGATTTTCTATCATAATTTTTGAAACTTATTCATTAGATGCACTAAATGACACAAATCAGCTCTGTATGTTCCAATGCCCAATGCAAGCAGGCATGATGTCCAAGCCAAGTACAGACATAGAACAGTTTAAAGACTAACTCATATGATAAGAACATATTATCTACAAGGATGGAAGTATGAAAATAGTTTTTTCTTTCAGTTCCAAAGTAAACATACCGATCTCACAAAAGGCTGTTGAAATACCCATCCAATAAATGGAATCTTCTGAATGAAAACTGCCAGTGTTGGCCAGAAACCACTGTACAAAATTCCCATCAGCATCTTCAACGGGATGATGCATGCATATTAACTATAAACCAATTAGAAAAATATGCAACTGACCTGAAGAGAACAATGAAACCATATGCTTCCAAAATCATGCCAATAACTGGCCATCCTATGACCACAAAGAAGAAGCCAGCACCAAATGAAATGGTTCCCTGCATAACCAGCAAAGCAAACATGGTGTAAAAGTGAGCATGAAATACATGCAGATGATGCAAGGTTCACATATGCACACAGAAACTGGTAGATTAACTACCTTAAAATTCTGGCGTTTCATGAAGAATTCCATGGTAGACTTTGGTCCAATAGTGAGACTGACTCCAGAAATGAAAAGGATCTGGTCAAGTACCGCAGAGAAAGAAGCAGCGTTAAACTGATATCATAGCACAAGCAAAACAGAGCCACTCCAATACAGGCATGCATGGCATGGCACTTACATTCCCCATGGCAAGAAATCCCTTGTCAAAGAAGAAGACAATTCCCAAGAATGAGAAAAATATGCCAAATCCAGTCAAGCCTAAACCAATCTCTGTTTCATTTCACAAAAAATAAGAGGTATAAGAATTTAAATAGAACAAAAGATTACCAAATTAACACAACAAAAAAACTAATATTTTTTCTGCTATTCTTTTCCCCAAAAATGGACAAGTAATTCATGCTCAAAGTAACAAAGAAAAATGTCATTATTCACAGGAACACCGAGTCAACATAAGGCAATAGCTATGAGCATAAGATACATAGAGTAATCAACCGTATGAATTGTCATTGCAAAGCTATAGCATTGCTTAAGACTCCTCATACAGTTCAAGCTTGCCAAATTTTCATCAACCCACACAGACACTGCTATACAATATATATTTCCCACATAAGGTTCCTCAGGTCCAATGTTCATCATCAAGACTACCGAAACAATTCTAAAACGGCAACCCTAACAAGTTACTACAAGCCTAATACAACTGCTACAAACTGTAACTACTTCATTAATTTTCAACGAATAAATAAGTTCTCTAACTCACTAGTAACAATAACACGCTAACGCAACTAATTAAACAGCTTTACCGCAGTACTAAACAGAATCATCTGTGCAAATAATCTCTCTCTCTCTCTCTCTCTCTCTCTCTCTCTCTCTCTCTCTCTCTTAATTTTCAACAAATTTCAAGTCAAAACAGACACAACTTCACTTTTAAAAATTAAAAAAACCTCCACAAAAAAAACGCCGTCATGCAAATAGCATGTACTAAGAAAGAAGATAGAGTTTTACTCACTTTTACGGTCATTCATTTCAAAGGACACCATCGTTAAAGCTGTTGGTGGAATCTTCACGTACTAATCACTTTAACTGAAGAAAAGAAAACAAGAAGCAAAATCAGATCCAATTAAGGTTAAATCATGCAGCGTTAGCTTCAAATTAGGGATTTAATTGAAAAGAAGAATCACACGAGATCTGCATGTGCAGGAATCGTTAATTTTGTGTTACCTCAACAAATCAGGTACAGAGAAAGAGAGAGCACAAAATCTATCTTCTAGAATGATCTATCTGCGAGAGAGACAGAGAAATCATATCGAAATGATTATTACGCATTTCACCAATTAAAAGAAGATAAAAAAACAGTGAGCGAGAGAATGAATCGAAAGAAGTTGTGTTTGGATGCTGATAAAACAAAGAACGCCCTGAGTTTTTCTCGACAACCAAACAGAAACTGAACAGAGAGAGAGCGGGTGACCTGAGATTTGAGAGAAGCGAAGAGCAGGAAAGGAAATGAAACGAGAGAGAGAGCGTGTCTGTTGTCAGTTATTATTCTCTTCTTATATAATATAGACAAAAGGAAAATTATTTTTGTTTTATTTCTTTTTTCTTATGAAAATATTTTTCAAGATTATCATCCATTTATATTTATTTTATTAGTTAGCTGCCCTGGTTAAGTATTTGATTATTCGCTGGTGAGTGATGTCGTTTAGCCAATAAAAATTGAACCTTTTCCTTTTCTAATTTTTAATTCTTTTCTAAATCAGGGCAACGAGTTCAGATAGGCCCGGGATGAGTTTGGCTCGGTATAGTAACTCGGTTTATTTTATATTTTAAATTCAGTTAGTTGGGTTAATCTTGAAAACCTATAAATTATAATTCGATTTATATTAGATTTTCAATTAAACAAAATACATTAATAACTTAAAATTTAGGAAAACAAATTATATTCCCTAAAATCATGAAAATAAATAAAATTGATTTTTGGTAAACAATGTTGGGTTTTTGATAGCATTATCAAATTTAAGCACGAAATGCAAATTAGCCTAGACACCAATGGGTTAACAGTTTAACACGAATAAAAAAAATAAATAGGTTATTAGACAACGACACAATATGTTAGGTTTTGAATAACAAAGAATATATGGATCAATCATTGTTATCAAACCTGATTTCTAGTCCAATTCGATTCAAGGCCTAGGTCATGAGTCAATTAGGTCAACCCAAATCTATTTCAAAATAATATTGTTTTAATTTTTTTTAAATAAAGATAAGTTGTTTGGACTAAAAAAAATTAGTTGATCTTACTTGGGTTTGCCTGAGTCAATCAGAGTATAAGTTGATTACTAAATCACTTAGATTTAACTAGAACAACTCTCGATTGGTTTGAAAACAAGTCTAACTTAAGTTAGGTTTCAAGTTAACTAGCTAGGCTACCCTTGCTAACTATGGTAACAACTATAAAATATATTTTATGCAATTAGTTTTCATGTATACTTAATGAGTTATATCATTGATCATTAACCCTTTACTGAAAAGCATTTAAAAAAAAAAAAATAGGAATCAGTAAAGTGAAAAATCAAAGGGTGAATCAAGATTTATATTTTGAGTAAATGTTATTTATTATATTTACTTTATGAACATTCACCAACATTTCTTCCAGTAAATTTCTTCATATATTATAACATAAAATATAAATAGTCTATCATCGAATAAATGAAAAAAGGTAAATTTGCGTTAATTATTTTTATTAGAATACTAATGGCTGAAAGGTTCTTTACAATTAGCATTTTCTTGATACCAAATTCAAGGAAAAGAAGATGTGGACAAACCAAGCCTGTTTTAATCCTATGACTTTTTTTCATAACACATTCTAATGAGCATATTCATCAACAGTTGCCCCTACTTCACTTTCAAGTTCTTTACAAGGCCTCAAGCCACCATCTCTATTTTAGGATGTAGAAACACATTTAATAATGGGCCACTCAAATCATAAACAAGCTAGAATCAGATAAGATTATGACTAGTGGAAGTGATTATACCAAGCAACAACACATATAATATTAAAGTCATGAAAAAGCTTCAGCTTTGAAATATATCTCTCCATGATTGCATCATAGAATCTTGGTATGACAAGGTTGGTCCCTTGTTGATGGGATATATATGGAGGCTAGATGTTCACCTGAAAAACAAGTCTCTCGAGAAACAAAACTCTCTGATGCTTAAATTAGTAAAATATATTAAAAATATAAAGGAAAATGTGATGAGGGTGAAGGGAACGCATATCAATAACATGAGAGTGATTATATTACCTAAAATTGCATGACCTAAAGTTACAGAAAGAGCTTGTGTTGGATTCAAATGACATGTGTGTGTTGTTTGGCTTTCAATAAAGTAACTTTGACTTGTAATGGTTTAGTGTAGCTCTAGCTATAAGAATAATTGGCTTTGTATAACGAGATTATATGGAGACTTGACTGTAGCTTTTGATTTGAGAATGAATAATGACTAGCAACTAAGTGCATTATAAACTTAATTCTTGAACTTTCTGGGATAAGGAGGTGTATTATTAGTGGAGAAGTCAATGCTCACTATTAGTTGTGGAACTAACAATCCATTAGAGGAAAAAATATCGTGTGTCGGTGTTATATAGTGTTTTTCATAATGCCTAAAATCATTGGTTAGTCATGGTGGTTGTTGGTTATGATGCCATGTCACCATTGATAAAAATGTTGATGATGGTTAGTGCTATTAGCATAAAAGATGGTGTTGCCCTGTATAAAATAAAGTTATGCATGCAGAAAAAATATTGTTTGCATGAACTTTAAAAAAATATTTAGAATCAAGATCCATGCAAATATTAAAAGACATAAAATCATAAGAGGGAAGGTTAAATGTTATAAAAAAATAGCACTTTAAAATCTTAATCCTCAATTACTTCAAGAATGCTGAAATCCATAAATAATATTAAAAAATAAATCATTTATTCAAATCAAGGAACAACGACAATTAATCAATGCACAAACATAAAGAGCATATGATAAAGAAAGGCATCGCTTTTTTTTTATAATGGTTCAGACAATCATCTACTTCACTCTTTGAACCTTCATTCAAGTATTCACTATCAATCAACAGTCATCTTAGCAGGTGAGACCACATCGATACTCTAATATTTTTCCAGGATAGTTTAGAAAACCCTAAACAATCTTTATCAAGAAAAAGATTGTAACTTTTTTTTGGCTCACTCTTAAAGAATTACCTAAGTGATTTCAAGTGTCACTTATCCTTTCATAAAGGTTTGTCTCTCAAAAGAGAATGATCACACCCTATGCAGAGTGAAGATTACAAAGATTAATTTCAAAGCTTTTTAAGAAAGCAAGAGAATAATCAAAGCTTTTTGGAATAAGAAATATCAAAGCATTAAGAGTAAGAACAATTGAAAATGTTGAGAGATCATGTGGAAAGAGTTCTTACTACAAATGAACCGAGTATTTATAGAAAAATAATCAAAACTAGTATTACTAACATGGAAGGAAAATGAATAAGAAATTATGCTCTTTGAAGTATTTCTCTTAAATGTGAGAAATGGCTAGGAGAAGAAATTTTGAGAGAAAAAAAGTTGCTGCAAGAATAATAAAAGTATTAAGCATTTTTTTTCTTAAAAATATAAGTTAGCCATTTTAGCTAATAACTAGTTAAATTGCCCGCACGACATTGCGGAATGAGTAAATAATTTTTATAACTGTTAGGATTGAAACAATTAATAGGTTTTATTGGTTCAAAAATAAAATATAACATCTATACATGCAAGATTTGATATAATGAAACATATTGACACATCCTATTATAACAACAGCAACATTAAAGGCTTAACATCTAAAAATATCATTACTATTATTGGTAAAACAATAAAAAATATTAAATTATCCTAAGAAAAAAACTCAAAAACATTAATAAAAGAGGATGCAATAAAAAAAAAAAAATTATTATTATTATTATTATTATTATTATTATTATTGCGTTAATAATGGGGGGGAAATTCAATCAAAGAATAAAAAAAAAGCCTAAAAACTTTAACAAAATAGCAAACAAAAAAATAAAAAAATGATAAAAAAAATTATTAGCAAAAAAAAATCATTTGACGTGAAAATAAAAAAAAAACTAATAAAAAAACCAAAAGAAAGAACAAAGAATTTTTTTTTTAAGAAATATCGATTTTCAAATGATCATAAACACAAACTAGAATTTAAGAACAATAAAAAAAATGCTATGCTACTTCTACAAAAGAGAAAATAATCAAAATTAAATATCAAAGCTAAGAGCACATATATATTAACATGGACAAAAATATGGACTATTTAAAAAATATAAAAAAAATAAAGGAGTTAAAATAGAAAATTAAAAGTATAAGGGCCGAAATGAAAACCAAATATATTATTAATTTCAATCAAAGAACAAAATTGAAAAAATCAAATCTTATGTACCAAAAATATTAAGGGATTTAAAATCAAACCCAAAATTAAAATAATAAGGACTAAAATGAAAATATAATATATAATCAATTTCAATTGAATAACACAATTGAAACAAATCAAAACTTACATAACAGAAAAAGAGACCATACAACACAATTAAACGATCAGTGACTGGAATGAAACAACTATAAAACCAGAGGGATGCCGTGTAGTTTAGCGTGAAGGTGTGAGAAAAGGGGGGGGGGGGGGGATTCAACCAACCATCGTTACGTCTTTGGCTACCGTGTGAGACCACGCACCACACCAGAAGAAAGAGGACATGACGACGTATCGACGGAGATGCCGAATGGACATTTCCCGCCATCAAAACACACCGCACGCATCACCCAAAGCATGTGTGAGGCCGAATATTGTCGACGTGTGTATCAAACGCGTACACAGTATTCAAAGAAAATAATAATAATAATAATAATAAATGGTAAATTACCGTAACACCCCTACAACTAACTCTTCAATTTTTTTATTATACGGGGGCAAATTAGTATTTAGATATTTTCAAAAAAATATGAAATATAGAAAACACCCCCGCAGGCAAACCATGGTTTTTGTCTTATTAGAGGGTAAAAGGATTATTTTACTGTGCAATAGAATGTGAAATTATTGTGACACCCACTCCGACAACTTCAGTTTTTTGTCTTATTTAAGGGCAGAAATGTTATTTTACTGTACAAAGAAATATAAAAAAATCAAATAAACTATGACCCACCTGAACCGACCCGACCCAAAAACACTACTGTAATCCACAATGAAAACACTAACAAGCTACAGTAACAACCCTGACCTCTTTTAATATATAGTATAATAAAATGAATGGCATAAAACTCGTGATAAGAAATTTAGCCATCTGTAGACAATAAAAAAAATTAAAGTGTAAGATCACATAATAAGTATCATCAAAACAAAAATATATAAGGATATGATTTTTATAAGGTACTTTTCACTATGTAATATTTTGAGTTCTAAAGTAGTTTTATATTGGGATTTGACAATAAAATACTTTATAACGATGAAAATAATTTTAGGATACCAAATTATATTTTATAAAGACAACTTAATTATCTTCAAGTCTAGTTTGCATATAAAGAATCCGAAGCTTTAATTTATTGTAGAAAAATTCTTAGAACAATGATAGATTCTGTCAGACCCAACCCGAAAGTCACCCTAACATATTTGAGAACATTAATAGACAGTTCATCTTTTAATTATATTTGAAGGCATGAGGGATATAGAAAACATAAAAAGACCTTGCTATTGGTGCCTTCAGTGCTCTCTCTCTCTTTAATCCATTCGAACACAAACCCAATTTTAATGGACACCGACTCTGTAGCTGCCATTATATCTCTTCCTCTTGGATCCATTAGGTTTGCTTACTTCTTTGGGTGACGATATTGCTGCATAGATATGTTTTCATCTATTGGATATATATTTGAGAGGGGTTAAGAGCTCAAATAGACAAACTTCATGCCTGGTTAACTACTACTAAAGCCCTGGGAATTTTTAGGGTTGGGAGCTCTAATCATGAATGCTAGTGCTACACAACCAACCGTCATTGCAAAGAATTGCAGGTCATGTATATAGATAGGGATGGGAGCATATTCTTCATTATCATAACATCTGGAGGTAGAAAGAACAATCACTGCGGCAGCATCTTATCGACGACTCATCTATTCGTTAACATGAGAAAGAACATAACGAAACACATGGCGATACGGCAATTGAATTCAATAGGAGGAGCTACATTAGTAAAAAATATCACTTTTTTTTATTTACTGTAACAAAACGATACATTTAAATAGCATGATATGTATAAGGAAAGGGGACATTTTTTCTCATTACCACCATAAGGACTTCTAAAAGAGAGTAAGAAATGATATTTGGGCAAAACAAGGTAAAGAATATCTTTAAAGTAAAGAGCAAAATTAACCCCATTTAGTTTTCAAAAGGCAGGAAAGACATCGGGAACCAGGTACCTGGCTACCCATGTTGCTAATCTTTGTCAAGCCTCGAGCAGGGGAAACCCAGATAACCTGGGTATGATTGAAAGCCACACCAACTGGGTGAACGAAGAAGCACGAAAGGATTCTAAAATGTGTAAAACAATTCTTCCAAGTTGTACTTATTTTGTGATTCTGACAATGGACTTATCTTCTCTTCAGTCCAACAAGTCCTGCCAAAAGAATTCTTCCCACAAAAATTCCTGAAAAACAAAGATCGTTGCAGCACGCCTTTAATATCTAAGAGATGAAATTTTAAGAAACATCAACATCTTCACAATAGTTGTATGTACCTCTCTAATTTAAAACAGATTCAGTGAAACCCTTTAGGTAGGGAGTAGAGGCCGTCTTTCATCATCTCCTGAATGACGAGTTGTCTGGATAGAGCAAAATCGTAATTAGTTTGAGAACAGTTAGTACTATCTAAACTATTGTAACTACAGATACACACCTCTTCATGAGCTGCTACTGCCAAATCTAGGAACGAATCTTTTGACCTGAACATTAATAATATATAACATACTTCATTATTGAAACGGAAAAGATAAACTAAATCAGAAGGATTTTCTCTGAACTCTTATCCATCCTCATCCAAGAATAAAAAAAATTCAATGCATTAAGCAACTAAATCAGGTTCCCTTGAGGCATATGCAACTTAAAGCTGATTGTGGGTAATTTTTTCAAATTGCAGGAAGAGCAAATTGAATTATCCAGAGCTATTTCATACACTTTGGCCACTTGGGGTTAGTGTGAGAGAGAACATACTTGAGTTTCTCAGGAACATCCCTCAGTTCTGTCATTCCATTCTGCTGTTCATCCTTGACTTTTGCTAGTGGTGAAAAGAACTGCATGACAAATGAAGCCAAAGAAAAGAGGGTACTCAATTTTTTTTAAAAAAAGTTTCACACAATCCAAAAAATTTCCCTTCAGTTATCTTTATAAATCACCTGGTGCATTGAGATGAACACAATAGAAATTCCTAGCATAAAGTTTATGGTCAAAGTATGACCAAACAACGCTGCAGATGCAATGCCAGTGAAGATTGTTGCGACTGTTGATGAGTACTTCTTCAGAATTGTATCTGAAAAAATCTAAATGACATCACTATCCATGTGTTTAATGATAATTTTTATGCCATTGCTCAGGGAAGCACATATAGGTAAGATGAAACTCCAAATATGAACTTAATAAGACATGTAGACATTGAAATCATTTCATCCAAAGGGACAATTAGGGGTGAAAAGAACCTGCATATTTGAAGAAAAAAGAAGACAAAATTCCTTGGGCAGCATTGTTAAATATTAGAAACATGGTAGCTTTTGAATGTCCTTCCAGGATGTTAAAGCTACTGGGTCCTGAAAACATTGAATATTTAAATGTCAGGGGACACAACCATAAGTTTGCATAAGCATCACATGAAACAAAACTACCAAGATCATAGGCAATCGGAATTTGATCATCTCATGAAAATATTATTACTAAAAATGTTTTGCATTACATTAGAGCATAATAACAATTCAATCAAAGATTCCTAGAGTGTAGGAACCAACTGTAGATGCCATCATATTAGGATTTTATCAATCATTCCAATACCCTATTAACAGTCAAGAAATTTAAATATTATTACTAGAAAATGTTTTGCATTACTTTAGAACATAATAACAATTTAATCAAAGATTCCTAGAGGAGTGTAGGAACCAACTATAGATGCCATCATATTAGGATTTCATCAATCATTCCAATACCCTATTAACATTCAAGAAATTTAAATCTTCACGACAGTTCTAGTGTTCCAAATATCCACAAATGAAAAATTCATCATAAAAACTCCACATCAATGTCACAAGTAAAACTAGATTAAGGAGTAAAAAAAGCTGTGGAAAATAAATAAAAAAACACAAACCCATTAATGGCATAACCTGTAAACACCTGATATTACAACTCAAGCATTGCTCTCAACATAATCATAACTTGTAAAATTAAAATCAAGTAATAGATTTCTTCCATACCTTTGACCACGACAGTTCCCAGAATTGCTAAAAAGTTGAATATAGCGCCATATCCATATAAAAAAACATTCTGGAAGCAAAAGAATTGGAGTCGATGTTAGGATAACTTATTGAGATTTAGTTCTATAAAAATCCAAATATCAATTTTGAAGTTCACAATGCAGCTTCAACTCAGGGCAGAAGCAGATTGACCCAATCATTAAATAATGGAGTCCTGCACTGCCAACTCAAAGTCCTTCAAAAGTCAAGAGTCTGTGCTTGACACCTGCTAGGGAAGTCCTCCCTAGATTAAAAGTAACAAATACTATACTTCATATTGTAATCTATATACAGTCATAATACACCATTTGATGGTCATCACAAGTGAAACCGTAAATAACATGACACTCTCTATCACCTGTAGGTATATGCTTGTGTCATATTGGCTCTTCATAGCATATTCATTAAATACAGAGGCCATAGATGGAACGGTCACCTGTTAAATTCCAAAAATCAGCCTCCAACATGAGAGAAAAAAAAAGAGGAACGCAACAAGATTTTACTTACAGATTACTACTTTTAATTCATGCCATTGAACAAATAGTAATTACTATCCTCAGTAATATGATACTTGAATTCACTTACAAAAATCAATGTGTAGATATATGCACCCGATGCAACTGGAAGGCCCATAGCGGTAGTACCTTCAGGTAAAGAGCGCAACTGATTCACACTTATTCCAATGAGCAACAAAGCAAGAGCTTCCCACTGTTAGAGACCCAGGAGTCAGTCCTATATTTCCCAAGTAAGAAAATGACACGGAAAAATGGTCATAAGTGGACCTAAAACATGGAATAACCTGAATTATGGAAAACCGGCGTCTCATTATGATCTTCAGTAAAACAGCAATTACCAAAACCTGCAAGTTCACAGAAAGAAAGAAAGAAAAATTAACCAAAGTAGAAGTTCATGGTATAAAAACATAAATATGAGCTTGTATTCCCTTCTAAAAATAACATGACCATTTCTATATAAAAATTCAGGTAAAGAGAGACAGTATCCCAGCTTAGCATATCTAGGCATAATTTATCTACAAAATGAAGTTCTTATTACACCTCATCCAAGCCCTAGGTGAAAAGAATCACATCTGATTAATTCATTAATTTTAGCATCCAAGTAAAACTACTTCTGTGAGATGAAAATCCTTTGTTTCAGTTTACTAATTTATGAATGTGTTCTACTTCAATTTTCAAAGATGTTTTTGAATAGCATGCTGTTTCTGCTCACAGTCCTTTACAAGCCACTACAAGCAAATGTTATATATAGGAAACTTAAAATTTTCATCTGGCACTCTGAACCAAAAGTTGATTTGTCAGTTAAATGTTGAACAGATCCGAAGCATTTTATATGTAGTTTGTGACTCTTCTTCACCTATATTTAAATTCAAGATCCTTATTGGATAGTGGAAACTGAAAAAATGTTACAAGACCACCAAAGATGGAAGCATTGGTGTTTATCAGGGGAAGATCATGAAGCTAACAGCCAATATAGCTTAGCTTCTAATAATCAGTAATATGCATCATAGAATACCTTCAAATTGCTCAGCATCTTCACAGTTGCAGGATTGAAATATAACTGCAAAACAAAGAATAAATTAAAAGGGGTGTATGAGAAAACAAAATAATGCTTCATTCTACATCTGAATAGATCTTAAATAAAAAATTTAATATTTTCCACTCTTATTTTATCAAAGTTTCTGAATAATCTTGTGTGTAAGCCCACTGTTCAAAGCTCCCCAGATTTATAGTTTCTGATGCCCTCAAGGCATCAAAATAGAAGCTGGATGCACTCCTAAGCAGATAAGAAGTTGCCTTATTTACCTTCAGTATAAAATCATCAAAAAGCAATTTATCTCGTTCAAAGGAAGAAAATGCAATGATTTTTGTAATTGAACACAAAAGTTTAGACATTGCATTATTCTGGTGGGGCAAGTTCTTCTCTCTACTTAACCAAATTGAAATTCTGCATTTTCTTTATCATTTTGATAGTTTACTTGCGTTCATTCCCTATACTAAGCAACTAGGACAATTAGCCTTTCACAAAGAAGAGCAAACCAAAGCTGGCACAATATTCTTTGGTCCTTTTTGGTGATACTGTTTCCACAGAATCCATCACATTTGATAATTTTGTGTCATAGGAACTAACTAACAATTGAGTTTGGTTGACGGCCCATGAATCCAAACCCTAAACAATATCCTAGAGTCTTTATGTTCTTTATGAGGGCGCATATGATACAAATACACAACATGCATTGAGAAAATATGCAAGGTAGGGTCTGCCATACCCAACCACGACCACATGCACATCATGTTTTCTTAAGGCCCTCCCAGCCCAATCAGCAACTTATTTATCCCACCCATATATTTACCATGGTCAGGGAAGGCTCCTCAATCACCATCCCTATAAGCAATTGCATCTCAGTAGTTCCCCCATTTATAGTATTGAGCCATTGACACAAATATGGTAGCAAATTGAAATATAGTAGAGTACAAAATGTGGAAAGAATAGATAGGAAGAGATTACAAAAGAATTATACCTGCATGATGAATTTCAGATAGTTATTGATAGCATAAAGAAGAGCTGGAACAGCAAGGAGAGCATTGTTACGAGCTGCCTGCAAAAAAGATAATGCATGGCCAGATTTGAATAGCTGTCAAACATAACATTGAAAATCTTTTGTTTAAATGTGCAACCCTTCTGAGAAAAAGAACATACCTGTACAAATGTGGAGATTGATAGAAGAGGCTTCTCTCCAACTTTCTGATGCCTCGCCTGCATAATTAACCAAAACTTTACATCATCAGCAAGAAAATGAATACACACAGGAGGCATAACAATAATATTTTGTTCAAGAGTCTTTTCTAGCTTTCATGAAAACATTAAGATTTAATGAAAATCTATACGCAAACAGAAAAACAAATCAGGATAAAAACTAAAATGTGAAAAATAACTATAGAGTATAAATCATCGAAGTCAAGATCTCTCCTTATTTCCAAGCTCAGATCCACTTATGGAGATTGATTTACATATCAATACCCGGTTGGAGATCAAATATAACATGTATTAGGCATGGCAATTGGAGAAAAACCAAATTTATTGTGACTATCACAGCCTAAACACTTTGAAACCACAAGCATAAAACTATAACTACTGCACCATGCAATGTCCATTTGCTTTCCCATTAGGCCATGGTAGGATTACAAAGAAACCAATGAAATCAGGCATACACTTAAATTACTAGAAAAGAACATAAAATGTACCTGGAACAAAAGCATGACAATTGCAAACAGAACCTTCGCAGCCTCTATCAAGAAGTTAACACTAAGTGGGCTAAAATTGAACTTCCCATCCACCTTGGACATATAAACCAAAATTGGCTGGCAATAAAAGCAAATCAAACATGTTAAGAAATCAATGAAACAAGAAGACAAAAAATGTTAAGGAATCAGAGAAACAAGAAGACAGCAGGGGCAAAGACCAAATTAGTTACTGTTGCACCCCTTAGCAAAACAATATCACAACCGATATTAGAATGAACTATATCAACAATGGAGTCACTGATATTCACTTTAGTCAATCAGCAAAGCACAATTCTTAAATTTAAACATGGAAAGTAGCAAACAGATTCTAAAGATAGCTTACCCATCCCAATTTCCTACAAGCTATATTCAAATGAACTCATATTAGAAAGAGAGAGAGAGAAATCATGAGGGCAACTAATCACCTGTAAACCAACTAGGACACAATCACCGACAACCAAAAGCACATTAAGGGCACGCTGCTTTGATGAGACCCTGATCTTATGTCGATCATAAGCCTTCGAATATGTTTTAGAATTTGGAGAAACCAATTTTGAATGGCACACACTGCATTCTAACGTGCCGTTCTTCATTGGCTTCCTCCTCGCTACTCACACTTCCACACTTCACAAAATCAAATCTGCAGAGAAAAAAAAAAGGTTAAAAAAATTAACAACCCATTAATTATTACTATCAATTTTTAATTAAACATTTAACAATTGATTGTTAAAGCTACGAATTTAAAGCATATTAACAACTAAGGAAATTAAAAAATCAACCAGCTTTATTTACATATTCATAATTCACAATTAATAGCTAATCTTTGTTCAAATCATGCGCAAATCTCAACTCTGGATACCTAATTCACTTGAAATTGTTAAAAATAACACATGGAATAATAGCTAGAATTCTCCCGGATCCAATAAATCATAAGAAAGTAACTAAATTTATAATAATAAACAGAATCCAAACCAGATCCAAACAATACATTAAGAATCATCAGATCCTGCACTTTAAAAATCCAAAACTAACACTTCGTTATCTAAACAAAAAAAAACAGTTTGATCTCACCTGAATCACAATTCAATGCCAAAAGTACCCTGGCCGCCGGTGAGATCTCCGATGAGATCCACAGCTCCTCCAAAAATGATTCCAATTCTCTCGCCGGGGGAGATTCGAGTTCGGCAGACAAAAATGAGAAATGGAATTTTCTCTTAAAAGAAACTCGAAACGGTTAGAGCATTAAAAGAGCTTGTGCTTTAATAAAAGCAACGGAAATCAATACGTTTATCTCACCTAAATCAATCTCTTAAAATTTCATTTACCGACGGTGAAATCTCCGTTCAGATCCACTGCTACGCAGTATACTCTCCGCGAGAGAGATTTGAATTCTCTCTAGAAAGAAAGTTGCAGAGAATTATTGTTGTTGTTATGAGAGAGAGAGAGATGCAATTTAGAAGAATATGCTGCATGCACTTTCTTCTTATTATTATTATTGCTTCGGATTTACAACAGAACAGACGGTGTTTGGTGAGAGTTCTACTTGACGGGAAATGACTTCAATGGAAGGTGACAGACAAATCACGTGTCAGATTTGCGTGTGAAGAAGTGAAGTCAAAGTAAATGAATGTTGCTTTATGGTGGTGTGTTTGGCCAATTATATTCGAGTGTTAGAGTGGTGATGGAAGTGGTGGTGTAGTGGTGTGTGAATTTAGCACAACCAATTTCACTAATTCTTAAATGATTTTTTTACTGTAAAAAGTCAAACTTTTCAAAATGCCATAAGGGAGGATATTCTTTAAATTAATATTACTATATTTTATTCAATTTGTTCTAAGGTAAGGAATTTAATATGTTGACGTACACCTTGATTTTTATTAGGTTAAAAATTTATTGAAATTATTTTCAAATAATTCTTAATTAACATGAATAAATTATAAATTATTCCCTATATTTTTAAAACATTAATTAAATAATGACTCTAATTTCAAAAATAATTATTTAGTCTCTATGATTTTAAATCTATTTGCAACATGATTATCTTCACCTATTTCATAATATTTTATTTATTTTATAAAACAAATTAGATAATATGGAAAGATGGATAAAGAAACAAGATAATTCATGGAATAATATGGAAAGATGGATAAAGAAACAAGATAATTCATGGAATAATATGGAAAGATGAATAAAGAAACAACATGAATTATGAAATGATCAACATTAATCAAATTATTAATTAATTAATTTTGAAATTACAAGAACTGTATAATTCATTTTATAAAACAAAGAAGATTAATTTTTAATTTACTCATTTAAAAATTATATTTATTTAATAAAAAATAAAAATCCCAATCCCAATTCATGGAATATTACAATTACTATTACATTTAAAACAACCTAAAATTGTTAGTGGTTTTCCTTTGGATACCCTCACAAAATATAGTTTGGTAGAACAATATTTTGTATTTTTTTAGTCTTTGAAGTTTATTTTTCTTTTATTTTAGTTACTATTTATTTTAATTTTATCCTTACACACTATATTATTTCAAATTCAAAACATTGTTATAAAGTGGGGCTAAAAGTGTAATAAAAAGAAAAAATGGGGTATAAATATCTCTATGTCTGACAATAATTATTAGAGAAAGGAAGAAGAAAGCTTTGAAAAATTCTCATTAAATTGAAAGGGAAACAATAAGAAACTGCCAAGTTTACTTAGAATTAGTTGTAGGGAGAAAAATAAGAAAAAAAGGGTCAACTTGGTGTGGGGATTAGACAAGTCAAATTTTTTTTTTACTATTTAAGGATTGAAGTCCAATTTATCACAAGGTATGGAGCCTTAAACTTGATTATGCAAATCAATTTGGATATGATTAAGATTTTATGCATTAATTTCAAAATCTTAATTAGGGTTCTTGAGTAAAATTTGGTGAAAATATAAAATTGAATCAATCAACGTAGATGGATCATTTTGAATGTGAAATGATGTTGGAATACCAAGAAATAAATTTATTGTTGGTGGATCATGGTGGTTGACCATTTAGGAAAGAAATTTAGAGAATATAAATGTATAATTTCAATATAAAATTTGTTTATCGAGTGTTGTTTACCTGGTGGGAAGAGTTGTGTTGGAAAAAAAAAAAAATAAAGGTGTTTTAGAATTCATTTTAAGGATTAATGAAACTGGACAGTTTCGTACCCCTTATTTTTATTTTCAATGTATATAATTATATCTATTGTATATTTTGAATTATATAGATTGTTACCATGAAAGGAAAATATTTGTTGACATGAAGGAGAAATATTATAAATAAATAAACTTGATCACCTATTCTGGTTAGAAATAGTTAATGATATCAATGAATAAAATTGATATCTACATTTTCCCTAGACATGATTAGTTTTCCAATTTTAGGAGACTAATAATGTTATTAGGGCTTACTAATATTGACATTATTATTAGAGCATGAAAAAAATATTAAAAGTATGGTTAACTATTCGTAGTCAGGATTAGTTAATGATATCAATGAGTTATATTGATATCAACACTTTCATGAATTTTGATTAGCCACTCAACGCATGAAGACTAATGATATCAAGGGATTTTGACATCGACAAATTCCATAGATATTTTTTTAAAAAAATCGATTAACTATTTTAGGATATAAACAATTATTGATATTAGTGAGTTACATTGATATCGACATATATATTGGAGTCATTTAAATCAATCTTGGTGAGGAAGACGAGTGATGTTAATAAACTACACTATTATTAGCTTAATTATTAAAGGTTTTGGGTAGGTTAATTAAAATGATAATGGGAAGTTTTATAAGTAATTACAAATAAATCTTTTAATTATATGTAATGTTATAATTATTTATATTGTCTATACTTGTGACGTTGCATTGTTTCAGGATCCTCGTATTCACGACATGAATGACATTGTTTAGAACTTTCATTCTTTTTTTTTATCTAGGTTTAGATGTATTTATTTGAATTTGTATTTTGAGAAAAATCATGATGACCTATATGTAATGATATTGTCTATTTTGAATGAGTGAACTTAAAATTATAACTATGTTCTTATATTTTGTTTGCATGTATGATTCTATATTGGAATATTTTTCATGTTTTCATATTTTGCATGAATGATACTTTGCATATCTAATACCCTATTTCTATTGTATTTGTTTTTAGAAATTGTGTTGCATTGATGTTAATTGACAAAAAATATAAAACTCAAGATGATTGATTTATGGATGAATACGGATTAATAATAGTGTAACATGTTTAATATCGATAACTAGGAATGTCCATAATTTAAAGAACGAGTGAACTTAAAATATGTAATGATATTGTCTATTTTGAAAGAGTGAACTTAAAATTATAACTATGTTCTTATATTTTGTTTGCATGTATGATTTTATATTGGCATATTTTTCATGTTTTGACATTTTGCATGAATTATACTTTGCATATTTAATACCCCATTTCTATTGTATTTGTTTTTAGAAATTGTGTTGTGTTGATGTTAATTGATAAAAAAAAATTAGAACTCAAGATGATTGATTTATGGATGAATAAGGATTAATAAAAGTGTAACATGTTTAACATTGATAACTAGGAATGTCCATAATTTAAAGAAAACTTTGCCAAAATTTATATAGAGACCTCAATGAAACTTTAAATAAAAATTACCATAAATTTTCATATATTAAAAGTGATGTTTAGTTGGATAGTTAGATTGTTACAAAGTATTTTCATATCTTGAAATTTCATTAATTTAGACTCATTTAAACAAATTCATTTAAAATGTATGAGATATTATTTAATAAAGCATATTTCATATTTTACTCTTTTTTTAAGATTATAATATATATTTTTTTAATGTTAACAAGTTTTTTTTTTTACATGGCCTTTCATGATGTTTTTTATCCTTAAATTTCTTTTCAATCAATTTTATTTGCACGTCTATTTTTATTATTATATAATTAAATAAAAATTTGATTTTTTTTTATTAAACTTAACTGAGTGCAAGACTTGTGTCATGGGTTAACTTGAGTTGATAAAAAATGTTATCACCTTAATTTTATTTTTAACTAAAACAAAGATGACATGAAATTATTTTAGTCAGATCAATTTTTCATTAGGATAATCGAGCAGTAGCCAAATCTGTTAGGTTATATGAAATATATTAACTCATACATAATTTAATTTAAAAATCAGGATATGTAATGACATAAGTTGTAAGGTCAAATCATATTAATAAGAAAAAAATAAACTATAGTAGTTAGTTATTTTTTTATTGAATTTTAATTTTTACTTTTTAGAAAAAAAATTGGTATATAATTAAATAGAAAAACACAGCATGAGATTATGTTTTTATTTATTTATTTATTTTTATCTTTATTTAGTTTTTGGTTTAATTTTTTTTCTATTATTATCATAAAAAACTATTTCTAGTGTTTATTAGTGCCTGTTTGGGAGTGTGGTTGCGATTGCTTTTAAAAGTGCTTTTCGTTCAAAAATACATTAAAAATATATTTTTTATTTTTTAAAAATCATTTTTGACATCAGCACATCAAAATGATCTAAAAGCACTAAATTTTATTAATTTAAACTTAAAAATAAAAATAAAAAATAAAAAATTTTCAATTTTTTTCAAAAACGCTTTTGAAAAGCACTCCCAAACACCTCCTTAGTACATTGACTTGCACTCTATCGTGGGCTAAACCATTTTTTCTTAAAGGTAAAAAAAGAACACTAAAAGTGAAAAGACTTTTTTTTTTATGCAATGCTATTAAATCCATGAAAAGAATTTAAATTTCAAAATCTCTTTTTGGCTAGCATAAGTTTCCAATCAAACCATATAAAAACTATCTCGATATGAATTGATTGATTTAATGAGTTCAAAGAAAACCTTGATGATTGACAAATGCATGAATTAACTTATAAAAAGCTAATAATTTTTTTAAAAACAATTATTGAGATAATGACATATTAGATGACTTCGGTTACATGCAATCCAATTCATTAGCTTAATTGTGTTTAATAAAATTTTTTAAAACACTTTTTACTTAATTATATAATAAAAATTAGATGCTCATAATTTCAGCATCAATCCTAAATTTGATTGACAATAAAATAAAATAAATAAGCATGTAATTAAAAACAAAACAAATTTGAGAAATGAATTAAAATAAAACAAATAGAAATAAAAAAAATAAGGGAAAAAATCAAAAGAAAATTACTTAAAAGGGGTGATATGAAAACATGGAGGGCTAAAATGGATTTATAGGAGGGAAGAGAAAAGAAAAAAAAGGATATCTACGATGCATTGAAGATTTGACGACTACACATGTTATACAAGGAGAAGATGAGGTAGTGACTAATCAAATGACAACACAAAATAATATTTTTGACCATCAAAATCAGTGACATACACCACTCGAAAAAGATGAAGCGACTAACATGCGCAATGCAAACGTTAATAATTTTTTGAGTTTTTTTTCTAAAAAATACTTCTGAATCCTCAAGACCCAAACATTATTACAAAAAAACCATTTAAAAATTCCTCAGGCGAAGCTTTTGAAAGTTTAAATCGAAGGGTAATAAAATAATTATACCATAGTACAAATATAAAATGACAAAAAAAACCTTAGATCATAATTAAATGGTTATTTGCTTCTAAAGGAAACAAAATCATTTTGTTGTGAAAAAAATAATGAAAAGAGCAAGACATCCTTAACAATTCATAATTGACAAATAAACTAAATAAAAAAATCAATTTACTTTAAATAAAAATATATATAAAATAATTTTCCCATATGTTTTAGCATTGACTTTAATTATCTTATATGATTATCAATTTATTTTATTAAAAGCTTTTTTACTTAAAAACACTTCAAATTTCTAATTCATACTTAAAAATTTAATTAGTTAAAAAAAAACATAAACTTGCACACCTTTTGATCCGGCCCAGCACGATCTCTTTAAGCTGAACACCAAACACAGAGATCACGACATCGTTTTAGTTAAATTCCTATAATCTGTGCTCTTTTTTTAACTATTTCAAATCCTATAATACCTTTTTCTTCTTCTAGCCAGACCTCTCTCTCTCTCGTCTTCCAGATTTCTCTATCTTTCTCGGGAAAATCAATCAAGTCACATCGATTTCATTGGATTTTCATTCGAAACAGAAGGTACATCTCTGAAATTCTTGCTTTATCTTTATCTGGCCTTCCTTCAATTTTAGTTTAGTGATGCAAATTTAGTTCTTAAGGGAACTAGGATTTTCCTCTTTTCCAGTGTTTGGTTCCTGGTAAAAGGTGGGAAAAAGAAGAAAAATAGAAAAAGGAGCTGACTTTCTTGATGTTGGAGTCCTAAATTGAATTTTTTTTTGGAAACCTTTGGTATTCGTACTGTTTGTTTTGGATGATCTTATTGTCTAGATTGAGTTTCTTGGTAGAGAACAGAAGGGGTCTCTTGCTGATGTAATGGCACTTGCATTTATCTATGGTCTACAAAACGTGTGGCCTTTGTCAATATTGAAAGTTGATGATTTGAAAGCATCTAACGAAATAGTTAGGAAGCTTTCTATACCAGAAAACACGAAAAGATTTGTTTTTGCAGTTCGTGACCCGGAATCTCAATCTGTGATTTATATACTCTCTGCTCAGAATTTATCTGAGAGGTCAGCTGTAGACGTTGAGTGCCTTGTTAGGGGAGTTCGACCGGACGCTGTAGTGGCTCAGGTGGGTCATTCGGCGTTGGTTGATATTCAATCTGAAGAGAGTGAACTGGGAAATATTGTTGATGAGCTAGTTCCGACTTCGTCATTTGGAGTGATTAAAAGATGTTTTTTAGAGAAGATTAATAAGGAAAAGTATGAAGATGTGGCTGGCAACTTGGTTTTGAGAGAGATATTCGGGACTAGTTTTCACGGGCATATCTTGGCTGCCAGGAGGGTGGCCAAGGAGGTTGGTTCATCTTTTTTGGTGCTGGAAACATCGTTTATTGATACAGTTATCGGGGACATTAATTCGAGTGAAGTTGACACAGGGAGCAAATTTTATGCTTTTGCTAGTAGTTTAGTGCCACAGAGAGTGGGTTCTATTTCTTTGCAAAGTTCAAAGAGGATTAGTATTGATGATAATGTTCAGTCACGGATGGTGAAGTTGTTATCTCCTTATATGGACGTGTCAATGTGGAAGTTGAGTCCATCAAGCTCTGTTTCAGAGTCAGGATTAAAAGAAATTCAGCCAGTAAACACTTTTCAGGTGCCAACATTTGCCCAATCTGTTTATCCATTACTCCTAGATCTACATAATATATTTATTGATCTTCCATGCATTGGGAGGGCTTTAGCCTTTGCACAGAAAATGCTAGATGATGTAAACAGGGGGGAAGCTGTGGATACCCAAATTATATCTGAAGTGCACACCTTCCGAGTTGCTGTTGAGGGGCTGAGAATTGCCCTTAACAGTGCTGGTCGATTGCCCATAAAAGAAGTGGGGAAGCCCAACAAGACTAAGGTTGATTTTTCAGAGCTTCAGGTTCAGGACAAGTCATATGCACTAATTGCACAGGCCCTTCAAAGCCAGACTAGGAAGTTCAAGACTATAGTAGCTGTGGTGGATGCTAGTGGCTTAGCAGGTATTAGGAAACATTGGAACACTCCTGTTCCTCCAGAAGTGAAGGACTTGGTTGGGAAGCTTGTCACTAATTGTGAAAGTGATGGAGAAGTTCCTAATCATGATGAAAAGAGACGGCTACTTTCTAACAAACCTATGGTGGCAGTTGGAGCTGGGGCAACAGCAATTTTTGGAGCTTCATCTGTTTCTAAAATTGTTCATGCATCGACATTCATGAAGGTTGTTACATTTAAATCTCCTACTTCCCTTAAACTTTTGCTGATCCAAACTCAAAAGATAATGGCAATATCGATGGGCAAGACTCTTGGTCCAACAAAACTGCTGGCCCCTGGACTGGCCAATTCTGGAGCCAATGCAGCATCTGCCTTGAAAGCAGCTGCTTCTGCTGAGAAAATCCGGACAGTGGTCCACAGTGTTATAGCCTCTGCCGAGAAAACCAGTTTCTCAACTATGAGAACAGCTTTCTATGAAATAATGAGACAACGGCAGGTGCAATCTATTGGTGTCCTACCTTGGGCAACATTTGGTTGCAGTGTTGCAACTTGCTCAGCGTTGCTCATGTATGGAGATGGGATTGAATGTGCTATTGAATCTCTTCCAGCAGCCCCGTCAATTGCCAGTTTGGGTCGTGGGATTCAAAGTTTGCACCAAGCATCTCAAGTAGTTGGGCAGGCAGATGGCACCAGAATACAAAAATCTATAGAGTCCTTGATGAACAGGTTGAGGAAAGTAAAGATGCAATAAAGTAGGACTTGCATCATTTATCTTGTTGTATACAAGCTGATACTGCTCAAAAGTTATTTGGAATTTAGAGAAATCTGCTGTATATAAATAGAAAGCAGGAGAGGTGATTTGTACTGTCATGGATGTTGATATCTGTCTTTATTTAAAGTCAATTTTCTGATGGCTTCTTTACCATGCTGCCTGTTAAAAAAAATTACAATTGTTTCTTCTCCCTGCTTCCCTCTCCCTTGATCTCTATGTTTAACTCCATTTGACAATACCCCCTCTCTTTTGTTACCCATGATAGGTTTTACTTTAGATAGCGACATAGCTTTGTTAATTCTGATGTAGTGGAGAATAGCTTTCTTTGCTCTCAGGCAATGGCTGCTATTTCTATGAATAACAGGCTGCTTGCTTGATGCTCTTCATTGGTTTCACAGTCATTGATTCCATCCTCTCTATTGTTTGTGTAATTTAAATCATAATTGAAAGTTTTCGAATCCTATGATGAAGCCAAGCATATTTGTTACTAGTTATTTTGGGATGCTAGGAAATTCTGCAAGCTATGCGGACTTTTCCCTTGATATTAATTATTGATCACAAAGATAACTTTATGTCCAGTCATAAGCTGCTAGAATTTGAACTGCCACGCTTTATAATTATTTTTGGAGATTTGAAAGTATGAATCCTAACCAGTTGCAGTGACAAACTACTGTTTATTGGGAGAAATGGGTACTCAGTGTTAGCCATATTACTTGTGAGCATATGACTGAATGGCTCTTGAACTTTTCTTGGGCCATCTGACAGATGTAATTTTTCTTTTGTGTTTATAGTCATTTACTCGGGGATGGCTACAGCTCTGTTTAACTGTGGTTTAGGGAATATGGACATTATTTGAGTTTCTGTCATGTTCTTGCCATTTCTTAGGTTTTTCATAAAAAAATGACCTTTTAGCAGATGGATTTGTTTCTTAACCATTTTTATATACCAATCTTATTGGTCTGAGTGTGCTCAATAATGTTACTGGATTGTATGGATAGGGGCTAGACATGAATGTGTATGGGACTCCTGTTAGTGAGGAAGCAGGAGTGTCACCCTTGAACACATCTATTCGCGGCTTATGGACTTTTTTTTTTTTTTTTTTTCAGATTTCAAATTAATTCTACTGTTGGTTTTTGAAACTGCACAAGGATGTTTGGTTGCTTGCTTAGCAAACTTTTTGTTTTAGCCTTCTTTTTTTCCACAGCTATGTTTTTTCTTCGAGTTTTCAATTGTTTTTAATTGGAACGGAATGTTTCGGTTTCAGAGCGTTTTGGTGTGCCGTTTCGGAGTTGTATTGTTTATATATATATAATTAAATATATTAATTAAAAAAATAGTTCAAATCCAAAAATAAAATCATTTAGAATTGTGCAATTTAATATAAAAAAAACACAATAATATGATTTTTCTGAAAAACAATTATGAATATTTATAATATTACGTGAATGCCATCATCAATCTTGCAAGGTCATTACATTCAGTATTTGAATGCTATGAAATTTTAACATAATATATGTCGCATTCGCCGCGAGAGCCCGGCGTCGCGATGACTCCCTGCGAGATGGGGAATTCATGTCAGGGTTTTATCTTTATTTTCGTGAAAAAAAAGGAGTCGCCACCTTGTATTATGGTTACTAGGGAACCTAAACTGGTCTTTCAGAGATTCTAAGGCAAGTGACTAGTTGCGTAAAGAGAAGGTTTTAGCACCCCTAGTATGCCCTACCTAAGATAAGCTGCTTGGTGCTTTGGTTTGCCTTATGATTTGCTATGGTGTCGATCTTTCAAAATAAATATGTTGGTTAAATGATGATGACGTATTATTCCAGTAAAAATATTTTGGATATTTACCACTTTAAGGTTTCTTTATACAAATACCAACAATGAATAATAATGAATTATCCCCGCCAATATTTTGGATATTAACCTTTTAAGATTTATTTATCCAAATATCAATAGTGAATAATAACAAATTATCCCCGCCAATATTTTGGATATTAACCATTTTAAGATTTATTTATCCAAATATCAACAGTGAATAATAACGAATTATCCCCGTCAATATTTTGGATATTAATCCCTTTTGGATTTGTTTATTTAAATATCAACAATGAATAATATGAATCACCAAAAATAAGATTTTGATATTTTTGGAATATTGGCCAATACCCTTTGGATTTTACAAACATGTTGTAAAATTCAAAAATACGAGAAAACAATATTTTTACAAAATCCATGCTAAAACACATTTTTTCTTCAAACTCTGAGATAATATATATTTTTTTGAAAGAAAAATAATTTTCAAAACATGTTAGCATATTAGCCGTATGCACGAAAACAACACAATTTTTTTTTATCAAAAATACTTTTTTGCAAATTTTGTATTTGTTTATTTTTCTTAGTGGGCTGGGCTTCCAGCACAAACAGGTTGGAAGCTTACCTTCTTAAAGTGGTCAGGCTGGGCATTGTGCCCGGCTTGACCGGGCCTGCGGGGAGTGGATTAATTCACTCCCCGCATGCAACGATGATGCTGTAGTGAAAATGTAGGATTTTTGAGTGTGATGAACGGCGTACCTGTTAATACCGTTGGGTAAAGGAGGCCGAGGTAGTTCTTCCCGTTGTGGTGGTGTCGAAAATGGTGACCTGTGGTGGCCAGACAGAGCTTCGGAAGCTGATGGGATTCGTTGCTGTCAACTGGGGCTGTTGCTCTGTTGCCTCGCCGGAGGAGATGGCTGAGCTGTTGGGGTGGAGGTGGAGATGATGGTGATGACGAGGTGGTGCTGGGGGGTCTGAGCTGGTGCTACTGTTGCTGACCGAGAGGGGGAGAGAGAGAGAGAGAATGATGGCCGCAGATTTTTAGAGAGAGAGAGAGTGAGCTGAATGAGAGAGATGAAGGGAAGAGAGACAGTAGCTGCAGTTGTTGCTGCTGTTGTGCAGGTGCCGGAGAGGGAAGGGAGAGTGGTCGTGGCTGTGAGTGGATGATTTTTGGTCTGCAAATTTTTGTTGTGTATTCTTCTTCTACAAATTTTTCAACCTCCTCTACTCTTTTACTTCTCTCTGCTCCATTACTCTGCTCTTTTTTTCTCCTTTTTTTCCCTGTTCCCTTCTCTGATCCTCCAATGCCTCCTCTTTTTTCCCCTCCTTTATCTGTCTCTTCTCCCCCCCTCTTGCATGCGAACGGGCAATGCATTTATAGGGGAAGGAAGGAGGCAACCCTTATGCACATTGCATGAGGTTGCTGCCTTTGCACTTTGCAGAGGGCTGCACCTGAATAGTGTAGGGCACGCTACAAATCTTGTATTTTTTTAGGAAGGTGAAAGTACGATTTGGTCCCTAAATTTGCAATTGTTCTAATTGCATCCCCAATTGGTTTTAAACTTTTAATTTTGTACAATTGTATCCCCTTCAGAATTTTGAGAGAATCCTTAGCTTTGCGCGCCTTTTTTATTTTGGTCCTTGATTTCTGATTTGCGCGATTTAACCATCATTGACCATTAGATTCTCAATTCGCTCAATTTGGCCCCTGATTTCGCATAATTGGCTTGAAAAAATTCAATTCAATCTCTGAAAATTCCAATCTCATCAATTGAACCCTAAATAAATTCAAGAACTTGATTTCTCATCAATTAAGCTCTTAATAAAATTAATTTGACCAATTTAAAGTATAATTAAGTCATTGCACTTAATTAAATCCTTCAATTGGACCCTAAATTAATTCTCAAACATAATTACACTTTTAATTGACCAACGATTAAATCGAATTGGCCCATAAAAATATAAAAGAGGTATAGTCGAGCTCTCGAAAACGTCCAAAATTTCCACCTTGATTTTCCTACCGACACCGACCTCTTTTATTTTATTTTTTTGTTATTTTTGGGTAGACTTGGGGAATGACCCAAAATTGGGTTATGGCAATATATATAAATATATTAAGAGACTCCTTGTAAATTTCATCTAACCGTTAGATGAAGAGATATGATTTATATTGTAAAATTATTTATTATTTAAAAATATACTATTTGGGAACGAGCGGAACGAAACCGGAATGTTCCTGCCGAAATTTGGGTGGAATTTCCGAAACAGACCGAAATTTTAAACGAGGTAAAAACTGTGTTGTTTTATCTTGTTTTTTTAACTGGTACAAAATGTTTCAGGTGTTTTGACCAAAACGAAACGAGATTGACATCTATGGTCCTATCTAGTTTTTGAAACATGAACCATGCATAAGGATGTTTGGTTGCTTGCTTAGCAAACTTTTTGTTTCAGCTGTCCTCTTATCATGACCAATTTGATTACCTTCAAGCTACTATTTCTGCTGCTCAATCCAGTCTGTTGCGGTTTCTTGTTAACTATTGTTAGAGAATAATATAAATCATATTTTGGGACTTCACCTATTAGCTTGAGCTTTTAAGTGAGTTGGTTCCTTGACATAGTATCAGAGCTTTGTTGACCTAGCGGTCATGAGTTCGAATCTCACCCAAATGACTTTCATTTGAGTGAATGTGTTAGAAAATAATATAAATTATATTCTAGGTCCTTACCTAAGTTCTTTCTGCTATTGTAGTAAAGAATGTGTACAGCAAGTTCAGTGTTATCAAGAATGTGATTTAGAGCTTTCTGATAGTTTTATATTTACTTAACTTTGGTAATGACAGATAAAATGTGCTTGCATTTGTTCATGTTTTCTATGAATTTTTCTATACAAAATCATTTTTCAGTATTTTTAATCCAAACACCCGGCAAGTTTTCTGGGTGACAAAGTTAGGGTAAACGCAAAAAAGAATTCGAACACAAAAAGTTGTCGAGACTGCCTTCCCTATATTCTGTAAACTGTCAATGTGGCCATTTTTGTTCTGCTAAGAACTCATTCATTGTCATGTTGATTTTGAGAATTATGCTTTAATGTTTAAAAAGCAACTAGCGATAACAGTTTTTTGATGGCAACCTGTGCAAGAAACAATGTTATGAAAGCATGATCACACAAAAGAAATAAGAAATGTATCATTAAGCAATTAGAACAACATGTGGTGCAGATTCAACCATGGAGTCTGAAAGTATGTGGGCTTCGTCAAAACTTGAGGTTGCTGATGCTGCATGGAAAGATGGTTGAGGGTATCGCCAAAAACATGGATAACAAAAATCTCAGTGATTGGTGGTCGATTTGAAAGCTCTAATCTAAAACTACAGCTGAAAAATATAAACCTTGTTGAGCTTACTTTCCATCGGGAAAGCGATAACCATCGGGTCATTAGATTTTCTATCATAAACAGAATGATGATTAAAAAAACTTCAGCTGCTAAAATTTTATAAAAATCTAGGAACCTGTAAAAATCCCTTTCGTTCTATCATCATCTCTGATGTAGAACAGGTTGCGGAATCATAGATGCTCAAGAGGGATCACTCGAAATTCAAAGGCAACTGAATTTCGGCAACCGGGTCGTCGAAGTCGGAATTACGCAAAACTCACCCAGTCATTGCGTTTTGCCGTTTGCAGAAGAAGTCAGCGGCCTTGCCCTTGATCTCCACCGGTTTTTGACCAAATTCCATCGTTTCGGCCCCAAAATAGTCATTTTTGCTATTTTAGAAAAGTTTCGTTTTAGCCATAACTTTTGATTTAAGAGTCCGAATTGACTTTAGTCAATTGTTACTCTCTCAAAATTTATTGGCCTTTCACATTCTGCATTTATCTCAAATTTGCCATTTATGGAAAATTTAATGTTTTATGTCGCTTCCTTTTCTGTATTGAATTAGGCTAGGGTTTTTACTTTAAGTATCTATGTAAAACCTGCAGCCGACTTACCTATGAATTTGATAAAATAAACATTGAGTTTGATTGAGATTTATTCTCGTTATCTTTGATTTACGGAATATTGACGTTGGTCATATTTCCTTGTGATTTTCTGCTGCGTCAATCTCTAGGGTTTGCAGACTTATCGCTACCCGACTGAGGGGGAAAACACGTCGCATCAGAAACCAAACTAAACCTATAAAGCTTAAGTTTTCAGGTGAGTTGATTCGTTGATAACTATAAAGCTCTCATCAAGGCAAAGATCATGGCCAATTTTTGTTTTATCAATAATGGCCGATCGAGCTTATAAAAAATGAGATTGTTACGCTGTAGGTGTAGGATTTCCTTGTGCACAAGATCGATATACGAATAAACATATACCATTGCAACTTGCAAGCCATATAGTTTAATTGCTCAGTTTAGGATGTTTACAATATGTATTTTTAAATAATATATTTTAATCAAATAATATAACATTCAAATATCTCATAATAATATGAATCTAAACTCTAGATTTAGAAGGAACATCAAAATTTAAAATTATAATAAAACACTTAAATATAAGGTAAAATATAAAAAATTTAAGTTGAAAACTCTTCTTTCACCTCTTTTTTTTTTTATAATGAATTTTGGCAGCTAAAAGGTTAAAGAATTAAATCAATTTTTACTTAGTTGCAATAAATCAAGAATAAAATCTGGAAAAAACCAAGAGTTCTTTGAGATTAATTTCTTCATCTATAACTTGTTTAAATCATGTTAATAGATCATATTAAGGTCAAAGCATAACAACACTTTGTTCTAAGTTTTTTTCTCTTCTATCAAATCTTTTATCAATAAGTTATATTTACATGATATATTTATAATAATAAAAATAAAATATATTTAATAACCATGATACACTTTCAAAATAAATAAATAAAAATTAGTTGAGCATGCAACTTAAGTGTCTGTTTGGGATTATAGTTGCGGTTGCTTTTGAAAGTGCTTTTCGTTCATAAATGTATTAAAATGTTTTTTTTTGAATTATTTTTTATATCAGTACATGAAAATGATCTAAAAAGGCTAAAAAAATTTAATTGAAAGTAAAAAATAAAAATAAAAAATTTTCATTTTTTTTTATAAACACTTTTAAAACGCAGTGTTAAACATCAAGATTTTATCCCATTTGAAGGACCTTATCCCATCCAAAGTCAACACTCATTTAAAGCCTTACATGTGGGTTTGCGACAGAATTTGAGCTCGTCCGCTTCTGTTCAGTGGTCCACCACTCTTGGTTATTTCTGGTCAAGAAGTTTGTGCCTTGCAACAATCCATCATGTTGTGTGTTGTTAGGAAAGGTGTGCATTTTATACTTGAGTACAATTTGATATTTGATTTTGATTTGTTTGATTTTATTTGTTTTTGAATCTCAGTAATGAGTTAATAATTTTTAATATGCATGAAAAATATTTAAATTGTTAATACACATTGGATTATGCTTCTTAATAATATATATGTTAATTATTATTTTTTGTTACGATAAAATATAATTAATTATTGGATCTAAATTCTTGATATAAGTCAATGTACATTTTTGAATTGATAGTTGCTCATTTGATTGATGTCATGAGTTGAGCCTTATGAAATAAATATGTTTGTTTGATTATAATATAAATCGAAAGTATGTCAGTTAAAATATCTATATTAATATGGTAGTGTTAGTGTTTCTGCATATCATATCTGAAATCCTAGTTGGTTGGGGGAGTCATCAACCTGTGTGGATTGATCATCCTACAATATTTTTATGCTCAATGTATTCTGATTTTTTGACGAGTTATACCTTATAATATTTTGTTATGGCCTATTTGAGAAACCTTTATGAAAAAACTTAGTCACATTCAATGTTTCATTCATTTATAATTTGTTTGAATCATGTTAACAAAATAAATTTCCTAACACCAAGCATAACAACACACTTTTTTTTTAACTTTGGTTCTTCAATTTAGTTTTCAATTGATATCTCTTTTCTTTAATTAGTCTAACTATTTTTTAAATAGTAATTAATCTACCTCAAAAGAATTATTGTAATTTGTTTTAAGTCTTTTTTTTTTCTATCAAATCTTTTATCAATAAGTTATATTTACATGATATACTTATAATAATAAAAATCAAATATATTTAATAACCATGATAAACTTTTAAATAAAATAAATAAAAATTAGTGAGCTTCATCTAAGCCACCAATCTAGTCTTACCTATAAACATATCATCTCATCCCATCCGAAGCCACAAACTCATTTAGAGCAAACTAAACCTATAAAACTTAGGTTTTCAGGTGAGTTGGTTCGTTGATAACTATAAAGTTCTCATCAAGGCAAAGCTCATGGCCAATTTTTGTTTCATCAATAATGGCCGAGCTTATAAAAAATGAGATTGTTACGCTGTAGGTGTAGGATTTCCTTGTGCACAAGATCGATATACGAATAAACATATACCATTGCAACTTGCAAGCCATATAGTTTAATTGCTCAGTTTAGGATGTTTACAATATGTATTTTTAAATAATATATTTTAATCAAATAATATAACATTCAAATATCTCATAATAATATGAATCTAAACTCTAGATTTAGAAGGAACATCAAAATTTAAAATTATAATAAAACACTTAAATATAAGGTAAAATATAAAAAATTTAAGTTGAAAACTCTTCTTTCACCTCTTTTTTTTTTTTTATAATGAATTTTGGCAGCTAAAAGGTTAAAGAATTAAATCAATTTTTACTTAGTTGCAATAAATCAAGAATAAAATCTGGAAAAAACCAAGAGTTCTTTGAGATTAATTTCTTCATCTATAACTTGTTTAAATCATGTTCATAGATCATATTAAGGTCAAAGCATAACAACACTTTGTTCTAAGTTTTTTTTCTTCTATCAAATCTTTTATCAATAAGTTATATTTACATGATATATTTATAATAATAAAAATCAAATATATTTAATAACCATGATAAACTTTTAAAATAAATAATGAATAAAAATTAGTTGAGCATGCAACTTAAGTGTCTATTTGGGATTGTAGTTGCGGTTGCTTTTGAAAGTGCTTTTCATTCAGAAATGTATTAAAATGTTTTTTTTTAAATTATTTTTTATATCAGCACATGAAAATGATCTAAAAAGACTAAAAAAATTTAATTGAAAGTAAAAAATAAAAATAAAATATTTTCAATTTTTTTTAAAAACACTTTTAAAACGCAGTGTCAAATAACAATACCTTATCCCATCCGAAGGACCTTATCGCATCCAAAGTCAACACTCATTTAAAGCCTTACATGTGTAAGAGACCCTCTAAAGTAACCCGTGGGTTCATGACAGAATTTGAGCTCGTCCGCTTCTGTTCATTGGTCCACCCCTCTTGGTTATTTTTGGTCAAGAAGTTTGTGCCTTGCAACAATCCATCACGTTGTGTTGTCAGGTAAGGTGTGCATTTTATACTTGAGTACAATTTGATATCTGATTTTGATTTTGATTTTGATTTGTTTTTGAATCTCAGTAGTGAGTTAATAATTTTTAATATGCATGAAAAATATTATAATATTTAAATTGTTAATACGCATTGGATTATGCTTCTTAATTATATATATGTTAATTATTATTTTTTGTTATGATAAAATATAATTAATTATTGGATCTAAATTCTTGATATAAGTCAATATACACTTTTGAATTGATAATTGTTCATTTGATTAATGTCATGAGTTGAGCTTTATGAAATGAATATATTTGTTTGATTATAATATAAATCTAAGGTATGTCAGTTAAAATATAATATGGTAGTGTTGGTCTTTGTACACATCACATTTGAAACCCTAGTTGGTTGGGGGAGTCACTAACATTTGTGGATTGATCATCCCACAGTATGGAGCTTCATGCTCATTGTATTTTGATTTTTGGACGAGCTATACCTTATAATATTTTTATTATAACCTATTTGAGAAACCTTTCTGAAAGAACTTAAAATCACATTCAAAAATATATTTCTCATTGTTGTATTATCTTGTATATGTATATTGAACGTTATCTACTCACTGAGTTGTTGAACTCATCCTTTCATTATTTATCATTTTCAGGAATATTGCCTTGAACTCTTATTAACTTATTTAAAAGATAAGTTCGTATATAAGTTTGGTGTACCATAGGTATGGAACTTTGGAGGAGGACCATGTCTATGTATCAGTTATGAATCCGAAAATTGGGTCATGACAGTATAATTATCATTATCTAAAAAGAGTTTTTATACTTCTGCTGGCCTCGTTCTCTCCCAATCCAATTACATACAGGATTTGCTCCTTAAGACTGACATGCATGCTGCCAAGCCATGTGCTACCCCTTGTCTTCCATATCAGCGTTTACTCAAGGATGATGGAGAGCCTTTTGATGATCCTTCCTTGTATCGAAGTATTGTAGGTGCTCTACAGTACCTCACTTTTACCAAGCCTGACATTGCGTTTGCTGTTCATCAGGTGTGTCAATTTATGCAGCGTCCTATGGTGGATCATTTTGTGGCTGTGAAACGCATTCTCAGGTATCTTAAGGGCACTCTCTCTGTTGGGATTACTTATCAGAAAGGGTCCTTAGATCTCACAGCCTTCAGTGATGCTGATTGGGCTGGTGATCCTAATGATCGACGATCAACAACTGGCTTGGTTGTGTTTCTTGGTGCCAATCCCATTTCTTGGTCGTCTAAGAAGCAGCAGACGGTGTCCCGATCCTCCACTGAGGCTGAGTACAGGGCTTTGTCTTCGGCATCGACTGAGCTTGATTGGATCAAGCAGCTGCTACAATTTTTACATATTCCACTTCATCAACCTCCTGTTCTTTTCTGCGACAATTTGTCTGCGATTGCATTGTCTTTTAACCCTGTGCAGCATCAGCGCACAAAGCACATTGAAATTGATATGCATTTTGTCCGTGAGAGGGTGGCCAACAAGCAGCTGGAGGTTCAGTTTGTCTCATCACAGGAGCAGTTTGCTGACATTCTTACAAAGGGGCTGAGTTCTTTATTTCTTGCTCATTGTCGCAATCTTAGGCTAGGTTTATGTGCGCCTTTGATTGAGGGGGGATGATATAGTATGAAGTGGAAATGTATGCATACCATGAGTATGCATACATTGCAACACATACATACATAGATTTGGGTATAAATAGCTCACGATAGAGCATGTATTGTGTGTGAAATAAATCAGAAACAGAAATAACAGAATTCTCCTGATTCTCTCTCTTCTCTCTCAAAATATCTAAACACCTTACCTTTACAAATCCACACAAAACGTACACGATAAAAAAACCATAAACGTAAGGGGTGCTGTGAAATGAATATTGAAACAGATGAGTAAATTTGATGCAGGAAAATCTTATCTCTCGCTAAAGAAAAAAAACAAGGAGAGAGGAGAAAATGAAGCCCGCTTACCGGTCATTGCATTTCACCAGCGAGCTCTGCTTCTAACTGTGCAGCGCATCTTCTTGTGGGTTAGAGACAGGTTCTTCAGAAATGATAGCCCCGCTCAAATGAGTTTCGCAAACTTGCAGGATCTACTTGAATTTTCTTAAGAGTATGAGGAATAGTGAGCGGGATCCTCGTTAGCTGCGGGCAATCATTCACAGTAATTTCTTCGAGAGAATTGCATTCAAGTCTTCCAGAGTAAATGCTATTCAAATTTGGTAATTTCTTCAATACCAAAACCTTCAAATTCTCACTTGTGACAGTATGATGGGTCCTTTCCTCTTCATCTGTTCCCATTATCACCCCCATGTTGTGACAATCTTCGACTACAATCACTTCCAATTGGAGGCCAGACAACAACCGAGGAGGGAACAGCACCTTCATTCTGTGACATTTATGTATTACGATCTCTTTGAGAGCGTTAGAGATTCTCGTGGAAAAAGTCAATTCATATGATGGTGCTTCAAAAAGGATTTCTAAGAACATCAAACCATCAAGGTGTAGAATCTCAGGGCTTCCATATCCAAACAATGGACATAAGCTTATTATGTTTTGACAATTCACAATGACTAATTTTGGAAATGAGAATCTGGACAGAAATATTGCATTGTCAATCTTGAGGTCATAAACCCAGGCCTCTTTAACTAGCCGTGACTTCGATTTTGTATAATTTAGATCTTCAAGGCAAAGATCAAGGCCAATTTTTGTTTTATCAATAATGGCCCATCTTATAAAAAATGAGATTGTTACACTGTAAGTGTAGGATTTCCTTGTGCACAAGATTGATATAGGAATAAACATATACCATTGCAAGCCATATAGCCAGATGAAAATGAATATGCCTTTTATACTTGAGTATACTTTGATATCTGATTTTGAATATAAGTAGGGAGTGAATAATTTTTAATATGTATGAAAAATATTATAGTATTTAAATTGCTAATATGCATTAGATTATGCCTCTTAATAATATATATATATATATATATATATTAATTATTATTTTTTGTTACAATAAAATATAATTAATTATTGAATCTAAATTCTTGATATGAGTCAATATACACTTTTGAATTGATAGCTGCTATTTGATTGATGTCATGATTTGAGTTTTGTGAAATGATTATGCTTGTTTGGTTATGATATAAACTAAGGTATGTCAATCAAAATATTCATGCTAATAGGGTAGTGTTAGTTTTTGTGCACATCGTATCTGAAATCCTAGATGGTCAGAGGAGTCACCAAACTGTGTGGACTGATCATCCCATAGTACGGAGCCTCATGCTCATTGTATTTAAATTTTTTGACGAGCTATACCTTATAATATTTTTATTATAACCTATTTGAGAAACCTTTCTGAAAGAACTTAAAATTACATTCAAAAATATATTTCTCATTGTTGTATTATCTTGTATATGTATATTGAACGTTATCTACTCACTGAGTTGATGAACTCACCCTTTCATTTTTTATCATTTTCAGGCTTATAGCTTGTTTGTAGGTCATTTTTGTTGTACTCTCGAAACTTGCTCTTTTGGTTGCAATTGATACTTTTTTTTTTATGTCTAGTTAGTATTCCACAATTATAAAAGTTTATATTTAACTCTTGTATTAAGACAATCAAATTATATTATAAAAATTATTTTGTTATCAATATTGCCTTGAACTCTGAGTAACTTATTTAAAAGATAAGTTCGTATATAAGTTTGGTGTAGCATAGGTATGGAACTTTGGAGGAGGACCATGTCTATGTATCAGTTATGAATCCGAAAATCGGGTCATGACAATATCATTATCATTATCTAAAAAGAGTTTTTTTTGAGATTAATGTCTCATTCATTTATAATTTATTTAAATCATGTTAACAAGATAAATTTCCAACACCAAGCATAACAACACTTTTTTTTTTTTTTAAATTTTGGTTCTTTAATTTAGTTTTCAATTGATATCTCTTTTCTTTAATTAGTCTAACTAGTTTTTAAATAGTAATTAACCTACCTCAAAAGAGTTATTGTAATTTGTTTTAAGTTTTCTTTTCTATTAAATCTTTTATCAATAAGTTATATTTACATGATATACTTATAATAATAAAAATCAATAAACTTTAAAATAAAATAAATAAAAACTAGTCAGCTTCATCCAAGCCACCAATCTAGTCTTCCCTATAAACATATCTTCTCATCCCATCCAAAGTCACAAACTCATTTAAAGCAACCCGTGGGTTCAACGACAGAATATTGAATACTGATTGAAACATTGGTCCGCCACTCTTGATTTTTTCAAAGCAAGACTCTTCCCCCATGCACCCTCGGGTCAATGATGAAGAACATGTAGGCTTCTGGGTTATTTCTGGTCGAGAAGTTCGTGCCGTGCAACAATCTATCACGTTATGCTTAGGTGGAGCATCTTAGTCAAAATTATGAGTGGAAGGGCTTTAATTTAACATACATCATTCACATAAAAATATATTAAAAAAATGCCAAATATATTAAGAAGCAAATTGTACAATTTATGATGAAAAACGCGTGAATAAAAATCTTCATCATTAACATAACAATAACGTCTGAAAGTTTAAGTTCCTTATACTTATTTTTTTCTTCTAATACATTAAATATTGTTAATTAATAAAATCTATAGACATAATAAAAACTAAATAAAAAACGTTAGTACGTGTACTTGTACTTAGGTGGAGCATCTTATTCAAAATTATGAGCTGAAGGGTCACTGGGAATGGCTTCTCATCAGACTATTTTGAGCACTTGTACATTAATTACAAAGAACCTAAAAGAGCTCAGTGTTTCACTGTAGCTCAAGACCCATTCACACTGTAGATTGGGTGTTTGATTCGGTACGTCGCGCGAGTTCATCCATCTTTTTTTTCTCTATTGTGAACAGTGTTTTAATGGTTTTGCCCCTCTAATAGGATAAAAAGCGGTTTCGAACTGAAGGTCACGGATGTAATTGCGCGCGTACAAACCGGTCCACCACAACTCTTTTTTTAATATTTTTAAAATGGCTAAATACGGATATAGCCCCTAATAAGACAAAAATCGGTGAATTAGGCACAGGGGTAGAAAAGTAAATGCCCATTATTTTTTATATTTTTTCAAATACTGTCGACGCGTGCGGGACATGCGACCGACAGTATTCCGCTTCACGTTCTGTTTAGGTGGGGCGTGCAGGCTGATAGGGTGGTAAGAAATGGGCTATCGGCGTCTCTGTCGGTGCGCCTCCGATTGGTCTTCCTCCCGGTGTAGCGCGTTTTGTCACACGGTGGACGTGGAAGCGGCGGTGGCCAGTTAAATCCAGTTGCACCGTTTCTCTCTCTCTTGCACGTAAAAGTACAGAAAAGGCTCCCGGTTTTGGTGCCTTTTCACTTCAGTCCCTTGACTTTTAATTTTGTGCATGGTCCTGATTTCTGCTATATAAGTTTTGATTTTGTTCGATTGGGTCCTTCGATTGCAATTAATTAAATGTTCATTTTTCACTTCGGTCCACCGTCTTTTAATTTCCGAATTAGGTGTAAAAAGCTTAATATATTCGGTACAGAAGTTTCAATTTTTGCATCTTTGTCCTTTAATTGCAAATGATAATAAATGTGATTTTCATTTCAGCTCTTAAACTTTTAATTTTTGATTTTAATCCCTTTATATTTGATTTTCATTTCAGCCCTTATACTTTTATTTTTTTATATTTCTAGAATAATCCCTACTTTTTTCCATGTATATATAAGTGTGCTTAACACAACAACAACAACAACAATAATTGAATTATTTTTCTTACTTACTCTTTTGTTAATGTTTTTTAGTTTTTTTTTCTCCGGATAATTTGATAATTTTTATTGTTCTTACAGTAATAGCAATGATAATTTTTATTTTTATGTTTTTTGTTTTATCTTTTGTTAAAGTTTCTAGCATTTTCTTAGTCTTTCATTTATTTTTGTTTCTTTCATTATTAACATAATAATAATAATAATAATAATAATAATAATAATAATAATAACAATTTAATTGTTTTTCTTGCTTACTCTTTTGTTAATGTTTTTGAGTGTTTTTTTCAGGATAATTTGATAATTTTTATTGTTTTAATAGTAAGAGCAATGACAATTTTAGATTTTAAGACTTCGATACTGCTATTGTTATAATAAGGTGTGTTGAGCTATTTTATTATATTAAATTTTGCATATATAAATATTATATTTTAATTTTGATCCAACAAATCCTATAAAAATTGTTTGCTCAGCCAACAATGTAGAACATATTTTTTTTGAATTTTCAAATTAAATGATTTTTTTAACTAATAATTTTTATTTTTGTTTTATCATCTATTAAATTTTCCCATTCGCACTGTAGACTGGATGTTTGATATGGTGCATCACGCGCGGACGTTTGCCTCTTTTTTTTGCCTGTGATAATTGTCTTTCAAACAGCGCGTGCGGGTTACTCCGACGTCCAAAAACGCCCAACCGACGTCTAGAATGATTTTCAGGCATGTTCTCTTCCCCATGGTGCGGCGCGTGTGACTATACGGTGTCCGTAGACGTGTCAATGGTCGTTTGAAATCCCCCCCATTTCTCTCTCCTCCTGCACAGGCTGACTTCAGCGCAACTGTTTTTTGTCAAATTTCATTTCAGTCCCTGAACGTTGTAATGTGTTTTTCTGGCCCTTATTGCTATTATATAGGTTTTGATTTGTTTCAATTTCGTTATTCAATTGAAATTGATTATATATTGTAGTTTCAATTAGGTCCCCAGTCTTTTAATTTTGCGGATTGGGCTGGAATCCTTAATATTTTTGGTATCAAAGTTTTCATTGATTTCAATTTCATCCTTCCATGCAAATTTATTATAAATCCTTAATATTTTCGGTATCAAAGTTTGATTTTTTTCAATTTTATCCTTCTATGCAAGTTAATTATGGATTTAAGTTTCATTTCGGTCCCAAATCTTTTAATTTCTGATTTTCTGTTAAATTATTTAATTCCAATGTTTGAATTTAATTCAATTTTGTCCTTTAAATTAAATACATTATTGAAAATATGTCAAGTTAATTATATATATATATATTCAACGAATTAAAGTATGTGAGACTAATTATATGTTTTGATATTTATTGAATATTATCGTCTAAAAATATATATAGAGAAAAAAAAATGACCTAGGATTTTTTCTTAAAAAAAAAAATTCAGTATTCTTAAATAGATTTAATATAATAATATGATGAATAAATCTTATAAAATTAAAAAAAAAATTGGCTTCAAATTTTAATTCTATGCTCTTTTGTTTAAGTTTACTTCTTAAAAAAAAAATAACAATATTTTTATTCATAATATTTCAAATCTAATATTACTAGGGGGGAAAACAACTCACAAAATAAAGTTGACAAATTTACCTAGGTTATCTATAATTAAATTTAATATTCAAATAACTAATTTTAGTTTCATTTCGGTCCCAATTCCTTTAATTTCCAGTTTTGTTTTAAATTATTTAATTTCAATATTTAGATTTATTTCAATTTTGTCCTTTAAATTAAATTTATTATATGTGTTTTTTTTATTTCATCCCTTATAATTTGAATCTTGCATTTTATTTTAGTTCCTTTATTTTTTATACATATTTCTTACATAGTTCCTATTTCTGTCCATATTTATATGTATATGCTCTTCGTTTTTCATTCCAATTTTCCTTTATTTCCAATGTTATTGAGTTTCTCTATTTAATGTCCAAATAATGTTTGTTATTATTTCTCTCTTTTTTATTCTTCAAGTTAAGTAATTTCTTTGAATATAGTAATATTTATTTTCTGTTAATATACTTAGGTATTAAATTTTGTAAAAGTAATTTCTGTCCAAATTTGTGAGTTTTATTTTCTTTTAAATATATCAGACTAATTATATATTTTGATATTTATTTAATATTAGAGCTTTAATATATATAAATAACCTAAGTTTTTTTGAAAAAAAATTAATATCATTGTTCTGGAATGCTTTTACTATAATAATATAAAAGTTAAAAAAATATGGAATTTTTTCCCCTACCAATAATTATGGTTTCACCAACATTTATTATTTCCACTTTTATTAAGGTTATTTGTTTTTCATATTTACATTTTAGTTTCTGTTCGTGATCATTTCAAAAATAATTTTATTTGTTTTTTAGTTTTTCGGTTCAAATAATTTCTTAGAATCTAATAATATTTTTTATTTTGTCATTTATTTAGTTTTTTAGTTGCTTTTCTATTAATATTATTAGGTCGTAAAATTTCTTATTATTATAGATAAAACATTCAAAATAATAATAATTATTATTTTTAATATTTTTTCCCTTATCAATATGTGAAACTAATTATACATTTTTATATATATTTAATATCGGCACCTTCATATATGTTTGTGTGTGTGTGTGTGTGTGTGTGTGTGTGTGTGTAAATGATCTTTTTATTATTATTCTAAAATATTTTAAATCTAATAATATGAACAATAAATTTTACAATCAGTTTTCTACATAAATTTTTTTTTAACAGATTTTATTAAAAAGATTTTGGCAATAGCAACATTCAATCACTTTTTGATGGGAAAAAAAATTCCATTTCTAATATATTTTATCAATTATAATTTTGCTGATTAAATTTTAAAATATCAACATACAACAAACATAAAATCAATAAATTTTCTACATAGATAAAAAAAACTCAGCGCATCGCGCGGGCATATCGCTAGTAAAGAAGCTAAAAGAGAACGAAAATTTGAATAGTGTTCCGAATTGTTCACGCACACCCAGCTCCAGTGTGGACTGGGGTGCGTGATCTGCTGTGGTTGGTTTTTTTTTCATGCTTTTTTTTTTAAACCGAGGTATTTGTGGTAGTTTACACGCACCACGACTAATCTCCAGATCCATTTTTTCCCTGTTTTTTTTCCACTTATACATTTTTTTTCTCATGACCGGGGTGTTCAGATTAGCTTACGCGCACAATATTTTTTTTCTCATTGTTATTTAAAAAGGTACTTTCCCCTTAAACTTTCTTTTTTTTATAATCGGGTTTTTTTTTTGTTTTTTAATAAACAGGGACCTTTTTTTTTCATGACCGAGGTGTCTGGGTCAGTTTACACGCACCACAATTTTTTTTCTCATTAATGTTTGAAAAAGTGATTTTTTTTTATAGACTGAGCTTCTATTTTTTTCTAATGACTAGGGTGTCCGGGTCAGTTTACGCGCACCACAATGTTTTTTCTCATTACTGTTTGAAAAAGTGATTTTTTTTATAAACCAGGCTTCTGTTTTTTTTCTAACGAGGCGTCTGGGCTAACTTACGCAAACCACGATTAATCTTTGAACACATTGTTTCTTTAAAAAAATTCTTCCAGTTTTTTTTCAATTATATATTCTTTTTGGTTTTTTTTTATAACCGGAGTGTTCAGGCTAGCTTATGGGCACAACAATTTTTTTCCCATGTATACTTTTTTTTTTTATCTCTAGACCCACATTCTTTTTTACATTTTTTCCTGGTTTTTTCCCCATGTATACATTGTTTTTTGATAACCGGAGTGTCCAGGACAGCTTACGCGCGTCATGAATAATCCCCGAAACCACTTTTTTTTTTACATTTTTTTTATTCTTTTTCCCACTTATAATTTTTTCTTTTATAACCGGGGTATCCTGGTCAGCTTACAGGCACCACAACTATTATTTTATAGAATGGCTAAAGGAGATCGCAATTTCAAACAATAATTAACGGTTATTTCAACTGTGGTTTTCGCTTTTCATTACTATTTGAAAAAAAAAACCCTCTTTTTTTTATATATATCTTACATAATTCTTATTTCTGTCCATGTTTATATGTATATGCTCTTAGTTTTTGTTTGCAATTTTTTTTAATTCCACTATTATGAAGATTTTTTTTAATGATGAAATTTTAATTTGTATTGGTAATCATTTAAAAAATAATGCTTGTTATTATTTCTCTTTTTTTTATTCTTCAAGTTAAGTAATTTCTTTAAATATAATAATATTTATTTTTTGTTAATATTGTTAGGTATTGAATTTTCTAATTAGTATAGATAAAACATTCAAAATAATAATAATTATTATTTGTAAGTTTTATTTTCTCTTAAATATATCAAACTAATTATATATTTTGATATTTATTTAATATTAAAGCCTTAGTATATATAAATGACCTAAGTTTTTTTGAAAAAAAAAATTAATATCATTGTTCTGAAATACTTTTAATATAATAATATGAAAGTAAAACAATTATTGGAATTTTTTTCTCTAACAATAATTATGGTCTCAACAATTTTTATTAATTCCACTGTTATTAAGGTTATTTTTTTAATGTTTACATTTTAATTTCTGTTCGTTATCATTTCAAAAATGATATTTTCTATTTTTTTCTCTTTTTTTATTCTTCTGTTCAAATAATTTTTTAAAATCTAATAATATTTTTTTAATTTTATAGTTTATTTAGTTTTTTAGTTGTTTTTTCTTAATATTGTTAAATTTTAAAATTTTTCTTATTATTATAGATAAGACATTCAAAATAATGATAATGATTATTTGTAATATTTTTTTCCTTATCAATATGTGAGACTAATTATATATTTTGATATGTATTTAATATCAGAACCTTAATATATACATATACTTATATATATATATATATAAATGACCTATTTATTATTATTCTACAATATTTTTAATATAATAATATGAGCAATAAATTTTACAATCAGTTTTCTACATATAAAAAAAATCATTTCTAACAGATTTTATCAAAAGATTTTTGACACTAAAAACATTCAATCACTTTTTGATGGGAAAAAAAACTCATTTCTAATAGATTTTATCAATTATAATTCAATGATTAAATATTAAAATAGCAAAATACAACACACATAAAATCAATTAATTTTCTTTATAGATAAAAAAACTCAGCATATCGATGCAGGTAAAATCGCTCGTACAAAATTGACAGGAAAAAAAACAAGCAAGTACTACGCCAAACTTTACACATAATCCATGAACGTAACTCACACAACAATTTCCTTTACTAAGTGTAGTGTTTTGAAATTTTTAAAAAGGAAAATACACGAATGCCCTTAGTGGCTTAGAATTAGGTTAAGGGTGTTGTAGTAATTGTACAAGCTAGTAAATATAAATAGAATAGAAAAGAAAAGAAAAAGAAAACAAAAAAAAGAAAGAAATAGATCTGAAATTAGAGAGAGAATCGAAAGAGAGAAAAAGAAAGAAGAAGAAGAAGGGAAAAGAGGGAAAGAGAAGAGGAGGAGAAAAAGAAGAAGGAGAAATAGTTATTAAGGTAATGTGTATGTTTTATTATGTATAAATGTGATTATTAGCTATGATTTTGCTTGTATTGATTGTTAGGGTTTGATAATTTTATTTGGGTTTGATTGATGAATTAAGAGAGATGTTAAGGGTTGAATGTGTTGGGTAATGGGTTAATTAGTTTGATTGTAGATGATTTTGAAGTTTTGAGATGTTTGGTTTAAGAAAATATTGAGAAAAATGGTGAAATAATGTTGAGAAATTCGAAAATCCCTTGCTGGAAATCTGGGTTAAGGTTGAAGATGATGAAAAATTCATTTTGGTCCTTTTTGGTGAAAACTACAGTTTAGTCCCCAAACTTTGAAAAATTTCAGTTTGGTCCCTGGAGTGAAATTGAAGATTCTGGACAGAATTGAGGATGAATTATGGACAAGATTTTAGGATAGCTATGAATTTATGAAGTGTTCAATTTAGTCCTTCAATTTGATAAAATTACAATTTGGCCCTAAAAACATAAGAAAATTTCAGAATGGTCCCTAAGAGAAATATTAGTATTTCAGATTGGTTTGATGGATAATTGAAGCTCATTTGATGGATTAATATCAATTTTTCAAATTGTGTATTTTGGAATTAGATTTCGGAAGAAACCTTTGTTTTAGGTTTTTGCGAAGAAATGGATAGTTTGATTCAAAAACACATAGGATTATGATTTGAACTCTTAGATATGTTATTAAAAGTATTTTACTTCTTTTGAGTCATTTTTGAGTATGTCATCTTTTATATATTCAGATAATACCGATATTCTACCCGCGGGACATCAGTAAAGTTTCATCAACATTCTGCTTTTGGAACTTGTCTGCTTTTGAGTCCGGTGAGTGGATAACATTTAATATGCATGAGAAATAGTATAAATATTTGAATTTGCTAGTATGAATTGGATTATACTTTTTGATAATATACACCTTGATTATATTCTTGATACGATAAAGCATGATCATTTGTTGAATATACGTTCTTGATATGAGCCTATATCTGTTTGTGAATTGATAGCTCCTCATTTGATTGATACCATGAGTTGAGCCTTGAGATATGAATATGTTTGTTTGATTATAAGATATACCTATGGTATGCCAGTCAGAATACCCATGCTAACAGGGTAGTGTTAGCCTTTGTGCACATCGTATCTGAAACCCTAGTTGGTCGGGGGAGTCACCAACCTATGTGGACTGATCATCCCACAGTACGGAGCCTCATGCTCATTGCATTTTGATTTTCTGACGAGTTTTACCTATACATTCTTGTTATGACCTATTTGAGAAATTCCTTGTAAGAACATTGAGCTAATTTGATATTATACTTCTCTTTGTGTATTATCTCGTATGTGTATATTAGATATTATCTACTCACTGAGTTGTTGAACTCACCCCCTCATTATTCATTATTTTCAGGGTCGTAGCTTGCTAGCAGGTCATTTTTGTCCTACTCTGGGAACCTGCTATTTTGGTTGTAGTCGACACTTTTGTTCTTATGTCTAGTTAGTGCTCCACAATTATAAATGTATATAATCAACTCTTGTATAAAGACAATCAAATTATGTTATAAAATTTACTTTGTTATTTCCGTTGCGTTGAATTTTGAAAGTTAAATGTTAAGTTTGTGTGAGTTTGGGTTCGCATAGGTGTGGAACCTTGGAGGGGGACCATGCCTATGTGCCGGTCACGGATCCGGGAATCGGGTCGTGACACTAAGGCCCCGTTTGTTTCCCGGAATTCACTTTCTGGGAAACTACTTTCCAAACTTTCCTGTGTTTGTTTGCCTTCTGGAAAGTTGGTCAACGGAAAACACTTTCCGGTCAACGGAAAACACTTTCCAATCAAAGAAAAATTTGCCTTGGTTTTCAGGAAAGTATTTTCCGGAAAATTTGGATGGAAAACACTTTCTGGAAGTTGTGAAAAATTTAGAAATGTCATTATTTGTTGATTATATCAAATTTGATCCTTAAACTTTTGATTGCTATATATAATTTGTTTTTGAATATTTATTTTTCAATTCCATCTCTTAAAATTTAATTTTTATATTAATTTTGGTCCTTATTTTTATAATTGCTATTTGCTTTTTTCTTATCATTTTTTTATTGAAATTTTTTATCTATCAAATTTGGTCCTCATTTTTTTTATTGTTACTTATTTTATTTGAAATAATTTATGAAATGTTAATTATTATTATTTTAATTTATTCACCTTTCATTTTTTTTAAATTTTTAGATTTGATCTCTATTATTTTGATTATTATTATTTTTTTAGATAATTTATGAAATTATATTTTTTTTCAATTTGATTATCATTCAACTTTTTAATTTGTAAAATTTGTTCCTCATTATTTTAATAAACTTGAAAAAAAAATTAATTTATTAATAAATTATTTTCCAGTTCATTTTCCATAACACAAACAAACAATGGAAAGTGTTTTCCAGTTCATTTTCCATAATACTGCCAAACATCGGAATTCACTTTTCAGGAATTCAGTTTCCCCGGAATTCACTTTCCAAAAGAAAACCATTTTTCCAGCAAACAAACGGGCATAAAATATGATATTGCTGAAAAAAGTAAATTTCTGATCACTCTATTTCTGAGATGGCTGCCAGCTCTTGGTGGCGGCGTCTCGCTGGCATGCGGTGGCCTGCACTGGTTCTCTTAGGGACAGTACTGGAGCTAAAAGGATCAGGAGGCCTTGTTAAGTTTTCTCCTTCCCCTTCAAGCATCTGGACAACAGTTTTCATGGAAGGACGCTCTGCTGGGTTCCACTGAATACACCATAGTCCCACAATTGCTAGTTTCTTTGCAGTTTTAGCATCTTCTTCTCCATCAATATGAAACCGCAGGTCTTCTTCTGTTTCTAAGAGATTATAAATCCATTCCGGGAAGTATATCTGGTCTCCATTTTCTGCTGTGTCATCCACGTTCTTCCTTCCCCCGACCATTTCCAACACCAACATACCAAAGCTGTAAACATCTGATTTAGAGGAGACATTCCCGAAGTTCCTGGAGAACACTTCTGGGGCAATGTAGCCAACAGTCCCCCTCGCAGTCGTCATGGAAATAGCACTTTTATCCCTGGAGCACAGCTTAGCCATCCCAAAATCAGAGATTTTGGGATTGAATTCGTTGTCGAGAAGGATATTCTGTGGTTTGATATCAAAATGGAGGATTCTTTGATCACACCCCTGGTGAAGATATTCAATCCCTTTGGCTATGCCTAGAGCAACACGATTCAACCTTTCCCAGCCAAGGAAATGGTTCCTTGAGTCTGCCGAGGATATGAACTTCTGTAATGAATCATTTGGCAAGTAGTCATAAACCAGAGCTCGCCTAAATCCATCAGCACAGAAACCGATCAAGCGAACCACATTGACATGGTGAATCCTCGCCATCGTTCCCACTTCGTTGATGAACTCCTCCCCTTCTCCGATGGAATTATTGAGGAGCTTCACAGCTACTGCAATTTCATTGCTTAGCTTTCCTTTAAACACGGTGCCATAAGCTCCTTGGCCCAATTCATCCTTGAATTGATTTGTGATCCTCTTGAGATCAGCATACGAGTACCTGGTGGGATTCAGTGTTCTGTAATCATCCAAAAACACCTCAACCCTGGCTTGATATTCTCTGTGTGTTTTATCGTTGCTGTAGGCGCGGTAGAGAGCAATAATCACCATAGCAAAAAGGGGCAATCCTAAAATCACACCTGCATATCAACATTCCGAATCAGAAAACTCTGTTTTTTTCCGGGAAGTAATGTAAAAATCGAGATGGAGATTTGAGCAGACAACTAACCAGTAATCAGCAGCTTTCGCCTCACACCTGTAAGGGATTGAGTAGTTGTTCAAATGCCAATTATTAATTTGCAAGGAGCAAGAAACATGAAAGAATATGAAAGAAAGAAAGAAAAGCATGCCTTTACTGTGCTTGAGAACGGCATAGCATTCAGCTTCAGAAGATCCACAAGTTGGATTGAACCAAGAAATAGTAAGGCGGTAATTTTCTTCGCGCAACATACCATATGGAATTCCATAAATGTTGTACATCTTGGTACAAGATAATAAACCAGAGTCACTAATGGTATCATATGATTCAACGGCATAAACGTCATGGTTAAAAGCACTCAGACATGGGATTTTATACCCGTACGAAGACCGTTTCTCATTAGAAGAACAATTGAACAAGGTCCAATCATTCCACCAATCATTCTTAATTTGAAAGTGAGAAGCCCCTAAACTGAAGTTTAAACGTTTCCTTGGAAAGCAACCAAGAGGATCCCTTGCATAAATAAGTCGAAGTCTGTAGTCAATTTTTTCTATGAGGAGACTCACTCCAGTTGGCAACTCCAGCACTGTACTGTTGTCATCGGAGCAGGATAGATCAAACCCACAGTGGTCTGGTTGGTCGTCCTTGATTCGGAAAGGAAATCGGATGTCGGGGCCACGGTTTCCACATGATCGTGTGCAATTCAAGCCTGCTCCATGGCCGGCTACGAAGAGAACGAACAAGACGTAGAACAGACACGCAACCATTTCTGATGAATAATTCGTCCTCTCCTCACTCCTTTTAAGATTTTATCTGTATGTGCTTTACATTGTAGTCTATATATTTAGAATATATATATTTACTACATCTAGTGTGTTGCTCCTCCCTTTGATAGTTTTGAAATGTCGTTGGTTGATTTTTATTTAAAAATACATTAAATAATATATATATATATATATATATATATATATATATATATATATATATATCTGATATCTTGGTCGGTTTCTATGAATAAAAATTAGCTATCCAGATTCTCTTCAGTTTTTAAAAATTTAAATTGTTACGTGATATTATAGGATATAGTTTATATTATTTTCTAACATATATTCTCAAATAAAAACTTTTTAAATTTGAAATTGCATATAAATTCACTCTATTATGTATTTAATTGTTATTAAATAAAATAAAAATAATAAATTTTAAATATGATCATTATATCAACAAAACCCTTTTGAACTGATAGGCGAGAAGGTTATTTACGGTCGCGCTCTTAGTGCTTATGATGGATGCGAAATTCTCAACCAGAAATAACTAATAAGAAGCGTATACTCTTCATCCTATCCCACGACTCTGACATTTCAAAGCACGACAAGGTAGCCGTCTCCTCCTCCACCTCTCAATGCATTATCAATAGCTTCCACTCCGAAGCTCGAAAGTTTGTCAGAGAAAAAGGAAAAGGAAATACAAAATCTGGACTGTCCTCAAGGCTTGGAGAATAGTTTGTGCAGAAATTGTGTATCACTTCAGCCTTCCCCATGTTTAGAGGAATGAACCTCCTCTCTGCTTGCTACATAGCCTTTCTTTTACAGCTATTAGTCCTCCAGACTTGCCATTCTAGCAACATCACTACTCCCTGCACGCCATCTTCATGCGGCAGGATCCAAAACATAAGCCACCCTTTCAGGCTAGACACTGATCCACAAAACTGCGGAAACTATAATTATAATCTGACTTGCGAGAACAATAATTCTGCAGTATTATACTTGTATTCAGGTAAATACTACGTGCAGGCAATCGACTATGGTAACTACACAATCCGTGTAGTTGATGCTGGTGTGCAAGATAATTGCTGCTCCATCCCTCGTTATTCTTTGGCACCTGATAACTTCAGTGAAGGAGATCCGTACAGACTGTATAACTACAAGGGAGAGCTGCAGGACGTAAGTGAAGATTCCATAGACTATTGGCCCGGACGGTTTACCCCCGCACTATCACAGCCTATGGTTTTCATGAGCTGTAAAAATACGGTGGATTCTCCTCTTTATGTGGACACAGCTCACAACGGCCTTAACTATGGATCAGTAAATTATCCCAACTCTTCTCTTATGACTCATTCGAATTATGTGACTCATGGGGGCATGAATGCCTCGGATTTGAAGGAACTGTGCAGCATAGAGAGAATATTTTTGCTTCCAAAGAAGAACTACACAGACAAGTCCTTTGAAGAGATACACAATGACCTTGCATATGGGTTTGAGCTTTCATGGTACAACTTCTACTGCGGAAAATGCAAAAGGGGTTGCTACCTCAACAGTACTACAGACCGTCGTCAATGCTTTATTGGTATGTAGCACTTGATGGTTAAGTTGCATCAGATTTTTTCTATAAGACCAAATATAACTTGTGATTTGTGGCGGTTTCATACTTTGACTTCACTTGTTCAATTTTAATTTTTTGGGGCATGAGCACTATATATATTGGACTGTCACCAGATGTTCATGTACAAATTTTGTCCATCCATTACCTGTGGATTCTACTATAGTGGACTGATCATAAGATTCATTCATGTTCATATGGTAAAATCTGATTATAATGTGGTTTAAGGTGGTTGGACAGATTCATTGGTCTTTTGCAATTACAGGTTTGACATGGTGAAACGTTTGGTTCATCTTAGCTTGACCATGGATATACATTAGTTCAAGTCACTTATTTAAATTGTGTGCTCTTATCTATTTTCTTTCGCATTTACTGTTTCCTATCTTATACTTTTACAACTCGTTTTTTAACCTAAATTCTCGACAGATTTTGATGAAAGTTTCTGGCAACGTCTACTCGACAGTACAGTGGGAGGTGCGAGTTCCCTTCTGCATCTCACCTCTTTTGTGGTGTTCTTAAGTGTTTCTTTAAACGACATGTTTGTGAAATAAGGATTGTTGTTTCTTGAATGGTATTTGTAATTTTGTTCACCATTTTCTGCAGTTTACCTCATCTCTACTCTCGTATATGGATCCACTTTATTTGGTAAGAGATTCCTTTACTTCTTTAGTTTCGCGAGAAATTTCTAGTGGAGAACAAATAAGGTCTCAAAAATTGATTGTTTTTTGGGAATTTTCTACACAGCACTACTTCACGGGCCAATATGTGTTTGTGGGAGTCCATGTGTGTTTATATTTCTGATCTACAAATGGCGAAGGAGACATTTATCAGTATACGATACAGTTGAACAATTCCTACAGAGTCACAACAACCTGATGCCAGTAAGGTATTCCTACTCAGATATCAGGAAGATAACCAGAGATTTCAAGGACAAATTGGGTGAGGGAGGCTTTGGTTGTGTTTACAAAGGAAAGCTTCGCAGTGGACGTTTTGCAGCAGTAAAATTGTTGGGCAAATCGAAAGCTAATGGACAAGATTTCATTAATGAAGTTGCTACCATCGGAAGGATTCACCATACTAATATTGTGCAGCTAATCGGTTTTTGCGCTGAAGGATCAAAGCGTGCTCTTGTATATGATTTCATGCCTAATGGATCTCTTGATACTCACTTATTTTCTCGAGAAGGATCCATCTCTTTAAGCTGGCAAAAACTGCATCAAATTTCCCTTGGAGTGGCTCGTGGTATCGACTATCTTCATTTAGGCTGTGACATGCAAATACTACATTTTGATATCAAGCCTCACAACATTCTTCTCGACGACAATTTCTCTCCAAAAGTTTCTGACTTCGGGCTCGCTAGGTTGTACCCAACAAATGGCAGCATCACGTCTCTCACTGCAGCAAGGGGCACAATAGGATACATGGCTCCAGAATTGTTCTACAAAAACATTGGACGCGTCTCATATAAAGCTGATGTTTATAGCTTTGGAATGCTGCTGCTGGAAATGGCAGGGAAAAGGAAGAATCTAAATGCTTTGGCAGAAAACTCGAGTCAAATCTACTGGCCACATTGGGTTCATGACCAAGTATCCAATGGAAAGGCCATAGAAATCGGAGATGATGCCACAGAGGAAGAAAGTATGATAGTTAAGAAGATGGTGATGGTTGGATTGTGGTGTATACAAATGAAACCTACGGATCGGCCTACAATGAAAAATGTCCTGGAGATGCTTGAAGGAGATTTGGAAAACCTGCAATTGCCTCCTATACCAGTTTTAAATCTAGATGAGACGCCAACAAACATTGGAGGAGAGTCATCATCATTGTCAGGTGATTCTACCGAATCAATCAGTTTGGTTGAAAATCGTTCCTAAGTGATTTGACTTGTAATGCTCCTCCCACATCCAGGGAAAATATGTTCTGTATTGTGTTATACACCATATAAAACGATTTCAGGCTTAGGAATTAGCTACAGCTTGCATGTTCCTTCGGTTTGGTCTGTATAATCACCATAGAAATATGTTTTGTATTGTGTTTAACAATCCGATCTCCACTCTCTTCAATAAAAAAAGGTCGTTTCTTCTGATTAATTTGATAGCACAATTACTAAATAGTGAGGCTATGCTTGAGGATTGATAGGAATCAATTCAGGCCCAGCTCTTTCACACCAGACCAAATTGCATCATTTTACAATGATTTTGAAGAACACAAGAGTCAAGTATTTAGACCTTTGTGTTGGTACTTAAATTCTTAGAAACATTTAGATTGATAATTGTGGTTTATTTTGTGAATAATCGGGTAGTCCATTGATTTGAAAATGTAAATAATTATTAGCATTAAGCTACAGACACGCATATATGAATTTTCATTCAAACAAAAGAAGGGGATACTTCTTTGACAGTCATAGTTGTCAGCGAGGATGGTGCATCCTCCATTAGAACTGTTACATGTTCTACAAGTCTCCCCAAATTGGCTAAACTGTGAAGTTTGAACCACCTTATTCTGTTCTCCAGTAGTTTGCCTATGCTGGACGTCGTGGATGAGAGATTCTACAGAAGCTACGTCCTTAATAATGAATGATACATAATCTTCATCCTGTGAAGCTGACTCTAGTAAATAAATTTACCAGGGATAGGCAATCTGATTCCAACACCACTCTCACAAAACCTGTCTGATGAGCTACGAGGAGTCCGTGTAAAGCCGGCTTAGCTTCACCAAGAATAACAGATAACTGTTGTTGAGCGCAATCTGGAGCACATCTGCTGCTTTTATCCGGACAAGGGTTGAGATTTCTCAACCAGGCCAACGCTATCATAACTTCCGTTCTCCCATCATAAATTCAATATTAGAAATGGAATTTCATTATTTTCTTATTTTTTTTCCTTGACTCTTTAGTTAAAGTTTTATTGGTTTTCAACTTAGCATTTAATCAAAGTTTATTTTGTTGAATTTCTTTTTAATTTGATCCTAATTGTTTTGATTTTTTTCAAATATCCAATAAAATTGATTGCTTACTTGGATTGACATTTGGAAAGTTGATTTCTATCTGCCTACAAGATTCATTCATTTACGCATAGAAGAAAGGTTCCATAAACAGCATGACATTTTGTGCTTATTTTAGTCCTGATAGTATCCATTAATGTCTTGTGCTATGATACCAAAAAACAAAACAATCCCTAAATATCATAGTCTAAATATTTTTTTTTAAATTTTTATGGGTAATTACAGAATGTTCACAAGTCAAATGCATTTCTAAACACAGGATTATGTGAGAGATCATCCTAGAGAGGAAAAGATCCATATTACACTCTGCAATTTACAGCTGAAGATGCATGGATTTTGGAGAGTGGGTGGGTGCCAATGCCTTCTGGTCTACGTTCAGCGCCATGAAAATCGATCCAGCTTCAGCAGTTGCACAGTGCCATATCCTGAACAAGCCGAGAGGAGCTAATCACTGCAAAACAGGATTATAAAACCATAAACGTAATGGGCGATGTGAAATGAATATTGAAACAGATGAGTAAATTGTTGAAGTTTTGATTTTGTGTTTGATTGTGTTTATTTGATGATTTGCAGGTTGCTTGTTGTTTTGGGAGAGAAAGAAGGGAGGAATTTTGTACTTCGAGAGCAGAGGATTTTCAGAAGAGAAAAATTGCAGCAGCAGGTAAGCGTTCTTGTATTTCTTGTTTGAATCCTTGATCTTTATTAATTTTGCAATTGACTCCCACACTTTATGCATGTATACCCTTCCCCTTTTATACTAGTTACATTTTGGTACCCTAACTGACACAAATTGAATGCAACTAATTTCCAACTAATTACAACTGAAATCAACAAACAATTAACAACTAATTAACCAATTAACCAACTACCCGATTATCTCAACATTCCCTCCCTTAAACTGCACAGTTTACAATCTTTGACATGTCACATACTCCCAGTTGCTCTCTCAACTTTGTAAAGGTGTTAAGTTTCAAGGGCTTGGTCATGATGTCAGCAACTTGTTCCTGTGAGCTACAATACTTCAGTTCTATCTCTCCATCCTTTGATAAATCGCGAAGAAAATGATACCTGACAGCTATGTGCTTGCTCCTTCCATGCATCACTGGATTCTTTGACAATTTTATGGTAGAACAATTATCATAATAGATGGCGCAACTCTTTTGATCCCAATTCAGCTGCTTGAGAACCCTTTTCATCCATATGGCTTGACATGCACACATTGCCGCAGAAATAAATTCGGCTTCCGTAGTTGAAAGAGTAACTATTGCTTGCTTCTTCGAGCTCCAAGCAACAGCACCAGAACTCATCATGAAAACATACCCAGATGTACTTCTTCTATCATCCAGATCACCAGCATAGTCACTATCTGAGTAACCAATAAGACCCTCAGTCCATCCTTTCTTCTGATAGCAAGCTCCCAACTCAGTAGTACCCCTCAAGTACCTTAAAATTCTCTTCACAGCCATCATGTGCAATTCGGTGGGTTTCTCCATATACCTGCTTACCAGACTCATCACATACATTAAGTCAGGTCTAGATACCGTCAAGTACATTAAGCTTCCAATCATCTGCTTATACTGGGTTGAGTCGACTCTGATTCCTCCTTCATCCTTTGTCAACTTACAACCAGGTACCATAGGAGTTTTGGTGGGATTACTATTTTCCATCCCGAATTTCACCAGTATTTCTTGTGCATACTTTCTTTGACTCATGTAGATGCCATAGCTGTTTTGGACTATTTCAACTCCTAAAAAGAACTTCATCTTCCCCAAGTCCATCATATCAAACTCATTCATCATTGACCCTTTAAAGTCATTAAGCAGCACATCATCATTGCCTGTGAATATTAAATCATCCACGTAAATACTCACAATCAGCACCTTCCCTCCTTTGATCTTAGTGAACAAAGTGTGCTCACTTGGACATTTCTCAAACCCTTCTTTGAGAAAATATGTCTCGATTCTACTATACCAGGCCCTTGGGGCTTGTTTCAGCCCATACAACGCCTTTTTGAGCTTCAACACTTTTCCTTCCTCTCCTCTCTTTATGAACCCCTTTGGCTGTTCAACATACACATTCTCCTCCAACTCCCCATGTAAGAAGGCACTCTTGACATCCAATTGATAGATGTTCCAATGATTGCATGCTGCCACTGCCATAATCATCCGTATGGTATCCCATCTTGCAACCGGGGCGAATACTTCAGTGTAATCTATACCATGTCTCTGAGCATACCCTAACACAACCAACCGAGCTTTATGTTTATCCACCTCACCCTTTTCATTTAATTTGGTCTTGTAGATCCACTTCACCCCTATAGCTCTGGTCTGCTTTGGTAACTCAGTCAGAACCCAAGTGTTGTTCCTTTCTATAGCTTCTATGTCATTTGCCATAGCTTTCTTCCATATGGGATTTATGGCTGCTTCCTCATATGTTCTAGGATCACCAGCTTCAGTATACATAACCATGTCCTGGTCCTCCTCATTTTCAGATAAACCCTCTCCTGACACATGGTCCTTCATCCATGCTGGTTCTCTACTCACTCTCCCTTGTATCCTGCTAGATACGCCAGTATCCCCACTCTGCATGTAAGTGGTATTCTGTTCCACTTCCACCTCATCTGAAAGAGAGCCATTTACAACATTTTCTTCTCCAATCTCTGCTGTGTGATCACTATCATTGGCTGCACCAGTTGTTGCCCCTGCTGCAGCATCATTTTCAACCCCATTTACATCACTAGTCTCATCTTTCTCATCCTCTCCCCACTCCAATGTACTGCTTCTTGGTTCAGTTTCAGTTCTTCCCCATTTCCAGCCCTCGTTTTCATCAAATACAACATCTCGGCTTATGACAATCTTCTTGGTTACTGGATTGTACATCCTGTAGGCCTTGGACTCCTTGCTCAGCCCAAAATGCACACATTTTGTGCTTTTATCATCCAGTTTCTTCCTTTGCTGATCCACATTGTGCACATACCCAATGCACCCAAACACCTTGAAAAAATCCACTGATGGTGTGATGTTTTTCCATGCCTCTTCGGGTGTTTTTTCCTTTAAAGCCAATGTAGGACTTCTGTTTAGCAAAAATACTGTCCAATTCACAGCCTCGGGCCAGAATTCTCTCGGAACCTCCCTTTCAACTAGCATGCTCCGGGCCATATTCATAATTGCCCTATTTTTCCTCTCTGCGACCCCATTTTGCTGGGGTGTGTATGCAGCTGTGAGCTGCCTGCTGATCCCATGGTTCTCACAGAATTTGTTAAAATCCTGAGAGTTAAACTCTCCTCCCCAATCTGTCCTCAAGCAGCAGATGCTCTCCCCTACTTCCTTCTCACTCAACACCTTAAATCTCTTGAAAGCCATCAAAGCTTCTGACTTTTCAGCAATGAACTGCACCCAAATCTTCCTGGTATGTTCATCTATAAAGGTGATTAGATACCTCTTATTGCTGAGAGATACTGGAGTTATTGGCCCACATATATCCGAATGAACCAGCTGCAACTTCTTAGCAGCTCTCCACTCACTTTGTTTCGGAAATGGGTCCCTATGTTGCTTCCCAATCATGCACCCCTCACACAATTTAGCAGGGGCTGTCAGCAGTGGCAGCCCCTTCACCAATTTTTTTATCATGCAAGGTCTTCAACCCTTTGTAACTCAAATGCCCATAACGGCAATGCCACAACTGTGCTTCTTCATCAGCAGCAGTTTTAAAACACACATGCTCACTAGAGGTTATAGATGCCAACACTACAAACATTCTATTCATAGACATCTCACTTTTCATTATCAATCCCCTAGATGGGTGAAATAATTTGCACACATTATCTCGAATGAGAATTGCTAGCCCCCTCTCTTGCAATTGGCCTATACTTAGCAAGTTGTTTCTTAGTTCGGGAATATAATAGACTTGGGTAATGATTTGAGTTACCCCTTCAACCCTCATTCTAATACTCCCTATTCCCATTACACCCATTCTAGCATTATTTCCCAACTTAACAGATTGTCTAAAACCTTCATCAATATCTACAAACCACAATTTATTCCCCGTCATATGATTACTACAACCGGAGTCTAGAAACCATACCTCGTCTCTTCTAGCATTGTGCAAATCAACATGAGTCATAAGCAGCAGCTCCTCCTCTTCCTCCAGCTCAGCATAATGTGCTCCTCTCTCCCATTCTGGACATTCAAACTGAAAGTGTCCCAGTTTATGGCATTTATAGCATTTTGTCAACTCCTTATTGAGCTGATATCTTCCCCTGCCTCTACCCCGACCTCGGGTTCCCCTGGCAGCACTAAAACCACCCCCTCTGTATGAATTAAAAAAACCCCTGCCCCTGCCATGGGTTGGTTTTTCCTCATACGCAACCTTGAGGGCTTGTTCCTCCTCTCGGTACTCAAACATCCTTTGTTCATGCACTAACAAACTACCATGCAATTCATCTATACTCATAGTATCTAAATCATTCGATTCTTCAATTGAGCATACTATGTAATTGAATTTTGCAGTCATAGTTCGTAAAATCTTACCAACTATTACACTTTGTTCCATCTTTTCTCCATTGATGCGCATTTTATTCACCACTGTCAAAGTGCGAGAGATGTATCTGTCCACTCTCTCCCCTTCCTTCATACTCAACAGCTCAAACTCTCTTCTTAGGGCTTGTAGCTGAGCTCTGCGCACCTTGGTTGACCCTTGGTATTTCTGCTTCATAGACTCCCAGATTGCCTTTGATGTGCCTTTGTCAAGGATCGTCTCCATAATCTCTCGGTCTATTGCCTGGAATAGGCAATTTTTGATCTTCAAGTCCTTGAGCTTAGCTTCTTCCATAACCTTTCGTTGAGCCTCACTTGCAGTCGTTCCCCTTGGTACGGTTGGGACTCCTTCTTCTACCAAGGTCCATAATTCTTTACTCCTGAGAAAATTCTCCATCATCATCGACCAGTGGTCATAGAAACCGTCGAATCTCGGAATCGCAGCTTGCACAAACTTGTCTGCGTTGTTAAGCATTTTCTCTCAGTTTTCACTTCTTCTTCTAGAATCTCAGGTTTCTCTTCTCCTTCAAAACACTGGTTTTCTTCTCAGAAACACTCACAGAAACACTCACCTCTCTCTCTTCTCTTGGTGTTTCTCTCACTCTCGGTGTTTCTCTCACCTCTCACTCTTGGTGTTTCTCTCACTCTCTGCCTGAAGATCCACGGACTGCGGTGGTCGTCGGTCGTGGAGCTTCGGTTTCAATTCAACCAAGGATTCCTTCGATTTCTACACTTCTTGATCGTCGCAGGAAAAATCAACAAATCTTGAATTTCTTCTAACTCAGAAGCTTCAAATCAAGACCTCTTTCTTCGCAGCTTCTTGATGTTCAAATCGATGAGTGAATGAACAGATTCGATGAGCAGAATTTCTGCAAAAATTGAATTTTCCTTTCTACAAAAATCGAATTTTCCCCTTTCTCACTCTACCTTTCCCTTTTCAGAGCTTCTCTCTCCCCGTCCCTTTTATATGGGCTCTGATACCATTTGTTTGAATCCTTGATCTTTATTAATTTTGCAATTGACTCCCACACTTTATGCATGTATACCCTTCCCCTTTTATACTAGTTACATTTTGGTACCCCAACTGACACAAATTGAATGCAACTAATTTCCAACTAATTACAACTGAAATCAACAAACAATTAACAACTAATTAACCAATTAACCAACTACCCGATTATCTCAACATTTCTTGCATTTCAATTGTTTGTTTATGCATGTTTACAAATTCAATTTCGTTTTCTCTTCTTTACTTCTACAATTAGTTACATAATAACAGAAACTGTAATGAACTATTACAAACTCTATATTAACAGTTAACTGCCTTTTTTGCTTCTTCTTTACTGTCAATGCACTTCCAACTCTTCTGCATTTGTCTTCTTGATAATCCAGCTCAGCAGCTTAACTTCCAACATATATTTGATGCAGAAAAATCTTATCTCTCGCTAAGAAAAAAACAAGAAGAGAGGAGAAAATGAAGCTTGCTTACCAGTCATTGCATTTCACCAGCGAGCTCTGCTTCTAACTGTGCAGCGCATCTTCTTGTGGTTAAGAGACAGGTTCTTCAGAAATGAGCCCACTCAATTGTTGTAAGAATTCATAATTCGATTAATTCTTGTATATTCAGTGTGTTCTTCCTCTTACAATTGAGACATAATTTATAGATAAATTCCTAGACTAAAATAGCTAGAATAAATGTTACTTTTCTTGTTACTTAATAGGTAATTAACGGCCATATTTAACACTCCCCCTCAAGTTGGAGCATAGATATTTATCAAGCCCAACTTGTCAATTGCATCATAGAACGCCCTTCCGGAGACTGCCTTTGTGAGAATATCGGCTAGCTAATCTTCAGACCGGACAAACGGAAGTTGTATAATTCTAATTGCATCCCTAATGACATAATAACTTCAGATTAATAGTAATGAATGGTGTTAAAGCTTAAGTATTAAATATTGTACTATAATATTTTTTTAATTACAGAATGTTCACAAGTCAAATGCATTTCTAAACACAGGATCATGTGAGATATCATCCTAGAGAGGAAAAGATCCACATTACACTCTGCAATTTACAGCTGAGGATGCATGGATTTTGGAGAGTGGGTGGGTGCCAATGCCTTCTGGTCTACGTTCAGCCCCATGAAAATCGATCCAGCTTCAGCAGTTGCACAGTGCCGTATCCTGAACAAGCCGAGAGGAGCTAATCACAATAAATCACTGCAAAACAGGATTCCAAAACCATAAACGTAATGGGTGCTGTGAAATGAATATTGACACAGATGAGTAAATTTGATGCGAAAAAATCTTATCTCTCGCAAAGAAAAAAAACAAGAAGAGAGGAGAAAATGAAGCTTAGCGAGCTCTGCTTCTAACTGTGCAGCGCATCTTCTTGTGGGTAAGAGACAGGTTCTTCAGAAATGATAGCCCACTCAATTGCGTTTCGCAAACGTTCAGGATCTACTTGAATTTTCTTAAGACAATGATGAGTAGTAAGCGGGATCCTCGTTAGCTGCGGGCAATCATATACAGTAATTTCTTCGAGAGAATCGCATTCAAGTCTTCCAGAGTAAATGCTATTCAAATTTGGTAATTTCTTCAATACCAAAACCTTCAAACCCAGACGATGGATCCTGTCCTCTTCATCTGTTCCCATTATCACCTCCATGTTGTGACAATCTTCGACTACAATCACTTCCAAGTGGAGGAGGGTACACAACAACCAAGGAGGGAGCAGCACCTTAATTCTATGACATTTATGTATTACGATCTCTTTGAGACAGCAAAAGGGGGGAAGAGGAAATCGATCTGAAGGTGCTTCAAAAATGGTTTCTAAGATCATCAAACCATCAAGGTGTAGAATCTCAAGCCTTCTATATCCATCCATTAATGGACATAAGCTTCTTATGGCTTGACAATTCACATTGACTAATAATGAGGTTTCAAACATAAAAATTGCATTGTCAATCATGAGGTCATAAAACCAGGCCTCTGTAACTAGGTCTGACTTCGATTTCGTATAATTTAGATCTTCGAGTGAAGAGAAAGAAGGTTTTCCTACAGCAACATTGCAAGCAATTAGTCGACGAAAACCTGCTGGGTAGAAAGTTTCGAAATTTTCTATATCAAAGAAATTGCATTCCAAAGTTTCCAACTTCCGTAATCTCAAGACATAACGTCCTCTAACTGGGAGAAAAACTCCAAATTTCTGATGAAGCTTGAGGAACTGTAATTTTGAGAGTTCAGGTAAAATACCTGGCTGTAAATCACGCACCTCACTTCCATCAAGATTAAGATACCTGAGATCCTTCAGCCTTTCCATTCCCTCTAGCAAATTTTCAAGTCTAGTGTAACTGAGATCCAACTTCTTCAACGCCGTAAGCTCTGCTAATGAAGGTACATGACTCAGCTTTGCACACCATCCGAGCAACAATACAGTGAGAGTCGTTAGACGACAAATAGAATCTGGCAACTTCTCTATATCTGTGTCGGAAAGATCAAGAACCTTGAGTCTGATGAAGTGCTGGAAAAAAGACGACTCAACCAAATTCAATTTGTAGTTTCTGCATAACAATAAAGTTGAAAGATTGGGGCATCTTGATGAAAAGTCTGATGGAATATCCTTGATTCTATTTTCCATGAGAGAAACTATCAACAGATTCTCTCTCCACCATGTTCCATCAGGTAATTCTGTTAATTGTGCACCTGCTTGAACCCCACCCCCCAGACTTTCGTTCAATATTTTCATAGCCATATCCCAAATCAAAACACGCATCTTCACATATCTGTAATTTTCATCGTCCCAGGAACCTTCTAATAAGCTGGCATTTTCAAGTTGATCAAGCATGGTATGACCCCTATCAAATAATTGTGCACGCCTCATCCACATATCTTCGACAATAATACCCTCATCAATCAAATACTCTATCAAGTCCTCTCTCCAGATGATCTTGCCTTTTGGAAATAGTGTGATGTGTAAGAAGCACTTCTGCAGTGCTGGATCGTTCAACTGAGCATAGCTGAATTTCAATACTCGAAATACCTCGGTTTCCATGTCACTTGCTCCAACTTCTGGTATTCTCAGTCTTCGCAATGCATTTCTCCAACGATATTCACCATCCACTCCCTTCATGCTTCCAGCCATTGTCATGATTCCAAGAGGCAGACCAGCACACTCCTTCACAACAGACTCTGCAATCTGTTTCGTTTCAGGAAAAAGTCTACCACCGTGCCCTAATTTTTCAACGAACAAATTCCAAGCTTCACCCTCAGAAAGAGGCTCCACTTTGATTATCCTTTGGCAATCCATTTTTTTACATATGTCCAATGATCTAGTTGTGAAAACCAACTTACACCCGTCTGTTCTAAGAGGTATTTCCACTTTCTCAAGACGAAAATGATCCCACAAATCATCAAGAATGAGTACATTTTTTTTTTCACAGTCAACTCTGTCCTCAGCTTCCCAGCTCTCACTACCGCATCTTTTTGATCCCCAAGAACTAAATCAAAAGATTTCACAATGCGATCCTGCAATGCTTCAATGCTGTAGTCTTGGGACACAGTAATCCAACGAACATGATGAAAAATATCTTGTCTCTCTTGACAAACATGACGAAGCTGATTATGGATATGGGTAGCGAAAGCTGTCTTTCCCATTCCCCCATCCCGTAAATGCCAATAGATGAGACCTCATCATTCAACAACCAGGACCAGACATCTTTCATATTTCTTTCAAACGCTTGGCCCACTAGCTTCGTTGTCGGCAAAAAATATCTTCTAGTCCTACGTCGCTTATGTGCAGGGCTTTCAGAAGAGCTTCCTCTCTCAACAACAGAATGCTTATATTCCTGATGCTGGAAAAATTCCTGAGTCACTAACAGTTACTATTCAAATCAACAACTGTTCTTGTCTTAGTTGCCCAGAAAAACAGACACTATTCAAATTAAAGAACTTCCTGCCCTGTTTTGTAGAAAACTTGAGAACCTAGACAACCAAGAAATAAACACTTTTCTATGGAATTTTTAGAGCAGAATGTGTTAAGATTACTGCCATCCCTTAGCTTTATTTATAGCAAAAACAAACCTTACATGAATAAGGATTCTAGTCTATTACAAATTCTTAGCTAAATAAGAAATTGAAAACTCTTAGTCTAATTAGGAAATAACTAACGTACTTGATCAAAACACTTTGATCTTTATTGAAACATAAGTAAAAAACTACTAATGATAATCTTCAATTCAGTTGCAGTCTTGGAATCAAAGTCTTCAATCTTCATCACTCTTCCTTGGTTCCAAAGCTGCAGGGCAGCACGATTCAACCTTTTCACTTAGGTCTTCAAATCTCTCTTTAGCTAGTGATTTGGTGAACAAATCAGCCAACTGATCTTTAAAAGTGCAATACTTCATTTCTAATTCCCCTTCTTGCTGGAACTGTCTTAACACATGAAACTTGATTTTCATGTGCTTGTTTGCTTCCCTAATTGACAAGCTTCACAAAAAACAACTTCATCTTGTATATTAGGCAATCCATGTGCCTTCTGCAAATTTGTCATTCTTCTTAAGGTAGCATAGTTGAAATGCCCTTACCTTTTATTCCAAAGAATAGATTCATCCACCTTACATGTGTCAACATCCCAACATGTGCTTTTCCAATCAACATTGAAACTTCTATTGAAACTAGTTTACATTTTTCTATTTTATTTTAATAAAAATTTAATTATTTATAATGTTTTTAAAATATAAAATGATTTATTAATTTATAATTAAATTAATTTGATAATGACTAATAAGTATTGCGAAAAGATTTCAATGTCAGATAGCTCAATAATTCTTTTGTGAGAATGAAAAAACCTTGATTACATTATTCCTGTTGTTAACGCTTACGAGTATGCATGAATTATGTTTTTCCAAACAAAATTAGTTTTGGTTACTAATATAACTCTGGAGGATGCATTTACAAAACAAAAAAGCTCGATGACTAAAGTGAAATTAATCAGCACCTGGGCTCTGCACTGTATGGGAAATCTGAGTAACCGTCATCCATTGGAAGCTACACGTCGTCTGTGATTATCAATCTTCCCATTCAGACCATAGTTGTAAAATCCGTTCCGGGTACCGTTCCGGTTTTTTATTTGGAACGGAACGTTCTGGTTTCGGTGCATTTCGGCGTTCCGTTCCGGTTTTGTACTGTTCATATTTATTTAATTATATATATATATGTATGAAAAAAATAAAATATTAATTTAACAAGTATAATTAAAAATTCAAGATAAATTAACTTTAAATTATACAATACAAACACAAAGTCAAACAAACATAATCTCAAAACTAGAAACATCTCTGAAATTTCAAAATATTATGAAAGTAAAATGTTCTAAAATAAAAAAAAATAAAAAAACATGAATAAAAAACACTCGATAAGAACACAATAATTTTTTCTGTGTCTGTGAAGATGCTAGTAGACACAGAAAATCAAATATCATACTTTATAGTTTAATACTTTATAGTTTACCACATTACCATACGATATAGAAACAGTACAAACAACATTACCACATTACCATACTTTATAGTTTAATACTTTATAGTTTAATATCATATAAAGTAGAATCCCATCATGATGAACCCTAGCTAGCTCAAGCAGCCAGCAAACTCTCACCAATCTTCCAAGACAAAAAGGCATCGAGACAAGCATATTGAACTTGAGCAGCAGAAAGCCACGCATTGTCCCACCTACTCAGAGTAATCCTTTTCGGTTTCTCGACCCCCTTCCCCAAAACTTCCCTCTCCAGCCCTTTTATCCCAGATTTCTTCCACTTCTCAAATCCCCCAGTTTCTCAGCAGCTAAACCCCTTAAATCCACATCATTTCCCACACTCAGCCTATAATCATCCATCAGCTTCTTCGCATCACTCTCAAATTCTCAATACCCACCCCAACAAAAGTATAATCGTGTCGCTCAGAAAAGCATAGAGGGATTATGGGATACCAGTGGGACAGTATAGGAGTTGAAAGATCAAGCAGTCATTGCCAGCTGTAAGCTGGAGTGGCGACTGGGTTTTCGAATCGTCGGCTCCTGTTGGGTCTCCACTCGATGTCAAGGCCAACTATAAGAGGATGGTGAGCAGGGTGGTTATTTCGGAGGAGTTTTTGTTGGGTTTTTCAGCGATCCATGTGTTGAAGGAGCCCGGAACGGAACGCCCGGTACGGAACCGGGGCGTTCCGGCCGGAATCTGGCCGGATTTTCCAGATCGGGGCGGGATTTTTACCGGGACAAAAACGTCGCCGTTTTGTCCCGGATTTTGCACTGGAACGGGCCGTTCCGGCCGGAACGGAACGGGATTTATAACTCTGATTCAGACATTCCCTCTTCTCTGGGGATCTTACTATGGCACCAAATAGTTAAACTGAAGAACAAGAAAACAAATCCCTCTCTCCTCCCCGCTCTCCGCTCTCCCCACTCTCTAAATTCTCCTTGTAGGAAGCCATGACTGCAGCCACCAAGAAACACTACCCCTCCTCAAAGCCACCCAAGAACCACCACTCTACCCCCAACACCACCACCACAACCACCCCACAACCTAACATCACTCAAGACCCTAGCCCAACCACTAATCCATCACCACTATCTCCCACCCTCAAAGACCAGGTCTTGCACGCGCTACCCACATAACGCGCCAAGAACTCCTCAAAAGAAGGTCTTACAAGCTAAAACAACTCTCAAAATGCTTCTCAGCAGACAATTTTGAGCACTTGTACATACAATCTGAAATTGAGAATGCAGTGGTAGGAACTTGGAAGCTGAATTGACAGGAAAAAAAACAAGCAAGTACTACGCCAAACTTTACACATAATCCATGAACCTAACTCACACAACAATTTCCTTTACTAATATGTTATTGCTGAAAAAAGTAAATTTCTGATCACTCTATTTCTGAGATGGCTGCCAGCTCTTGGTTGCGGCGTCTCGCTGGCATGCGGTGGCAGGCACTGGTTCTCTTAGGGACAGTACTGGAGCTAAAAGGATCAGGAGGCTTTGCTAAGTTTTCTCCTTCCCCTTCAAGCATCTGGACAACAGTTTTCATGGAAGGACGCTCTGCTGGGTTCCACTGAATACACCATAGTCCCACAATTGCTAGTTTCTTTGCGGTTTTAGCATCTTCTTCTCCATCAATATGAAATCGCAGTTCTTCTTCTGTCTCTAAGAGATTATAAATCCATTCCGGGAAGTATATCTGGTCTCCATTTTCTGCTGTGTCATCCACGTTCTTCCTTCCCCCGACCATTTCCAACACCAACATACCAAAGCTGTAAACGTCTGATTTAGAGGAGACATTCCCGAAGTTCCTGGAGAACACTTCTGGGGCAATGTAGCCAACAGTGCCCCTAGCAGTCGTCATGGAAATAGCACTTTTATCCCTGGAGCACAGCTTAGCCATCCCAAAATCGGAGATTTTGGGATTGAATTCGTTGTCGAGCAGGATATTCTGTGGTTTGATATCAAAATGGAGGATTCTTTGATCACACCCCTGGTGAAGATATTCAATCCCTTTGGCTATGCCTAGAGCAACACGATTCAACCTTTCCCAGCCAAGGAAATGGTTCCTTGAGTCTGCCGAGGATATGAACTTCTGTAATAAATCATTTGGCAAGTAGTCATAAACAAGAGCTCGCCTACATCCATCAGCACAGAAACCGATCAAGCGAACCACATTGACATGGTGAATTCTTGCCATCGTTCCCACTTCGTTGATGAACTCCTCCCCTTCTCCGATGGAATTATTGAGGAGCTTCACAGCTACAGCAATTTCATTGGTTAGCTTTCCTTTAAACACGGTGCCATAAGCTCCTTGGCCCAATTCATCCCAGAATTGATTTGTGATCCTCTTGAGATCAGCATAGGAGAACCTGGTGGGATTCAGTGTTCTGTAATCATCCAAAAACATCTCAACCCTGTCTTGATATTCTCTTTGTGTTTTATCGTTGCTGTAGGCGCGGTAGAGGGCAATAATCACCATAGCAAAAAGGGGTAATCCTAAAATCACACCTGCATATCAACATTCCGAGTCAGAAAACTCTGTTTTTTTCCGGGAAGTAATGTATTGAACAGAGTGTAAAATCCAGATGGAAATTTGAGCAGACTACTAACCAGTAATCAGCAGCTTTCGCCTCACACCTGTAAAGGATTGAATACTTGTTCAAATGCCAATTATTAATTTGCAAGGAGAAAGAAACATAAAAGAAAATGAAAGAAAGAAAGAAAAGCATGCCTTTTCTGTGCTTGAGAATGCTATTATAGCATTCAGCTTCGGAAGATCCACAAGTTGGATTGAACCAAGAAATAGTAAGACTATAATTTTCTTCATGCAACATACGATATGAAAATCCATAAATGTTGTACATCTTGGTACAAGATAATAAATCAGAGTCACTAATGGTAACACTTGATCCAACGGCATAAACGTCATGGTTAAAAGCACTCAGACATGGTATTTTAACCGAGTACGGAGACCGTTTCTCATTAGAAGAACAATCGAACAAGGTCCAATCATACGGCCAATCATTGTTAATTTGAAAGTGAGAAGCCCCAAAACTGAAGTTCAAACGTTTCCTTGGAAAGCAATCAAGAGGATCCCTTGCATAAACAAGTCGATGTCTGTAATCAATTTCTTTTATGAGGAGACTCACTCCAGTTGGCAGCTCCAGCACTGTACTGTTGTCATCGGAGCAGGATAGATCAAACCCAGGATAGCCACAGTGGTCTGGTTGTTCGCCCTTGATTCGGAAAGGAAATCGGATGTCGGGGCCACGGTTTCCACATGATCCTATGCAGTTCAAGCCTGCTCCATGGCCGGCTACGAAGACAACGAACAAGACGTAGAACAGACACGCAACCATTTCTGATGAATAATTCGTCCTCTCCTCACTCCTCTTTAAGATTTTATCTGTACGCGTTGATATGGCTTTGGCCTTTCAACTGTGGACAATGCATACGTGGTTGCTACATCAACAGTACTACAGACCGTCTTCAATGCCTTATTGGTATGTAGCACTTGATGATTAAGTTGCATCAGATTTTTTCTATAAGACTAAATATAACTTGTGATTTGAGGCGGTTTCATATATTTATCTTTCGTACTTTGACTTCACTTGTTCAATTTTATTTTTTTGGGGCATGAGCACTATATATATTGGACTGTCACCAGATGTTCATGTACAAATTTTGTCCATCCATTACCTGTGGATTCTACTATAGTGGACTGATCATAAGATTCATTCATGTTCATATGGTAAAATCTGATTATAATGTGGTTTAAGGTGGTTGGACAGATTCATTGGTCTTTTGCAATTACAGGTTTGACACGGTGAAACGTTTGGTTCATCTTAGCTTGACCATGGATATACATTAGTTCAAGTCACATATTTAAATTGTGTGCTCTTATCTATTTTCTTTCGCATTTACTGTTTCCTATCTTATACTTTTAGAACTCGTTTTTTAACCTAAATTCTCGACAGATTTTGATGAAAGTTTCTGGCAAAGTCTACTCTACAGTAGAGTGGGAGGTGCGAGTTCCCTTTCTGCATCTCACCACTTTTGTGGTGTTCTTAAGTGTTTCTTTGAACGACATATTTGTTAAATAAGGATTGTTGTTTCTTGAATGGTATTTGTAATTTTGTTCACCATTTTCTGCAGTTTACCTCATCTCTACTCTCGTATATGGATCCACTTTATTTGGTAAGAAATTCCTTTACTTCTTTAGTTTCGCGAGAAATTTCTAGTGGAGAACAAATAAGGTCTCAAAAATTGATTGTTTTTTGGGAATTTTCTACACAGCACTACTTCACGGGCTAATATGTGTTTGTGGGAGTCCATGTGTGTTTATATTTCTGATCTACAAATGGAGAAGGAGACATTTATCAGTATACGATACAGTTGAACAATTCCTACAGAGTCACAATAACCTGATGCCAGTAAGGTATTCCTACTCAGATATCAAGAAGATAACCAGAGGTTTCAAGGACAAATTGGGTGAAGGAGGCTTTGGTTGTGTTTACAAAGGAAAGCTTCGCAGTGGACGTTTTGCAGCAGTAAAATTGTTGGGCAAATCGAAAGCTAATGGACAAGATTTCATTAATGAAGTTGCTACCATCGGAAGGATTCACCATACTAATATTGTGCAGCTAATCGGTTTCTGCGCTGAAGGATCAAAGCGTGCTCTTGTATATGATTTCATGCCTAATGGATCTCTTGATACTCACTTATTTTCTCGAGAAGGATCCATCTCTTTAAGCTGGCAACAACTGCATCAGATTTCCCTTGGAGTGGCTCGTGGTATCGACTATCTTCATTTAGGCTGTCACATGCAAATACTACATTTTGATATCAAGCCTCACAACATTCTTCTCGAAGACAATTTCTCTCCGAAAGTTTCTGACTTCGGGCTCGCTAGGTTGTACCCAACAAATGGCAGTATCACGTCTCTCACTGCAGCAAGGGGCACAATAGGATACATGGCTCCAGAATTGTTCTACAAAAACATTGGACGCGTCTCATATAAAGCTGATGTTTATAGCTTTGGAATGCTGCTGTTGGAAATGGCAGGGAAACGGAAGAATCTAAATGCTTTGGCAGAAAACTCGAGTCAAATCTACTGGCCACATTGGGTTCATGACCAAGTATCCAATGGAAAGGCCATAGAAATCGGAGATGATGCCACAAAGGAAGAAAGTATGATAGTCAAAAAGATGGTGATGGTTGGATTGTGGTGTATACAAATGAAACCTACGGATCGGCCTACAATGAAAAATGTCGTGGAGATGCTTGAAGAAGATTTAGAAAACCTGCAATTGCCTCCTATGCCAGTTTTAAATCTAGATGAGACGCCAGCAAACATTGGAGGAGAGTCATCATCATTGTCAGGTGATTCTACCGAATCAATCAGTTTGGTTGAAAATCGTTCCTAAGTGATTTGACTTGTAATGCTCCTCCCACATCCGGGGAAAATATGTTTTGTATTGTGTTATACACCATATAAAATGATTTCAGGCTTAGGTATTAGCTACAGCTTGTTCCTGTTGAAAAATGAAGACTAATTGATTCCAAGCCTACAATTAATGTCAGGATTTTTACTATCTTTAAATTATGTTTCCTAAATAAGATCATATTGATTGATCAAAGTTCTAGTTTCCATTTTAAGTATTTTCCTATTTAGATTATAGAAGAGAAAGTTGTAAACAATTGTGGAAACCCTATTTTGTAACACTTCATATTTTCATTATAAATAAGAGAAGAAGGATAGCAGTAACCTCACCTTTGATTCTGCTCATTCTTGTTATTTCTTAGTGTTCCTCATTGTTCTTTATTTTAGCACAATTCCAGTTTTGAATTATGTAGACTTTTGTTTCTTTGATTTCCAACAAATGGTATCAGAGCTATTAGGATCTTTGAAGGGATCGTGTGAAACATGAGAGATTAAAAGTGAGATTTTAAAAGGGACATCAAAGCTAAGGGCTTTGAAGGGTTTTTGAAAGAAAAAAATTGAGAGAGCAGATTTTGATCTTTGAAGGGATTGAGTGAAACACGAGAGAATTTAAGTGAAATTTTTCAAAGTTATTAACTTTGAAGGGAAGGGGAGAGAAAAACGAGAGTTCTTTTTTTTCTGCAAAATCTTGAAGTAGAAGGATTAGTTACTCTTCTCAAATCCTTTAAAACAATTGCACAAAGGCTTCACAGCAGCAATTGTTAAACTTCTTTTTCAATGAATCACGGTTGAATTTTTCAGAATGGATTATGCATCTTTTTCACCAAAAACACCAGTGTTTACTGGTCAGAATTTTGGAATTTGGGCAGTGAAGATGGAGGCATATTTGAAAGCTTTTGATTTATGGGAGTTTGTGGAGAAAGACAAACAACCAATACCTCTTGGAAACAATCCAACCGTGGCTCAAATGAAATTTTTCAGTGAAGAAAAGGCTAAAGGGTTCAAGGCACTTACTTGCATTCATAATGCAGTAAGTGAAGAAATTTTTACAAGAATCATGGCTTGTAAAACGGCCAAAGAAACTTGGGATAAGCTAAAGGCTGAATTCCAAGGAGATGAGAGATCAAGAAAGATGCAGATTTTGAATTTGAAAAGGCAATTTGAAGGGTTGAAGATGAAGGAATCTGACACAATCAAAGACTTCTCCTCACACATCTCAAAACTGGTGAATCAAGTGAGATTGTTAGGAGAAGAATTTTCAGAATCTCGAATTGTGGAAAAAGTGCTAGTGAGCTTACCTGAAAAGTTTGAGCATAAGATTTGCTCATTAGAAGATTCAAAGGATTTTTCTGAGATGAGCTTTCAAGAGCTTGTGAATGCTCTACAAGCTGTGGAGCAAAGGCAAGCCTACAGACAGGAAGGAACAAGTGAGAATGCTCTTGTTGCTGTCTACAAAGGGAAGAATCACACTCAGAATTTTTCCAGAAATAACCAAAGTGGAAAGATGGAAAAAGGAAGCGACTAGAGACCAAATAATCAACAATCTAGTAACTGGCAACACAACCTGATAAGGAAAGAAAAGAAAGAGTTCCCCGCATGCAAATATTGTCAACAAACAAATCACTTTGAGGAATGGTGTTGGTATAAGAATGTGCAGTGTCGAAATTGCAATCAATTCGGTCACATACAAAAAATTTGCAAAACCAGAGTAGATGAAGTCAAACAGGCTCAAGAAGAGGACACTTCAGAAATCAAAGATGAATTTTTATTTGTAGCCACAACTCAACAGATGTGCAATACAACAAAGGGAGATGATTGGAATGAGTAGTCTTGGAACCAAGAGGGAGTGTTGAAAAATGAAGACTAATTGATTCCAAGCCTACAATTAATGTCAGGATTTTTACTATCTTTAAATTATTATGTTTCCTAAATAAGATCATATTGATTGATCAAAGTTCTAGTTTCCATTTTAAGTATTTTCCTATTTAGATTATAGAAGAGGAAGTTGTAACCAAATGGGGAAACCCTATTTTGTAACACTTCATATTTTCATTATAAATAAGAGAAGAAGGATAGCAGTAATCTCACCTTTGATTCTGCTCATTCTTGCTATTTCTTAGTGTTCTTCATTGTTCTTTATTTTAGCACAATTCCAATTTTGAATTATGTAGACTTTTGTTTCTTTGATTTCCAACAGTTCCTTCGGTTTGGTCTGTATAATCACCATAAAAATATGTTTTGTATTGTGTTTAACAATCCGATCTCCACTCTCTTCAATAAAAAAGGGTCGTTTCTTCTGATTCATTTGATAGCACAATTACTGAATAGTGAGGCTATGCTTGAGGATTGATAGGAATCAATTCAGGCGCAGCTCTTTTACACCAGACCAAATTGCATCATTTTACAATGATTTTGAAGAACACGAGTCAAGTATTTAGACCTTTGTGTTGGTACTTAAATTCTTAGAAACATTTAGATTGATAATTGTGGTTTATTTTGTGAATAATCGGGTAGTCCATTGATTTGAAAATGTAAATAATTATTAGCATTAAGCTACAGACACACATATATGAATTTTCATTCAAACAGAAGAAGGGGATACTTCTTTGACAGTCATAGCTGTCAGCGAGGATGGTGCATCCACCATTATAACTGTTACATGTTCTCCAAGTCTTCCCAAATTGGCTAAACTGTGAAGTTTGAACCACCTTATTCTGTTCTCCAGTAGTTTGCCTATGCTGGACGTCGTGGATGAGAGATTCTACAGAAGCTATGTCCTTAATAATGAATGATACATAATCTTCATCCTGTGAAGCCGACTCTAGTAAATAAATTTACCAGGGATAGGCAATCTGATTCCAGCACCACTCGCACAAAACCTGTCCCTCCTGATCTCTTTATCATTTGCCTTCATGAAAGCGCAACAAAGTTGTGTGCGCAATCTGGAGCACATCTGCTGCTCTGATCCGGGAACGAGTTGAGTTTTCTCAACAACGCCGACGCTATCATAACTTCCCGCTCTCCCATCAAAGGAAAATATATGACTCATTAAAGAGTAAAAAATCGTTGACTCAATGTCCAAACATGGAACCTAAGATTTATACAGTCAAAAAGAGTTTGCTACAGTGCTTTTCCAGACCCACATAGAGTATAAGTAATTTTTTTATTTTTTTAATAATAATAAAAAATGATATATTGTCTCAATCACACATGAAAATAATCGTGCCCGTCAACTTTTGAACTGCAACCTGTAGCCTCCACGCACACCAACTGCCAGAGATAAGGCATAGATTTGCTATTAAGAAAATACACTATCAACGAAACAACTGTGCCTGCCAACTCCATAGATTGCCACCTCAGCACCTCGATGCGCACCAACCATCGGAGCCAAGACATGGATTTGTCACCGGCTACTTAAGAAAATATATGAACTTGCTTCGTTGCACCATAAAAAAAAAAAAAAACCGATTTCTTTTAGTATATTTAGGTAAATGATAAAGAGATCAGGAGGGACAGGTGTTTATATCAATCCATATGAACTTGCTTCGTTGCACCATAAAAAAAAACGATTAACTATAAGCTAAATGAGGTCAGGATTTTACACAATAAATTCCATTGTATATATAAACACAAATTATTATGGATTGTAGTAGTAAAATTACTATTTTGTCCGTCCGTTTGCCTTAGTTGTAGCTTTAGAATTAGAGGTATTTTCTATTTTTTACATTTTTCGTGCAGAATAAAATAACAATATTATCCTCACATAAGATAAAAACCAAGAATTGCCTGCGGGGATATCATGGTAATTGCATATTTTTAGTGAACAGTAAAATAACTTTTTTACCCTCCAATAAGACAAAATGAAAGAGTTGCCTGCGGGGTGTATCCAACATTCCACATCTTTTGAAAATGTGTAACTACGTATATATCTTTATAAAAGATAAAATTCAAGAATTGATTGTAGGGGTGTTTAGGTTATTCTATATTTTTTTAATATTTTAACCTTGGGATATTGTGGGCGCGTCTCCTGATATGCCAAAAGTTTTTTGCCTCACGCTCTCTTCTGGTAATGCGTGCATTGGATTTAGGTGGTCAAAAATATTCATCTGACGTCTTACCAGATGCGCCATCATGTCCTCTTTCTCACGATGGTGCGTGTGTCTACCCACGGTAGCCGGTTGAACTTTGTCTACCACTTTTCTCTCTTATGCATGGTAAATTACTTCAAAATCCCCTTTGTTTCTAATTGTTTCACATTCATCCTTGAGCTTTGAATTGTCTAGTCTGATCCTTATTACTATGTTATAAGTTTTGATTTGCTTCAATTATGTTCTTCAATGGAAATTGATTATATATTTTGTTTATATTCTGGTCCTTATTCTTTTAATTTCCGGATTAGTTTTAAATCCCTTAATATTTTCAGTACAAAACTTGTGATTTATTCAATTTTATCCTTTAATTGAAATTGATTATATGTTTTGTTTTCATTGCGGCCCTTATACTTTTAACTTTTGATTTAATTTGCTTATTGTTTTTCTAATTATGAAATAGTCCCTAGTTTTGTCCATGTTTATATATATATATATATATATATATATGCTCTTAGTTTTGGTTTTTAATTTTTATTATTTTCTCTTTTAGTGAGGAAATATTTTTTAAATTTAGTTCTTAGATTTATTTTGTGTTTTGATAATTTGAAAATTAATATTTCTTATTTTTTTCCAGTTGTTCTTTCTTTTAGGTTTTTAATTATTTTTATTTATGATTTTTTTTAGCTAATAATATTTTTTATCATTTATTTTATTTTTTTCAATTTTGTTAAAGTTTTGAGGTTTGTTTTATTCATTGATGTAATGTTGTTTTTTTAATTTATTTACTCAATAATAATAGTAATTTTATATTTTTTTTCTTGCTTCCTCTTTTGTTAAATTTTTGGTTTTTTTATTCCTCGGGGTTATTTAATAATTTTTATTGTTTTAATAGTAATACTAATGATAATTTTAAGTGTTATAATCATGATAATAATAGTGACATTATTAATCATAATGATAATTGCAATTTTAATATATTGTGATGGTTATAATGCTTATGGTATTAATAATTATGGTTTTGATGGTAATAATAACAATAGCTCATAAAATAATATAAAAATATCAATAATGACAAAAAATATAATAATGATAATAATACTAATTATAATTTATATTATATTAATAAAATAACAATGTTGATTATTATAAAAATTATTGTTGTCATAATGACAACGATTATAACAATAATGATGGTGACACTGATAGCACTGCCAATAATAATAATCAGAATATTAATTATTTATAATAATATTTATAATGAAACATATAATAATTGTGATGATTTAACAATCATAATAATAACAATGAGATAATAATCAAAATAATTCATTAGGCGATGTTCTTTTTGTTAAAAAATGACTTTTGCAACCTTTTTATATATAATATTTCAGATTTAATATCACGTTAAAAAAATATATGAAGTCACACATAGATAAAAAAACAAGTACAAAAATTAGGCAAGATTCTTTAGAATGAAAAAATATACGAGTCACTTACCCTGCGCTTCGCCGCAACTAGAACCAAATTTTTTAACATGTGAAAAAAATACTAATGGTCTTAGATTTTTTTTATGATGTTATACATCTGAGCGAGTTGATCAACCTACAAAACTTTTGATTATTTAATTTTTTTTTATATTCATTATATTATGAATAAAAAATACATGTTGGCTCTCCTTGTTTTGATTGTTTCAATTTCAGTTATTATTCTATTGATTTTTATTTATTTTTTTCCTTGACTTTTTAGTTAAAGTTTTATTGATTTTCAACTTCAGCATTTAATCAAAGTTTATGTTGTTGTTGTATTTTTTTTTTAATTTGATCATTAGTTTTTATCAAATATCCACTGAATGCTTACTTGATTGGATTGACATTTGGAAAGTTGCTTTCTGTTTGCCTGAAAGATTCATTCATTTACGCATAGAAGAAAGGTTCCATAAACAACGTGATATTTTGTGCTATGATACCAAAAAAAGAAACAATCCCCAAATATCATAGAATTCTAATTGCGTCCTTGTGCCCGTTTAACATTACAGTCTAGAAGTGCTTTTCAAAAACAAACATCACTTCAGATTAATATTTTTGAATCGTTTTAAAGCTTAGTATTAAATATTGTACCATAATTCTTTTTATTTATTTTTATGGGTAATTCTAACTCAATCATAGATTATTTTTTTATTCAAAGAAATCCCACTCATTTTAGGTATTCTTTACAGGTCTGAGTTAAATGAGTAAAACTCTAGATGTCCTAGTACAAGTTGAGCACATCTTGACTCGAATCCTAGACATGCAAAATAGATCTCAATGTTTCTATCACCATAACCACCGGGACCTCAATTACAAAATGTTCAAAAGTTAAATGCATTTCTAATACGGTTCAAACACAGGATTATGTGAGAGATCATCCTAGAGAGGAAAAGATCCATATTACACTCTGCAATTTACAGCTGAAGATGCATGGATTTTGGAGAGTGGGTGGGTGCCAATGCCTTCTGGTCTACGTTCAGCGCCATGAAAATCGATCCAGCTTCAGCAGTTGCACAGTGCCATATCCTGAACAAGCCGAGAGGAGCTAATCACAATAAATCACTGTAAAACAGGATTAAAAAACCATAAACATATGAGTAAATTTGATGCAGAAAAATCTAATCTCTCGCTAAGAAATAAAACAAGAAGATGAAGCTCGCTTACCAGTCATTGCATTTCACCAGCGAGCTTCTAACTGTGCAGCGCATCTTCTTGTGGGTTAGAGACAGGTTGTTCAGAAATGATAGCCCACTCAATTGAGTTTCGCAGACTTTCAGGATCTACTTGAATTTTCTTAAGAGTATGAGGAATAGTGAGCGGGATCCTCGTTAGCTGCGGGCAATCATTTACAGTAATTTCTTCGAGATAATTGCATTCAAGTCTTCCAGAGTAAATGCTATTCAAATTTGGTAATTTCTTCAATACCAAAACCTTCAAAGTCATACGAATTAATGGAAATGTCATCTGATGGGCCCTGTCCTCTTCATCTGATCCCATTATCACCCCCATGTTGTGACAATCTTCGACTACAATCACTTCCAATCGGAGGCTAGACAACAACAACGGAGGGAGCAGCACCTTCATTCTATGACATTTATGTATTACGATCTCTTTGAGAGAGCAAAAGGGGAGGAAAGTCAATCGATCTGAAGGTGCTTCGTAAAGGGTTTCTAAGATCATCAAACCATCAAGGTGTAGAATCTCAAGCCTTCTATATCCACCCAATGCACATAAGATTCTCATGTTTTGACAATTCACAATGACTATTTTTGTAAATGGGATTTTGAACAGAAAAATAGCATTGTCGATCATGAGGTCATAAAACCAAGCCTCTTTAACTAGCTCTGACTTCGATATTGTATAATTTAGATCTTCGAGTAAAGAGAAAGAAGGTCTTCCTACAGTAACCTTGCAAGCAATTAGTGGAAGAACAACTAATTGGAGAATTCTGAAATTTTCTAGAGCACTGAAGTTGCATTCCAAAGTTTCCAACTTCTGTAAGCTCGAGACTTCATGTCCTCTAACTGGGAGAAAAACTCCAAATTTCTGATGAAGCTTGAGGGACTGTAATTTTGAGAGTTCAGATAAAATACCTGGCCGTAAAACACGCACCCCACTTCCATCAAGATTAAGATACCTGAGATCCTTCAGCCTTTTCAATCCCTTTGGCAAATTTTCAAGTCCGGTGTAACTGAGATCCAACTTCTTCAATGCCGTAAGCTTTGCTAATGAAGGTACATAACTCAGCTTTGCACACCATCCGAGCAACAATACAGTGAGGCTCGTTAGATGACAAATAGAATCTGGCAACTTCTCTATATCTGTGTCGGAAAGATCAAGAACCTTGAGTTTGATGAAGTGCCGGAAAAAAGACGACTCAACCAAATTCAATTTGTAGTTTCTGCATAACAATAAAGTTGAAAGATTGGGACATCTTGGTGAAAAGTCTGATGGAATATCCTTGATTCTATTTTCCATGAGAGAAACTATCAGCAGATTCTCTCTCCACCATGTTCCATCAGGTAATTCTGTTAATTGTGCACCTGCTTGAACCCTACCCCCCAGACTTTCGTTCAATATTTTCCGAGCCATATCCCAAATCAAATCATGCATCTTCACATATCTGTAATTTTCATCGTCCCTGGAACCTTCTAATAAGCTGGCATTTTCAAGTTGATCAAGCATGGTATGACCCCTATCAAATTGTTCATGCCTCCTCCTCATTTCCTCGACAATACCCTCATCAATCAAATACTCTATCAAGTCCTCTCTCCGGATGATCTTGCATTTTGGAAATAGTGTGATGTGTAAGAAGCATTTCTTCAGTGCTGGATCGTTCAACTGAGCATAGCTAAATTCCAATACTCGAAATACCTCGGTTTCCATGTCACTTGGTCCAACTTCTGATATTCTCAGTCGTAGCAATGCATCTCTCCAACGATATTCATCATACACTCCCTTCATGCTTCCAGCCATTGTCATGATTCCAAGAGGCAGACCAGCACACTCCTTCACAACAGACTCTGCAATCTGTTTCGTTTCAGGAAAAAGTCTAACACCGTGCCCTAATTTTTCAACGAACAAATTCCAAGCTTCACTGTCAGAAAGAGGCTCCACTTTGATTATCCTTTGGCAATCCATCTTTTTACATATGTCCGATGATCTAGTTGTGAAAATCAACTTACACCCGTCTGTTCTAAGAGGTATGCCCACTTTCTCAAGAGGAAAATGATCCCACAAATCATCAAGAATGAGAACATATTTTTTTTTCACAGTTAACTCTGTCAACAGCTTCCCAGCTCTCACCACCACATCTTTTTCATCCCAAAGATCTAAATCAAAATATTTCACAATGCGATCCTGCATTGCTTCAATGCTAAAGTCTTGGGACACAGTAATCCAACAAACATGATGAAAAATGTCTTGTCTCTCTTGACAAACATGATGAAGCTGATTATGGATATGGGTAGCGAAAGCTGTCTTTCCCACTCCGCCCATCCCGTAAATGCCAATACATGAGACCTCATCATTCAACAACCAGGACCAGACATCCTTCATATTTCTTTCAAACGCTTGGCCCACTAGCTTCGTTGTCGGCAAAACATATCTTCTAGTCCTACGTCTCTTATGTAAAGGGCTTTTAGAAGAGCTTCCTCTCTCAACAACAGAATGCTTATATTTCCGGGACAATAACTTTCTACACATTCTAAAAACAGCATCCATCATTGATGAGGACGAGATGCTTTTCGTGTTCATTTCAAATGACTGATGTGATTCCTCTGTTCTTTGTCTAGTCTCGGGTTCATCTGTCATAAGTACGACAGGAGCTCTAGGTTCCTCAACAAGCTCAGTGTCCCCACCAATCAAGATATCCATCCCTCCTAGTCCATCATCCAAACGAGGTTGTTCTTCTTGTTCAATTGCTAAACCCCGAACAGGAGTTGATGCTGCATTAGTTGCCTCATTATTGCTTGAACTTGGCACACTCCTATCTACAGGCCTTTTAGAAGAGCTTCCTCTCTCAGCTACAGACTGCATCAATTCCCAAGTCATCTTCTCTGTACCACTTCTGAACTCAACATCCCTCATCAATGAAGATGAGATGTTATTCATATCCATTTCAAATGGTTGATCTGCTGGCTCTGTTCCCAATCCAGTCTCGGGTGCATCAGGCATAGACATGCCAGGGGCAACGTTTTCATCAGTAAGCAAAATCTCTCCCCCGATCAAGCTATTCATCCATGACAGTTCATCATCCAAAAGTGGTTGTCCTTGCATTTCTAAATCTTGCGCACGATCTGAACCTGCAGTAACTATTATATTTTGGCTTGAACTTGGCATACTCCCATGCATTCTGTTAGGAAGCTGATCAAACGCTGATTGTTGAACATCTGGAGTTACTTTTTCACAAAGTTTAACACCACCCCCTTTGACTCTTGCCAAATGATATTTTATCCTTGAAATGGAAGTACTTCCAGCAAATACACTCCCACAAAAAACGCACTTCAAAAAACCATCAGCCATTTTCTCAACATAACACCAAAATGGATCACTTCCTCTAATCATTTTTTCTTCTGTATCCCTGCCTACGGACATCAGAAAGAGCTTTCAAAATATCGAATAAAAATGGAACGTAAACTAACTAAAAAAAAAAAGAAGCTAAATTTAAGATAAGAACTTGATGACAAGTATTCTTCTGTCTAGACCAAAGTCAAGCTAAACCACTCCCAAGATCAAGTGTTCTTCTTCTATCTCTTTTTAACCCAGTAACTATACAGTTGATCATATCAGTAATTTTAAAACCAGTGCGTTTCTTTTCGCTTAGAACACCCAACCTACATGTGTTGGAAAAGAAATGGTATGAAATAAGAGCAAAAAGTAATCAAACTCAATTACCTGAGCAGGAGCAAGATGTTATCCAATGATTTGATTAAATCAGAAAAAAAAGAAGATGGACGAGGAATAGTAAGTGTGTTAGAGACGAGTGATAGAGCTCCGGCTTGTGTGGTTGTGGATAAGGATAGATTTAGACAGAGAAGCAGATGGCAGTGAAAAAAAAGTCAAAAGGACATCTTTCATTCATGGATGCCATGTGGACATGTCGATGGTCTTCCAGGAGGCGAATCCGGCTAGCGGTGCTCTGGTGAAGGTGGTGGGGCAGACGGTGGATGATGATAATTTCCGGCAGCAAACGATGAGAAAGAGAACAATCCACCACAAAACAGCAGAAGAGAAAGCAATAGGCCGATAGGAGAAAAGGTGAAAGAGCTGACAGAATAATAAAATTATTTTAAATTAAAAAAAAATAGTGTTTATCAATAATAAAAAAGTCAGACATTTGAACATAATCTCGTTATTATTAATTATTATCGAGCTTGCGTGCAACTTCGACTAAATAAACTTCAATGTGACTCGATCAAACGACAATCAGGGGAGCACTTTCAACTTCAAGGCCTGCCCGCAGAAAGTTTCTGCAATTTCCTGAGATAAACTGATGTTGACAGTTGTAATGCATACAACAAAACTCATCCGTCTGAACCTATATTAGCTTGAAAGAGTTGATGCAATACGTTGTAGCGAGAAAACTTTGCCAAAAAAAAAAAAACTGTAATGCCTCCGGTGCTGTACAGGAGTTTGACATTGAAGAGTCCTCCGAGCTGCAAGGTATTGAAAGTGTTTAAAGAAGAAAAAAAACAGAAACAGAGGAAAAACAGAGGATGATGAACCCAGAAAATAATCTACACAGTAGATTTTTTTACTGTTCATGTAGCTTTGATAATTTGCAGAATTGAATTGTTTGAATCGAAATGCATCCTTACAATTTATAGACCAGAAAAATAAACATGACAGCCATGATATGGACTCCATGATCATGTAACACGCTGCCACTAAGACACGAATGAAGAACCTGATGCAGAACGCTTGGCAGGGGAGATTGAAGGACAAATTGATAGGTGCAGAGTTCCTGAATATTAAACGTTGAAGTTTTAAATAGCATTCAATAGCTATTATTAATCATGCATGTTACAATTAGAATAAATACACAATGTAAGCCTTGTTTTACGGCACTTTTGGATTGCTAATTTTGAATACAATTTTGAGACTTTATCTCATTTTCTGGTGGATTCCAGAAGAATTCTTGAGGGTGAACGTGAGGATCCCTCTGTTATTTTCTTGCTGCGTCAGAACCACTACGCAGACCACTACGCATGAAGTGAGCTGCATGGGCTGCACTGTCAAGCACACGTAAATAACTGATCCCTTAAGACTAGGACATGCACTTGACTGACCTTAATTAAATTAAAGACAATAACTAAAACATAATTGATAAAACATTGCAGGACTAAAATAAATAACCAACACTCCTCCATATTTTAGGAGCTGCAAATACCAAGTTTCTCCCTCAGAAATTCAAACTGGTTGGCTGGCAATGGTTTTGTGAAAATGTCAGCAAGTTGCTCTTCAGACTTGCAGTAAATGAGTTTGATTTCACCTTCCTTCTGCACTTCCCTCAAAAAGAAATATTTGATCTTGAAATGCTTTGTTCTCCCATGAAAAACTGGATTGCACGAGATTGCAATTGCTGCTTGATTATCTACAAACAATTTGGTTTGTTCCAATTGATTCCAGTATAAGTCACGGCATAATTTTCTCAGCCATACTGCTTGGTTTGCTACAGCTGTGGCAGCAACAAATTCAGCCTCAGCAGTTGATTGTGCCACAGTTTCTTGCTTCTTCGAGCTCCATGAAAATACTCCTGATCCCAAGCTGAAACAGTAGCCAGATGTGCTCTTCATGTCATCCACAGAACCTCCCCAATCACTGTCAGAAAATCCCAGCAGTTTGGAATTTTGACATTTCGTAAATTTTATACCAAAGGCAACAATTCCTTTGATATATCTAATTACTCTCTTTGCTGTTTTGAGATAATTTTCGCTAGCACAATGCATAAAGCGCGAAAGGATGCTGACAGCAAATAGAATATCTGGTCTAGTTGCCGTTAAATACATTAGACAACCAACCATGCTTCTGAAATAATTTTCATCCACCTTGTCTGCACCATCATCTTTGCTCAAACTCTCCTTTGAATTCATTGGAGTAGCCATAGCCTTGCAATCTTCCATGTGGAATTTCTTGAGAATTTCCTTGGCATATTTTCTTTGGCAAATGAAGACTTCATGCTCTTCTTACTTAATTTCCATCCCAAGAAAATATGACATTAACCCAAGGTCTGTCATTTCAAAAATCTCCATCATCTCCCCTTTGAATCCATCAATTTGCTTAATGTTGCTTCCTGTAATTAGAAGATCATCAACATAAAGAGAGACAATAAGCAAATCATTTTCTTTATGCTTCACATAAAGAGTGGCTTCGGACAGGCTCTTCATAAATCCCAGCCGTGATAGGTGCTCATCAATCTTGTTATACCATGCTCTAGGTGCTTGTTTCAAGCCATATAGAGCCTTCTTCAGCAAATAAACCTTCTCTTCTTGTCCTTGCGCAGCAAATCCTTCAGGTTGATCCACATAAATCTCCTCCTGCAAGCTGCCATTAAGAAAGGCAGATTTTACATCCAATTGAAAAACCTTCCATCCATTTTGGGTTGCCAATGCTAACACAAGTCTGATGGTGTCAAGTCTGGCTACCGGGGCAAATGTGTCGGAGTAATCAACTCCAAAAATTTGCGCATAGCCTTTTACAACAAGTCTTGCCTTATACTTGTTGATGGTTCCATCCGCGTTCAGTTTTGTCCTGAACACCCATTTTACGCCAATCACTTTCCTGTTTTTCGGCCTTTCAACCAGCACCCAAGTCTTGTTCTTCTCTATCATTGACATCTCCTCCTCCATTGCCTTCAGCCACATTTCATTTTTGACAGCTTCAAAATAATCAGCAGGCTCACATACAACCACATTACATCTTTGATAGATGTCTTGAATCAGCCTTGTTCCACGAATTGGTTCTTCATCTTCCAAGTCTGTTTCTTCGTCTTCTACTGGTTGAAGAACAGATGTGGATATGAGTTTGCTGCTGCTGGTGTCACTTGTTGGCTCCCAATTCCACTTTTGCTCCTCATGGAAAATCACATCTCGGCTCACAACTATCTTCCTTGTCTTTGGTTGATAGACTTTGTAAGCCTTTGAAGATGAGCAATACCCGATGAAGATGTCGGGTTCTGATTTTTTGTCTAGCTTATCTCGCTTGACCTGTGGAATGTGAGAAAAACATACACAACCAAACACTCTTAGAAAATTGAGTGAAGGTTTGTAGCCATACCAAGCTTCAAATGGCGTCATGTTCTTGACAGCTTTTGTGGACATCCTGTTCTGCAAATACACAGCAGTGCTTGCTGCTTCGGCCCAAAAATTTTTGGGCAAGTCCTTCTCATGCAACATGCTTCTTGCCATCTCCATAATGCTGCGATTTCTCCTTTCACTCACCCTATTTTGCTGAGGAGTGTAAGGGGCAGTAAGTTGGTGTTCAATACCAGCTTCTTCGCAAAATGTGTTGAATGCCGAAGATGTGTATTCAGTTCCATTGTCAGTCCTCACGGTCTGAATTTTGCAGCCACTTTGGTTTTCCACAAGCCTCTTGAAATTCCAGAACACTCCAGCCACTTCTGACTTGAATTTCAAGAAAAAAATCCAGCACATTCGCGAAAAATCGTCAATGAAAATGACATAATATCTGCTACCTGCGAATGATTCAGTTCTGTGAGGACCGACCACATCTGAGTGAATTAGCTGCAGCTTGCGAGTGGCTTTCCATGATGAAGTTGGAAAGGCTCTTCTTCTTTGTTTTTCGAATTTGCAGGCATCGCAATTTTGGAAATTTTCATCAAATGTTGGTAATCCAACCGTGAGCTCCTTCATGGCCTGCATACGTTGCAAGTGACAGTGGCCAAGCCTCTTATGCCACAATTCCGTGTGGCTTGCTGCTGTTGTAAATGCTAGAAACTCTTCTTTTATTAGATTAAAAGAGAAGCTTTTCCCCTTCATTTTGACTTTGAGAATCTCCTCTCTATTAGCATCAAACACTTGACAGCAACCATCTTCAAAGACCACTTTAAGGCCCCTTTCAATTAGCTGGCCAACACTTAGCAAATTTTGGTTAATTTCTGGAACATAAAGAACATCAAAAATTAACTTGACAGCACTGCTGCTAGTGATGGTGATGGTTCCTTTCCCTTCGACAGAAATATAATCACCATTACCAATTTTCACTTTGGTAATTTCAGTCGGCATTAAGCTTTTGAAAAGCTTTTTGTCATTGGTCATGGATTTGTACAACCTGAATCAATTAACCAACTTTCAGTGGAGGTTTCACTTACAAAACAGGTTGCTACGAAGAGTTGATCTTCATCTTCTTCTTCGGCAATTTGAGCTGCACTCTCCTGCTGCTGCTGATGATTTTTCCCTTTGCAAATCACGGCTTCATGCCCAAGCTGGTTGCATTTTGCACACTTTGCATCAGGTCTCCTCCAACATTTGAATGGGGGATGGCCTTCCTTGTAGCAGTGATGACAAGGAGGATATTTGCCCTTGAAGTTTCCCTTGCTGCTGTTATGGGTTGCGGTAGAATGAGAAAAATTGCCATCTTGACCCTTCTTCTTCTTCCACTTGCTTTTATCACCTCCATGATGCTTTGCAAACAAAGCTCCTTCGGTCTTGACCTCCTCTCTCATGTGTCTCCTCTGCTCTTGTGCTTGCAAGGAATTCAGCAATTCTGCCAAAGAAATTTTTGACAGATCCTTGGTATTTTCCAAGGTTGTAATTGTAGCTTCATACCTCTCAGGTACTGTAACTAGCAATTTTTCAACAATTCTGGAATCACTAAAATCAGAACCAAGTAGTCTGATTTTGTTTGCAATTCCAAGAAGTCTGTCTGAATACATCTTAATTGTTTCAGACTCCTTCATTTTCTGCAATTCGAAATCTCTGATAAGATTCAATACCTGCATTCCTCTTATCCTTTCATCTCCTGCATATTCTTCTTTGAGATAATCCTATATGGATTTTGCTGACTTGTGAGACATGACCCTTGTGAAAATTGTTGCTGAAACCGCAGCAAACAAGCATGCTTTGTCCTTTGATTTCTTTATCTTCAACTCCTTATGAGTTTTGATTTGCGTCATGGTGGGATTGTTTGCAAGTGCAGGAATTGCATAATCCTCTTCCACTACATCCCAAAGATCCATTGCTTCAAGGTAAGTCTCCATACGGACAGCCCACATGTGATAATTGTCTCCATCGAAAATTGATGGAGCAATTGAAGAGAAGCTTGATTCAGATTCCATGATCGCAACACACAAACAAGAAAACCTCACACACAGATCCCTCAAGAATAAAGCTCTGATACCAATTGAAAGTGTTTAAAGAAGAAAAAAAACAAAAACAGAGGAAAAACAGAGGATGATGAACCCAGAAAATAATCTATACAGTAGATGTTTTTTATTGTTCATGTAGCTTTGATAATTTGCAGAATTGAATTGTTTGAATCGAAATGCATCCTTACAATTTATAGACCAGAAAAATAAACATGACAGCCATGATATGGACTCCATGATCATGTAACACGCTGCCACTAAGACACGAATGAAGAACCACTACACAGACCACTACGCATGAAGTGAGCTGCATGGGCTGCACTGTCAAGCACACGTAAATAACTGATCCCTTAAGACTGTTAGAGTATAGAAGAATATTCTAGAATAGTGTAATGTGTATAAATAGAGAAGTGCACACACAACAAATGTATGCAAAACAGAATTCAATACAATACAATTTTAAATTTCAGTTTCCCTCTCTTTTCTCTCTTCTCCCTCTTCCTTTCTCTAAACTAATTCCTACAAACTCTCAATCCTAACATGGTATCAGAGCTTTTACGCTCACGCTTGAATTGATCCAAGCTTCCGCAATCTGATCCTTCAATGAAGAAAAAAAAAATCTGCAGCTAATGATGAAGATGATCATCCATGCCGCTGCTGCTCCTCATTTACAATATCTCTCATGCTGTTCCTTCTCCTCTAAGAAATTATAGAGCTGGCAAACCTGCTTCTCCAATAATCTAGATGTTTCTCATTTTCCTTCCGCAGAGCATCTGTTTCTCATTTCATTCTAACTCTCTGCATTGTCTTTGTTTTCAATTTCTTACGCTGAAATTTTCAACAACAAATCTTTCATTTTCTTCAACATCTGTTTCTTCTCCTCTCCAGTCTCAGTAAGACATTTCAAATTCTCAAAGTTCAGTTAAAAAAAAAAAAAAAAACTGGATCGGTTTCCTGTTTCAGATTGGTGCTCAAGTTGTTCCAATCATCAAGCTCGAAGAAGTCGTTCTCTCTACTGAAAAGGAGAGTAACTCTTTTGGCAATCTCAAAATCATCAACCACGACAATGAGCAGAAACAGAGCAGAAGCAGATTTGTTTGGTTTCTGAGAGGGGAGGCTCTGCACTCGTGACCTGGATGCGACAGAGCATCTACCAGTAGTCCACAAGTGAGGCCAGTCCGCCATTGATGAGTTCCATTTCTCAAATAAGCCATATGAGCTGTTGCTCTAAACAGATGTCGCTCCTTCAGATCTGAGTCCATATCCAAAGCAGAGAGATACAATGGCTGCGACAAAGACAGAGCCCAAGGAAGGTTAGATCCCGGCGGCAGGTGAATCTTCATTATATGCTAAGCAAGGCAGTTAAAAAAAAAAAAAACGTTTCTCTGTTCCAGATTCAGCAACAAGCAATGAGAATTAGAAAGAGACATGTTTCCGTTGAGTCTCGTCGCAAAGAGAGCAATAATGAGTAGATGCAGCAGAGGAGCTAATGAAAACAGCTGAGTTAGAGAAGCTATTTTCACAAATTATGTCAGCCAAATGTCTAGATAGCCATACGGCACTCACCAGACTAGGGCGAGTGTGGCATATTTAGAGAAGTTGTTGCTCTAACCAGATGTCTGGAAAAGGAGGCTGCACAAAATGCTCTTGTCGAGCAAGAAATCATAATGGCGAAGGTAGTGCAAGAGTCAAAAAAAAAAATCTACAAAAGGAGGCAGAGGAGAAAGCTAAGCTGCGGGAGTTTCTTATGGCCCGTGGTTGTGTTGTTGATACATTGCAAGGAGCAATATCTGTTACTTGTCAGGATGTGAGGCTGCTGAAAGAGAAATTCGACAAGATGAAGTGCCAATTTTTTGGCAGAGAAGAGAAGAGGCTGAGGCGGCTGAGAGGAATAAGCTGTGAAACCCTAGATTTTATGTTTTTGTATGTTGTCGTTTGTGTGTCTGTGCCGTTTTATGTGTCTCATGCTTCCGTTTTTTTAAAAAAGAAAAAAGAAAAAAAAATCGAAAAAAAAAATCGAAAAAAAAAGAAAAAAAAAGAAAGAAAGAAATCAATATGATTGAGAAGTAGAAAATGAATTCTTACAAAGATTAAGAAATTCATCAAAAAAAAAAGAATTACAAAATGAATTCTTACACAGATTAAGAAATTCATCGGCAAATGAAAAACTTCAGAAAAAAACTAAAGTAGCCAAATGAAAAACTTCAGAAAAACTGAAGTAGACAAAGGAAATTCAAACCCCTTCTATCACCTCTCTTACCTCCCATTTCTTTCTTCTCATCCCTCTCTTCTCAAAGATGCAAAACTTCAGAAAAACTGAAGTAGACAAAGGAAAAACTTCAGAAAAAAAACTGAAGTAGACAAATGAAATGTCAATCAAGACATAGACATATGAAATGTCTTCTCTCTCTCTTTTATCTTCTTTGCCATTCGAGCATTTTTTTTTTCTCAATCGTATTCAAACTCATCTTTCTTTTACATAGTATTGTTTTTTGTCAAAAAGGATTCAGTACTCATGTATTTCTTCTCCATTGCTGCAATCTCATGCTTGGTTTATCAAAGCATGAGCTTGAGGGGGGATGTTAGAGTATAGAAGAATATTCTAGAATAGTGTAATGTGTATAAATAGAGAAGTGCACACACAACAAATGTATGCAAAACAGAATTCAATACAATACAATTTTAAATTTCAGTTTCCCTCTCTTTTCTCTCTTCTCCCTCTTCCTTTCTCTAAACTAATTCTTCTTTCTCTTTCAATTACCTACAAACTCTCAATCCTAACAAAGACTAGGACATGCACTTGACTGACCTTAATTAAATTAAAGACAATAACTAAAACATAATTGATAAAACATTGTAGGACTAAAATAAATAACCAACAGGTATAATAATCAAGTAACGTTACAGTAACGCTTCTGCGGGGAGTACTTGAGGCAGCAGCGTCGCTCCTTGACATGACAAAGCAATAGCAAGTTCAATGAAAAATCTAAATGATAAGTTAAAGGGATTAGATAAAAAAAATTAACTTTTATTTATTATTTTCATAGTTTCTGTTGAGATCAGAAGATTGAAGAAGAATTCACACAGAGGAAAAGAGAATTGAGAATAGAGGGGAGAGAGAGAGGAGAATTTGAATTTTGTATATTGATTGATATTCTCTCACACACATTGTGTGTTACAGCAAATCCTATTTATACACCTTGTATATTCTCTATTTTATACTCTAACAGTTTCAAGGAGGGATTTATATTAGTTATTCTTATAATTATTTAATATATTTTTATGTAAAAAAATAGTTTTGATTGATAAGGGAGACGCCGATAAAGAGTTGATCACTGAACTGAGGGAGAGAGACCGATGACGGTTGCAAGACCAATGACAACTGCAAGCTCTGTTCTGAACTGAGGAAGGGGACGATGATGGCTGCGTGCTCTGATACCATATTACTTGTGAGCATGTGACTGAATGGTTCTTGAACTTCTCTTGGGCCATCTGACAGCCTATGATTGATGTCATTTTTCTTTTGTGTTTATAGTCATGTACTCGGGGATGAGGACAACAATGACATCTTTAGAGTTTTCATATGTGATGGCTGCAGCTCTGTTTAACTGTGGTTTAGGGAATATGGACATTATTTGAGGTTCTGTCATGTTCTTGCCATTTCTTAGATTTTTCATAAAAAAATGACCTTTTAGCAGATGGATTTCTTTCTTAACCATTTATGCATCAAGAGAAGTTGTTCATGCATCCTTTCGAGGCTTATGGACTGTTTTTTATTTCAGATTTCAGATTAACTCTACATGCTTTTATCTCAGTTGTGCAACTGTCCTAGCTGGTTTTTGAAACATGAAGCAAGCACAAGGATGTCTGGTTGCTTGCTTAGCAAACTTTTTGTTTTAGCTTTCTTTTTTTCCACACCTATGTTTTTTCTTCAAGTTTCCAGTTGCTTTTTGTCTGACCTGAGTGCTTTTAACCTTAGCTCTTGCACAACAGATTTGAGATCAAATTGAGAGGAAATTGATGCTCTTAAATCTCAGAATACTTGAAGTTTGGTTTCCCTTTCTTCTCATAAGAATTTTGTGGGATGTAAATGGTTTTTTAAGCTTAAGAAGAATTCTGATGGGTCTGCTACTCGTCATAAGGCTAAGTTGGCGGTACAAGGGTTCAATCAAGAACCTGGATTTGATTATGGAGAGACTTTCAGTCCTGTGATTGATTTTTACTAGATTTTTAGGTTTGATCCGCTTAATGGAAGAACTTGGTTGCACTGTCCTGCTTACATTGACCATTTTGATTACCTTCAAGCTACTCTTTCTGCTGCTCAATCCATCCTGTTGCTGTTTCTCCCAGAGGATATGCATCTCCATCCATTCTAAAGATTGATTCACTTTCTTTCTTCTTGTTTTTTTTTCTGTGATGATTTTGCCTTGGAGTATTTATAGTGATAAACATGAGAATTGCAATCCCAGAGGATATGCATGATTGGTGAAGCCCTCATAAAGGCAAAGATCATGGCCAATTTTTGTTTTATCAATAATGGCCCATCTTATAAAAAAAAAAATTAAGGACCAAACTAAAATTTTCCATGTCAAGAGCTAAATAGTGTTTGTGTTTTTGTTCTTCGTCAAATCTAGTCATTGTTTTTTAATTTCTAATTTTGAACCCTATTTAAATTTCAATTTTGCAAAATCAAAACTAGACTCATATTTGAATATCCTTAAACAAGCATATAGGAGATGACGCAAATCAAGAGAAATCAAACAAAAGATACCAAGATAATATAACTCTAAAGGATGAAAATTGTTAAAAATCAAATGTAAATGACCAACAAGACAATAAAACATCTTCTTATAAGCTTTGATTCACCATAATATAGTATGCATAATATCAATTTTAGGATATAAGTAAAAAAAAAATATCAATTGCATTTAACTCGGCTATTGTAGTAGTAAAATTACTATTTTGTCCGTCCGTTTGCCTCAGTTATAGCCTTGGAATTGGAGGTATTTTCTATTTTTTTACATTTTCGTGCACAATAAAATAACCATATTATCCTCACATAAGATAAAAACCAAGAATTGCCTGCGGGGGTATCATGGTAATTGCACATTTTTAGTGAACAGTAAAATAACTTTTTTACCCTCCAATAAGACAAAATGAAAGAGTTGTCTGTGGGGTGTATCCAACATTCCACATCTTTTGAAAATGTGTAACTACGTATATATCCTTATAAAAGATAAAATTCAAGAATTGATTGTAGGGGTGTTTAGGTTATTTTATATTTTTTTAATATTTTAACCTCGGGATATTGTGGGCGCGTCTCCAGATATGCCAAAAGTTTTTTGTCTCACGCTCTCTTCTGGTAATGCGTGCATTGGATTTAGGTGGTCAAAAATATTCATCTGACGTCTTACCAGATGCGCCATCATGTTCTCTTTCTCACGATGGTACGTGTGTCTACCCACGGTGGCCGGTTGAACTTTGTCTACCACTTTTCTCTCTTATGCATGGTAAATTACTTCAAAATCCCCTTTGTTTTTAATGGTTTCACATTCATCCCTGAGCTTTGAATTGTCTAGTCTGATCCTTATTACTATGTTATAAGTTTTGATTTGCTTCAATTATGTTCTTCAATGGAAATTGATTATATATTTTGTTTATATTCTGGTCCTTATTCTTTTAATTTCCGCATTAGTTTTAAATCCCTTAATATTTTCAGTACAAAACTTGTGATTTATTCAATTTTATCCTTTAATTGAAATTGATTATATGTTTTGTTTTCATTGCGGCCCTTATACTTTTAACTTTTGATTTAATTTGCTTATTGTTTTTATAATTATGAAATAGTCTCTATTTTTGTCCATGTTTATATATATATATATATGCTCTTAGTTTTGATTTTTAATTTTTATTATTTTCTCTTTTAGTGAGGAAATATTTTTTAAATTTAGTTCTTAGATTTATTTTGTGTTTTGATAATTTGAAAATTAATATTTCTTATTTTTTTCCAGTTGTTCTTTCTTTTAGGTTTTTAATTATTTTTATTTATGATTTTTTTTAGCTAATAATATTTTTTTATCATTTATTTTATTTTTTTCAATTTTGTTAAAGTTTTGAGGTTTCTTTTATTCTTTGATGTAATGTTGTTTTTTAATTTATTTACTCAATAATAATAGTAATTTTATATTTTTTTCTTGCTTCCTCTTTTGTTAAATTTTTGGTTTTTTTATTCCTCGGGGTTATTTAATAATTTTTATTGTTTTAATAGTAATACTAATGATAATTTTAAGTGTTATAATCATGATAATAATAGTGACATTATTAATCATAATGATAATTGCAATTTTAATATATTGTGATGGTTATAATGCTTATGGTATTAATAATTATGGTTTTGATGGTAATAATAACAATAGCTCATAAAATAATATAAAAATATCAATAATGACAAAAAATATAATAATGATAATAATACTACTTATAATTTATATTATATTAATAAAATAACAATGTTGATTATTATAATAATTATTTTTGTCATAATGACAACGATTATAACAATAATGATGGTGACACTAATAGCACTGCCAATAATAATAATCAGAATATTAATTATTTATAATAATATTTATAATGAAACATATAATAATTGTGATGATTTAACAATCATAATAATAACAATGAGATAATAATCAAAATAATTCATTAGGCGATGTTCTTTTTGTTAAAAAATGACTTTTGCAACCTTTTTATATATAATATTTCAGATTTAATATCACGTTAAAAAAAATATATGAAGTCACACATAGATAAAAAACAAGTACAAAAATTAGGCAAGATTCTTTAGAATGAAAAAATATATGAGTCACTTACCCTGCGCTTCGCCGCAACTAGAACTAAATTTTTTAACATGTGAAAAAAATACTAATGGTCTTAGATTTTTTTTATGATGTTATACATCTGAGCGAGTTGATCAACCTACAAAACTTTTGATTATTTAATTTTTTTTTATATTCATTATATTATGAATAAAAAATACATGTTGGCTCTCCTTGTTTTGATCGTTTCAATTTCAGTTATTATTCTATTGATTTTTATTTATTTTTTTCCTTGACTTTTTAGTTAAAGTTTTATTGATTTTCAACTTCAGCATTTAATCAAAGTTTATGTTGTTGTTGTATTTTTTTTTTAATTTGATCATTAGTTTTTATCAAATATCCACTGAATGCTTACTTGATTGGATTGACATTTGGAAAGTTGCTTTCTGTTTGGCTGAAAGATTCATTCATTTACGCATAGAAGAAAGGTTCCATAAACAACGTGATATTTTGTGCTATGATACCAAAAAAAGAAACAATCCCCAAATATCATAGAATTCTAATTGCATCCTTGTGCCCGTTTAACATTACAGTCTAGAAGTGCTTTTCAAAAACAAACATCACTTCAGATTAATATTTTTGAATCGTTTTAAAGCTTAAGTATTAAATATTGTACCATAATTCTTTTTATTTATTTTTATGGGTAATTCTAACTCAATCACAGATTATTTTTTTATTCGAAGAAATCCCACTCATTTTAGGTATTCTTTACAGGTCTGAGTTAAATGAGTAAAACTCTAGATGTCCTAGTACAAGTTGAGCACATCTTGACTCGAATCCTAGACATGCAAAATAGATCTCAAGGTTTCTATCACCATAACCACCGGGACCTCAATTACAAAATGTTCAAAAGTTAAATGCATTTCTAATACGGTTCAAACACAGGATTATGTGAGAGATCATCCTAGAGAGGAAAAGATCCATATTACACTCTGCAATTTACAGCTGAAGATGCATGGATTTTGGAGAGTGGGTGGGTGCCAATGCCTTCTGGTCTACGTTCAGCCCCGTGAAAATCGATCCAGCTTCAGCAGTTGCACAGTGCCATATCCTGAACAAGCCGAGAGGAGCTAATCACAATAAATCACTGCAAAACAGGATTATAAAACCATAAACATATGAGTAAATTTGATGCAGAAAAATCTAATCTCTCGCTAAGAAATAAAACAAGAAGATGAAGCTCGCTTACCAGTCATTGCATTTCACCAGCGAGCTCTGCTTCTAACTGTGCAGCGCATCTTCTTGTGGGTTAGAGACAGGTTGTTCAGAAATGATAGCCCACTCAATTGAGTTTCGCAGACTTTCAGGATCTACTTGAATTTTCTTAAGAGTATGAGGAATAGTGAGCGGGATCCTCGTTAGCTGCGGGCAATCATATACAGTAATTTCTTCGAGACAATTGCATTTAAGTCTTCCAGAGTAAATGCTATTCAAATTTGGTAATTTCTTCAATACCAAAACCTTCAAAGTCATACGAATTAATGGAAATGTCATCTGATGGGCCCTGTCCTCTTCATATGTTCCCATTATCACCCCCATGTTGTGACAATCTTCGACTACAATCACTTCCAGTCGGAGACTAGACAACGACCGAGGAGGGATCAGCACCTTCATTTTATGAAATTTATGTATTACGATCTCTTTGAGAAACCAAAAGGTGGGGAAAGTAGATCGATATGAAGGTGCTTCAAAAAGGGTTTCTAAGATCATCAAACCATCAAGGTGTAGAATCTCAGGCCTTCCATATCGAAACAATGGACATAAGCTTATTATGTTTTGACAATTCACAATGACTATTTTTGGAAATGAGATTCTGGACAGCAAACTTGCATCGTCAATCATGAGGTCATAAACCCAGGCCTCTGACTTCGATTTTGTATAATTTAGATCTTCAAGTAAAGAGAAAGAAGGTCTTCCTACAGTAACCTTGCAAGCAATTAGTGGAAGAACACCTGCGCAGTCGAAAATTTCGAAATTTTCTAGATCACGGAAGTTGCATTCCAAAGTTTCCAACTTCTGTAAGCACGAGACTTCATGTCCTCTAACTGGGAGAAAAACTCCAAATTTCTGATGAAGCTTGAGGAACTGTAATTTTGAGAGTTCAGATAAAATACCTGGCCGTAAAACACGCACCCCACTTCCATCAAGATTAAGATACCTGAGATCCTTCAGCCTTTTCAATCCCTTTGGCAAATTTTCAAGTCCGGTGTAACTGAGATCCAACTTCTTCAATGCCGTAAGCTTTGCTAATGAAGGTACATAACTCAGCTTTGCACACCATCCGAGCAACAATACAGTGAGGCTCGTTAGATGACAAATAGAATCTGGCAACTTCTCTATATCTGTGTCAGAAAGATCAAGAACCTTGAGTCTGATGAAGTGCTGGAAAAAAGACGACTCAACCAAATTCAATTTGTAGTTTCTGCATAACAATAAAGTTGAAAGATTGGGGCATCTTGGTGAAAAGTCTGATGGAATATCCTTAATTCTATTTTCCATGAGAGAAACTAACAACAGATCCTCTCTCCACCATGTTCCATCAGGTAATTCTGTTAATTGTGCACCTGCTTGAACCCTACCCCCCAGACTTTCGTTCAATATTTTCCGAGCCATATCCCAAATCAAATCATGCATCTTCACATATCTGTAATTTTCATCGTCCCTGGAACCTTCTAATAAGCTGGCATTTTCAAGTTGATCAAGCTAAAGAGAGAGATAGATTGGACAGAGATATGCTTGAATGACTGGTATATTGTGAAATGCTCACTGTAATTGATGCATTGTATGATTCTGCTAATGCTATTTATATACACTGTCATGAATTCAATTGACAGAGTCTTGGCTGATCTGTAGCTATTGTTTCCATATACAATTCTATCTGTTGCATGATTGCATGATTGAGGGACGTATTGATATGCTGATCAGATCTTCATTAAGTGCTGCATGATCTTCGGCTTGCTTGAGGATCGTCTGTTGCTGCATCTTTGGTAATCTCCTTCATACGCCCCTTCAAGATTGAGCTGCCATCGGTAAGACCAATCTTGAGTCGTAGGAGTTCAGTTCGTTGTCTGGATAAGGGCTTTGTAAGCAAGTCAGCCAACTGATCATCCGTGTGGACATGATGTACGTGCAGAACACCCTTATGAACAAGGTCTCGTACAAAATGGAGATCAATCTGTATGTGCTTCATACGAGAGTGGTTGACAGGGTTGTAACTGAGATGAGTCGCGCCAAGGTTATCACAAAGTAGTTTTGGGGGAGACGATAAGGGAGAGCCAAGTTCTTGCAAGAGATGAAGAATCCACATTGTTTCAGACGCAGCAGTTGCAAGGGCTCTATACTCGGCCTCAGTTGAAGATCGTGCGACAGCTCGTTGTTTTTTCGAGCTCCATGATATAGGTGTGTTCCCCAGAAATGTGACATATGCAGAGGTTGAGGTGCGATCGTCTAGGTTGCCCCCCCAGTCGGCATCAGTGAATGTGTGAAGAACAGGGGAACCATTTCGGCTTATCTGAAGGCCATGCAAAATTGTCTGCTTGAGATACCTTAGAAGTCGTTTCGTGGCTACCCAATGACTATGTGTTGGTCTGTGCATGAACTGGGAAAGTCTATTGACGGCAAAGGAGATGTCCGGCCTTGTCAGGGAGAGATATTGCAGGCTACCGATGACTCGACGAAATTCAGTGCTATCTACTGGGGCACTGCCATCAGCAAGCTTGAGGGAGGAGCTGGTAGACAGTGGAGTGAAGACATCTTTGGCACCACTCATGTTGGTGGTTGATAAGAGATCACGAATGTATTGTTGCTGTGATAAGAACAATCCATTTGAGTTTGGCAGTACTTCAATGCCAAGGAAAAAGTGAAGATGTCCCATGTCTTTGATGGAGAATCGTGAGCTGATCTGTTGAATAATTGCGGATACGAAATGTGGCTTATTACCTGTAATTATGAGATCATCAACATAGACAAGCATAAAACACACATTAGATTGATTATTGTAAATAAATAAAGATGGATCGGCTTTAGATTGTATAAACCCCAGCTGTAGAATGGTATCTTTCAGTGTGTTGTACCAAGCTCTCGGGGCCTGTTTAAGGCCGTAGATAGCTTTGTTTAATTTGCAGACATGAGAGGGACGAGAGCTATCCTTAAAGCCTGGGGGCTGTCTCATATATACTGCCTCTGTGAGAGATCCATGCAAAAACGCGTTATTGACATCCATTTGCCTTAATGCCCAACCCTTTAAGACAGCAATGGTGAGCACTGTCCTAATAGTTGCAGGTTTTACCACAGGGCTGAATGTCTCGGAGTAGTCAATGCCGGAGACTTGATTGTAGCCTTTGGCTACGAGCCTGGCTTTAAAACGATCTACAGAACCGTCTGGTTTACGCTTAACACGATAAATCCACTTGCAGCCAATTAAATTGCAGTGTGCGGGAGGAGTAACAAGATCCCACGTTCCATGCTTCATGAGGGCGGTTAATTCACTGGACATGGCGTCTCGCCATTGTGGATGAGATAAGGCATCTTTAACACTGGTTGGTTCAATGGGTGTTGGTAGAGGGTGAAGGGTGGTAGAGTTTATGTGTTTGTGTTTATAGATGTTGTTCATGGATCTTGTGCTCATTGAATGGGTTCGAGGTACGGGATTGGGTTGTGATGGAGGAGAAGGTAATGGTGAAGGTGGTGATTGAACAGTTATAGGGGAACTGGCTGGAGAGGAATCATTAGAGGTGCTTGGTAAAGGAGAAGTTTGAGAAGAGATACCCATACCTGAGTCATGTGAAGAACCGGAGTGTACACTTGCCATTGATGTTGCCTGACTGTCAAGAATTTGGAATAAATTGGTCACTGTTGGGGAAGATTGTGAGACAGGGGAATGAGAGGTAGGTGACGAGGACGATTTGGAAAATAAAGAAGAGGAATTTTGACTCTCATCAAAAGTGACGTGGCGGGATATATATATCCGATTGGTGGATGGGTCCAAGCATTTATATGCATTTTGACTCTGAGAGTAACCAAGAAAAATGCACATGATGGATTTGGGTTGCATTTTATTGGAGTTGTATGGTCGGGTTAATGGGTAACATAAACAACCGAATTTTCTTAATTTAAGATAATTAGGTTGTTGTCCAAACAATGCTTCAAATGGGGTTTTATGGGATAATAATGGGGTGGGCTGTCTGTTTATGAGGTATGTAGCAGTTGCAAAAGCATGGGGCCAGTAAGATTGATGTAGAGAGGCATCATGAAGGAGTGTTAACCCGGTTTCAACTAAATGGCGATGACGACGTTCAGACACGCCGTTTTGTTCCGGTGTATGTGGAGCTGTGGTGTAATGACTAATGCCATGCAAGGATAAATACTTTTGTAAAGCAACATACTCACCACCATTGTCAGAGTAGAGATTGCGAATTTTGGTATTGAATTTTGTTTCAACCAAATTTTTGAATTGTGGAAAAATATGAGAAACTCCAGATTTGTTTGTCATGGGATAAAACCACATGTATTTTGTATAGTGATCAACAAGGAGTAAATAATATCTGAAACCATCAATGCCCATGTAGGAAGCGGGTCCCCATACATCGGTGTAGATGTATTCAAGAGGTTTGTGACTTTTAAAACTGGTGGTGCGAAATGGTAATTTATGCGCTTTATTGATTGAGCAAGAGGTACATAACAACTCATCTTTTTGGGATATGATTGGAAGTGAAAATTGATTGACTAGTCCTCGTACTAGTTTATTGGAAGGATGACCTAGACGTTTGTGCCATCTATCAAGTGATGCACGTTCATGCATAAGTGCAAGTTTGGGATGGAAGACAGTGGACAACGTCTTTGGTAGGGTGTAGACACCGTTTCTACACATGCCTCTTAGTAGAGTCTCCTTCGTGAACTTGTCCTTCACAAGAAAATGAAACGGGTGAAGCTCAACAAATACATTGTTTTGTTTTGTAAAACAATGAGCAGATATTAAATTTTTGTTTATATTTGGAACATAAAGAGTATCTTTCATTTGAAAAATTCTGTTTGGAAATGGTAAATGTAAAGAACCAGTGTGAGAGATAACCAAACCTGAACCATCACCTAGAAGAATTTCATCAGTGCCATTATATTCCGAATGGACTGATAAATTTTCCAAGTCGCCAGTGATGTTGTGAGAAGCTGCTGAGTCTAAGAGCCATGATTTGTCTTTACCTGTGGAGGATTGAGTACAATTAATAGTTGCTTTTGTAATTTGGGAGCAGTGTTTTGCCGTGTGACCAATGTGATCACAAAGTTGACATTTGGGTTGATATCTTCTGTTGAATCTCGGCTGCCTGCTAGCACTGGAATTGTTCCAGTTATTGTCATACGAGTGTGATGCTCTGGGTGGGCTGCTGTTTTGATACCTGGGAGGCCCATGGTATTTGTTTGGCCTTTTTGAAGGATATCCACGATGAGAATTGTGTCTCATTTTATTCGTGTAGTTGGCAGTAATGAGCTGCTGTTGAGAGGCATTGTCCAAACGCCGGAGATAAGTTTCATGGCTGATGAGCAAATCATGAAGCTCCTCAAATGCCAGGGATTTTTCCCTTGCCCGAATGGGCGCAGCAATTTCTCGAAAATCTGGTCCTAGGCCATTTAGGACATACAAAGTGAGATCATCATCCGAAATGGGATGATCAATGATGGTAAGTTCATCACTTAATACTTTGACAGCATGCATATATTCCGAGATGGGTCGATTTCCCTTTTGGACGAGGGTGAGTTCCTCCTTCAATTGCATAGCTCGTGTTCTCGAGCGACTCGCATAAAGCAAGTTTAATTTTGTCCATGCTGCGTGAGATGTCTTTGCAGATGCTATGAGTGGAGTTATGACAGAAGATGTGGATGCCAATATCGCACTCAGAATCAACTTGTCCTGTCGAACCCAGTGGGTTTTGTATAGATCAACAGTGGGTGTGCCTGCAGGAGAGGGACACACAGCAGATCCAGTTACATAATCAAGCAAATCGTATCCAATGAGCAATGCTTCGAATTGAGCACGCCATTGCGGAAAAGTGGATGGGGTTAATTTGTCACTGATTTGTGAAGATATGTTGAGGGAAATCAACGGTTTGTCTGTTGTGGATTGTGGCTGGGTGTTGGAATTGGTGTTTTGAGTTTGTTCTGAGGGAGATGACATATTTGGGATTTGGATCGTTTCCTCGTTTGAGTATGGAAGCTCTGATACCATAAAGAGAGAGATAGATTGGACAGAGATATGCTTGAATGACTGGTATATTGTGAAATGCTCACTGTAATTGATGCATTGTATGATTCTGCTAATGCTATTTATATACACTGTCATGAATTCAATTGACAGAGTCTTGGCTGATCTGTAGCTATTGTTTCCATATACAATTCTATCCGTTGCATGATTGCATGATTGAGGGACGTATTGATATGCTGATCAGATCTTCATTAAGTGCTGCATGATCTTCGGCTTGCTTGAGGATCGTCTGTTGCTGCATCTTTGGTAATCTCCTTCATACAAGCATGGTATGACCCCTATCAAATTGCGCATGCCGCCTCCTCATTTCTTCAAAAATACCCTCATCAATCAAATACTCTATCAAGTCCTCTCTCCTGATGATCTTGCCTTTTGGAAATAATGTGATGTGTAAGAAGCACTTCTGCAGTGCTGGATCGTTCAACTGAGCATAGCTAAATTTCAATACTCGAAATACCTCAGTTTCCATGTCACTTGGTCCAACTTCTGGTATTCTCAGTCGTTGCAATGCATCTCTCCAACGATATTCACCATCCACTCCCTTCATGCTTCCAGCCATTGTCATGATTCCAAGAGGCAGACCAGCACACTCCTTCACAACAGACTCTGCAATCTGTTTCGTTTCAGGAAAAAGTCTAGCACCGTGCCCTAATTTTTCAACGAACAAATTCCAAGCTTCACCCTCAGAAAGAGGCTCCACTCTGATTATCCTTTGGCAATCCATTTTTGTACATATGTCGAATGATCTAGTTGTGAAAACCAACTTACACCCGTCTGTTCTAAGAGGTATTCCCACTTTCTGAAGAGGAAAATGATCCCACAAATCATCAAGAATGAGAACATATTTTTTTTTCACAGTCAACTCTGTCCACAGCTTCCCAGCTCTCACCACCGCATCTTTTTCATCCCCAAGATCTAAATCAAAATATTCCACAATGCGATCCTGCAATGCTTCAATGCTAAACTCTTGGGACACAGTAATCCAACAAACATAATGAAAAATGTCTTGTCTCTCTTGACAAACATGACGAAGCTGATTATGGATATGGGTAGCCAAAGCTGTCTTTCCCACTCCCCCCATCCCGTAAATGCCAATACATGAGACCTCATCATTCAACAACCAGGACCAGACATCTTTCATATTTCTTTCAAACGCTTGGCCCACTAGCTTCGTTGTCGGCAAAAAATATCTTCTAGTCCTACGTCGCTTATGTACAGGGCTTTCAGAAGAGCTTCCTCTCTCAACAACAGAAGGCTTATATTCCTGAGACATTATATTTCTACACATTCTCAAAACATCATCCATCATTGATGAGGACGAGATGCTTTTCGTGTTCGTTTCAAATGACTGATGTGCTTGCTCTGTTCTTTGTCCAGTCTCGGGTTTATCTGTCATAAGTACGACAGGAGCTCCAGGTTCCTCAACAAGCTCAGCCTCCACACTAGTCAAGATATCCATCCCTCCTCGTCCATCATCCAAACGAAGTTGTTCTTCTTGTTCAATTGCTATACCCCGAACAGGAGTTGAAGCTGCATTAGTTGCCTCATTATTGCTTGAACTTGGCACACTCCTATCTACAGGCCTTTTAGAAGAGTTTCCTCTCTCAGCAACAAACTGCGTCAATGCCCAAGTCATCTTCTCTGTGCCACTGCTGAACTCAACATCCCTCATCAATGAAGATGAGGTGTTATTCATAACCATTTCAAATGGTTGATCTGCTAGCTCTGTTCCCAATCCAGTCACGGGTGCATCAGGCATAGACATGTCAGGAGCAGCGTTTTCATCAGTACGGAAAATCTCTTCCAAGAACAAGCTATCCATCCATGGCAGTCCACCATCCAAAAGTAGTTGTCCTTCTTGTTGCATTTCTAAATCTTGAGCACGATCTGAACCTGCAGTAGCTATTATATTATTGCTTGAACTTGGCATACTCCCATGCATTCTGTTAGGAAGCTGATCAAACGCTGCTCGTTGAACATCTGGAGTTACTTTTTCACAAAGTTTAACACCACCCCCTTTGACTCTTGCCAAATGATATTTTATCCTTGAAATGGAAGTACTTCCAGCAAATACACTCCCACAAAAAACGCACTTCAAAAAACCATCAGCCATTTTCTCAACATAACACCAAAATGGATCACTTCCTCTAATCATTTTTTCGTCTGTATCCCTGCCTACGGACATCAGAAAGAGCTCTCAAAATATTGAATTAAAATGGAATTTAAACTAACTAAGTGTTATTCTTCTCTCTTTTTTTCCCAGTAACTATACAGCTGATCATATCAGTAATTTAAAAACCAGTACGTTTCTTTTTGCTTAGAAAGCTCAACCTACATGTGTTGGAAAAGAAATGGTATGAAATAAGAGCAAAAAATAATCAAACTCAATTACCTGAGCAGGAGCAAGATGCTATCCAATGATTTGATTAAATCAGAAAAAAAAAAAAAGATGGACGGGGAAGGGTAAGTGTGTTAGAGACGAGTGATAGAGCTCCGGCTTGTGTGGTTGTGGATAAGGATAGATTCAGACAGAGAAGCAGATGGCAGTGAAAAAAAAGTCAAAAGGACTTCTTTCATTCATGGATGCCATGTGGACATGTCGATGGTCTTCCAGGAGGCGAATCCGGTTATAGAACGGTGCTCTGGTGAAGGCGTGGTGGGGTAGGCAGTGGCTGATGATAATCTCCGACAGCAAACGATGGGAAAGAGAACAATCCACCACAAACAGCAGAAGAGAAAGCAGAAGGTATCTGGTTTTTATAAAAAATTAATTATAAAAATATTTACTTATCTTGACTGTAAATTAATTTATAGATAGTAATTTAACCACTTATCATTTGCATGTGCATGGAGGAATAGGAAGGCCAAATGCTCCAAATAGTTTCATCTTCAAATTCAGAGGAGTAAAGATGGATAGGAGGAGGAGTAAAGATGGATCGGGTGGGTATCGAATAATAATTAAAAAAAAAAGTCACCTTAATTTATTTTTCAGCATTTTTATTAGAAAATAATATTTGGTATTGAAACATCAATCTCTAAAATAATAGGGACTAAATAACAAAAAAATAAAACTTTAGGGACTGAACTAAAATTTTCCATGTCAAGATCTAAATAGTGTGTGTTTTTGTTCTTCATCAAATCTAGTCATTGTTTTTTTAATTTATAATTTTGAACCCTATTTAAATTTCAATTTTGCAAAATCAAAACTAGACTCATATTTGAATATCCTTAAAACCAAGCATATAGGAGATAGATGACACAAATGAAAAGAAATACAAACAAAAGATACCATGATAATATAACTCTAAAGGATGAAATTGTAAAAAATAAAAGTTAAATGACCAATAAAACAAAATAACACATCGTTCATATAAGCATTCGAATCTACAATAAATATCGTATTTGGTGCTACAATGAAAGACTTATTTTTTTAGAGGCGTACGAGAGTATGATAGCATGGCAAACTTCAAACTGAACTAATAAAACCCCACCTAACTTGAGTTGATTCATCAAATTTGTGGTCCAAGTTATTAGATCAAAACAACTCGATATAAAAAATTAAAAAAATGCATTTTAAAAAGACAATATCACTTTTGAATAATGAAGGTGAAAAGAAAATAAGTAAAAAAAACAATATCAATTTGCGTTAATTAGGCTAAACTTACCATATCTAGAAAAACTACAAAACTCAATTACCAACACAATCAATTATTGAAGGCTAAAAAAATAATGATCATACAAAAAGATTCATAAAAAAATAGCAATTAAAAGAATAAAAGTCAAAATTAAGATAAAAAAATAAAATTTATTTTTTATTAAAGGGTGAAGTCGAAAAGAAAGATTGATCTAACAAAAGTAAAAATAATAAGGATTAAAATTGAAATAATTTTTTTTATTGAATGACACAATTAGTAGAAAAATCAATTTAAGTAAAGGACTAAAAATAAAACAATCAAAAGACTAAGGAAAAAATTAAAAATAACATATAACAAATTGAAATTGAAAGATGAAATTAAAAAAGAATCAAGAATTTACAAAACAAATAGAATAAAATTAAAAATCAAAAGAAGAAAAGCAAAGCTGAATTTTAACATATCAATGACCCAAAGGATAACTATTAAATTTTGCATGAGAGGAAACAAAATTAGTTTTGGTTAATAGTATAACTCTGGAGGATGAATTTGCAAAACATAAAACATCGACGACTAAAGTAAAATTAATCAGCAATTGGGCTCTGCACTTTATGGGAAATCTGAGTAACCGTCATCCATTTGTAAGCTACATGTCGTCTGTGATTATCAATCTTCCATTCAGACATTCCCTCTTCTCTGGGGATCTTACTATGGCACCAAATAGTTAAACTGAAGAACAAGAAAACAAATCCCTCTCCTCTCCGCTCTCCCCACTCTCTAAATTCTCCCTGTAGGAAGCCATGACTGCAGCCACCAAGAAACACTACCCCTCCTCCTCTAAGCCACCCAAGAACCACCACTCTACCCCCAACACCACCACAACCCCACAACCTAACATCACTCAAGACCCTAGCCCAACCACTATTCCATCACCACTATCTCCCACCCTCAAAGACCAGGTCTTGTCACGCGCCACCCACATCACGCGCCAAGAACTCCTCAAAAGAAGGTCTTACAAGCTAAAACAACTCTCAAAATGCTTCAGAGATCATTACTGGGCATTGATGGAAGAACTCAAGATTCAGTACAGAGAGTACTATTGGAAATATGGTGTCAGCCCTTTTAAAGAAGACAATCAAAAACAAGAACTGCAGAAACAGGGTGGTGGGGTTGGCGTTTTACAGAGGGAGAATGAAGAGAGCGGGGCTAATATAGAAGTTATTGGTGAAAATAACACTAGTGTTAGTGATTTGAAGAGTAATCATAGGTGTTTGTTTGTTGGGTGTAAGTTAAAGGCTATGGCTTTGACAAGTTTTTGTCATCTTCATATACTTTCTGATGCAAAGCAGAAGCTTTACAAGCCTTGTGGTTACGTTATCAAAAGGTTTCATCCTGCTCTACCTTTTTCTTTGATTTTTGGATTATAAAGCTTTTTTCTTTGATTGGTATTTGTTTTGTGGTGGGATTTTGATTGTTTGGTTTCTGTAAGATTGTATTGAATTTTAAGTTTTTAGATGGGTTTAGTTGTTGCATTTTTGTGCAAGATTAGTGTGCCATGGACCCGTTGATGAAGTTTGGAATAGGTAAATTGAATGAGCTTGATTAAGACTGTGCAGGAACTGGTTTATATATACTCAGTATTAGGGATTTGGAAAAAAAAAGAAGTGTCATGAATCATGAAGGATTTTTAAATTCATAACCTTTAATTACCTGTGAATTGCTTGTGACCAAGATATTTTGGGGTTCAAAATGACTAATGCTGCTTGATTTTAAGCTGGGATTTTAATCCTTAATTATGTACAGATTTTGCTGATGCGAGAAAAAGTGATATGAAGTATTTGTTTGTCTTCTTGCTTCGAGCAATGATTATGGAACTGTATGGAATACTAGAAAGTTGTGATATTTTCATGCTAGATTTTTTTTTGTACCTTAGTTCTAGATTTAATGGGACCAGACTTAGAAGTATAAAACTTTGTTTCAAGGTATACATTAAGCTTTGACCTTACAAGTCGAAAATAACACAGCATGGTGGATAACAATGCACAGCAATACCTTAGGCAATAAGCTAAAAAACAAAATGAGTAGGGGAGAGTTATCTCTATTCATGAACAATTTGTGTGACAACATTTGATGGTCCAACTAGTGGGTAAATTTGATTTGATAACCGGGGTAGAAAGAACTCTAGCAGTGCCATAGAAGTAATTTGGATTCTTGCCCGAATAACCTTGTTTGCACTTTCACAAATAAATGTTTATACTTGGATATTATACCAAACGATTTGACTGTCTTGGGTGAAGTTGTGACTTTTGCCTATCTTTTTTGAAGTCTATTTTCTTGTTTTCTGTGATTACTGATGTGCATGATGTCACTTTCTTGCTGTAAGGTCCGTGGCGTGTTGACATCATAGCTACAGCTTGTAATAGATTGATGGCATTAGTTAACATCTAACATGAAAATACAAACATCCATTTGTTGATGGATCTATGCTTTAGCCTCGAACAATTTTGAGTTTCTTGCTAAAGTACCAAGAGACTAAAATAATAATAAAAAACCTTGTTATCCAAGCTATAGCTTCGCTTCTGTTTGTACCGCTTTAAACTAAAATAGCTATGATTTCTGCCACCAGTCTGCTTTCCATGATATCAAGTCAAAACTATTTTGAGGGGCAGTTGATTGGATTTGCTTTCTATGCTTTCATGTATCATTCGATGAATGTTAAAATGCTGTGTTATGAGTGATGCTGTGAATCAGTTGATTTTCCTCTGATCATTAGATTTCCTTGGTTGGCTATGCACTCCAGCGCTCAGGCCGGACCCATAACGTGTGGAAAGCCAATACTGAGATCAACTGCCCCTTCTCTCTGCACCATCCACTTCCAAAAAGCCCAGAAACATATGACTCAGGCTCTGAGGAAAGCAGGTCTTAATGTTTCTTCATCGAGTAAGCTTGCTCCTAAATTTCATATCATTGTGACGGAATATGTGCGTCAAATTCAATTCAAAAGAAAGGCTGCCGAAAGGAGAAATCGGAGTAAAGTCATGGACATGGAAGTGACTGCTATCCAAGCTGTTTCTCCATTGTAGAGATGACTTGTGAAGCATGAGTAAACATTGCTGGAATAACCCAAGGTAAGATGTTTTCCTGATCAAGCTCGGGTAAAGAGGGCAGAAATGATCATAACTTGGATCATAGTACTCTAAAAGTTTCAAACATACAATTTCTATTAGATTTTTATTCTTTTTAGGATATACAGAGAAATATTTTTACTTAGTTTTTCAATTCATGGTGCCTTTAAGAAATAAGATATACCATTTACCATTTAAATCAATTGTTGTTTGCAGATATGCTTGTCCGGGTGTTTTATCTTCTAGTGGCAACAGTAGGTTTAGTCTAATGATTTACTACATGGACTGCTACTTAGTGGTGAACATGAAATTTCTACTCATGCTATACAGTTGTAAAAACTTTCGTGTTGAACCTCCTCTATCCTAATTATAAAAGCTTGTATAGCCATTCAACTTGAATTGGTGCATGATGGTATTCTATATGTGCTGTGTTTGGAAGTTGTTTTTCATTTCAAAAGTGCATTTAACTTGGAAATACATCAATATAATTATTTTTCATTATTTTTTATATTAGCATATCAAAACCATTGGAAAGCTACCAATCATTGTGATAATTTTCAGGGTCCATCTTTCTAAAATATAAATGTATATTGACTAGAAAGAATGAATCAGATTGCAAAATCCAGGAGATTAATCGATTATTCAACATTTAAGTCCTCAATTATTTGAATTTTTTGGACTTCATTGTATACTTCTTCTCAAGATGTCTATATATATATATATATGTATATATATAAACTGTATGTCACAGTCATCAATATATTATTTTCTGATTGTTTTTTGCTATAAAAACATAAATAATTCATTCTGAATACCATACAGTATCACATGACTTATTACGATAAAGTAAACCATAAACTTCTTAATTTCAATTCAGATCATTAATTACATTTTCGATGAAGGCATCGGAAACATCTTTCTCAGCTCCTTCCTCAATATTTTTCCTGCTGGACTCTTGGGTATGGCACTGACAAACTCTACACACCGTACTTTCTTGAACGGTGCAACCTGCATGCTCTCATGCAAAAAGGCATTAAAAAAAAGGACAACATGATCAGATTCATCAAGTTTTCACTACGCTACAGCCCTGCAAGTATAATATATGCAGATACAGCGAAAATTGCAGTTCAGGAGATGCATTGTTTCAGAATCAATGATGCTGGATAGAAAACTCTAAAAGAAAATGACTGAGCATTAGTAAAGCACCTGTTTTGCTACAAAATCCATCACCTCTCTTTCATTGACTCTACTCTGTGGCTGTTTCACCACAAAAGCCATGGGAACCTGACCAGCTTCCTCGTCAGGGTATCTGCGATTTCTTTTACATCAGAATTTCCTTATGTTTCCTATGAGTTATAGAATACTAATAATGATACAAAACACACTGAGATCACTAATTTCTTCTACCAATGCTGCTGGGTTAAGGAAACAGTTTAAGGGATCCCATAAGCTTGAAGAAGTGAAGACTTACGGTATTACTGCAGCATCTGCTATCTCTGGATGAGATTGGAGCAATTGCTCTAGTTCAGCTGGAGCAACCTATACATGCATATATATATACATACATATATATATATATATAGCAATTTCAGTTTATTAATCTTTATATTCTAATAGATGTTGAATGAGGTAAGAAACTAAGAGCGGCATTATGACATTACCTGGTATCCCTTGTATTTGATCAGCTCCTTCAGTCTGTCAACAACGAACACAAAACCTTCATCGTCTATATAACAAAGATCACCAGTCCTCAACCAGCCATCTGGGTCCAAGGTAGTCGAAGTAGCTTCGGGATCACCAACATAACCTGCAGTGAATTCCCCAAATCGTCCTGATTAGTGCATCTTTGGTTGGTTTTCTGATACTAAATACCAGGCCTTTTGTTTAGCAAAATACTGGACAATAAAAGCTAGATGTTCATGTTCATGTGTGTGACAAGAACCAAGATAATTTACCTTTCATTATTATGGGGCCTCTAACCCAGAGCTCTCCTGGCTTTCCAGGAGGCAAGGCGTCACCTGTATCAGCATCGACAATTTTTGCTTCACAAGCGGCGGCGAGCCTTCCTACTGAACCCCAATGGCGGCTTTCTTCCGGATCATTTGATCGGGAAAGGACCCCCGTTGATTCGGTTAGCCCATAACCCTTCATATATGAAAGGCAAGTTTGCATTGAAATCAATAATTCTCATAAATATAACAGAAAATGCTTTCATGTGTTTTGTATATCATAATTTCTTATTTCGACTTGTTTTTAAATCATTTCATATGCTAATGTTAAAAATATATATATATATATATTATTTTGATGTATTCCTGAACGAAAAGTATTTTCAGAAATAAACTCAATCACGCTCTCAAGTACTAATAAAATTGATCACAACATTCCCAAAAAATTAGCTGCTCATTTAGGATAAATAAACAATCAAATGGAATTTTATATTTAAAAAACAATATCAAATTTAAAAACCACGGTTCAGCTTCTATCGTGATTAATTTCCTGTTTGAAAGTGTAGATGGTGTTGTTTTTTAAAGTGTTTTTCATTCAAAAATATATTAAAATAATATTTTTTATTTTTTAAAAATTATTTTTAATATCAGCATATCAAAATGATCTAAGAACAACAAAAAAAATTTAATTTAAAATAAAAATAAAAATAAATAATTTTTTTCATAAGTGTTTTCCAATTGCAATCCTAAACACACCTTAAAGCATATTATCTAAATATTAAAATAATGTTTTTTTAAAATATTTTTTATAGTTTTAATGGATTAGTAAACAAAAAAGAAATATTTTAATATAATTTTACTTAAAATTATCATATACTATATTATTAAATACATATATTTTGTCACGGGATTTTTTTTTTAATTTTATCATATAAAAGAAAAAAAATAAAAGAATAATCGAAATTAGTGTTTTGATTGAAATCATAAAGCACCGTCCCATCTTGAGTAGCTAGTAGTTTTGTTAATTAGTGGCAGACATATTTATCTTCATTATCTTATCGTTGCTTAGGAACAAAGCATCCATATTGAACTTTCTTGTTCCCACCTAAAAGCTACAGCAACAGCTCTCTCAAACACCTTTTATAAGAGACACGTGTGTGATGGCAAAAGAATTATAATCTATATAATATATTTCGAATTAGAATATATATTTAATCTAGAACTATAAAATATACTTTATATAAGATTAGATTTTCTCATATTAAAAAAAAAAAAAAAACTATTTTAGGGTTTGGTCAATTGTTTGTCTTTATTATAAGCAAAGCATCTTTTTTTTTATTTGATTGCAAGTAAGGATGCAATTTGATTCGGGTTGGATTTTTTAATATTTATATTTTATTTATTATTTATTATATTAAAAAATTAAATATTTATAAGTTATTTATTAGATTTTGGGTGTTTAATGGGTATTTATTAGTCATTGTTGTTTATAAATTAAATAAAATAGTTAGTATATATATTTCAAGTGTATATATATTTTATCGATTATATATGGATTAAATTAAATTATCATCCTTAATTATATTAAAAATTATAGAAATAAAAAAAAACACATAACCCTCCTATATAATCAATTTCTACTTCCTTTTGTAAAATAATTATAAAAATCTATAAAATAATTCATATTGCTATGTATAAACATGTACTGTCGGGTAATACCATCTTCGCATAAAATACGAAAAAATTATGGCCACTAACCTGCCATAGGTCGACGGTAGGAAACCTGTCGGAGAACACCTTCATAACATCCTTCCCAAGCGGAGCACCACCACACCCCACAGTCTCCAGCGACCTCAAATCATAACCGTCTGTCAAGTCACTATTTGTCATCGCTACAACAACTGGTGGCGCCACCGCCAGTTCGGTTACCCTAAACTTCTCCACAGCTCTCAACATGTTCTTCAAATCAAACCTCCCCATCACCACCACTGTTTCACTTAAAGCTACTGATCTAAAACTGTAGAAGAATCCAAACACGTGAAAATATGGCACCGTGTAAAGAATGACCCTAGGGGAGTTCCTCTCTTGTTTAGATGGATAGTATCCTGCAATTACAGCCATCAGGTTCCTGTGAGTCAACATCACTCCTTTGACTCTACCTGTGGTGCCGGAGGAGTACATGATCGCAGCCAAATCGGATTGATTCACTGTAACCTTTTCGAGGTCTTGCTGAGCTGCTGTTGTTGCAGGAGACGTGGTAATCATTGAGTCAAACTCAGGTGAGTCGATGAGAATGGTTCTGTGTTTCAGCTTTGGAAGCTTGTGACATGTTTTTGATACAGCAAAGGCGATTACGGGGCTACAGAGACTGATCTGGTGTGAAATTTCTGATTCAGAGCTTATGGGGTTTGCGGGAGAGATTACTACACCAAGTGAAAGAAGAGAGAAGTAGAGGATGGGGACTTCAATGGAGTTTGGACAGAGAATGAAGGCAGTGTCATTCTTGCAAAGCTTAGTGACATTTCTGAGGTACGAGGTCAAGGATTTGATTCTTGTAATGAATTCTGAGTAAGAAAGTTTTTGGTTTGTGGATGAGTTGATTATGGCGATTGAATCATCAGGCCAAGGAGAGTGGTTGGCATGGAGTGAGAGAGCATATTCAGCTGCTGAGAAAGGTGTTTCCTCGGGAGGGAGAAGCATAGGAGGTCTTAGGCTATGGAAAGTCCTTGACGTGGAGTTGAAGCCACTCGTCCGGTTGATCGGAGACTTAGTTTGCTGGTCCATGTTTTTAGTCTGTAGGCTAGCCGCAATGAAAATATGCAAGGTTTTTGCTAACAAGCTCTTGTATATATATATATATATATATATGTTTTTGCTCCGTGCTTTATATAAAATTTATATTTTTTTTTAATGTTTTTTAATAGATGTATATTTTGATTAAAATTCTGAGTTTAGTAAATTATTCCCTCGAAGTTAGCGACCAGGTATGAGTAGTGTATGTGAAAGGAACGAAAATAATGGGACTTTGTGATGCGGAACAAGAAAATAATTCGAATTAAACAAGAAAAAGAAAGATGCATAGAGAGAGAGAGAGATGCTTAGAGAGAGAGAGAGAAGCTAATGAAGAGAGAGAAAAGGTGATTGAAAAGCAAGCAATAAGATTAAGTTTGCATCTGATTGTGTCTCTCCGAACATAGATTGCATGAATGGCCAAGAGGGGCCGTGCAATAATAAAAATAATGGAGACCGTGCAATAATATTAATCCTATTTCTCTAAGAAAAATAAAACCATGGGCAAAGAAACACCATGCAAATTATAGTGCTTGAACCCTTGAAATTAGTGAGTGAAAAAATCTTGATTGGGCTTGAAAGTGCTATGCAGAATGTTTTCAAAATAACATGGTGTTATAACAAAAAAACTTGCGATTTTAATAGTAGATCTTGAGTTTAAATTAGAGTATACATTCCTCATAACAACCTAAAATAATTAAAATTTTATTGCTCATCTCAATTTATAAAATATACTTTCAAGAGCAGGGTTTCCTGTCCTAAAAAAATAATGTTGCAGAAGAGATGGTGTTCAAGCCATAAGAACAAGCTAAGCAGCTGAACATGTCAGTTGCCAAGAATTATTATACTCCACAAGTTACTTTGATTTGGAGGCATGATTTTTCTCTACTAGGCATCTTCCTTGCGTCTTTTATCAGAACTCCCATGTTTGTGGCGCTTGTTGAAATCTGGAAATTATGATTCCAGGTCTGCGAAGAATTACAAGCCGAAGGAGATGAAGAATTGAAGAATTGAAGAATTGAAGACATTGTAATCATGTTTATATTGTTCTGTTTCTAATCCATATTGTATCAGTCAATTAGTCAAACTTTGGTAGTTAATTCAGTTAAAGGTTGACTTTGTTTTCTGTTGACTTTGTTCAGTTCAGAATTTTCAGAATTATAGCCGTTGTAGTGTTTTTGATTCTTATAAATAAAATTAATGGGATGGCAGTAACCATATGAAACTATTCTGCCCATGTGTGTTTGTTCTCTCTGCTTAAAACAATCAAATACTCAAAGTTCTTATTTTCTGGAAAAATTCCCTTCCCAGTTCTTGATCTCTACAGTAACTGTTCTTCAGGAGTTTTGGGCATTCGTCCGTACAAATCTCTACAGTGTTTGTTTTTACGATTTTCTCAGAATTCTTCCTCAAATTTCAACATGGTATCAGAGCAGAATAGGTCTTAGAAAAGGGATTAATAAGAGAAACACGAGTGATTAAGAAAAAGTGAGTTTTCACAAGATTAAATCAAATCTTGAAAGGGAAAGAAGGAATTTTTTACTGAATTGGCAGATTTTTAAAATCAAGAATTTAGTCTTGATTTGTTCTTTAAAAAAGGATAAACAATTGACAAGAATTATAAATTGATATCCTTGTTCTCCATTCGTTGAAGTCTTGAACGAGAATTGCAAGACTAGAGAAGAAAAGCTGACAGTCATGGATTCTGCATTTTCCTCAAAATCTCCAATCTTCACAGGAGTGAATTATGGAGTATGGGCAGTGAAGATGAAGATATACCTGAAAGCATTTGATCTGTGGGAAGATGTTGAGGCTGACAGGGAACCAATTCCCTTGAACAACAATCCAACCATGACACAAATCAAATACTTCCATGAACAAAGAGCAAAGAAGTTCAAAGCCCTTACCTGCATTCACAATGCAGTAAGTGAGGAAATTTTTTCAAGAATCATGGCATGCGAAACAGCTAAGGAAGCTTGGGACAAATTGAAGGCTGAATTCCAAGGTGATGAGAAATCTAAGAGGATGCAGATTCTGAATTTGAAAAGACAATTTGAAGGCTTAAAGATGAAAGAATCAGAAACTGTCAAGGAGTTTTCATCAAATGTGTCAAAGATTGTAAACCAAATGACTCTGCTTGGAGAAGAAATTCAAGAATCAAGAGTTGTGGAGAAGGTTCTGGTCAGTTTACCAGAAAAATTTGAAAACAAGATTTGCTCATTAGAAGAGTCTAAGGATTTCACTATAATGAGCCTTCAAGAACTCATAAATGCCCTACAAACTGTGGAGCAAAGGCAGGCATTTAGGCAGGAGAATACAAGTGAGGAAGCCTTTACTGTTGGATTCAAAGGCAGATCAAAGTTCCAGAATTCCCAGAATTCACAGGTGTTCTTCAGGAACCCAGAAAATAGAGCAAAAAATGGTAAACCTTGGCAGAACAAAAGTTGGCAGAACAACCAAAACCATGCCAACAAATTTAACTCGAAAGGAAAGGAAAAGAGAGAGCAATTCCCCACATGTAGATACTATCAAAAGACAAATCACTTGGAGTCATGGTGTTGGCTTAAAAATGCTCAATGCAGAAAATGTAAGCAATATGGACACATTGAGAAGTTTTGCAAGAACAACACTACAAGTCAAGCTCATGGTGCTGAAGTGGAGGAGCCTAAAGATGAACTTCTATTCACAGCCACTGAAACACACAAATGCAGCAAAACAGAGGTAAGTAATCAAGCCTGGTTAATTGACAGTGGATGTTCAAACCACATGTCTGCTGATTTGAGCTTGTTTGAAAATCTTGATATAAACTATAAATCTAGGGTCAAGGTTGCTAATGGACAGTATGTAGGTGTTGAGGGTAAAGGTGAAGTTAAAATTGACACTCTAGCTGAGTTAAAAAAATTTGAGAACATATTATATGTTCCTGAAATTGATCAAAACCTCATTAGTGTAGGCCAACTACTTGAGGATAAATTCTCATTACTGTTCTTAAATGGCATTTGCACAATCAAAGATGATCAAGGTGTCATTTTATTTACTGCAAAAATGTCTAATAGATGTTTTAGTATAGAAAAACAACTAGAACACCTAAGCATGAATACAAGCACAACTGGAAATTCTGTTTTATGGCATAAACGCATGGGACATGTTAATTATGTGTCCCTAAAGAAAATGGCAGAATTAAAACTAGTAGAGGGACTACCTAACATACATGAACTCAATGGGGTCTGTGAAGCTTGCCAGCTGGGAAAACAGGCCAGTATTAAGTTCAATAAATCATCAACTAGGTCTGTTAGTAAACTACAGATTGTGCACTCTGATGTATGTGGTCCCATGCACAATGAATCTCTCAATGGTGCTAGGTATTTTGTGCTTTTTATAGATGACTTTAGCAGGTATAGTTGGGTCTATTTTCTTAAAAATAAAAGTGATGTATTTGAGATTTTTCTGAGATTTAAGGCAGCAGTTGAGAAGGAGTCAAACTGCTCCTTAAAAATCCTGAGAACAGACAATGGGGGGGAATATACCTCCCATAAATTCAAGGAATACCTTGCTAAAGAAGGTATTAAACATCAGCTCACGGTCTCCTACACCCCACAACAAAATGGGGTGTGTGAGAGGAGAAATAGGACACTCATGGAGATGGCAAGGTGCCTTCTCTATGAAAAGAAACTGCCCCTGAAGTTTTGGGCAGAGGCTGTGAACACAGCCTCTTATATTCTGAATAGGCTAAGCTCAAGATCAATAGGAGACACCACTCCTTTTGAAGAATGGTATGGATTCAAACCTAAGATAGATCATTTAAAAGTGTTTGGGAGCCCATGTTATGTTCTGCAACCAGACTTGAAAAGAAAGAAATTAGAACAGAAGGCTGAGATAGGAATTCTCATAGGATATAGCTCAAACTCAAATGGATACAAAGTGTATGATTTGAAAACAAACTTAGCTGTAATAGCAAGAAATATAAAAGTTGTTGAAGAACAAACCTGGAATTGGGAAACTGAAAAACTAATTGAGGACAGGCTGAATCTGCCAGACGAATTAGAATCTGTAACTGAACTAGAAGAACAGGAACAATCAGTTGCAGATATAGATAATATAGAAGAAATTCAAGAAGAAGAAGAAGATCACTCTGTGAGGGGGACTAGGTCACTAGGTGACATTTACAATAGATGCAACCTAGTAACTACTGAACCTACTAATGTAGAAGAAGCAATGGGGTCTAAACTGTGGGTGGCAACAATGAAGGAAGAATTAAACATTATAGAGAAAAATGACACTTGGACCCTAGTGGACAGACCTAAACACAGAAAAGTGATAGGTGTTAGGTGGATATTCAAAACCAAATTGAATCCTGATGGGAGTTTGAATAAAAATAAAGATAGATTGGTAGTCAAAGGCTATGCAAAAGAGCAAGGCATTGACTACCAAGATACATTTGCACCTATCTCTAGAATGGATACCATTAAATTTCTGCTCATGCTAGCTTCTCAAAAGGGATGGTTGGTTTGGCAAATGGATGTTAAATCTGCCTTCCTAAATGGAACATTAGCTGAAGAAATATATGTGGAACAACCACAAGGTTTTGAGGATGAAACAAACTTGAACAAAGTCTACTTATTAAAGAAGGCTTTGTATGGATTAAAACAAGCTCCTAGAGCTTGGTACAGCAAGTTGGATGAATATTTAACAAGTCTAGGATTTGAGAAAAGCTTAAATGAAGCCACTCTATATGTCAAGAAAGTTGGAGAACAAATCATGATAATATCAGTTTATGTTGATGACTTGTTGATCACGGGTAACAATGAGCAGTTCATTGATGAATTTAAGAAAAATATGAAAAATAAGTTTGAAATGAATGATCTAGGCTTGTTAGCACATTTTTTAGGGATGGAAATTTCACAAACTAAGAAAGGGTGTTTTGTTTGTCAAAAGCAATTCATAAGTAAATTGCTTAACAGGTTTGCAATGGAGAATTGCAAACCTGTCAACACACCAATGGTGCTGGGAATGAAGTTGATAAAAATAGATGGGTCACCAAATGCAGATGGTAGGATCTATAGAAGTTTAATTGGGAGTCTGTTATACTTGTCTTCAACACGACCAGACATAGTATTTACAGTAAATTACCTCTCAAGATTTATGCAAAACCCCACTCAAATACACTACACTGCAGCAAAAAGAGTGTTGAGATATTTGAAAGGAACAATGGACTTAGGTGTGTATTTTAGCAACATGAACACTGTGAATTTAAAAGGCTTTTGTGATAGTGATTGGGCTGGGAGTGATGAAGAAATGGTAAGTACCTCAGGGTACTGCTTTACAATAGGTGAGTGTATATTCTGCTGGAATTCAAAAAAGCAACAAGTTGTTGCACACTCAATGGCAGAAGCAGAGTATATCTCTGCATATGTAGCTGCAAACCAGTTGGTTTGGCTAAGAAAGGTTCTAAAAGATTTAGATTGTGAACAAGAAGAACCTACTGATCTATTTTGTGATAACATGTCAGCAATAGCCATCTCAAAAAATTCAGTGTTCCATGATAGAACAAAGCACATGAAAATTAAGTTTCATGCTCTTCGGCAATTTCAACAAGAAGGAGAGTTGGTGATGAAGTATTGCAGCACTAATGATCAATTAGCTGATTTGTTCACCAAGTCTCTAGCAAAGGAAAGGTTTGTGGAGCTCAGAAACATGGTGGGAATGCGCAGCTCAGGAATCAAGGGGGAGTGTTGAAATCTGGAAATTATGATTCCAGGTCTGCGAAGAATTACAAGCTGAAGGAGATGAAGAATTGAAGACATTGTAATCATATTTATATTGTTCTGTTTCTAATCCATATTGTATCAGTCAATTAGTCAAACTTTGGTAGTTAATTCAGTTAAAGGTTGACTTTTTTTTCTGTTGACTTTGTTCAGTTCAGAATTTTCAGAATTATAGCCGTTGTAGTGTTTTTGATTCTTATAAATAAAATTAATGGGATGGCAGTAACCATATGAAACTATTCTGCCCATGTGTGTTTGTTCTCTCTGCTTAAAACAATCAAATACTCAAAGTTCTTATTTTCTGGAAAAATTCCCTTCCCAGTTCTTGATCTCTACAGTAACTGTTCTTCAGGAGTTTTGGGCATTCGTCCGTACAAATCTCTACAGTGTTTGTTTTTACGATTTTCTCATAATTCTTCCTCAAATTTCAACAGCGCTTGCGAGAGCCTTCTTCCCTGTCCCTGGAGCTCCTTTTGTGAGTGCGCTCCTCCCTGTTCCTCAGTTTTTTGTGGGAAGGTTCTTCCATATCCACAGGGCTCCTTTTCTCATAGTGCTTTTCCCTGTCTAGAGAGCTCCTGTTGAGATGGTATCTACCCCTCTCTGGTGAGATTCTTCTGTGAGAGCGCTCTGATCTATCCATGGAGCTGCCTTTGTAGCGGCATTCTTCCTTTTAAACAGAGTGCCTTTCACTGTAGTGCTCTTCCTTGCCCCGATAGCTCCTTATGTTATAGGATTCCTCAGCCTCAACTGAGCTACTTCTATGCTTGCGTTCTTCCTTATCAATGGAGCTCCTCCTGTGAGAACTTTCTTCCTTATCTCTGGGGCTCCGTTTTCTTCCTTATCGACAAGAAGAAAGTGGGAGCTCCTCCGGTTCTTTGTCATGGACAAGAAGAAAGTGGGAGCTTATCGATCTTCGTCTATGATGTATCGTTTGATGGTGGGGATCAATCACTCATTGTCTGGCTTATCTTCTGTCATCGTTAGCTTCTTCCACTACGAAATCCAAAAGTTTTTGTTGGAGAAAAAAGGAAATGGCGGAAAAGCTGGACTGCTGCTCTCAAGACTTGAAGACTGCGTGCGTACACACTGTCTGTTGTGGAGTAGAAACCACTCTTTGGGTTGATGGGAGAGTTAACTAGCAGCTAGTTCGTCCAGGTTTGATCAAGCTTAGTCTGTCTGTCGGCAGCCATGAAAATATACAAGGTTTTTGCCGATCGAGAAGCTCTTATATATTTTGAAGCTAGCGTGGGTAATTCCCTATAAAATAATAATATTTTTAAAACTACTTGAAATTTTACAAAAACATAGTTTCATGTGTCTATTATCTTCTGTAATGTTTTAGTTCGATATGATATATGATTTGAGAAATATATCTGATCTTGCAAGATTTATCGGTAGATATTTTAATGTCAAAATCATACCTGACTTGGTTTGTATCATAATATAAATCATATTTTGAGACCTCACCTATTAGCTTAAGCTTTTAGGTGAGATAGTTTCTTAATATGGTATCAGAGCCTTATTGACACTGCAGTCACGAGTTTGAATCTCACCACCCTCATTCTGTTTAATAAAAATCAAGCACAAGATAGAATGAAACTGACTTTAACAAATATGTATCATAGAAAACATCTTATAAGGTCAAAAGGTCAATACCAAGCTAAGGAATAATATTATCATCAAAATCAATAAGAACCTTGCTAGTGACCCCCCTAATATAAAAGTTCTTTTTTTCTCTTGGCAAACCATAAACTTCTTAACTTCCAAGTAATTTTTAAACAATTCTGAAATCAGATCATTTATTACATTTTCGATGAAGGCAACGGAATCGGAAACATCTTTCTCAGCTCCTTCCTCAATATTTTCCCTGCTGGACTCTTGGGTATGGCACTGACAAACTCTACACGCCGTACTTTCTTGAATGGCGCAACCTGCATTGCTCTCATGCTAAAGTCATTAAAAAAGGGCACAACATGATCAGATTCATCAAGCTTTCACTACGCTACAGCCTTGCAAGTGTTATATATGCAGACACAGCGAAAATTGAAGTTTAAGAGATGCATTGTTTCAGAATCAATGATGCTGGATAGAAAACTCTAGAAGAAAATGACTGTGAGCATTAGAAAAGCACCTGTTTTGCTACAAAATCCATCACCCCTCTTTCATTGATTCTACTCTGTGGCTGTTTCACCACAAAAGCCATGGGCACCTGACCAGCTTCCTCGTCAGGGTATCTGCGATTTCTTTTACATCAGAATTTCTTTTGTTTCCTATGAGTTATAGAATACTAATAATGATACTAAACACACTGAGATCACTCATTTCTTCTACCAATGCTGCTGGTTTAAGGAAACAATTGAAGGGATCCCATAAACTCAAGGTTGCCAATTCCGTTTTGGTTGGTGCTTTGTTTTTTCAATTGGAATGGAATGTTTCGATTTCAGAGTGTTTCGGCGTGCCGTTTCAGAATTGTACTGTTTATGTTTATAAAAATTTTACTTCAAATCCAAAAATAAAATTATGTAGAATTGTGCAATTTAATCTAAAAAAAGAATAAAATAATTTTTCTGAACAAAATTATAAACATATATAATATTAGGAGAATGTTATCATCAATCTCGCAACGTTATTGCATTCTCTGAATGCTCTAAAATTTTAACATGATATATATAAATATCAAGAAACTTCTCGTAAAATTTCATATCAATCTAATGGTCGGATTAAGAGATATAATTGATATTGTAAAATTATTTATTATTTTTAAAAAAAAAATACTATTTGGACGAACCAGAACATTCCGGCTGAAATTTGGATGAAATTTCCAGAACAGACTGAAATTTTAACTGAGATAAAAACTACATATTTTATCTTGTTTTTTGAATTAATACAAACCGGTCTAAACAAAATGAAATTAACAACACTGCATAAACTTGAAGAAGTGAAGACTTACGGTATTACTGCAGCATCGGCTATCTCTGGATGGGATTGGAGCAATTGCTCTAGTTCAGCTGGAGCAACCTATACAAACACATATATATATATAGAGAGAGAGTAATTTCAGTTTATTAATCTTTATATTCTAATAGATGTAAGAATGGGGTAAAAAACTAAGACCGGCATTATGACATTACCTGGTATCCCTTGTATTTGATCAGCTCCTTCAGTCTGTCAACAACGAACACAAAACCTTCATCGTCTATATAACAAAGATCACCAGTCCTCAACCAGCCATCTGGGTCCAAGCTAGTAGAAGTAGCTTCGGGATCACCAACATAACCTGCAGAGAATTCTCCAAATCGTCCTGATCAGTGTCTCTGGTTCATATTTAGTGCGCAGCTAGCATCTTTGGTTGGTTGTCTAATACTAAGTGGGTGTTTGGTGTTAAAGAACCATCTCACCTAAAAGCTTAAGCTGATAGGTGAGGTCCCAGAATATGATTTATATTATTCTCTAACACACCCCCTCAAGTGAAAGCCCTTTGAGCTTGAAACTTGCACAAAGGCCCACTCTACCTTGTGCTTGATTTTTATCAAATAGAATAGGGGTGGTGAGATTCGAACTCGTGACCGCTGAGTCAACAAGGCTCTAATACCATGTTAAGGAATCATCTCACCTAAAAGCTCAAGCTTATAGGTGAGGCCCATAATATAATTTATATTATTCTCTAATATTTGGCATTATGATACAAACTGAGTTTGAAAAAAAATTCCTAATCTTAGTGTTTGGTTAAAATTAAAATATAAAAATATTGTATAGGTCCCATATACTAAAATGATCAAAACTCCAGTACACAAAAAGCAGCTAATCAAAAAGGATTTGCAACCACCCATGAATCCCGCAGGCTACTTTTTCGCAATCACCCGTGGGTCCCACAAGTTGCTTTTTCGCTATTTCTTCTTCTCTTTTACTTACTTTAAGTTTTTGTTCCTATATGTTTAATTTAATATAACTTTATTTAAATATATTTTATTTTCTCATCAAACTTTTTATATTATCTACCTTTTCTATTTTTTCAAAGAAAAAAATCATAATTGTTTTTTTAGTTTAGAGATTTTATTATTTTAATTTTTCATATTATATTTTTAATTACTTATTTGAAGAGAATTATTTTTTTATATATTTTTCTATTCTATTTTAAATTTCAATCTCAAACAGAGTTTTAACAAAACACTTCAATTTCAGTTATGAATCGCAGCTAAAAATACTTTTCATGAAACTATTTTTTTAAATTTCAACTAAAACAACACCTGTAATACCAAACAAATCGAAGCATTTTGTTTAGCAAAATACTTGACAAATAAAAGCTAGAACCAAAATGAGTCTCAAATCAATACCAAGATAATTTACCTTTCATTATTGTGGGGCCTCTAACCCAGAGCTCTCCTGGCTTTCCAGGAGGCAAGGCGTCGCCTGTATCTGCATCGACAATTTTTGCTTCACAAGCGGCGGTGAGCCTTCCTACTGAACCCCAATGGCTACTTTCTTCCGGATCATTTGATCGGGAAAGGACCCCCGTTGATTCAGTTAGCCCATAACCCTTTATACAGGAACAGTATGTGAAAGGCCAAACATTTCTTAAATCATTTGATAAGAAATAATTTAAAATGTAGTGTAGTTCACGAGTTGTTGATGCAATCTAAGACATGTATTTCATGGTTATGTTGAAAAATAGCCAAACATTTTTTGTTCTTTCCACGAGCTACTATATTGTGTGTAAATTATAGAGCGAGTTTGGGAGAGTTGTTGCTGTAACTTTTTAAAGTGTTTTTCGTGCTGAAATATATCAAAATGATATTTTTTTTATTTTTTAAAAATTATTTTTGACATCAGCACATCAAAATGATCTAAAAACACCAAACTATATTCATAAAAAAAAAGGGGCAAACCGGCGTTTGAAACGCCAGCCAAACACCCTCATAGTCTATACTAATGGTAGATTTTTCTTGTTTCTCTATTGTAAAAATGTGTTCATTACATGAATGCTTTACACTGTGTTTTAAAAATATTTTTTTAAAAAATAAATTATTTTTTATTTAAATTAAAAAATAGTGTTTTTTTATTATTTTGATATGCTAATATCAAAAATAATTTTTTTTTTAAATATCATTTTAATGAATTTTTAAAAGAAAAATATTTTAAAAAACAATTTCAATCACACTCTCAACAATCTACACGCACAAAGAACAACGAGCTAGATTGTTAGGGGCTAGAACTTTTTTCATTGACTACTTTTTTTATTATTTGTTTTTATTATTAACAGAAATAATGTGTTAAAATTATTTTACTGATTTAGGATTAGATGGTGAAAGAAGTGCTCACTCAAGCAATTCAACACCCCCATAATGTTTTTTTAATAAAAAAAAAAAAAGAACGAGGACACAATGGTAATCAACTAGTAAGTAATTGTTGCATTTTCAAATTAAATAATCAGAACATTGAAATTATCAAGCTCGGATTATTTATCAATTCTTAAACCAAGTAACAAAATGAAAATAAAAGGGCAATTTAAGAGGATAATCACATAAAAATAATATTTTGTTTAGGATGGTAGTCCAATTGTATTTTTTTTAAAAAAAAAATTAGCTTTAAATTATTTTCTTATGTTTTTAGATTATTCTGATGGGCTGATGTCAAAAAAAAAATTATAAAAAAATATTATTTAAATATATTTCTAAGCAAAAAAAACTTGAAAAACAACTTTTATCCACTTAAAGCATGTTTGAAATTGCAATAACAATTGTTTTTCAAAGTAATTTTTACTTATAAATAAATTAAAATAATGTTTTTTGTTTTTTAGAATTTATTTTGGACATCAATAAATCAAAAAAATAAAAAATCAATTTTAAACAAAAAAAATAATTATAAAGTGTTGATAGGGAACCTCTTTGACTATCTAATTCTCTACCATTAAAATATTTTAGCATGTTATTTTAATAAATAGTAAAAACTAATAACGAGAACACAATAGTAATGAGTGTGTTCTTATTATAGTCCCGAAAGAAAATACCACCCCTAATATTTTTATTCATGTAATGAACGTCCTCTTATAGTAAAGAAACATGCAAAAATCTACCACTACTATAGACTATAATTTACACACAATATAGTAGCACCCAAAAATAACCAAAAGTGTTTGGCTTTTATATAAATATATATATATATATATATATATATATTAGATTAAAAAAATATAAGTTATTTATTTAAATTTTGGATATTTAATGGGTATTCATTATTCATTATTGTTTATAACTTAAATAAAATGGTTAATATATATTTGAAGTATATGTGTATATTAAAAAATAAAATGATAAGTATTATATATGTCTATGTGTTATCTCAATATTAATATTAAGGTATGTACATATCATATTGTATTCAAAAAATATTATATAAATATAAATATAAATATATAAATTTAAATTGTTCAGTTATTTATTGAGTCCAACAAATTCATATTCATTTGGGTCATGTCGGTATCCATTATATATGGATTAAATTAAATTACCATCCTTGATTATATTAAAAATTATAGAATTGAAAACAAAAACATAACTCTCCTCTATAATCAATTTCTACGTCCTTTTTTGTAAAATAATTATAAAAATCTATAAAATAATTCATATTGCTATGTATAAACATGTACTGTCGGGATCTTCGCATAAAATACGGAAAAATTATGGCCACTAACCTGCCATAGGTCGACGGTAGGAAACCTGTCGGCAAACACCTTCATAACATCCTTCCCAAGCGGAGCACCACCACACCCCACAGTCTCCAGCGACCTCAGATCATAACCGTCTGTCAAATCACTCTTTGTCATCGCTACAACAACTGGTGGCGCCACCGCCAGTTCGGTTACCCTAAACTTCTCCACAGCTCTCAACATGTTCTTCAAATCAAACCTCTCCATCACCACCACTGTTTCACTTAAAGCTATTGATTTAAAACTGTAGAAGAATCCAAACACGTGAAAATATGGCACCGTGTAAAGCATGACCGTAGGGGAGTTCCTCTCTTGTTTAGATGGATAGTACCCTGCAATTACAGCCATCAGGTTCCTGTGAGTCAACACCACTCCTTTGACTCTCCCTGTGGTGCCGGAGGAGTACATGATCGCCGCCGAATCGGATTGACTCACTGTAACCTTTTCGAGGTCTCGCTGAGCTGTTGTTGCTGCAGGAGACATGGTAAGTATTGAGTCAAACTCAGGTGAGTCGATGAGAATGGTTCTGTGCTTCAGCTTTGGAAGCTTGTGACATGTTTTTGATTCAGCAAAGGCGATTACGGGGCTACAGAGACTGATCTGGTGTGAAATTTCAGATTCAGAGCTTATGGGGTTCGCCGGAGAGATTACTACACCAAGTGAAAGAAGAGAGAAGTAGAGGATGGGGACTTCAATGGAGTTTGGACAGAGAATGAAGGCAGTGTCATTCTTGCAAAGCTTAGTGACATTTTTGAGATACGAGGTCAAGGATTTGATTCTTGTAATGAATTCTGAGTAAGAAAGTTTTTGGCTTGTGGATGAGTTGATTATGGCGATTGAATCAGGCCAAGGAGAGTGGTTGGCATGGAGTGAGAGAGCATATTCAGCTGCTGAGAGAGGTGTTTCCTCGGGAGGGAGATGGATAGGAGGTCTTAGGCTATGGAAAGTCTTTGACGTGGAGTTGAAGCCACTCGTCGGGTCCATATTCAGCTAGTCTGTAGGCTAGCTGCAATGAAAATATACAAGGTTTTTGCTATATATAAGGTTTTTGCTGATCTGTGCTTTATATAAAATTTATATTTTTTTTTCTTTAATGTTTTTTATAAAAAAAATAAAAAATATTCGGTCAAACACTAATTTCACCCCACTATCATAGTTGACATTAAATGGCTTGTATATGAAATTTTATTAAGAAAACTATACTCTATCAAGCATGGTTGTCAGTTGAATTCTTTAATGATTTTTAATATGTTAATATCAAAAATAAATTTAAAAAAAATCACTCTATGATATAGCGTTCGATGGCGGGGATCAATCACTCATTATCTTCGGTTCATAGCATCATCGGTAGCCTCTTCCACTACGAAATCCAAAAAAAATTGTTGAGAAAGAAAAAAAGGAAATGGAAAAGGTGGACTGCTGCTCTCAAGACTTGAAGAACAGTTTGTGCAAAAACTGTGCGTGCGTACACACTGTTTGTTGTGGGGTAGAAACCACTCTTTGGGATGATGGGAGAGTTAACTAGCAGCTAGTTCGACCAGGTTTGATCAAGCTTAGTCTGTCGGCAGCCATGAAAATATACAATGTTTTTGCTGAGAAGCTCTTATATATTTTGAAGCTAGCGTGGATAATTCCCTTGCTCAACTCCACCATCATAGTTTGATTGTAGAATTCTTATATATTATTTAGATTTTGATTAAAGTTCTTCAATTTAATTCCATCGCTAAATTAGTTATTTTAATTTTCTCCGGTATCTTAAATAATATCACATAGGATAAATTTACTAGTGAAAATCCAATCCTCACATATAATACTCCTATAATTCAAATATGAAGAGAATGATTTAACGGCTTGAGCAGTTCCAATACACAATCTTACAACCAGAAGCTGCTCTCTCTCTTTCTCGAAACAAATTTACATAGGCGGCCAGTCTGCAAATAATCGGAGTAGAGGAGCAATCCTGACAACTAGACATCTTCCCTGCGTCTTTTATCAGAACTACCATGTTTATGGCGCTTGCGATAGCCTTCTTCCCTGTCCCTGGAGCTCCTTTTGTGAGTGCGCTCCTCCCTGTTTCTCAGCTTTTTGTGGGAAGGTTCTTCCATATCCACAGGGCTCCTTTTCTCATAGTGCTCTTCCCTGTCTAGAGAGCTCCTGTTGTGATGGTAACTACCCCTCTCTGGTGAGATTCTTCTGTGAGAGCGCTCTGATCGATCCATGGAGCTGTCTTTGTAGCGGCGTTCTTCCTTTTCAACAGAGTGCCTTTCACTGTAGTGCTCTTCCTTGCCCCGATAGCTCCTTGTGTTATAGGATTCCTCAGCCTCAACTGAGCTACTTCTATGCTTGCGTTCTTCCTTATCCATGGAGCTCCTCCTGTGGGAACTTTCTTCCTTATCTCTGGAGCTCCGTTTTCTTCTGGGGGGTGATGGGACCTAAGACAACAGGATGAGGAACGAAATCAAAATGATCCCATTTCTGTATTTAAGTTTTCTGATGCGAATCTGATTATTCTTGCATGGAAGATTCAAAGTTCCTTTTTAGTTGAGTATACAAGAAAAATCAAATACAAGAAAACTGTGAAAATCAGCAGCTCCAATAACATTGACCTAGAAAGAAAGCAAAAGGTATATGCTTAATCATGCATATCAACTAGACTCGTACAGCATGCCACAAGGAACAATACCTCATAGTGAGACATATATCTTCCCTCTGGTGGAGGAGGAATGCCAAGCCTCTTCAAATCATCATGAGGAATTGTTTGACTGCGTGGTGGACGAGTGTAAACCATTAACATCACAAGATCATAGTACAGTTTTCATCATATAAGTATGGAATTCAGCTCTCCCCACAATCTTGAACCATTTCAATATTTCACCAAATTAATCCTTTTTTCCTCACATCCAGCTTGAAGCACAATGCCCATCAATACAAAGGAGCAATTAATAATGGATTTGCAACTAGTAGTTAATGTCTAGATCCAAATGCAATTTAGTATGCATGTTATAGTCATGTTGGTCACCCATCAAATCCACCCTCATTGAATCCAACAACAAGCAGACCTTGTTTCCAAGAGACTGTGGTCAAGTTAAAGCAAGCTTGAATTTGGCATGAACTATCTAGATTGCAGTCCCAGCCTGGAGGCTGGAAGGACTGGCTCAAGGTTTCCATCTTTGAAAGCAGTCTTCTATGTAGAACTGATGACTGAAAATATGCTAGTATTAACTTCTATCATGATGCATGAATTACTAAAATCTACGAGAGCAGCAATATGCGTGTTTCTGCAGACGTATCCATGGTGAGATTTTGCTGACAAATACATTCCATGTATGTTAAAATTATTCAAAATCCCAGAAAATTATTAGAATCCATTTGTTTTACAGGAATACGAATGACATTCCTTCATATAGAAATTCTCAAAAAGGATTATGAAGGAGAGTTCAAAACAAATAAAAAATAAAACCATGTGTTGATTTTAAAACTATATGAAGTAAAAAACTAAAGTACCAATACAACTTTGAGTTCCCAAGAAAAATTTAACGTTCATTGCTCATCTTATTGTATTAAAAAACCATAAACTGGTGCTTTCCATACTCTCCCATTCCATGCCATACCCCTCAATGCAAATACACAACATGTGGAAACAGTATATGACCAAACTTGGTGACTAACTAAATCCAGGTTACGAACCAAAGATGATAGATGATAACATTCCGAACAGTGCATAATTATTCATAGGATCACAAAAAAATAAGTTTATCTAGTAATTCAATGCAGAATATAAAACATTGAACAGCACATACAGAGGAGCTCGAAATGGCCTTTCTCGTCCCCCAAACCGAAGCTGTCCAGACTCCTTTCTACCACCAAGGCCACCTCCTATCACAAATAAGGAGAAAAACAATATAGAATCATTTATATGTTTGAGCTTATGCAACAAAACACTGCAAGTAAATTAAATATCCAACTAACCTAACCTTCTTGGTATCCACCCAGGCATCAATTGTTGCCTATTATAGTCAACTATGACTTCAGAGTCATCAATATAAGAATGGTGCGCATCCTACATAGCATGAACAGCAAAACAAACATCAGACTTTATATCAACTACTTTCAATACAAACCCACTTTCACAACCTAATTTACTATTGCAAGATAATGTAAAGCAAAACAGAACAAGACATCAAAGTTCTAGCTCAAGACTAAATATAAAACCTTGTATGCACGGCGCATCTCCCTTTCAGTTTCAAATTCAACAAAACCATAACCTCTTGATGCACCAGTCACTGCAAAATGAAACCAATAACATAAAACCAAAAGCCCATCAAAACAAAAGGAACCCACAATCAAATATCAATTAAAACATCAAAACCAAGCCAATATTACAAACAAAACAAGAAAGAAAGAAAACCCCATAACAGCAAAAGAAACCCAATATGAAAAACCAGTCAAAGAAACAGTTTTAACATTACCAATGTGTCTAACCAATCTCAAGTTCTTCACTTTACCATACTTGCTCATTGCCTGAGAATGAAAACACTATTAGTAACTAAAAAAATAAAAAATAATTCAAATTCTATGGAAAACATACAATATTCCACCTTCCTAAGTGTATCTTCTGTAGTGAGATGTGAGAGACGCCCAACAAAGATAGTGCAGTAAGGGTCACCAATGGCCTTCGGGTCTCCAAAAGGGTCATCTGCAATAGATGGAATTGTTTATGGAAAGAAAACATAGAAATTGTGCGGACGAAAGTGTAATTTAGTGTTTACTTACAGAGACCGGCGGAGGAACAGAGAAGAGCCCGGTAAATGGCGTTATCGTGAGGAGCAGTGTCGGTGCCGTCAATACTACCAGCTTGAATTGGGTGGTATGTCTCGGCGTAGAACACTGAGTTTATGCTGCGTCCACTCATCTGCTATTGCCACTCTCTCTTTCCCTCTCTTTTTTTCCCTTCACCTAGGCTATGTCCAGTTTGTGAGTTTCGGTTCCGGGCTTGGGCACTTGGTTGGTGGCTTACATGGTTTGGAAAACATCATATTAGTCCCTCAACTATATGCACCCTCTTATATTGAGTCTTTCAACTACTGGTTGCTTTAATTGGATCCTCCATCTCTATTTATTGTCTCAATTGTATCCTTAATTTATAGTTAATTTGTTTCTAGATGAGTGGCTTGGTATATTTTGACTTGTTTGTCACTGTGTTTCAAAAATATTTAAAAAAAAAATAAAAAATATATTTTTATTTTTTATTTTAAATTATTTTTTTGATATTTGAAGATTATTTTGATTTGCTGATATTAAAAATAATTTTTTAAAATAAAACTTCATTTTAATGCATTTCTAAATAAAAAATATTTTAAAAAACAATCTCAATCATTCTCAAACCGTCACTGGAGTAAGTTTAGAAGTGTGTTATAAATTGCTTTTTAAAAGGTTTTTTATCAAAATTATATTTTAAATAATATTTTTTTATTTTTTAATATTGTCATATTAAAATAATTTAAAAGAATAAAAAGAAATGATAAAAAATAAAAAATATACAGAATTTTGTTTTAAGAATCAATCGCATTTACGAATATATCCTTGAACCGTGGGGGGTTAGGTACTTTTTTAATTTAATTTTCGAGTTGCCATCTCTCCATCTAACCCTTCTTGTCTTTGCCGGCTGCTTCCTGTTGCTTTCTAACATCTAAAAGGCTAAAGCCCCTTCTGTTTACTTCAGTTTCTGCTCCTAGTTTTTAACGGGAAAAAAAACAAGAACCAAGCACAAAACAAGCAAGAATGTTGTCAATTAGATCAATCTTTAGACCACATAGAAGACTAAATTTTCTCACTCTCTCCTCATTAAGTTATTCATCCTCTTCAGCTGCAGCAATTCAAGCTGAAAAAACTATCAAAGATGGTCCGAGAAATGACTGGACACGTGAAGAAATCAAGGATGTTTATGAATCTCCTCTTCTTGATCTCCTCTTTCATGGGGTTAGATCTTTTTACTCAGTAATGTAGAAAAAAAGGGTGTTTGTTGTTTTAGTTAATAGTTGATGTTTTGTTTTGTTTTGTCAGGCTCAAGTTCATAGATATGCTCATAACTTTAGAGAGGTTCAGCAATGTACTTTGCTTTCCATTAAGACTGGTGGGTGCAGTGAGGATTGTTCTTATTGTCCTCAATCTTCAAGGTATGATACTGGAGTCAAGGCTCAGAGGCTCATGTCTAAAGAAACTGTTATGGAGGCTGCTAAAAGGGTGTGTTTCTTTTCTTCTTCTTATTTAATCCCCTTTATTATTTTGTTTTTTTTCTTATTTATGGTATTTAGGTTCACAAGATTCTTGAGGCAAGTAGACGCTTTCTGTTGCTGATGGCATTTGTGCAAAAACACTTTATGCTGTATCTCTTATTTTGGCTACTATGTGATTCAATTATCTTGCAAATTTTGAAAACCTGCCCACATTTAGATGGCTTCCTTAACTTAGCTTCTTAATTGATTGATTTGACTTGCATACCTCCTGGTTGACATCATTCTTAGATCCTTTCTGTGTTTTACCTTTTGTTAATTGGGGTACTAGAATTGAACAATTCTCGTTACCAGAAATGCACTAGACGTTTTCAACTCTTATTCCTCGATAGCAAGATGTTTGCTTATTTGGTTAGCTTTGGTGCTCACTAAAAGTTTCATGGTTATGCCAGAAATTCACTTATCAAAGTAGCTGAGAAATGAAGGTTACACCCCAAGAAATGAACTCTCATTGTTCTTCATGCAATTTTGTTGTTTGGCAAATTGATTGAATGTTGCTATTGGATAATCACCTGCTGATTAGTTGAATTTCTTCCCTCCCTTCGAGTTGATAGCCCCTATACTGATCATTGATTTTTTATCTGATCAAGTTCATGTTTAGTGTAGCAGGATGCCATTTTATTTTATTTTGCTTATTTATTTGTTTGTATGATTGTATGATTTAGAACCTTCAGTATAATTTTTCAGGCAAAGGAGGCTGGTAGCACTCGTTTTTGCATGGGTGCTGCTTGGAGAGACACGATAGGAAGGAAAACAAACTTTAACCAAGTCTTAGATTATGTGAAAGACATCAGGTAATGAATGCATCGTTTATGAAAGAAATATATCAAAGCAAGGCATTTTGCTCAACTTAGAAAACAGATTTTCACACTGCACACAATATTATAGTGCAAAGGTTATTTCCTAACTATGCCCCTACTGAAGTGGGGTACCAAGAGAGGGAATTTGGAGAAATTTCTACACCTTGAGCATTTTTAAATGAGGTAGCCACTTATGGACAAGCTCACGCATTTACGGTCTTTAGAGTAGCCACTTCATGCAAAATGCTGTAATAGCTCCTTTTTTTCTCTAATGCTTAGTCTGTGACTGAAATTTCTGATGCCTGTCAGGGATATGGGCATGGAGGTTTGCTGCACCTTGGGCATGATAGAGAAGCAGCAGGCCATAGAACTGAAGAAGGCAGGTCTTACAGCTTATAACCATAATCTTGATACCTCAAGAGAATATTACCCGAATATCATCACCACAAGATCTTATGATGAACGCTTGGAAACCCTTCAACATGTCCGTGAAGCAGGAATTAGTGTATGCTCAGGTGATTGAATCAACTCTTCCTGATATCTCCTTTCTTCTTAAGTAGATTTTTGAAAAACAAAATCCAGTGCATTGTAAAAGAAGAGGAAATATTTAAATTGATCGATTTCCGCGGAGTTTATCGTGAAGATAGAGAAGAATTGCAGTTTGAATATTAAAGAACACAGTTTAGATGGTATCTTTTGTTTTTCATGTTTGCCATCTCAAGTCTTTGAATTGTATCATAATACAAGTATAATTTGATAAATAGATCGAGGAAATTTGGAAATTTGATCCAATTTAAGATGCCTTTGATGAAAATTTGGGGCTTGTTTTGATTTCAGAGTGAGTCCTTACCTCAAGTTTATGCAACAGCATATTCTTCTTAGATGAAGGCAACAATTCCTTTCACCATGTCAAAGGAAAATGCTTATCATGGAATCTGTCTATTTTTCTGTTTAATAGGAGGCATAATAGGTCTTGGAGAAGCAGAGGAAGACCGAGTTGGTTTATTGCATACGTTGGCAACCCTCCCTACTCACCCAGAGAGTGTTCCTATCAATGCTTTAGTTTCAGTGAAAGGCACACCTTTACAGGAACAAAAGGTACTTATTCCTGTTTAATACAAGTTCAGTATGGTTGTTATAATAATCATTATGATCGTGCCTAATCATTTTCTGCAGATTTTTAATTTATCTTTGCTCTTCAAATCTAGTTCTCTTATAACTAATGGTAGATGGAAATTATAAACCATTATTTTATGAACTGATCGCTGCTGCTTTGGTAACAAAATGAGGAAGCTAGTAATACTAACTTATTCAAAATCTCTATTCAAAAAAGCACTATGATGATAGCATAACAGCTTTCCTAACCATGCTATTGCGTTCATTTAGTCTCAATTAATTAGTTGTACCTGCATTACTTATCAAAACCCATGTTGGTATATTTTATGAATCACCTCTGAAGATGGCCTTGCTTCAGTTCTTGATCTCACAATATTCTCCTTATTCTACAACCTCTTTATACCACATAAGAGTTATTGTTTAAAATCTAATCACTAGGCCAGATTGTGTTTGTTCAATTAGCTTATTTTATGGCCTGAAGTATCTACGTGGTATCACTAGAAAATGATTGTTGGACCACCTAGCTTCAACTTTAAAGTGAAGGTTCATATTTCTGATAACAGATAAAGATGGTGTTTAAAGGTGCCTTTTGAATTTAGTATCAGTTGCTTAGAAGCTTAATGGATTTCATGTTCTCTACCTTCTTGTTCAGCCAGTTGAAATATGGGAGATGATTCGAATGATCGGCACTGCACGTATCGTTATGCCGAAAGCAATGGTCAGATTATCAGCCGGGAGAGTTCGTTTCTCAATGTCTGAGCAGGCTCTTTGCTTTCTTGCCGGTGCCAATTCTATCTTCACTGGCGAGAAGCTACTGACAACACCTAACAACGATTACGATGCTGATCAACTGATGTTCAAGGTTCTTGGTTTGATTCCAAAAGCTCCCAGTTTCTCTGAAGAGGAAGAGAAGGCTTGTGAAGCACAACAATGTCAGGAAGCAGTTTCTAGCTCAGGTTGAAATAGTAGTATCTAAATTTCGCCAAGGTCATTGCTTTAATTGATTCCTTTTTTCCTTTAATGAAATTCTCTGGCCACTGGCATGTAACGAATTTGGATTAGTATTGTATTGTTAGTCTTTTCTGGTAACATCCAAAAGTGGTAGCAAGTTCTGCAATTTTTTTACTTTGTTGCAGTGTCATTGTTCTGCTATGTTTATACCAAATTTTGCTTATTTGTTTTTCCTCGAACTTGAAGGGCCCGCATCTTTCATTGAAGTGAAAATATGCCAATCTCTACGGAAATATCATATAGAAACATAAGAAATCCTCCATTTTCAAAGAAAACATTAAAGTTTTTAAAATTATATCTCACATGTTAATTTCAAATGAATTTATATTATATTTTTTGTTATGTTAAAGATATTCTAAAATTAATTTTTGCGTTGACAGATTAAACATATAAAAATAGGTTATTGATATGATATAACCCTTCGGCTTTATAGTCCAATTTTTCAAATTATTTTTCACCTAATATTTTGAGAAGTAATTTTTAATAAATTTATATTAAAATTATAAAAGATAAAAACATGGGCAAGCGAATAGAACTCGCATCATACAAACATAGAAACCAAACTGAGCTTGTGAAATTAAATTTGCTGAAAAGTCCAGAACTTGAATTAGTTGTTGAAGTTCATGCTATAATATGAACAATACTGCATGTGAACTGGAGAGAAAGGAGCCTTCGATTAAATATACTGTAATCAATGCAGCACAAATTCAAAACCAAATACATTAACAAAATTGTTTTTAGCATAATAGCTATACAACAAAAAGAGTAGCACTTCTAAGTTCTCAAAACCCAGAGCTACCATTTGGGGGGGGGGGAGATGACATTTTTTTGCACCCATCAAGACAATAACATGGGGCTGGAATTTCTGTAATCAATAAAAATAGAACAAAATCGTACATGACCCTGTCAGAAAGAATCCTATCACAGACCTTTTGTTCTTAAAACGGAGTCGCCGACAGTCAAGAACACATGTTCTCCCAATACCACATTTCTGGCAGGGAAGCCTTCAATGGCGTCAACAGTTATCTGCGGAGAAGGATGTACAAGTTCATTAAACATGAGCTAGCTAAAATCTTAAGTGTTTATTTTCAATGATTTGTAGAAATAGAGTATAAACGGGTTAAAGATCTAAACCTTTCCATCTCCAAGTTGAAATTCAGATTTCAAATTAGAATGATCCCTTGATAGCAAGTAAGTTTCTAGACCATGGACAGATTTTGCATTTCCTGAAACCATTGATTAATAGTAAGAGAGGGAATGGATAGAGAGAAATGCCTGGCAGGGGGGGAGGGGGGAGGAAGAGAGACAGACAGACAGACCTCCAAATAACAAAAGAATGGCATCAGATTTGAACACTAGTGCTGGCCTTGCCAAATATATGGTGAAGGACAACTTGGAAATGTCATGGAAACTCTCCTCACCAAGTATAACCTGCAATACAATTCATAAAGACATGCCAGTGAGAAATTAAGGGAAACAACACCAACAGTCTCTTGACAATCCTGTTAAAAAACCTTTGTTCTGAAAATACAACTATCAATACTAAACAATGCATGTTTCGGGACTTGATGTAGTCCTGCATTTCCCTATGAAATAGTTCCTAGTCTGGTAAGCCATGGGTTTCGGGTTGTTTGATCAGTGAGTCAGGGCTGACTGCCCACCATATGTAAATTCCAGGACTAACAAGAAGCCAGAGCAGTATGTCCATGCCATGGCAGTTAAACTCTACAGTAATTTTAAGTTGGACATGTATATCAATGAAAGCACTTCATGCCCTGGGATGTTATGCAAGCTCCAGCACGTGAATGGAATTTCAAAGTGGAGCAGTGTACTTTCAAAAGTAATGATGTTTCCAAACTGAACATGAACTTGAATTAGAATTACAAAAGAAATAAAAAATCCCCAGACTAAAACATAAAAAAGGGAAGTATTTTTTTTAATCCATAGCAACTTACTGCATGTGGTGGCATCAATGTAGAAGAAAGCAATGGGGAACCAATTGCATCCCTAATATAGAGTTCCTGTCAATAAAAAAATCCAACTCCAGTTATGAAGCACTTGAATTGAAAACACATACATATCACACTGATGCAACAGAGTGCTTGGTTTATATATATATAACTACTCAGAGGGTATAGTTTTTCAGCTTTAAAATACTTAGACCACCAGGATGATATAGTTTTTCATATGTTGGATAAATAATAAACTTCCCACAATGCACACTCAAAAGAGTATTGAGATTAAAATTTAATGTGATTAACAATCCTATCAACAATCTATTATTTAGCCATTTGAGAGTGCAAGAAGAGATGGAAAAAAATTATAAAGCGTAAAAATTGAGCCCAGGACAAATTAGATTTCAAAACACAACGATAACTACTGAGCAATATTCATGAAACTAATATGTGAAAAATAGAGCAAAAGAGGAAGAAGGATTATATAAAAGCATTACCTGTGAATTCATGACCTGCTGGGAGATTGATTTATCTTCATCCAGAGATTCAAAGTAAACCTCAACCGCATCTGTAGGTTCAAGTCCAGTTTTTTTCCTCAATTTCTGAATTCTATTCACAACCTGCAATTGACAGAAAATCCAGTCATCAAGTATCCCAAATCCTTAACCAATGTCAGTCCACAAAGCGACTTCCTTTAATCAATGAATTAAAGAAAAGGTAAGAGGATTTCCATTTAAAAATCAGAATACAATGAAAAGGTCATGGTGAGCAAAGAATTTCAGAGACACAAAATGGTACACGTGATGTAATAATATTGACAATGTAATATCCTTTTCAAATAAAATAAATTTCTAGTATTGCAAGATATATGAAACTTCTATAATTCTGTTCCTGAAAATGATTGAAATGAGTAATCACATAGACTGACTGCCTATTTTAGAGATACCTCACGAGCAACACCAGCCTCGTATAATGACTCATCCAGTCGCAAATCTAATATTACCAAAACATCACCTGAAATATTGGACACCAAAACTTGAGTCATGCACCTATAACATATAATACGAAAAACGAATTGCATTCAAGTTCCTACCATCTCCAGCAGCATCAACCTCCCTATCTGTCAAACCATCAGGGCATTTGAATTCCCGAACAACCTGGGAACTCATAAGAATGTGTAAATCACTAAAATGGCACAACAATGATGGGAATAAATCAACAAAGCCAAACTAGATGAACTCCATCCAGCTGGAGACTCAAGCTTAGTTGAGTTGAATTTCAAGACCAAACTGAGATTTTAACATCAATCTTGAGGTGGTTAACAAGAGAATGGGCACCACCATTACTAGTTTATATAGTCCACTGTAAGCCAATAATTTCAAAAGTTCATTCATCCAAACAAGACAAGGATCAAGGATTTTCGAGAGAAAAATGGGGGGAAGCAAATGAAAAATTTTCCTCTGGAACTAACTCTAGCGGCAAAACCATTTCATCTCATAAAGATCATTGTAATATGTAAAATGACAAACTGTTCAACATCACGTGGTCTCTCCAAGAAACACACCTATGTAATTCCATCAGCGAATCACATTGTGCAAAAGTAACTACCATTTCATCAGCAGGGCAAAAACTGCTTTGCCAAATATATGGATGCATGATAACATAGAAATATAAATTAACACAACAAGAAAAGAAGCACCTTAATATCAGACAGTTTCAGACAATGTGAAGCAATGGTCACTTCTCCAGCTTTCTCAAATTCCAAAATATCTATCTGAGACATTGCTTTAACTTCTTTGGCAACAACCCCCATAGATTTTCCAAGTCGCTTACCTAACACACTAAAACAAAAATAACCAAATCAAATCAATTACAAAAGCACAGGAAAGTACAAAAAAACTCGTAAAGATATAATAAGGCATACCTAAACTCAGGCTCCGCGCGCAAAGAAGCGTATTTCAGAGCATCGTTACATGGAATAAGAGATCTCACATTGAGTTCCTCGAGCACATACTACCATGCAAACAGAATACACAGCTCATAAAACAGTTTGAATACAAATAACAGCAGACATCAAATAACCAAGAGAATGAACTTAAGCAAGAAAATATTTGGTAGAATACTAGTTTAAAGAAAAACATGTTTTGATTAGCCAAATCATATAATGACAGTATGATATGGATAGTTTAGGAATGGAGCACAAACCTCCTTCAGTTTTCCAGCTATGTCATCAAGAAAGTCCACATCAGGATGAACTACAATCATCTCCCTGCAGTTTGTAAAGAGGAATATAATGAAAACAATGAGGTAAGGAATGAACAAGAGGCAGTCGAAAGTAAATACAGAAGTATATAGCTAAAAAGACAAATGAGTGAGGGATGAGCTTATAGGAGTACCTTAATGGTGATTTAAGAGGCTTGTTGTGCCGTTCACGGATATTGCGGGCAAGATCGATAATGGTCATCATTCTTGCAACGCTTTGTTCAATCCGTTCATTCCTCTACAATAGCAATAAATATAATATAATTTTTTCAAAAGATTATCATTTTAAAGAGGGAGAAAAGACTGCAAAATTGTCTAAATGTTAATATATATCAAACAGAGCTTAGACCGTTAAATGGAAGAGGGACCAAACTTTCTGCTTAAAACTAGCCAAAATTAGTTGGAGATTTTACAAAAACAATGTGCCAAAAATAAATATAAGTTAGAAAACATGGGGCATAGTTTTTCTTAGAAAGTATCATGAATCTTGGATTCTCCAAATTCATAATAAATTCCACAATTGGGTTAGATGATGCCTGGATGTTCAACTTGACCAAAGATTGGCAGCCTAGAAAGCATAAGGAAGTTCAAAAAGTTAATCTACTAAACAAAATGAGCTTGCTGCAACAGAGATTATAGATACCTCTCCCTCTACTTGAGGAAAGCTGCAATAGTGAATACTTTCCTCTGATTCAGTACAAACTCTCCGCATATTTTGATACAGACCTTCCGAAAAGAAAGGTGTGAATGGCGCCATCACCTTACATGATATTAAAAGCACCTGAAACCAATAACATTTAATACAAATCATCACACTGTCAAAGAGGACATCTTATCAAAACAATCAGGCAACCTAATAAACAGTGAATAACAATAACTGGGAAGAGATTAGCCAAGGAATGCCTTTGAAGCAGCAGCACGCATTGGTGTCCAAATGTGAAAAATAGGCAAGGGTTTCATTATTTTTCGAGGACTAGTGCAGGGACAAAAAGAGTTAGTCCAAGAAATAAACCAGAATGAGGGAGTTATTATTTGTTATTTAGAACCTGCAGTGGATATAACTTGGCATCAACAAAAACAACTGACAACATTTTAAAGCAGAGATAATAAAACTTTATTGGATTTTATTCATGGTATGATTGGTGACAAAGCATCTTGAAAAATTGTAAGCTTATCCCAGGTTTCACCATGAAGCATTGACAAGTGGAACTACATATGTTTCCAAGATGGAAGAAGAGTTAATGAATCAAGTACTCAATTACAAGCTTGTGAATTTTGAAAAGAAACGTATGTAACCTTTAAGGATATAAACTAGAAAAGAAAACTGCAATGTTGAGAAGAGAACTGAGAAGGTGTGACATGAACTCAAGAAGAGAACCTACTTCAAATCAGATGATTGCAAACCTTCCATACAAGATGCATATCCACATCCAAAAAATTCCAACAAACAATTAGTTTTAATGAGAAACTGTTCTGCACATGCAGAGTAACAACTATAAAGCAGGCACTACCTTGTAATGGAACAAATAAAAAAGAGGAACTCTGCCACCTATGCTAAATAAGATGAAAATGTGAGCAATTTTGGCTTTCATAGCACAAAATAGAATTAGCATCAAGTAAATCATACATTGTATAAAGTTGATAGAGCTGTTCGGCAGTCTTCTTCCCCAGTACGACCTTTTAATCTTTTGCGGTTGAGTCGCACATAAATATTTGTAAGGTTGTCAAGAAACTTCAAGAGATAAGGTACCACCTGCAAAATATGCATTTGGAAAGATAAGTATAAGTGTATAAGACATTAAATAATTCTTTAATCTCCATGTGCCATATGAGCTTTTTCAAGTTTTAAAGCATATTCCATATATATTCGAAGTAAGATATAAGTTTTAAAGCATATTTTATATGATGAGTTAATTCTTGATCTTCAACTTCCAGTTCTATATACACTCAAGGAAAACCCAAATACTAACAGCAAGTAATGGTTTAAAACAGCTAACAGCAAAGTAATGGTATAAAACAGCTAACCGTGTAAAGGCGGTATGCATCCATTTCTTGGTGAACAAAATGAACAAGACTCTGGGTAGCTGAGTTGATCCACTGATCAAGCACATTGGATGAATTTTGAAGAGTTGTGGCATCAACAGGAGTAAATGGTGCAAGCCCTTCAACCTCTAGCCTCTTTGCATTCTGTACAAGGAACCGGTAAGCATTGTACCAAGGGAGGAACACGTCTTTGACCTGGATAGAAATAAAATGATTGATTATGCTAAGAGCCAAGTGAACATAGAGGCAAAACATAAATTAAGATATTTGATATAAGATAAGATGAGAGTAAAGAAATTCCCTAAATCCAAAAAAGTTTGAGATACTCACAACACTAAAAACACCTTCCTTTTTGAAACGCAAGGTTTCTGCACGCACAACTGGAGAGTTTATCAGGTATAGTCGTAATGCATCCTGTACAGCAGCCATCCATAAATCTTAGTAAGAAAGAAACAAAGTTCTTATAAAAAACAGAGAAAACATGGACAAGCATATTGCTGGCCAAAAAGAAAACACCTTTAATTTTAAAGATGGATAATTAACACTTTATAGAAAGAACCTATGCAATTTAATTCTAAAAGAAACTGATTAACATGTTATAAAAAGAACTTACAGCTCCATAATCATTAATAACTTCCATAGGTGATGGATAATTTTTCAAACTTTTACTCATCTTCTTTCCATCTTCGGCCAGGACAAGTCCATTGCAAATGAGATTCCTAAATGCAGGCTTCCCAAATAATGCAGTAGACAATACCATGAGAGTATAGAACCTGCAATACCAAATAAAAATCCATGATCCAACTTGCTCAGTCTTCTGAATAACTGTTGTTAACCAAGTGACTGGCATGGAAACATGAACCTCACCCCCCATGCATATTAAAATCCCCAAGCAATCAAAGAGATTTTGCAACAGAAAATATGATATATGGAAGGGAAAAAAGCACAGGTGAAACTTTTGAGAAAATATTGCACCAGAAAGATTTAAGGATTTTTTCTTCTTTGGTGGAGAAAGAACCCCAAGGACATCATATTAAACTGCCTACTTAGACAAATGAAATATTTCCACAAATTAGAAGGGACTGTATCTCCTTATGCACTTCAATTTTACTGTACTTGGTACAGACTCAATGTATTTTGCTTGAAGAAATTGCTATTAAAACTCAAATATGTAAGCGATTATGAAGTATCTAAAACTAAGGAACCAACCATCCACGAGTTTGATCTAGCCCTTCAGCCACAAAATGCCCAGGAAAATTTTTCTCAAAAAGTTCAACATTCTCGAATGGGTAATGGATATAAGCATAAGGCATCGACCCACTCTCAAACCAACAATCAAATACCTGCAGAAATTAAAACATTGAATCAAAAGATATGCAAACTACGCATAAAATATATTTGATAATGCATATAAAGTAATATCCAAAATGTGGTATTTTAGTCAAATGAAAACTCTGCAGTAATACAGCGGAGGGCATAACAATGAAGATTCAGCTACATTAAGAACCAAAAAGTGTGGGAAGCAAGCATTCATGGACTCATTTCTAGGTGAGACAAGTGAGCAAACAGACTAAAATGCTCAGGCCAATGATAGAAGTTAAAAGCAAGTCAAGTGCAGTATTTTCAAAACCAATTCAGAATTAACCCAAGTCCTCCCCTTGCTTCCTAGAGAGCAAAATATATGTAAAGTATGCAAGCCACTCCTATTTGGTCAAGACAAATGAAAAGAGTGAAATTATTGAGCCAGGCCAAGCAAGAATAGAAGTTAAAATGAAGGTACAAAGCTTTTAAACTGATTCAGAGTTGGAGGCAAAGCAATATAACTGCTTCCCGGATTTTACAAAACCTATTAAACACTATACTGCATAATCAATGGGTAGGAAATAGAAAAGCAAATACTTTCATTAATAATACCATGTTGTCAAGAGGTTTCACTTTTGGAATAACAGCTAAAAAAAAGAAAACAGGAGGGGATGTTCTTTTAAAAAGCCCAGATCCAGTAGCTTACATCCTCAACACGTCGAAGCACACCAAATTCAGGACCTCGACTGGATGGGATTGTGATGTGATCAATATTGTGACGATGCAGATCAAACACCTGCAAGATGACAAAATGCAGTAAGACATGTATCTAACAGTATTCACATGAATATGCACAACCACAAGCTCGAAAGACATAAAAGGATAGTAGTACATGCATGAACATAAAGATAACATGTGAAAGAAATGCAGCCCGTGTGATCACAAGGTGATAGATAGCTGTTATAAGGTCATGGAATGACACTAACTGCATGATCAAAATATAGCCATAAGATGGCACCAAAAAGAATGTGTCTGTCCGTATAGCCAGAAGTGACCAACAAAACCAATCCATGGAGGATAATAAGCTCAAGGAAAGAAAAGAATTGACCAGCATCAACCAAGAGAAGAGAGAGAGATCATGCCTTAACACCAGAAAGCTTCTCAAGTTTAGCAACAGAATCCATGACTATTAATTCTTCACCATCATCACTCGTCCATACAGGTAGAGGAGTGCCCCAAAATCGACTTCTACTAACTGCCCAGTCTCTAGCATTTTCAAGCCAATTGTGAAACCGTTTCTCCTGTTATATTTGTTCAAGAAGAGAAGAAATAAGACCAAAACTCCGACAATGCATGATAACACAGTTTATCATTTCTGATTGAGAACAATATCATAAGATAGCCACTTTCAATACTTGTCAAGATCGGAATCATCAAAGTTGAGGCTACAGCCATTAATATTAGAAGTCAAAACACGCATGGTCATCCAATTTGTGAAGATCTCGTAGAAAAATATGAATCACAGAGAAATGCAAATTTTTTAATCTGTACACCATAGCTTAAGACTGAGTCCATGAAAACAAAATGTGCGTCACACCACCAAATTGTTTCATTCAGCTGGTCCATATCTTATGTTTGGATGATCTGGTAGATCTATAAACTGGCAAGTGCTAACTTCAGATAAAAGCATTCAACTCTTGCACTCGGTTCCAATCAAACATAGTAGCATGCAGAAATTGACCACATAAGAAAAATTTATACAGGTTAACTTATCCTCATTTGAGCAGGCTTCCACTTTCTCACTAAACTTAAGCCACCATGATCCTCAGCAGGGCTGAACTTCAGATGGTTCTCTCTTAACCATCAAGCACTGCTGACTACAATGGAACACCAACTAAACTTCCATAGAACAAATATATTATTTATCTACCTAATGCCAGATCTAGATCGCAGTAAAGGTGCAACAAAGAGTATGCCACTCTACTTAATATGTGGTAGACGGGTAAATTTAGTCTGTCTGCATTTAGATCAAACCTTCACAGCATCACAGGGCTCGCCCATACAAAGCATTTGTGGTATGGTTGCTAGGACATCACTAATAAGCTTCAAAATTACACTTTTGTCACCTCTTCAAATATTAGATATTAATTTGATTTCATTGAAGCAAATTAGAATTAATAATGTTTTTTTGCTTTTTCATTTCATCTCATGCCTTCTTTGATCATGTACAGCAACAAGCTTCACATTGAATCATCAAATATAAGGATCCAAATCTTGCACTATCACAAGTTGAGAGAGAGCAAAAGCACCACTAGTTGGTATGCAACACCTCAGTTCGCAATGACAAACAAAATATCTCACCTATTATAAGGCTTACGTACAAAGAATCTTATCACTTGCCCAAGTTCACTAGTTAGGTGTAAAATAAGAATTTGGGTTGAGGACTCTGCCAGTAGACTTTGCAATATCACAGGACATCATAAGCTCTCGTTTTTAATGTGCATGTGGCCCATATTACAGAATTAGATCTGTTACCATGCTTGTGTGTCCCTCTAACTACGCAGGCTTTCAGTTCTTGAGGGATCACATTCCTCTCACCAGATTGAGGACAAGCATCAATTGATTAAATTGTTAGCAAGTCAACTTTGACACAGACCAGCCTTCTCAAAACTCAATGTGTGCATATTCATGATTAATGAGCAGCTACATAGCATATCATCTCTTTTTTTTCTTTTGTTTAGCAACTTTAATCCCATTAATCTCATTCTTTCAAAACTTTACTTGTAAAAAATGTTTATATAAAAAAATGTTGCATTGCTCAGAATTTAAATTCTAATGTGAGAGAAAAACCACAATAAGGGGTAGAATGCAACATTTCACACCAAATATAAATCTTCTGACCAGACAAACAATCATCTCATAATGGAAGACAAACACACAAACAAAAGAGGAAGAGGTGCAGGGATACTGTTCTAACCTTTACATAATCAGGAACCCAGTATGTTTGTTTGTTGTTTTCTAATAGTTGCTCTTTTATTTCTTCCACTCTAATAAACCTACACAGAAATTAAATAGCACAGCCTCATTACAATAAATACAGCAGGTTGGAAGGATTATAAACCACATAAAATAATAGCAAAAGCAGGCTGTTGCCTAAGAAGAAGATCCATAACAAAAGTAATTACATAACACAGTACAGCTCAAAGTGAAATATGGAAAAGAAGCAATGGTAAAAGGATTATAAACTGAAGCAAAATATATAAAATATATAATGAAACAAAACTGAGATTTAAAAACTCAAAGTAATATTACGATATAACCGGTCAACTTAGAAAGAAAATGCTACCAAATATTGTACAACGAGGACAAATACATTACGGGAGAAAAAGATGCAGACAATGTGCAGCTCCACATGGAATGAACAAACAAAATTCAGCTAACTGGAGTTTCTTTTTTCCTATTTGGATGGAAAATATTCTGATGGCAAACACAAGTTTTCGTAAACTCCTTTGGGTACTAATGACAAATGTATATCAACACATATTAGAATTTCCAAAGAAAAAGAAGAAGAAACACTTATTAAACACACTTCAAAATGAATCAAGAAGTATTGGCTTTGAAAAAAATAGCAGTATAAGTAGATGGCAGTGCAATGTGGGATGAAATAAAATAAGCTTACCAGCTTGGAACAGCTCTATAAATGAGAGGTGTATCAGATCTCCAACAGAAGGGATAAGAATGCATAAAGCTCCCAGACTTAACAAGCCTGCCTTTTGCCTGATCAAACCAATAGTTTTGGTAAAGAAAAACAATTAGACCAGAAGCACAAAAAATAAAAGGAATGTAGCAGCAACAGCCACCAAAACCACAGGCTCTCGACATGTGACTTGGTATCAGCAAAAAAACTTGTTTCACAAAATGTTCCATATTTCTAATAGTATCAAACAAGCTATTGAAAGTGACTGCAAAGTAGCACTACAAATAATCTCATTCAGAGGTATGTCATGTTTCTCTACATCATGAAATCGCTCTCTAAATAAATGAGTTGCCATTTTTTCATCCATGCACATGAAAGCCTCACCTTCACTGCTTCAATGATATCCTTGTCTGCATCCTTGACATAGCGCCCACTGAAATCAGTAATTTTTTCAATGAAGCAGCCATCATCATCAACAGATACAATCAAATTCTCCTGCAAAACAGGAAAAATGCGATATTATGAGACAGCAGGAAAGATACATAAAAAATGCAAAAGAAATCGTAACATAGAACAACAAAGCAAACTTATATTAAGGGATGTTCACAGCTACATAATTGAAACCCCCAGTTTGGCATATGACAACAACCTTACTGAGTATTTGATTTGCAATGCAAACACGATAATCCTCCTCACCAAATGCAGGAGCACAGTGAACAATGCCAGTACCACTGTCATCAGTCACGTAATCATCGGCAACAACTCTAAATGCAGTGTCAGAGAACTCCGTGAAGTAATTGAATAGTGGCTCATACCTGCAAAGCATAATCTCTCTCAGAAAATCAACATTCTGATACCAAACATCCAGTAGCATGCATTGTTCACAGACAGAAGATTAAAGAAAAAAATAAAATGAGTAACCATCACAAAGTAATAAGCAAATTGCTAAAAGTGCCTGTCAAACAGATGAAAGATCAATCAAAAAAAGGAAAGCATGGCTCACTTCTTATTCACCAACTCATTGCCCTTGACTTTCTCCAACAAATCATAAGAATCCAACAACTTTTCAGCTTTCCCACTCTTAGTTTTAGAACTTGAAGTCTTTAAATCACCAGCAGGTCCATTTGCAGTTGATTTTGGCTTCTCAACAGGAAGTGCTGACAGCCTACATTCAGCAACGACATAGACTTTTCCAGTGTACTTGTTACGAACCTGGATTTTGTTTCGCAATGCACATCAAAAAATAAAGTACCAGCATGTTCAACAAACAAATTAAGAAAAACAACATAAGGGGTTTCACCAAAAACATGACATCCAATGCAACACCTGAAATTATTTTTGAGGTGTCAAAACAAAGATCTAGGAATCTTAAGGATATCTAAAAGAGAAAATTACAATTTCAACCACTGCTTTAGAGCTAATTGATAAAAATCACATTTTCATGACTATTCACACACATCCCTAGAGCATTTGATACAGCCTTAAGCACATTTTCACAAGCTTCAGGCTTGAACTTATGAAATAGCAGGGCTACACAGTGGGATGTGGCTAAAATGGTTCAACATGCTAATGAGCATTGGGAAAAGAAATGAACCACCATGTATAACATATCTAACCCAGGATCTTTTATTACAGAAATAGGAGGAATGAATTTGCAGCCTAAGACGGTGTTCAATTGTATGACGTGCTACATATTTGAAGTGCTTATCCTCTCTCGTTTTTCAGAATAATCCACATCAAGAAGTCAGAGATAACAACCTTGATATAGTCAAAATTTCCATTAACACAAAGGGCAAGATTACTGGGAAGAGTCCATGGCGTAGTTGTCCAAGCAACGAAAGCTGCATTGAGTGGATCATCAACAATTGGAAATGTGACCATTATCTCAGGATCAGGTACGTCCTGCATCACACCAGGAGTGTCAAAAGGATCGATTACATAAGTAGGTTAATTTATAAAGCAAATCACAAAATTAGAAATCACAAACCTTATAATTCTGCTGAACTTCAAAATTTGACAGCACAGTTTTGCAACCTGTACTGTAAGGCATGACCTGTAAGGAACCAATAAAATCATCATTACCATAACAATTACCACAAATTCAATTCTCAAAAGAAACGAGCAAATCATCAAAATCACCATAACCCCACATAAAAAAACATCAAAACAAAACAAAACCATAGAGCAACAAAAACCCACCTTAAAACCCTTGTAAACAAGCCCTTTCTCAAACAACTTGGAAAAAACCCACCAAACACTCTCCATAAACTTTATATCCATAGTCTTATAATCATTCTTAAAATCAATCCATCTCCCAACTCTAACAACAACTTTCTCCCATTCACCCACATACCTTGTAACAATCCCTCTACACTCCTCATTGTACTTATCAATCCCCAATTTAAACACCTCATCCCTTCTCTTAATCCCTAACTTCTTATCAATCTCAGCTTCAACTGGCAATCCATGACAATCCCATCCAAAACGACGTGTCACATGGTGCCCTGTCATCGTCTGGTATCTGGTCACAATATCTTTGATTGTACCGGCTAAAATGTGTCCATAGTGAGGTAGTCCAGTGGCGAAAGGTGGACCGTCGTAGAAGATGTATTCAGGGAGGTCTTTGGTGCGTTCTAACTGGGTTTCAAAGGCTTTGATTTCTGACCAGAAGGAGAGGATTTTTTCTTCTTGCGTTGGAAAGGAGAATTCTTTTCCTTCACAGACTTCTTCCATGGCGGAATTGAAGAGTGATTAGGGTTTATTTGGGGAGGTGGAAATGGTGGCGGAGAGGGTTTTTGTGTTTTATTGCTTGTGAGCAACGCTGGCAGTGATGCTAAGCTACCTAGAAGTCAGAAATGCTGAAACAGCCAATTGGATGCTTGGAATAAAGAACCTTGCATCCTGTAAATTACTACAAATTCGTCCCTAAACTTCTTTCATGTAATGTCAAGCCCACATTTTCAAAAATATTTTTGAAAAATTTAAAAATAAATTTTTTATTTATTTTTTATTTGAAATTAAATATTTTTAATGTTTTAAAATTATTTTCATATATATATCAAAATTATTTTAAAAAAATAAAAAAATATCATTTTAATATATTTTTGAACAAAATATATTTTTAAATCAATATCGATCATACTCCCAAACATGCTAACTGTTTCACACTGTATTATAAAATTGAAAAAATATATATATTTTTTAAATTAATTTATTTTAAATTATGTTAATATTAAAAAAAATATTACATTTTGAAAACATAAAATTTATTTTAATGACTAAACACACCGTAATAGTAATGGCATGAGGAATTTCTCTTTGGATAGCTCTTCAAAATGTTGAAATAAAAGGAAAAATATATTTGCTACAACAAACTTTATTTTATGTTTCAAACTAGTTACAAGACTAATCAAATAAATTGAGCTTAATTTGATTTATATTTAATTTAAATTAAATATTTTTATTTGGTACTAAAGTTGAATTTAAAAATTTTAATTGAGTTATTTTTTATGCCAAGTTAACAAAGAATAATCTCTTTGTAACTCTTAGAGTTAGTTCAACCGGCGAGGATTTGGATTTATTTTTTAATGGTCACAAGTTCAATTTTCTCATAACTATTAAAGACTTAAATGAACATTAATTTTATAATCGTGAAATTAATCGAAATACACATAATTTGATCTGAATATTCATGTTAATATTAAAAGAGATGTCGTTTTGGATTTTGATCCATCCTTTTTATATTCATGTTATTAAATATGAAACATTATGCTTTTACCAATAAGATTACATTGCATTTATTAAATATGGAAATTTTATGTTTTTGTTAGATGCAATTCAACAAAATTAGAAATAAAATGTTTGTGCCATTATAGTTAAGAAGAATAACTAGGTTTGATATCCATGATTTGGGCCAAATCAAAAATCAATTATTGTATAAAAAAAAAATATTGGGTGTCATTAATTAATTCTTGTCTTTTTTAACACTTTTTTTTTGTTTATGTAACATAAAAAAAAAACCAAATAAATTTTATAAGCATAGCTAAATAAGTGGGTCTCCACTTGTTGAAGATCTAAGAACTTTGTTTATACATGTGGTCTAACAATTTCCTGATAGGAAAAATGATTACAAGTTCAAGTTTTATAATCTTGAAATTAGTCGAATGAGTATTAGTCGAAGTACATGCAAATTGATTTGGTTTGGAAGTATATAAGTCTTATATTGACGACTTATATGAACATTAGCTTTATAATGAAGGAAAAATGTATTCATCTATGACAGGAAAAAAATTGTTGTTCTGGAATCCTTCATTGCCATTGTCATTTCTAACTTTTGAATGGACATGACTCGTATGATAAATGTAATTTCGCAGAGAAAATGAGGTTTTTCTGATGAAACTTTTCACTATTTCTGATTTCTATTCTTGATTGCAGTGGCCTAACACAGATTTCGGTGCCTTCTTTCCTGAGAACCAACCATTATCTCGGTAATGGCTTTCTTCTGTTACCCAAGAATTCGACAAGAGAACTATGGAGCCACAGTTAAGATCATTTAGCTTGGAAAATGTTTTCCATGGCAGAAAAGAAGGGTCTAATCCTTGGTGGAAATCGTTAACATTAGAAGAATCTATGTAAACAGAACTATTTGATCAGGAATTCTCAGCAGGTATCTCTTCCATTACATTCATCAGATAGCAGCACCTGGTTCATTCAGAAAGCCTTAAAGTATTGTCAAGCCTTCTCCGCGCAACCAAGACCATGACTTTCGACTCTGACTCTCCCACTCCAATCGTTGCTTTTCTTTCTGTTACTTCGAAAGTAGCTGCTTCAGCTTCAGCCACTCGAATTTTCGATATTCCTTTTAGTTTCTCATCAATCGAATGGCATCTTATTCTGGAAATCCTAGCTATTCTGAGCATGATAGTGGGGAATCTCATTGCTATTACTCAAACAAGCATGAAACGTATGCTTGCATATTCATCCATAGGTCAAATTCGATATGTAATTATTGGAATAATTGTTGCGCAGCCAAGACCATGACTTGTAGAGATTCTTGGTTTGTAAAGTATATGAAAGTTCATCCAAAGCATATGCCATAGTTACTGCTTATACCTGATCATCGCCGATCAAAATCAAGGGAAGTAAACTTGACTGCTTGATCAAAACTCATCAAGAACTAATTTCTGTCTTAGAAGGCTCGCAAGCTTTGTCCATATTCTGTAGCAACTCACGAGCTAATTCCAATTTGCCATTCTTTTGAAATGCATTCTCAAAAGCATCTCTTACATACATGGGTGGGTAGAAGCCTTTTTCAAGCATTGATCTCAGTTTCTCATAAGCAGCCTCCAATTGACCTGCTTTACAATGCTTATGCAAGATTTGTGATTCCAACTTCCTTTCCAATTTTTCGGACAAGTCTATTCGCCCATGTTCTCTCAGCAGTCTATCCACCAAAGTATGTGCATGAAAATGTGGAATCCAACCTAACCCTAACATTTCCATCAATAAGTCATAAGCAGCCTCCCAATTCCTAGCTTCGCCATAAGCGTGAACTAATGCAGTATATGTTACGCTATCCGGAAGGCATCTTTTCTTGCTCATTATCTGAAACACCCTCTGGGCATCATCCAATCTCCCCACTTTACATAGCATACAAATGATAGAATTGTAAACTACCAACTTTGGCTTGAATTCAAGTGAAAGCATTCTTCCAAACAAATGACTAGCTTCGTCAACGAGGCGATATTCACATAAAGCCTGCATCACAATGGAGTAACCCTCAGCCACACAATTTAGCTTTCTCTCCTCGACTACTTTTAGAATCTCACAAGCTTCCGTCATCTTTCCCAAACGACAAAGTTCTGTTATGAGCTGGATTATAACAAAAGTGCTAGGCAATAAACCAAGATCAAAAACTGCCAAAAACACACCAACAGCAGGACGTATAGCACCACTCTTTGGACCCACATTGGGGACTAAAATTGTATATGGTTTACGAGAACTATGTACCCTAACTTCGTTGACAGCCCCTTCTTTTGCACTCAACAAACACAACTCCCTCAAAAGAAAATTAACTGCAGACCGTGTTGGCACCAATCCAGCCCTACCCATTTCTTGAAAAAATTCAATGGCAGTCTCAAACCTACCAAATTTACACAAACCCACAAGAATATTACTGTACGAATATGTATCTGGCGATTCAATTCCTCGGAAGATACTAAGCGCAACATCAATTAGTTCCCCAGATGTGTCCTTCTTACAAAGCACATAAAGCATATTATTATACACAAAATTATCAGGTCTGCAATTGAACTTTGTCTCCATTTCTTGAAACAAACAAAGGGCTTCTCTAAACCTCCCTTGCCTGCCTAAAAACCTAATACAAATAGAAAGTGCACGACATGTCACACGACCATTATGAACCAAAACTGTCATCAAGAAACACTTCATATCATCAAAAAGCTTCCTCCTTCCTAAGAAATCAACCATGTACTCAATCACACAATCATCAAACTTAAACCCCATTTGCATCCCAGCCCAAGAAAAGAATTCTAATGTATTAACTCGCCCTAACTGTTTATAATTCATCAAGACTTGTAGCACAATATCAGAATCCAACATTTCTTTATAGTCCCCCAACAAAGACTCAATCTTTACCGGTTCTTTAACACTATTAGAAAGTAAACAACATATTGAAGCAACAGGAGAGGAAGCAATACTTACAGTCAGTGAAGTTTCATGTGGGTTATGTGTGGCAAGTGAAGTTGGTCTCTTGGTGGTGGTGGTTTTTGGGTTTGGAATATTGGGATTTGAGTTCGATGAAAATAAAGAGGGTTTTGATGATTTTTTGAAGAGATTTGAAAGGAGAGCAAGAGTTCCATGTTGTCTCGCTCTAGAGCAAAACATCAGATGATTTGATGCTGACTAAGGTTTTGAAAGAACAAAAGATTTCGCTTGTTGTCCTTGTACTTGGTGTTGATGATGTTTCAGTCAAGACTCAAAACTGGTTGGGCTGGGCTAAGAATTTGGCTGATCCTTTCATATATAAAAAAATGTATGCCTCTGTTTAATCAGGCTAGCCATTCATTAGATTATGTTAGTAGCATAGCTTTAGAACTTGACCTGGAAAGGTTCCGGTGCATGAATTTGTAATGCAGAGGAAGAAGTTACAGAAATCAAACCAATTGATCAGTCAGAAACTTAATTTATTCTGCATGCAGTAGCTAGAAGCTTGAAATTACTGGACCAAAATGAATCCATTAGAATTTCAACTAAGACCATGTTTGATATTATGTTTCAAAAACATTTTTGAAAAAAAAAATTATTTTAAAATAAATTAAATATTTTTTTATTTTTTTATATTATTTTCATGTGTTGATGTCAAAAATAATTTAAAAAAATATCAATACATTTATAAATGAAAATTATTTTTAAAAATAACATCAACTACACTTCTAAACATGCACTAACTAGACACAATTCGATATTGAGTCATGAATTAAGCGAGTTAATTTAAATTGACTTAGAGTCAATTCAAAACAATATTATTTAAATTTTAAAAAATAATAATATTATTTTTTAAATAAAAAGTTTTGATTAGGTCAACTGATAGCGAGCGTAGCCATTTGGTATCTCAATATGACTAGCTAGGGCTTGTTTATTAATGTAACCAAGATTGTTTGTCAAATTATTTTTTTATTCAGAAATATATCAAATGATATTTTTTATTTTAAAAAAATTATTTTTGATATCAATAATCTAAAAGTATAAAAATAAAAATTATTTTTTAAAAATAACAATCACTAAATGAAATCTCTTAATTTATCAAAATTAGTTGTTAAATAGCACTACTAAAACCACTAGAACAAGACAAAATTATTAGGACTCCAATATTCTTGGTAGCTAAGGGCCATCAGATATTATAAAAAAATATATGTATTAAAATACAATAAATAAATAAAAATTAGATATTGATAATGTGTTTCATAAAAATAAAAAATAGATTTTAAACTATTGAACAATATTTTTATTTAATATTAAGAGAAAAAGACATTGAATTTACGTGTGGTTAAGATAACATGAGCAAATCATTGGTAAAAAAAAATAGTGAGATTGTGTTTTTATTAGTTTTGACCTAGATAAAAAAAAAATATTATTGATAATAAATAATAAACACCATAAACACCTTGATAAATCAATTTATGACCTATAAAAAAACAACTCAAAAAAAAAACCTACATCGTGCAAAATATCATAAACACCTTGATAAATCAATTTATGACCTATAAAAAAACAACTCAAAAAAAAAACCTACATCGTGCAAAATATCATAAACACCTTGATAAATCAATTTATGACCTCTAAACACGCCTAGAAAACACCATAAACACCTTGATAAATCAATTTATGACCTATGAAAAAACAACTCAAAAAAAAAACCTACATCCAAAAACATTCTCACTATTAGATTTTTTTTCTCAGACAAGTAGAAGGGGAAAAACACTTAAATAAAACTCATCAATTTAATTTCAACAATTTTGAGAGTTGAAGTCATTGTTAAAGGCTATTTTCTCTTTTTTTATTGAGGTTCATCAAGTTTCTCTCTCCTTTAACAAAAAAATTAAAAAATGAGGGAAATAAATTTTGGTATCAAAATTGAATTTCTAAAAACTAGAATGATCGGTTATCTATAAAGTAAAAAATATAGGGGACCAAAACAAACTTTTGTGTAAAATTCAAAGACACCATCTAGTTTACCCATTTTCCCACTTTGATCATCTATCTTTCATTTTATTATTTCTTAAAAAGCATGTAACCTGGTGCTGGTTTAGGATCAAAATAGCTCAATTGTGCAAAAAATATATTCAAGAATTAGATTGAGTTTTTTTATAAAAAAAAAAAATCAATGTTCCAAACTACAATAATTTGTGAGAGCATAACATTGATTTAAGTAGTAATGAAAATTCCTCTAAGAGCAACTCCAATGGCAAGAGCCATCTTGGAGAGTCAAATCTTTAAAATAGCTTTTTGAATAGTGTATATATGATTTTTTTTATTGATGTGTGCTCCAATGGTAAAAGGTATTTTGGAGAGTCATTTTTTTATATTATTTTAAATATAGTACAATTATTTTGTATATAGTTTAATTATGCAATTAATTATATAATTAATAGAAATAAGTTATATAATTAAATAATTGCTTTTAAAAAACCCTCCAGCAATATAATTATTAATTTTATATATAATGTTTTACTCTCTTGTTGAGGTATTTTAAATAAAAACAAAAACAAATATTTTTGATATAGTTACATTATTTTCTAATATATATATATAGAAAGTGACCCCAAAATTTTACCTTCTCTACATAACAAAATTTTATTTTATTTTTCTTTGTTTGTAAACTTATTTTTATAAGAAAAAAATGATTTTATTGATTTTATCAATGAATAATCCGAAAATAGAAAATAACTTCTTTTCTCCCTCACCTTGCTCCATTTTCCTTTTATGATTGAATATATATATATATATATAGCCAAAATTTTACTTTACGAGTCTCCTTGCTAGCCAAATCGATCATAGATCCAGACGATTCTTATTTGCTATCATAATTCATTACCTCGACAGCCATGACAGATGACACTTAACCTTCTGACTACACATGCTGCCTGCCAGTTCTTTAGAGTTTTCCATGAAAACAAAATTAATTAAGATTAATTACAGGAGGATACGCCAAATCCCTTTTGTAATGCTAAGCTAATCAAACAGTTAATGATCTTGTAAATCACTATCACATCTATGAGACTCTAACTTTTTCTGATAACCATCCATCTCCCAAGTCGCACTCCAACTGTTTGTGATAAGTCTCGGGTGCTTATCTTCAGGGCTGATTTGAAGGGTCAACTTGCTTCCCTTTAAGCAACTTAAATGCACAAGCAATCAATCAAATTACTTGTTTATCTTTTATAAGTCCATTAAATCTTATGATAAGAACATGAGCAAGTGGAGAGATCAAACACGTCTGAATGATTCAGAAACAATTTCTCAATAGATTAAATGAAACAATCATTTCACTTAAAAATTTAATATATTAGATGAGGTTTTAAGATATAATTTATATTATTCTTTAATATCTCTTTAAGTGAAAGTTTTTTGGACTTAAAACTTATACACAGGTCTACACTATTTTATGCTTGATTTTTATCAAATAGAATGAGAGTTGAGAGTGATGAGATTCAAACTTGTAATCACTGGATCAACAAGGCTCTGATATCATATCAAAGAATCATCTCACTAAAATTTAAATTATTAGATAAAATCTCGAGATATAATTTATATTATTCTGCCAGTTTTTTTTCTAAGATCAGGAAACTTTTGTAGCAGAATTGAATTCTAAAATGACTTGAATCCCAAGTTCTCTCTGTTGCACAGAGGGCCTTCAGGAGTAAAATTGTCTGCTCTTTTTCTTTTTTTTTTCTTCAGATTTTAGTTACATTAAAAAATAATATAAATCATATTATTAATTTAATTTTTAATTATGTTAGAAAATAATATAAATCAAATAAATAAATAAGATGATTTTTAACAAATTATGATGTTAGATGAGATAATTAGTTGATAAATAAAATGATTTTTTAGTAAGTTATAATCATGTTAGGCGAGATAATTTTGACAAGTTGGAGCTGTCATCGTTCTCAAAATATTAATTGAAAATATGATAAATGATTTTTAATTTATTTTTTTACATATGAAAATCATTTAATTATTTAATTTAATTTAATTTTTTTTCCAAAAAATATAATTTTAAAAACGAATCAAACTCAGTTTTGAAAGAGGTCTCATGAGAACTCATTTTTAATGAAAATTGTTCTTGATGGAGGCAGATGATTCCCTTGGGGAACACGGCTACGCAAAAGGCCAGAGCATCCATCCACCGCGTCAATCATGCACGAAGAATAATTTCCCAACACGAAACCAGCTGTCTAGAAAGAAAAAACCTGCATCCAATTCAACACATTACAAAAAGACTCGAGAGAAACTTCCTAAAGTTGAGAATCTCTTGCATTCCAGGACGCTTTTAATCTGCTATCTGTCCAAATTGACAACGTCGAACAAATATTTCCCAGTATAGAAAGTTCTAGCCCTGCAGCTGTCAACACCGCTGTTGACAGTGGAGGCATTTTGCAGCAGCCACACAAACCGCCGCGGAGCTGCTTTTTGTAGAGGTCAAGTTAGTTTTCTTCTCAGAACAAGTTGAACAAAATCACCCTTAACCAACCATTGTAAGATATCAAACAAATTGTCTTTGATAACATATATCGAAACCTCAACCTTCGATTTGCAAGTCAAAGCTTAATTTTACAGGAAAGAAAAGGGTAAAATCATCCACATGTTTGAGCTCTAATCATAAGAAACTGTGCTAGAAGATAGCAAAAGGGTTTCAGCATGAGCTTGTATAAAATCATCCCTTCTTATTTGCCGCCACTGCCGCCGCCACCAGCCAATATGGGGGGTAGCTAATCTATCCATGGGATGGATAAACACAAGTTAGTTGTCAGCGGTAAGCAAGCGTTGTCAGAATTAGTACACTACAAAAACCATTCACGGATCGACAAAGCAGAGAAAAGGGTAACCATAGACTCAATCCAGTTAGATTAGTTACCTCAGCAATCGCAGAGGTCTGGAAGTATTTGGTGAAGGCTCTAGGGGAGAGGCTCTCACCACTGCATAAAAACCAACAACTCATGTTGGAACTAATTATAACCACATCAAAAATGGAGAATGAATAGCTTTATTCATGTAACAATTTTATTTTCAACATTCTCAATACAATAATCACAGAAATGTGACTTAGTCGCCGCCGAATTAAGTCAGACTCCTACGGGAATGCGGTTAATCTCAAACCTGAAACGTTTCTCTTCTTCATCTACTTTAAAGCCAGCCCATCATAGGATATGCTCTGGCCGGTCCATTCCAGCTAAAGAAAATGCAGGAGCTTGAATTCTTCCAAATTGTTGCGCACTTGAATGGATCAGTGAGGCAAAAGCACCAGATGTAGGTCCAGGCCATTGATTGCGCACTGCCAAGGAAAATGAGCATCTAATTTTCCCAAGAAGATGAACCTTTTGATTTCAAAATTCCCTTCAGCTGCATAATCTAACAGTGCATGCCACAGTCTGCGCCCAAAATTTGAGTCTTGCTTTAACATCTTCAGGATGGTCACCTGTATGGGTTAAATAAGGAAGCAGAAAGTTAAAATCAATGACTGATCAATAGAATCAAATTCAGGTTATCGCCAAATCAATTTGACAAACAAGAAATCAGACCAAAGTATATAATCTCTGGCCCTCAAACGTCTTTACAGATTATTCCGTGTACAATACAGACTCAGTTTTGCACATGGGCTAAGAGCAGGCAAAAGCTAAATGTATGACAATTATGGTTTCTTAAATCAGGCCATTGCCAGGCAGATCATGGATCTCCAAATTGGCAGTACAAACCAAGATTAAAAAAAGGAGGAAGATCAAAATGGACCATATCAAACATCAAAACTAAAACTTTCTTATGAATTGAAGATTACGAAGCATAGTAAACAGATCCAAAAACTGCAGCAATGCAGGAAATAGTTCCATCTCAATGAGCCCGATTCATCATTTTATACATGCATTCCATAGTTTGAACTACAACCATGAATGAAAAGAGCTCAAAAATGTTAAATCAAATTAATCACTTGAACCATAAAAAATATGAACTTTCAAACATAAAAAAGAAACTGATCAGACAAGAAAAATCTAAATCTGAACCAACCAAGAACCAAAAATCAAAAGAAGCATCAACCTACCAGGACTAGAGATCTTCCAGTTAGCAATAGGACTAGAACTTGCAGCCTCAGCATCAGCAGGAGAACTTCTCTCAGGAGGCTTCTGATGCTCATCAAGAAACTTCTGACTCATTGAGTAACAAAGTTCAAGAGCTGGCAAAGTATTGCAGAGTTCAGGGATCTCATCATAACTAAAACCAAACCCAAGATCCAGGCACCCTTTTAACTCGTCAAGATCATCATCTGTCAAACTCTTTGTCCTCTTCAAATCATCTTCATTGTTACTACTCCCTTCCACATACCCTTCTAACAACACTTGACTCTTCCTTCTCTGGATCTTTCGAAGAGAACCCTTGTTGAAGTTTTTGGTAAAGGTGTTGTTTTGGCTCTTCATGTTTTGCCACACTTTCTCAGTCTCTTGATACGAAAGATCATCGTCATTGTAATTATCATCATCGAGAAAATCTAGGTTTTGGGTTTGATCATTTTCTCGAACATCTCCAAGGTTTCTTGTAGAAACCCAAGATTCTTGTTCACAAGGGATGCCACCCATTTTATTTTATTTTTCTAAAAAGGGTTTCTCTCTTTCTTTTTCTCTCTCAGAGGTGCCAGGAAGAGAGGGAGCGATGCTGCTTATAAAGCTGTCCACTCAATATGAGATTGATTGATCATATTTATTTCATCCTTAACTTATTCATACATTTTATTATGGTCCCTATACTTTACTAATTTCTAAATTAATATATTTCACAACCTTAAAAAATGCAACCTCTATCTTGAATAGGTGAAGTAATAAAATTATAAAGCTAATAGTTAATACAATTAAAAACACACACAATATTATCTCGATAAATTAATAATTTCAATAAATAATAATATATTGATTAATTGATATTTTTATTATTTTAAAAATATTAATTTATAATTTTTTATAAATTAAATCCCATTCAATATTTACCATTTCACTTATTTAATAAATAACCCAATATATTTTGAATTGGAGGGATGAATTTGATAGGAAAAATCCTGGAGGGATCCTATTTAAGTATTTGAAGCATATATAAAATTTTCAAATATATATGGTCAAACGGGTACTTAGATTTGGTGTGATGTCATGATGATTGATGGGGGATGGATAAGGATGCATGCGTGTATGTACATGCATTTCGGTGGACATGTATACATGTGGTAATGAGGTGGCAATCGAGACAGCTTGCGATTGGTGGTGGTGGGTGATGATGAAAGGAGCAGAAGAGGACACGTGGTGACTGAAATGAGGTGGAGAGTGGGGCCCATAAGAAAGGTGGGCTCTACCATGTGTAGTGTGTAATTTGATGGTGCTGTAGCTGCTTCGTTTTTTTTGGTGAAAAATGTGAAAGCAAGGGATGATGAGCGTGTGAAAGGAAGCAGCTTCTTGGATGTGTTCAGACACGCAGAGCGTGTTTCTGATTTCATTTAAAAAGTATATTTGAGAAGAAGAAAAAAATATTATTTTTTTTAAATTAATTTTTTTAATATTTTTTAATTATTTTAATATAATATTATCAAAAATAATTTTAAAAAATAAAAAAAAACATGATTTTAATATATTTTTAAATAAAAAACATTTAAAAAACAATCTCACCATATTAATAACTAGTTACGCATCGCATTGTGAAATTGCTTTCCCACACTTTTAACGCTGAAATTAAAAATAAAATAAAATTGGGTAATTCTTTTTTTGTGAAATTTCCTGCATTGTAGATTCAATAAATTGAAGTGTGAGGACAGGAATTATGATAAAATCAACTTATGATATCGTATGAACCTGGATTTTGGTCGCCGTCTTCTTTAAGCAAATGCATTTGTGTTTTTTTATTAGCGATCATGTATATCTCGACTAATTTCATAAATTTTAAAATTAATGATCATATAAGCTTTTAATTAATCTAAAAACACGACTAATCTCATGAATTTTAAAGTTAATGATCATATAAGCTTTCAGTCAATCTAAAATCATAGAAAAAATAATTTTTTAATCTCAAACTCTTATCACTGCATCACTAATAAAAAGTTAAGCAATTTGATGATTTGCAAATTTTAACAAGGAATATTCCTTGGATCATATGGTTTTCCATCAACTTGTTGCATGCATCAATTGCTTGCCTTGCAATTTTTAATTAAGAGAAAATTAAAAGGGTGATTATATAAATGACATGGGTATATATATTATTAAAAACAAATAAATATTATTGATATTTATGAATATCTTTGAAAATCTTGTCGAGTGTCGAGTTAATGCAAAGAGTCGAGATAAGAGGAGAAGAAAAAAAATATTATTTTAATAATGAAATAAATCTTTTTGTTTCTTTTAGTCATGCCATTGATTAGTTCTAAAAACCCAAAAGGTTGAATTTATTTAGAAATGAGGATGAAAATATGAACAATTTAACTAAGTTTTAAACTAACAAATAAAATATTTTAAGAAAATTGACTTATAAAATAACTTCTCTCGAGTGTTTCATGCCATCATGGTTATATCAACACAAGCCATATCCTTGCATGCCAAAATGATAGACATTAATGAGGGAGCACCTAGCTTATAATAGAAGAAACATAAATGCTAAAATAGAGAACATGGTTTTTTTGTACCTTTTAATTTAAATATATTTAAAATATATACGGATAAATTGAGTAATTAAATGTAATGTTTTTGAATTACGACACAACTATATATTTTGACTTATACATGAAAGATAATATTCATAAAATTATAGTTTTTATATGAAATAAGCAATTGATTTATATAATTGGATTAATTGGCTGATGAGTTGAGACATGTATCTCCAAGGGACATGGCATGATGATAAAAAATTTAAGATCTGTACAGCAGATTTCGAATTCAAATTAGAGCATACATCTTTTATAAAAAACTGAAATAATCAAGATTTTACTCGTTCATTTAAATTCATAAAATATATTTTCTGAAAATAGAATCCAAAATAAAGTTGAGACATGCTAAGTTGTCGCGTATCAAAAACACGACATATTTAAATATTGTTATATTGTATTTAAAAATAATAATATTTAATAAATATTATGATTTGAAATCCTCTATCGAGAGCTTGAAAACTGTCATTGAACACAATCTAATCATTAAAAAACATCTAGCCGCTCCCCGCGTGGGTTTCTTTCCTCCCTGTTTTCCAGCTTTCTTTGACTTCTTTTTTCATTTTCATCTGTCCGGCGCCTCTAATCAAAACATGAAAGAACCGACCTAGGGAAAACAGCTACTGCGCCACCAAAACAGCTGCGCTAGAAACAGGTAGCGGTGATATATATCGCAAGCAAGTGTGCGATAACACCTAGCTAGTAACCAGCTGGTAAAGGTGATATAGCAACTGAGCTAGCTAGCTAGCTAGCAGCTTAAGTGGAAGTTACAGTTACCAGTAGAGAAAATATTTCTGATTCAAATTCTATCAGTTGATTGAGAATCTCAGCAGACTCGTGGTTATATATATATATATATATATATATATATATATTAGAGGATAATATAAATCATATTATGGAGTCTCACTTATCAGCTTGAGTTTTTAGATGAGATGGTTCCTTAATATGATATCAGAGACTTATTGACCCAGCGGTCACGAGTTCGAATCTCACCACCCTCATTCTATTTGATAAAAATTAAGCACAAGATAGAATGAGACTGTGTGCAAGTTTGAAGCTCAAAGGGCTTTCACTTGAGGGGATGTATTAGAGGATAATATAAATCATATTATGGAGTCTCACCCATCAGCTTGAGCTTTTAGGTGAGATGGTTCCTTAACATATATATATATATATATATATTAAAGAATAATATAAATTATATTTCAGAGTTTTATCTAACAGCTTAAGCTTTCAGGTATGATGACTCTTTAATATGTTGTCAAAACCTTGTTGACTCAACGGTCACGAGTTTGAATTTCATTTCCCTTATTCTATTTGATAAAAATCAAGCACAAGATAGTGTAGATCTATGTATAAGTTTCAAGCCTAGAAAGCTTTCACTTGAGACGAGTGTTCCTTAAGCTTTTAGGTACGATGACTTTTTAATATGGTATCAAAGTCTTGTTAACTTAGCACTTACGGGTTCGAATCTCACCATCTTTATTTTATTTGATAAAAATCAATAACAAAATATAATATAGATCTACGTTCAAATTTATAAAGGACTTAAGCTAATCTCTTTAGCTTTTAAGTGAGATTATATATATATATATATATATATATATATATATATATATATATATAAAGTAAAGGTGATATACCCAAGAAGACAAAGCTGTAACACCAATACAAGGAAACCTAGCCAGAAGCAACCTGGATGATCGACCACACAATCGAGAATCACGGCGGCCATGTGTGGTCTGATAAAGGATAAGGACTACTGATATATATGCGCACACCATGCAATCTGATCGGTAAGGGACATGGAGGTGGAAAACCCTAAAGTTGTCCCATCATCATGAGAAATGCATGAACGACACACAGCACAAGTGGAGTAGTGTAGATTGGTTTTGTGGCTGTAACCATGTACTTAACTATATCCACGTAAAAGATATATATTTGAGATTGCTTTGAGAAAATTATATGTGGTTGATGATTTAATTTTCGGTGTTAAAAATGCAATTTGATGCAAGAACGACACACAGCTCAAGTGGAGTAGGGTTGATTGGTTTTGTGGCTGTAACCATGTACTAAACTATATCCACGTAAAAGATATATGTTTGAGAAAATTATATGTGGTTGATGATTTAATTTTTGGTGTTAAAAATGCAATTTGATTTCTATTTTATTAGAACCATGCTTTGGATCATGCCATATATACTTCTCGCCATCATTTTCATCCATGCTAAGCCACTAATCTAACTATATATTTGTGTTTTAATTTGTTTTTAAAAATCATTTGTGATATTATCACATAAAATGATGTAAAAACATTAAAAAAATTAATTTTATTTAAAGACAATTTTAAAATACAATAAAACTAGGTGAGATCATAACGCGAAGGCCACCACCATGATTATCCAAATAAATAAAATGCCCCACTCAACAAGAGGAAAGGGATAAAACCTTATATCTTTTTTATTATATAGTATAATCTTGAAATGAAACCCTAAAACATTTTAAAATTAAATTTTTTTATTTTAATTAAAAAAATTAAAACATCAACCTGTATATTGTTTTTTTAAGGAATCAAGCCTGATATTATGAACCTGTTTGTTTCTGCAGTTATATCCCTGTTTATTCAAAATTTGATTATTATTTTTTTTCATTTAAAATGAATTTTTTTTGGTGTTTTTAAATCATTTTGATGTGCTGATGTCAAGAATAATTTTTTAAAAATAAAAAAAAATATCATTTTAATATATTTCTAAACAAAAATATTTTCAAATTTTTTTTGGTATTTTTAGATCATTTTGATGTGCTGATATCAAAAATAATTTTTAAAAAATAAAAAATATCATTTTAATGTATTTCTAAATAAAAAACATTTTAAAAAACAACCGTAACCACATTCTCAAACAGTCACTGTATCTTCTCTGTGACAGCAATTGTTTTCTCTCTTCTTAGATCATAAAGATTGGCAAAATCAATGAACAGATATAAACTATAAACGAAATATTTATTTTGGTGCAGGTTGCTGCTGGGGGATTTTGGGATATGTGCTGGAAGCATTTCGTGCGCCGCAAGCTTGAAGTCCGGCCAGCATTTTATTATAAAGTATATTATTTCCCTCGTCAGCCCAGCATGTAAAATCATATCATATAGTTGGTAGACCATAGATTTGGAAATCTTTGACCCATTTTGGAGGCTTCTTCTAGATAGAGTAACTTTCGATCCGGCATCTTTGGGAATGATGCCGTGGATCACAAAACGTTCAGACAGAACATGATCACCTTGTCTTGCCTCGTTGAATAATAGTGGATTTTTCTTTAATTTATTTTAATTCCTCCCACTTGCGGTGTTACGGCTGAGCTATTGTTTTGTATTTTCTAAAAAACAATTGTTTTTATGGTTTTAGAGCCCGTTGTTGTGCTGAAATTCAATTTTTTTATTTTAAATAAATATGTTTTGGTATTTTTAAATTATTTTGATGTGCTGATGTCAAAAATGATTTTTAAAAAATTAAAAAAATTATTTTGATGTATTTTTTCGGCATAAAAAGCACTTTGAAAAGCTACCATAACTGCTCTTCCAAATTGACCCTAAATATGTTAAAAAAATAAATAAAAAATATAATGGAAACGTAATTGTCACTGTACTCTCGAGCAATAACACTGTCTTGTTAAGAAATCAAGCCTCCAACTTGGTTTTATTCTAAAAAGCTTGTCAGCAACTTCTTCTATTATAAGTTGATTCGATCTCAAATCTAATGGGACTTTTTTAATATATATTACTCGGTTTGGCTACCATATCAATGGACCAAATATTGTAATTGGTAGCTGAATTTATTATGATAGAAATATGAAAATGATTTTGTTTGACACTGTGTTTCAAAACTATTTTTAAAAAATAATTATTTTTATTTTAAATTAATTTTTATCATATTTTATATAATTTTCATGTGCTCATATAAAAAATAATTTTAAAAAATAAAAATAAAACTAAAACTATTTTGATATAATTTTAAATAAAAAATACTTTAAAAAATAACTTCAATCAAACTAACAAGCACACACTTAATACTTCTATTCACATCAGGAAGCATGATTATAAAACTCTTGTAATTTTATAATCAAGTCGTCCAATATAGAGTTGTCACTTGCAAAAAAAAAAAAAGATTATGGTGATACAATCGGAATCTTTTTTTGACTTAAAAATATTTATTTTTTAGGTTGAATTTATTTTTTAAAGTATTTATTATTAAAAATATATATTAGATTAATTTTTTTAAAATGTTTTCAATGGTTTTAATATATTAAAATAAAAAATATCTTAATATATTTTTAATTAAAATGTAATCACATATATGCAAATTGAGGAAAATATATGGAAAAAATTAGGGTTTGTTCAATGCAACAACTACCTTAATTAGCAACCACCTTGTGTAATTAATTATCTCAGTTTTGAGTTTTATAGCTGCTAATATGATGACTAGTAAAGGTTATATGATCGTTAATTTCAAAATCTGTTAGATTAGTCAAGGTACACGCAAGCTGATCCAGACACCTAAATTAATCAAAAAAATAAATACAGTATTTGTACATCTCTATTTTTAACATCTCCATTATTTAACATGGATAAATAAATAAAAATTAGATTAGATTTTAACTTTACTTTTTTAATTGATTAAATTATTAATTAACTCATCAGTTGAAAACTTTAATTTCTTATAAATATATAAATATTTAAAAACAATTGCATAGAAAATAAATATTAAATCACAAAAGTCAACAAAAGGACCATCCATTTGTTATATAAAAAAACTAGTATCAATTTTCTTTATCAAATGTTAATTACACGGCAAATAGAAAGTGGCTGAGCAGAAGCCAGCCAGGTTAGTCATTCATGTGCGCGCGTGAGCGCGCGTGTATATATATGATGCTATTATGCCATTCATGTAAAGGCAAGGCATGGCATGGCACGACCATCATACATGTAGGCAAGAGGTGATTCGCGGTTGGCCACGTGGGACCCTTCCATTAGGCAGTTTGCAGTAAAGACAATAACAATTCAACAACCCACGTGGCTAGTCACTATCGATTAATAATTTCGCGAGAAACACGAGTCAGCATTTCTAGTGATCTACATTAATAACGCTAAAACAAAACTGGACCCCACAACACAGTGTGTATTCTTACATGTATAGCCGCGATGTCGTATCAGTATCTAGAGCAGCATTTTAAACCACACGATCATCCATCATTTTGCCCAAATGATCAAACAATTCATTACACCCATTAGCTAGGATATAAATTAATCAATTAAAAGCTTTTTTTTAAATTAATTCTTTTACGTGTTTATTTAATATTTTTCAAAATAGGTATTTTAATTTAATCCGTGGAGGACACTCGCAAGATCGAGTGCTAGCTAGTAGCTTGACATTTTTTTTTATTGAATTAACCAATTAAATTGCTATCAAATATTTATTTTAAACCCAAATTTTTATTGGATAAATTACACATATTTTTATTTATTATATAAATAGTAAAGAACTTAAATTCGATACAAGAATGGACTCACAGGTATCTTAATCACCGAGAAACAATTGATTTTCAATCATAAAAAGAATTAGCCTTTTCTAGAGTGAGTGATGAAGAAATCAAGGGTCATGATGCGCTTTAGTTTGTGAGTGTAGAATACTTAAGATGTTTTGAGAGGTACCTACTACCTAGAGAGTAGAGAGTTCTTTTATTGTACCGGTCGAGGCAATCATTTAGCTGTAATAAAAGTAGATTTATTATTATTATTGTCATGGGAAAACCACAAAATGTTTTTTTTTTTTTAATTTGGTGTGGGGTCATGATTGGATTTTATAGTAATTTATTGGCAGCTTTATAATTATGTTTAAAGTGACTGTTTGGTTGATGTGATTTTTAAATTGTTTTTTATTTATAAATATATAAAAAATAATAGTTTTTTTTAATATTTTTGATATTATTGTATTAACAAAATTAAAAAATTAAAATTAATATTTTTAAAAAAACTTTTAAAATATAATGATAAAGTTTCTAATTCTTTGTGACTGTTTGGCACTGCGGCCAAACTGGTGTTTGGCCAAAAAAAATTTATTTATTTTAAATGAAATTTTTTTAGTGTTTTAGATCATTTTGATATGCTGATATCAAAATAATTTTTAAAAAATAAAAAAATATTATTTTAATATATTTCTAAACAAAAAAACACTTTAAAAAACAAATAAATCTGCCCTCCCAAACAGGAATTTATCCTTTCTTTTTCAGTCATTACCCCACATCCATATTCACTTCCTGATGTTTGATAGCATGAAGTTGAATTTGAGACAAGACACTTCCTTTTTCTACAATTTTCTATTACATTAACTATTTAAAAATCTAAGTTGTTATTTCGTATCCACCCGGATCATTTATTTTTATTAAAATAATAATATTTAATTATATTTAGACCGTTTTATTAATCGACAAGAGTAGTACTTTTTATTAGTTCAATTTAAAACCTTGCTAGAGCCAAGATTTGAGTTGTTATATGTCATATCACGTGGAATAAATATCAACTTTAATAAATACGTTCATAATTAAATATAATAATAAAAATATAAAAAATATCCCCCCCCCCCCCAACTATTTTATTTTTGTTTAATACCAAGTGATTTTAATTTTTTAATTCTTAAAAATAGTTAAATTAGAAAAAAGAGACTGGAATAAAAAGGGCATAAACATTAGCGACATGCATCGAGTTTTAAAACAAATAGATTTTGTGCCCGTTTGGCTGTACGTTTCAATCGGTGTTTTGCCAAAATTTGAATTTTTTTTCATTTTAAATGAATATGATTTGATGTTTTTAGATCATTTTGATGTGCTGATGTCAAAAATGATTTTTAAAAAATACAAAAAAAAATATCATTTTGATGTATTTCGGCACGAAAAACACTTTAAAAAGCTACCGCAATCACACTCCCAAACAGACAATTTGTTCATTAAACTTAAGAAATCATGTAAATTGTACAATTATGGTACCTGAAGTATCTGCACATTCATTTTTGGTACAAAAACTCAGTTTTATTATTTTTTTAATTTCTGATTGAGGGAGGAGAAAGATGAGTCACTAGATTTTTATTATGTGTAGATAAACTATTATTTTTTGTAAATAAAGAATTTTATTTTTATTTTCATATTTTTATTTCTATTTCATTTTATTTATTCGATTGAATGTGTTTATGTTCTTATTATAATTTGATTGAGTAAGAAACTAGTAAACAAAACTTGTCAAAATTGTCTATAAAATGAAAGACATGTCTCTTTTATTGTAAATCCTCCTACTATCTAACCTCTCACAAATAAATGTGCGTTACAATAGTGTTTTTTATTTTATTTTGGTCCTCATACTTTTTTATTACACAATCAAGCCCTTTTAAGCATCCAATTTCTTCTTCTTTTTTTTCCGGAGGAGGGAGAGTTGAATCGAAAGATAGAGGATTGAGGTGAAAAACTCAAGTAGTATAGGTGATTATTTAAATAATAAGTTGTATTTTTTTTTTCTTTGCTTATTTTGTTTTAATTTGGTCTTTATATCATGTGTTTATTGACATTTAGAGTTGATTTTTTTAATTTAATTTTTTTAATGTTCTAATATTAAAGATACATTTTTAAAATAAAAAAATATTTCCAAGCTTTTAAAAAAAATACTCTTAAAAACAATCTATACTATGAGGGTGTTTGAGAGAGCTGTTGCTGTAGCTTTTCAAAATATTTTTCGTGTCGAAATATATCAAAATGATATTTTTTTATTTTTTAAAAATCATTTTTGACATCAGCACATCAAAATAATCTAAAAACACCAAACCATATTCATCTAAAATAAAATAAAAAACATAAACCGGCGTTTGAAACGCCAGCCAAACAGTCACTATATTTCTAAACACAACTATTTAATTTGTAGTTTGATGGTGGATGATTTGGCAAAGAAGAAAATCATATCAGGAAGTAGGCCGATGATCATAAAATCTTCAACCAACTTAGACCAATTCAAAAATAAATAAAATAAAATAAAATAAAATAAAATAAAATAAAATAAAATAAAATATAATTATTTTATAATCACTCCATTTAGCGTCAAACCATCTCCTTTCTGTGTTTATTTTTCTGACTTTTCTGGACCCAGCATCCGTTGACTGTGGCGTGGCCTCCATATGTATAGTGATGGCTCCATAATTTAGCAATATCATATATTATATTAATAAAGATTTAACAAATAATTAAATTAAATTTCAAAGTAAATAAACACGTCTTGCCAGAAATATCATACGGGGGAAGGGGATTATTCTTGAAAATGACATTTCATATACTATATGATCATGCTCTTCCTTTTTCTTTTTAATTATAAGCTCGGTCCACCAAATTCGAAAGGTTAATAACAATTATTTTTTAAAAGTGAATCAAATAGTTATTTTTAATAAATAAAGTTTTATTTGGATTGATGACGTCATATGCTAGGTTAGTTTGAATATCTAATTGAATCAAGTAGGATAAATTATTATTTTTTTAAGGTGAAATTATTTATTTATTTGGACGCGGGAAAATCTCACTTCTGAAAAACACACTTTGTTTGTCCAAGTGAACGAGTAAAATTTTGATTGTCTTAGATTTTTACAAGGGATACACATACTGATTCGAACTCAATACTTACTAGATGGTAAACCTTTTGTTATCACGTCACGCTACTTGAGAGGACATGAAATTATTCTAGACTAGTCCATATGAATTTTAGAAATGAATTGTGTTTTTGGTGTTTCTGACTAAGGGCCTGTTTGGGATAGCTGTTGTTGTAGCTTTTCAAAGTGCAAAATGAAAAAACACAATTCATTTAAAATGAAAAAAAAAAGAATTTTTTGGCAACGCAATTGAAAAAGCTGTCCCAAACAACTTCTAATTTTTGGATTTCGAGCTGTTTTAAAAATAGGTGAAGGTGATTTTACAAGGTGTGTAGATTTAAAAAAATAAAAAATAATAAAGGAAATAAAGTTGAGAAATTGGACTCCATCTTCTAAGAAATCAGAGAAAAAAAGCCCATCTTTGGATATTGACGAACAAAAACTGTTCATCCAAGAAAACCATACTCCAGGCTTTCAAGCCCTGTATTCCTGGATCTAAAGCCCATAAAGGGCCTGTGAGCAAGGGTGATTACATTTACACCGGTCAAGTCTGGGAGGGCTAACTTTAGTTTTTGTATAATAATATTATTTTCTTTCATTTAAGAAATTTGATTCCGAACCTTTTATTTTTATTGAAGATTATTCTTTATTTTTTTTTGGAATTTAAATATGTAAATAATTTAAAATTTATATTTTATTTTTCACGTTAGGGAAATGTTTACCATTTTTCTTTTTAGTCCCGACAATAGAATGATTATTATTTTTGTTCCCAAAGGTCTGACATGACAGTAAAGTAGTTGAGATCTGTTTTGTAGGTTCTAAGTTTGAGTTAAATTATATTTATCTTGTAAGAATCTGAAATAATAAGGATTTTTATTTTTAAAAGTCATCTTCAAAGGGTGTGACGTAATGACAAAGAATTTGCGATCTGTAAAATAGATTTTGAGTTCGAGTCAGAACGTGCATCTATTGTAAGAGTCTGGGATAACCTGAATTTTACTCTTTTATTTGGACCTAGAAAATATGGTTCACTTGCATAAAAAAAAAATATGATCAATAAAACCATGCTAACAAGTAATCATATGCTAAACACAATTAATAGTAAATGACTCCTACATGGAACTGAATATATTTATTCTTAAAAATCATGAAATTCCTGATGTCGAAATTGTGTTTTATAATCACAAGTTAAGAGCTGACATGATTCACTTGATTACTCTCCAACTTGCTAGCAAGTTTGGCGGCAAATTCAATAATATTCTTATCAGAGCTTCCACCTTCACCCACAGCTGCCATGGCCAGTTTCTTCCATTTCTCAGAATTCCTTCTCATCTCGTCCCCTCTTTCACCTCCCATGACTTCCCTTGTACACTTTTCTACCTCTTCTTTCGTGATGATCCCCTTTTCATTTGCCTGTAATCTAACTCCGACACGCCAAACATCTGCGATGTACTTTGCGTTTGTTGGCTGATCAGTCCACTGCGGCATCGCCACCATTGGCACCCCTAAGCTCAAAGCTTCAAGTGTCGAGTTCCACCCGCAATGAGTCATGAAGCAACCGACAGACTTGTGAGCCAGAACCTGCAGCTGCGGGCTCCAGTTCACGATCAGACCCTTCTCTGAGGAATCCTCCGCAAAGTTGCAGGGGAGTTTTTTCTCCTCCGATTCTCTGACCACCCACAAGAAATAGCAGCCACTCCTCCTCAGCCCCCAAGCTATCTCTGCCATTTGCTCTTCTCCCAGAGCAGCCAGGCTTCCAAATGACACATAAACCACGGAGCCAGGTTCCTTTGATTCTAGCCATTCCATGCAGCTGTCGAGAGCAGGTTTGAAGAGGCTGAGGCCATACTCCCTGTCATCCTCAAGCTGCCTGTCCAAGTAAACTGATGGAATCATGGGTCCTATTGGCTTGATTGATCTCTGGGTTTCCAGCCAGTTTACCACCTGATATAAATAAGCAAAGTTTTTGAATGCCATGGAATTGAAGGAAGCATACTCTGCAATATCTAATAGTATCATGAACAGGGAAAAGAGAATTCAATTAGGAATTCGAAGTGCTGCTACTTTTCTCCATGTAAATACCTCCTCCTCCAGGCTGTTGAAAGTGTTCACAAAGATCCAATCAGCCTCCTTGAAATTCATAAACTGATTGGCTACTAGGGTAAGTATAGGGGAGTATTCTGGTTCCATGCCGTGCACGAATGATGGCAGCTCATCAGCGTCTAGAGCTGGCAGTCCGGGAACTGATACAGGAAACTTCTCCGGCGGAATCTTTAGCTGCCCCTCATGGATTTGGTAGTAGACGGAGCTAACAGCACATGACTGTGTGAAGAAGGCGGCCCCGGTGAGGCCAAGCTGTCGAGCTATCTCTAGAACCCAAGCCATGATTGAGTCGTACACCAGGCAACTTACTGGATGCCCAGAAGAGATACCTAGCTCTACAACGAGCCGTGGCAGTTTTTGTGTCACTGTAGCTCGGAATCGTTCTAGATAGTCACCGATGGAGCTGCTGCCTGTATCGTAACTATCAGAAATGGCCACTACTTTGACTGAGCCGAGCGAGGCATGATCAGTCAAGAGCGTCTTGCTCGAGAAGATGACTAGGGTTACCTGGAGTCCTTTGGCGGCTAGGAGCTTGGAGAATTGGATCATGGGGCTAATGTGACCTTGAACAGGACAAGGTATTACCACTACATGACAGGTTCTTTCTTGCTTATCCATTTCTCTTATTAACAAAACCAGTCTATGAGCTCCCCATCTCTTAAGTAGGAGTACGACTGCATATATATATGCCTTTGGCGTCCAGATTGTGTGGTCCGAAGTAACCACTGCTATTGTGATGATGATAAATATGTGTTGTATTTCTTAAGTTTTTTTTTTTTTTAATGAATTACACTTTTACGTGAGAAAAGGGAGTACAGCTTTTGCTACAAGCATGTTTCAGACACTCTAAATTAAATTAGAGATTTTATAAGATTTTAACCAATTCGAGTATCAATGACTGAGTTCTAAATAGAATTCATTCTTTTAAATTTGTTAAAACTATTTTTTAAGAAAATATCTGTTAGCATCTTTGTTTCAGAGACATTTCAAAAAATATATAGAAAATATTAATAGCAGTGGGGTGGTTTTCTTGTCCCTGTGCCTCCTGAACTAACAGAGTTACCAGTAATCCTCGGTCCATTTTCTCTGTGTTTGTTACTTTCTGCTATTGGTGATTATGTGAAATGTGATGAAGGCAACATCTGCTATTGGTAATCTAAAAAAATATTACATTTGTCTCTAAAAAAATATAGACATAAAAGTGAGCCTCTGCTCCAGGCAGATTTTAGTTATAGCTGCTTCAATACATACAGATTGTTTTATAAATCTACGATCTGGTGCTGATATTGTCAAGCACGGCAAGTGCGCGCAAAACCTGCTAAGACTCGTTTGTCGTTCCTTGCTCGAGAAAGCTTTCTGTGTTGTAACTACTGCCCCATGCCATCTCCTTCCAGATCCGCTCAACTTCAACAAATGTCAACCCCATGGTCTCTGGGACAAACATAATCACAAACGCGACAGCGAGCAATGCTATGCCCGCAAGCATCAAGAAAGTCGAACCTGTTCCTACCGCTTCGACAACTGAAAGGAAAGTTTGGGCTACTATGAGATTGGAGATCCAGTTAACAGTAGCTGACATGCCCCCGCATATTCCTCTATATTGTTCGGGATATATTTCTGAGTTCACAGTCCATGGAACAGGTCCCATTCCTGGTGAGAAGCAAGCAATATACAAGGCTAACCCCAAAACTGCAATCCACCCATAGAGTTCATTTGAAGAACCAGATGACTTGCCAAAAAATGCTCCAGCAAGAATGACAAGCGATGCAATTACACCAACTAAGCTTGAGATGGCCAACTTTTTCCTCCCGAAATGATCAATAAGGTATATGCCAAGAACTGTTCCAGCAGCATTCATGGCAGCAATAATGAGGGACAGGAGAAGTGCTAACTGGTTGGAACTAAAGCCAGCCATCTGCACAATGGTTGGGCTATAGTACATGACTGTGTTGATACCAGTGAACTGCTGAAAAGCCTGCAACATCACAGAACTCTCGGTTATTATTTGTTATGGTGCTTGTTAAGGAGGGTTTTCTATTTACTGCTAGAGTTTTGTTAGCTCATGCCTCCTTTTGTGTTTCTCCTGGACACTAGTATATTTCAAAGGAAAGAATATCAGATGATCCATATTTCAAACATTGTCACCATGCCAAAAGCACTTAACCCGTGCAATTACCCAAATGTACAGTCAATAAGCAGCAAGAGACTCAATGCAGATAAAAGGCGATAGCTCACACATGTGAATTCTATTTCTGGAAGCGAAGAAATTTCTGTGCCAAAAAATTTCTTTATCAAATCTACTAAGTGTCCATCTCTGTGCCTTGAGCCAGAAAAGTACCCAGTAAACCTTGTTTTTTACTTTTCATATTTAGAAAAACAAGAAGATAGTCCGACCCTATGAAGGAGCAAAGAGGTTCAGTTGTTAAAATACTATTAGTGATGCCATCTTAAAGCAACAAATTAAATTACTAATTTAAATAATTATTAGTTTCCTCATGGAAATTACTGTCAGATGGGCAAAAAAAAAAAAAACTGGCTTATAAATTGATTGCAAGTAAGAACATTAGTGATGATGCATGGCATGCCAGCTTGTATTAGCAGCACATCAAACAATCAATGTCAGTCATGCTAAGGCCAGCAACATAATTTAGTAGATACAGGGTTTGCCAGATCCTACCTGAAGTCCAGCCCCAACAAAAAACGCAAGTCTGATTTCTTTTGATTTGAACACATCTGAGATTTTGACATCATTCCTGTTCTGGCACTCTTCCTCTTCTGTGAAAGAAAGGTGATCGATTTCATCTTGTAACCGAGCAACGTCATATATTTTAGAAAGTATTGCAATGGCTTTAGCTTTTTCGCCCTGCATATTAAGATCAATGTTATTTAGATGCAAATACGTGAAAAGAAAATAGCTTATGTCAAAACAAAAGTCAGAAAATATTTCCTTCAAAAAAGTATCCTTATTGTGTATACCTTCATGAAAAGCCACCGAGGAGACTCTGGCAAGCATAACATAATGCAGAACTGAATCACAGCAGGCACACCAGCAATTCCAACCATCCACCTCCAAGTTCCAGGGACCTATCAAAACAATAAAAACATTAGAAAGCCATGTAGGATGGGAAAAAAATTATCCTTACAATGCCCAAGAATTTTATTCCCTTTTATTTTCAATGAAATTAAATTATTTCCAAATTTGTGGAGCATGTAAAATTTTAATTTTCAACCCAAGAATTTATCCAATTTCTGGGTATATTTCACAAGTTTTAAACCTTCAAAGTATTGCATCAACCTAAAGCATTTTTCTCCTTCATTAAAATTGAGATCATACTATAAATAATGTATATATGCTTTAATATTCTCCATGAGTTCTCTTTTAGCCTTAACATTAAGGCAGAGCCAACAGAATTTTTAAACTAAATCGTTCAAGAACTTGGATATTATTACGTTGTGCCCTTGTTAGTTTAACATTTATTAAGGCTAACTAAGCATATTACTAGGCTCATGCCAGGGACCTCGGACCAAATCATGCCCTCAATGAATATAATTCGGAGAACATGACTTGATCTAATCCGAAACACCCACCAGAATCTAACAGCCAATGCAAAAAAGTTTTTCCATGTGAGAAACTCATCATTAGCCAATGCCATTCAAACTTTATATCAGAGAGATGAAAGGCCATCTTACATAGAGTCATCAACCATCCCTCAGAAGGTGAAGAAAGGAACTCTAATGTTAACAGTTTCCAGGAGTCTTTGATAAGAAAAGGTTGGTTCATGTTCATAAAAAATTCTTACTAAAAAACAAAATTCCCAAAAGATATCTCAAATCATTCAAATTATTTTTCTACAAATAGAGGAAGTAAAATTGAGAAAAAACTTAACAAAGGTGCCTCAAGGAAAAAAAAATCCATGTTATTATAGTATACTGTCAATATGTTAACTACATATGAGCAAGCACATGCTAACAACAAGGAAAACCAGATTTATGCATAAATGATCTTGTTATCAAGATGATTTTGAGGCGAAAGGAATCTGTCACATGCCATTAACAACCAGGGCACCATGGATGATCTAAATTAGGCAGGAAAGAGAAGGAGACTCCTGATGTTTCTCAGTGCCAAATCTTAAAAAGGACCCCCAAATTCTATCTTGCTGTCTCTTCAAAGCTGCACAATGTGAAACCTTTCACACAAGAGTAAATGTAATGAAAACAGCACAATGTCTCTAGGCAATAACTCAGAATTGGGAAGTAGAATAGTTGCAGCAATTTGTCACTAAAGAGAGGCCAAAGAGATTTGCTTAGTAAATAGAATCACATGATCTTCAGCCAATTACTTATTTAATTTCCTTCCACAGCTCCCCACTCTAAGAACTAATTAAATATTACCATTTTCCATTTTATAATTTAACATAACAAGGAGAAAACTTTGATCATGTGGAGACATCCCAATGCTCTTGGGCTCCTCCTCTGACAACCTCATAGTTTTGAAGTACTCTGACAAGAAAACATCTATATGAAATAACTTTGTTCTGACCTAGAACATCATAAAGAGTTGTAACATCTGTCTTTTGTTTAAACTAACTTGCAACTAACAATGTACACCACTAGTTTTTACAGCATTTAGAAAACCAAGTGGACACGAAAAGAAACATTCTTTGAAAACCAAATCTGATAGAAAGAATACTGGAATTTCATGACATACATTTTTACAGGCAGAGAGAATCAATATCTTCAATGGAAAAATGATTTTTAAGCGGGACCCCGAACTGTACTGTAACAAACTGCGAAATAAAGACAGATTAAACTGACCTCAGTAAAAGCAAGATTTACAAGATAGGAAAGAAACTGTCCACCGGTAATCATAAGAACATTTGTGCTTACTAATCCTCCTCTTACTTCTGAAGGAGATGCTTCTGCAATATACACAGGAGCAGTAACAGATGCTATACCGACACCCAAGCCAACAAAAAGCCGTCCTGATATAAGAACATAGGGATTTGGGGCAGCTGCCATAACAACTGATCCAGCTGCAAAGACAACGTCAGCAAGAAGGGTAGCTTTCTTGCGTCCATACGCATCATTGATCCAACCACCTCCTGCAGCTCCTATTACTGCGCCAACCAATGCCATACTGACAATAGTTTCCTGCCAATTTAAAAAAATAGTTATGATGGATAAACTCCAGATAAAAAATAACCATTTGACTTGTTTTTTATCATTTAAAATTTTAGTAGTTCTAGTAATTAAATTATTTGTGATTTGGTAAGGTAGTAGTTTTGACTATAAATAATTCTACTTCCTATTTAAGCAGTTTTGCTTGCTTTTCTGAAAAATCCCAAAACAAAAACACAGAGATTAAGTCTTTAGCAAGAGCAGAAACCCAACATTCCTCCAACAAATTTCCAAACGAAAAACTGTTCCCTCTCAAGTAGAAACATTATGATGATGGATAACCAATCAAGGCCACCAGATTTATAACAAAATCATCGTTTAATTATTGTTATTATCATTCAGAAATTAACGTATTTCTCATTACAGATTCAGTTCTACTTTATTCTCACTTTTTTTATAAACCCCATCAAAGAAATAACACAAAATTATATCTTTGGCAAGAAATGACAAAAATCATCACCTGTAAAAAGCTACTTTGATTAACCACCTCGAATTCATCTTTTATATACAAAAGAGCCCCCGAAATTACGCCTGCATAAACAACATTTCCTCATCAAACAACACATCATCTAATCTTTAATAATTTAACCACCCCTTTGCACAATTTCCCCCCAAAAAGTTAACCAAACGTTTGATTCTTTTTTTCTAACCAGATTGAAAACCGGAGACCATAAGATAGCAAAAGAAAATAAACTTTTACCAGTATCGTAGCCAAAAAGGAGACCACCAATGCCAGCAGCAACCGTCAATCCAATTACATAAGAATTACTAAAATACGACATTCTTCTCTCCGGAAACATTTCTAAATACCTTGAACTTCCCGGCAAGAAACTGGAGCTTCCCGACAAGAAACCGGAGCTTCCCGGTGAGGACTGGATCGTCATTTCCCTCTCTTTCAACCAAGCAAATACCACCAAGCAAAAAAGAAAGAAAAATTCTAGCAGATTAGAAAGAAGGGCAGGCAGTAGGTAATGAAACAGTGATTAAGCAGTTAAATTGGAGGACTAAGGAATGAAGAGGCTCAATGATTAATAAGGAAATGAAGTTAATGCTTTTGATTAGATTAAAATCAAGATTCGGTAGGCGAGAGCAAGTTAAAGCAGAGGGGGCTTTGTTGGCCTTTCGGGTTTTGTGATTGGATGCTGAGAATCTGCGGGAAATTTTGAGTAAAGATATTTTCTAGAGACAATTCTGGAGAGCAAAAAGTGAGAAATTTAGACAAGACAACGAGAAACTATAATGATAATGTAGGGAAAACGTGTCCTCAAGGTTTGACACGTAATTTTTCTAAAAGTGTTTTTTAATAGACAAAAATGTTCCTTAATGATTGGGCTGGGTACCTCGGATTATTTGTTTTTATCAGGTTTTTCTGATCAGAATATTTTGTATTGTTAAAAAAATTGAGATAAAACGGCATTGTTTTTGTCTTGATTTTAATTCCGGTCTGTTTTGAAAATTCCAGCCTTAAAATTCTTTTTATTTTGATTAACTTGTGATTTTTTTTTCTAATTTTGAGATTATATTTATTTGATTTTATGTTTATATTATATAATTTAAAGTTAATTTATCTTAAATTTTAACTATGCTTGTTAAATTAATATTTTAATTTTTTTATTATTATATATATATATATAATGAATTATATATAAACAGTACAACTCCGAAACGGCACTCCGAAACCAGAACGTTCCGTTCCAATAAAAAAACCGGAACGATGACTAGAACGGTATTGACAACCTTGGTTTTTATATTTAAAAAGTATTTGTAAAAATGTAAAAGTTTATTATTTTATTTTAAATTATTTTTTAAAAATATTTTAGATTTTTTTATACATCGAATATAAATATTTCTTTTTTTTTAAAATAAAATTATTATTTTAATATTTTTTTTAACAATCACTATTTACTGTATATGCTCCATAGTATATACCAACAAGTCAAGTGAAAGAAAATAGTACATTCACAATAAATTTTATCAATCACTATGTAGGCAAAAAATATATATATATATATAGTAGTGAAAAATCACAATAAACCCACTCCCTCTTGAATCATCCCCAGAATAAAGAAATAAATAAATTGTATATTATACAGTTTGATTTGAAATGTAAAGAGATTAGTTAATTAACTCTATGTTATGCAATATATTTCTAAACGAAAAGCAACAACACTCTTATTTCGATACATTTATAAAAAATAAAAATAAAAAGCAAATACAAGAACACTCGTATTTATTTTGATACATTTCTGAAAGAAAAACACGATGACTCCATGCAGGCACAAGGTAGTCTTATTTCTATCAGCCATCCCAGGCTCTACTGCCTGCACCCCTTCTTCAAAATAGATAACAAAAAATTTAACTCTCAATTCAGAAGCATATCGATTCACCAGCTTCAAACAGAATTATAGCAACAATTTGCCAAAACAATCATAAATGCCCATCCTAAGCCCACATGATCGCAATCATCCTATGCAAATCAAAATTTTATCAAAAGATTCAAAACTCCTCCTTCAAATCCCACCTGCCTAGTTGTCAATCACAAGAAGTTTAATTCCCACTGTACAATATAAAACTTCAAGATACAAAGGTTTTTTCTTGAGAACATACCGTACATATATTCAACAAACAAAATGAAATATAACTCTATTCCACAAACAAAAGAAGCTATTCAAAAACAATAAATACAATAAAACTCAGTGGATGTACTCTACATATTTGTTTGTTTTCATTTTGCATAAGAAAGGTAGCATCCACGCGCATTGCAGCCAAAAGCATCTTCAAAGCTACGTAATATGAAAATTCTAATCATCTAGAGAGAAATTAAGCAGCTTTCCTTGTTCAACTCTGAAATGAGCACAAACAAAAAAAAGTTGTTTTGCCCTTAAGCATCTTCAAAGCTACTTAATATGAAAATTCTAATCATCTAGAGAGAAATTAAGCAGCTTTCCTTGTTCAACTCTGAAATGAGCACAAACAAAAAAAAGTTGTTCTGCCCTTGATGCATTGTTGTTCTGGAGAAATCCTCAGATAATAACATTGTATGAGCAAACATCTGTTGGACAGCCATCCTCTTCCATTTTTCTGAAAGCTTTGTATGCTTCATCTACCAAATGTTCTCTGCAAAGTCCATTTATTATTGCAGTAGATACCCTGACATCAGGTTGCAATCCATTGAATGAGCATTCCATAAACAGTTCCCATGCAGTTTTTAGATTCCCAGAATTGTACATGGCACGAACCAGGATATCATAGGTTACCAAATTAGGTTTCAAGCAACTATCTTGCATTGCTCTAAACAATCTCAACGCGTCATCAAGATACCCTAGTTTGCACAAGCCGTCAAGCAAAATTGTGCAAGTTACTAGATCTGGGGAGCAGCCCTGGGCTTGCATATCCTTGAAAAGCTCTTTTGCTTCACAATGTCTCCCTGCTTGGCACAAGCCACTAATAAGAGTATTGTAATTAAAAATGTTGGGAATTAAGCCTTGAAAACTCATTTCATCAAAAAGTTCTCTTGCCTCATCTATCCTCTGGGCCTTACAATATCCATTGATTAAGATGTTGTAACTAACAACATTAGGTTTGCAGCCCTTGGTTATCATCGCATCGAATACCATTCTAGCTTCAAAAACCTTGTTTTGCAAACAGTAGCCGTTCATCAATGAATTATAAGTCGCATAATTTGGCTCCACGCCCTTTTCAATCATTATTTTGATTATTCCTTGAGCCTCTGAAAGCATGCCTTCCTTACAAAGTTTATCAACCAGAATATTGAAGGTAACTACATCTGGCATGATGTTCAGACTCATCATTTCATTGAACAATGCTGAAGCCTCTTCCTTCTGGTCTGAATTGCATAGACCATGCATTAAGATACTATAAGTGAAAACATCAGGCCGAACACCTTTACCCTTTATCTCAGAGAAGATATCTAAAGCTTCATTGACTAATCTATCCTTGCAAAGGCCATCAATGATTGTATTGTAGATTACAACATCCGGTCGGCCACCTGCCCTGTCCATTTTCTTGAGCAACCCAACAGCGACAGTGGTTTTCCCAATCTTACAAAAACCTTTTATAATCGTGTTATAAGTATGTAGATTGGGTTGATATCCGCTGGCCACCATCTCATCAAAGAATTCCATAGCACGAGCAAATTTATCCTCAAAACAAAGCCCATTAATTAAACTAGAAAAAGTCACAGCATCAGGTTCAAAACCAAGCTTAATGATTTTTCCCAAGACAGAGAACGCAAAATCGACATGTTGCATGCGAGAGAAGCAATTGATCAAAATGTTAAAATGAAAGACATCACGTTCAATCCGCAGCAATTCAATTCGTTTCGACAAAGAAACCACAGTCCCATAATGCTTCATTCTAATAAGAGCTGACAATAACTTGTCAAATTCAACAATACAAGGCAGAGGATGTTTATGAATCATTTGGTTGAAAGAAAACAAGGCATCCTCAATGCTTGTAAGAGAACATCCCTTTTGGTAACTTTGCCTCCCACTACGACTACTACGACTAATAGTGGAAGTATGGAGACAGCAAATCATACCCATTTCAGCTCGGCTTCGCTGAGAATGAAACCCTATAAGAGTTGAACCTGACGAAGAAATGGCCATCACAACACTTCGCCGCTTCATTGCCATGGCCATCACTTGAAACAGGAGAGAAGAACGCCAGAGGAGTAAGAAAGAGAAACATGGCTTGACCTAGGGTGAAATGGTAACGCTTCAGCTTAAATATTTTCCTCCTTAAACTGTTCTCCCAGACCACAACGACGTCGTTCATTACATCCATTTCCTTCTCATTCCCTCGGTTTTTTTTTTCCCTGCCTTTTTCCCCTGCTTTGTAAGGACAAATTATTATAATTTTAAAAATAATTTATTTTATTTTTAAAAATATTTTTTATTTAGAAATATATTAAAATAATAATGATCTAAAAATACTATTTTTTAATTTAAAATAAAAAATAATTTTTTTTTCAAAAATGCTTTTAAAACATAATGATAAATACTCTATAATGAAACACGTTTTAGGATTAAAATTTATTATTTAAATAAGAAAAAAATAGAATATCAATAAAATATAATTTTAGTTTGGTTTTTGAATTTATTTCATGAGGTATAATTTTTTATTTAAAGTTAATTATTGAATTAAATTTATAAGCTATAATAAGAATATGCATTCAGATTTCAGACAATAAAAATGAATATATTTATTTATTTATTCCGATTTATGCCCATAAGGCCATAACGCCACCTTTGCTCTGATAAAATTTCACCTAACGCCATAATACACACCCACTTATCAACCTCATCCTTCACTGTCGCCCTCACCCTCTCTCCCTATAATTTTTTTTTTTCCTCAATTACAAAAACCAAAACACAAATCCCCTTCAATTATCTTCTTAATTTATCACACTTAATCCCTGATCCCTCGATTTTTTTAGGGTTTGAGGGGATGGACTCGGAGGATGACATGATGGACGCGAACGACGTCGAATCAGTTGACGATGATTTCTATTACAGTGATGGTGTTTATTATGATAATGATGGTGATGATGTTATGGACGATGATGATGATGGTCCCGATTACGATTTTATGGCTGAAGCTGTTGATGATCCCGATGACTTGTCGTCCCGCTCTCAGGTGATCTTTTTGTTCGGTTGTTTATCTGTGGTTGTAGTGATAAAGTTTGCTGCTTTGTACTTGAATTGTGCTGGTTTTGGGTCAAGAGGAGTAATGAGTGATTATTTGTTTGTTATAGAGATTTTATGGGCTTAAGTTTATTGCTTTAGGGGAATTGAGGTGATGTGTAGATTTGGTTAAGATAATTTGGTGGGGATCAAGTAGTTATTATGGGGATTTTAAGTGTGAGGGTAGATGGAATTTCTTTTTTGTTTAGAGGAGTGTAGGTTTAATTAAGGTTTGTTTGGTTGATGAGGAAAATTTTGATGTGAGTGTAGGGAATGGGTGAATGAAGGGATGATCATGTGTATGTTAGTTGAGCTAAATTTGATTAATACAGGGGTAATCTGTATAATTTATTTGGCTTTTGACTAAGGGTTGGGAGAGGGGAGAATTGAACTTAAGTAAAGCTAGCAAGTGTTTTGCTAGGAATTTATGTGTATTGGGTAGAGGTTTCTTTGGGTGCTTAGAGTTTGATGGAGGGATGCGAAATTGGACTAGTGAATCATATACTGTATACTGATATTGGTGATCAAGTATTGGAGAGTGAGTTCGGTTCACTTAAGCCGCATCAGCCACATTGTGATATTTGGTTTGATTATAATCTCCTTTATTGCTATATATTGGATTAGGTGTTGGAAGCCATTATTGTCTCTTGGTGTTTCTCACGTGACAAATTTTAGGTGGAAGAGAACCTCTGTTTTTTTTCATTGAAGAAGCAGGGAATTTGACTGTTTTTACCTTGTCCCCTAATTTGTGATGGCACTGATATGCCTTTACTTTATGATGTGCTGGTGTCTCTGGATTTGTAGTTGTTCATCCATCTAATAATTGATGGGTTTGATTTCACAAACCAACTTGGATAAAAACAAGAAGTAGAGAGTTATTAAGGATCTCAATTCCACTAAGATGGTCTCTACTTCTATACCATCATGATGATGATGGATGTGAGTATGGTTTCATTTCTAAGCCTGTTGACGAGCCTGATAACATGTCTTTACTTTGCTTAGGGTCTGTCTGGTTTATTGAAGAGGAAATTTTGGAATGAGTGAATGAAGGGGTGTGCTTGTTTAGTGTGATTGAAAGATTGGTTGGTTGATAAGAGGACATGGGAAGAAAGATGAATTTCGGGCAACAATTTGGTATTCAAATCATGAGTGAATAAACTTATCTGATTCAGAGTGTTGTATTAGGCTCTGCATTGTCTCTTTGTGTTTCGTTGTCCCCTCCTTTTTTTCCTTTTCCTTTATTGCTTTTCCTCACTACAGAAACATGTTGAATCTATAAAAAATAAATAAAATTAAATCCCTTTTGGGCATTGGAACATTTATCTTTGAAGCTGGAAAGTTAAAATTGTAAGGTGATAGCTCTTTGGTTTTGGTTTTTCTTTGTTTCTCTATCTATTAGCTTCTAATATTTTGCACGTGTTTTCTGTTTCAGCAAAGTTATACAGTCTTGAAGGAAGAAGATATACGTCAACGTCAAGAAGACGATATAACAAGAGTATCTACTGTCCTTTCCATATCAAGAGTTGCAGCAAGCATCTTACTCCTTCATAATAATTGGTAAATTAGCTGATCTTTTCTCATTTCTGTTTTTTGTAGCTAGTTTGTCAGGGTTTAGACAAATGCTTGTATTGTTGTTCACAGCTAATCAGTGAATTGTGTGTGGAAAATAATTATGGTAACTTGTGCATGCTGTGCAGTAGAACTTCTTTCTTGATGTTCTAATGAAATTCAGCATTGCAGGAGTATTAGTAAAGTGCATGATGCGTGGTTTTCTGATGAAGATGCTGTCCGAATATCTGTTGGCTTGCTAGACAAGCAAGTACAGTTTTCCAATGCTCGAGAAGTAAGTGCTCTAGCTACATGACTGTGGTTTAGGATTGATATCTACAGCTCTTCTTTTTTTCCTGGCATTGTGTGTGTGTGTGTGCTTGTGAAACTTACACTGGTTGCTCTTGTGGCCAGCTTACTTGTGCAATCTGCTTTGAATCCTTTCCTCGCAATAAGATTTTCTCAGCTTCTTGTGGCCATCCTTTCTGTAATACATGCTGGTCAGGTAAATTTCTTTTGTTATTTGTTAATTTATTCATTTATTACTGTCATCATCATGAAGAATCATGCTGAGATTTAATTTCAGTTGTGCACATCAAATTCATCTGTGATACTTGGGGTGGGTGGGGTGGGGGGGTTCATGTATTGTTCAGCACCAGTGCATGCTTTGAAGTTTAACTAGATTCAACACAAAGTTGTTATAGGAGTAGTTATCCTCCCCTTGATTTAGATATATAGGGAATTTTAATTCGAAAACCCTGAATAGTGGAAAGATTGGTTGATTATAATTGGAAAAAAAAGAAGAGCCATGGGATTATAAACTCAATATCTTCCCTTGTCAACACTCTAGTTTTGTGTCATTGGATTTTTTTGCTATCTATAGGCAGGGTTATGGAAAACCTCCAATGCTCTTCAATTTGTTTTTTTCATTTTCTCATGTGCTTCCAAAGAAAAATTGTAGGTTCATTTCTCTTATGTTGCGGTCTGTTTCCCATTGAAGAACAGTGCAAAGGCTAATGTTTTGGTATTTTTTTTGGGTTTTATTCTCTTTTATCATGTACTTTGTACAATTGCATGTCTGTGGGCCACCCTTGCTTTTTGTTTCCTCTTCAAGATTTTATTACTTTATTAAAAAAGAACTTGCTTTGATTGTTGCAAGTTCTGCATATATCTTGTTTATTACTCTTACTGCTGGAACATGTGTGCAATTGATAAACTTGAGCATTTTTTCACCAATTTGAATAGTTTAGTTTTTCCATGCTTTCCGGTTAGTCATTATTAATTTTTTGCTATCCTTTCCTCACTATTTAGGTTACATTAGCACAACAATTAATGATGGTCCTGGATGTTTGGTGCTAAGATGCCCTGATCCATCTTGTCAAGCTGCTGTTGGTCAAGACATGATCAATTTGTTAGCCCCCGATGAAGATAAGGAGAAATACTCTCGGTACCTCCTAAGGTCCTATGTTGAAGGCAACAGAAAGGTGTGCCCTCAATACGGAACCCCAAATCTTGTTACTGTATTTGGTATGATTCTCTGTTTTCTGTTAAGTGTTAAGAGTGGGTGTGATCATCCCCTCTTCCACCAAATATCGGCGCACAAATTTTGTGAAAATTATAATATTTCTTTTAATAATAATTTGTACAATTTATTCTGCCATTTCAGTGCTAAAAGTGGCTATATTCTCCTTTCAGCATGAGTTCCCTCTTATTGTTAAACCTTCTATACAGTGTTGTGTCTGTACAATCATTTGGTTTATTTGGTTAAAGAGGAATGCTAGAGTGTTCAATGGTCAGTTTACATCTGCACATTTGCTGTGGGATAGAATATTTTTCTTGGTTCTTTATGGTGTTGTGCTTCAGGTACTTTTAGAGGTGTTTCTGTAGCTGACACTTGGTAAAATCAGGATGCTTTATTATCATAGTTTTGCTGTCTGTTTCTTGATTTGGAGGATGGCTCATTCTCCCAACTGTTTCTGCATATTTTCTTCTTTCATTACTAAAAGCTTTTGTGATCTAAAAAACCTTTTTACCACATATTCCCTCTCTTCTTGTTTACTTTCAGACCAAGTGGTGTCCTGCTCCAGGATGTGAGTATGCTGTTGATTTTGCTGCTGGCAGTGGAAGCTTTGATGTTTCCTGTCTCTGTTCACATAGCTTTTGCTGGAATGTGAGCGCTCACTTCATATTGAGAGTGTCACTATACTATATTCCATAGAAATTAGTTGTCTTGTAATGATTTGTTATTGCCACTGGATAACTGCAGTGTGTGGAGGAAGCTCATCGTCCAGTAGACTGTGGCACTGTGGAAAAGTGGATTTTGAAGAACAGCGCTGAGTCTGAAAACATGAACTGGTAGACAGATAGATTCCTATTTACTCTTTTTTATTGATGGCAGGTATATATGTAATCACACACATGCAGAGCTGTAAGAAGATGGGTATAAATAGTTGATACAATTAAGAGCTGATGCTGCTTTATACTGATTTTATACTTGCTTACACTCAGGATACTTGCTAATTCCAAACCTTGTCCAAAATGCAAGCGACCAATTGAAAAAAACCAAGGGTGCATGCACATGACATGCACCCCTCCTTGTAAATTTGAATTTTGTTGGTAAGTCCTGAATTTTTTGCTGAAACCTTTGAAAATTGATTATCCTCTGGATGAAGTTTTGTTTACTCTCAATGGTAAATGCAGGCTGTGCCTTGGTGCATGGACAGATCATGGTGAACGGACAGGTGGTTTCTATGCTTGTAACAGATACGAGGCAGCCAAGCAAGAGGGAGCAGTAAGTGTGCTAATATTGTCATTTTTATTAGATCTACCTCATGCATTGTGTTAATTCCTTGAAATAGTTAAGATGGTGATTCCTTAATGTCTCCAAAAATTCATATTATCACTTGTAGTATGATGAGTCAGAGAGGAGGCGTGAAATGGCAAAAAATTCTTTGGAGAGATACACCCATTATTATGAACGATGGGCAAGCAATCAATTGGTATGTTCAGGTTTTCTTTGTTGCTGTTTGTATGTCATTGTCATTTCTTTCCCATCATTTCTTGCTGGTGTTATCTCAAAGTTTCTATGATAGTTTTCTGCTGTTGTAATTGTTAATTTGCATTCTTTAAAGCTGATACCATTAATTTCCCTCCTTTCCCTTAGTGATTTTGGATGTTTAGTGGCCTGCATTGCACTTGGTTATTTTTCTGATATTCTTTAAAGTTAAATCTGTTAATTTTTCTCGATCTTGGAAGTTTTGAATGCCCTATTCCTGCATTGAGTTACTTTTTCTGTGTTTATGATTCAGATTTCAATGATTTTCATTCATTCAAGGGATATTTGTGGTGGAAGTTAGAAGTGACTTTTCTTTGGTAATAGGCTTGAATTTTCCTGCAACTCAAAATATGCATATATGCAGTAATTTTTGCATAGTGATCAACTTGTTAACACTATAGCCCAAGTATATATTTTGTTGTTTGATTCCTTGTACCTATCATGCAAAAAACTTCAGGCACCTAATCTTGGTCTATATATCATGCTCTAACGCTGTCTTTCAAGATTTACTACTATGGATATTTCTGTCACAGTTAACTTTGACTTAAAGCTGATTAGGAATCGTTGTACAGTTTTTTTTTGAGATCTTCATGAGCATTCCCATTTAATAGGTCGACCCATGCTGCTGTCTCTTGTTCATTCCAAGTCCCAACTAACAGTTTTCAATTGGAGGGTGGGGGTAGAAAGAAGTATGAAAGGGGTAAGGGTCAATTGTAGTGTGCTTTGATTGCCACTGTGGATCAGGGTTAAAAGGCCTTTTTTAGCTTTCACTTGTGTTGCTCTTTTACTTTCTTTCCTTTTTTGTTCTCTTACTGCTGTGTGTAAAGGAAATGAATTTAGACAAGTACAAAAAGAAACAGAAGAGTCAGTTCCAGAAAAAGAAAAGAAATAATGAGAAATAGGCAAGGATGGAACCCAATGAGCTAGTGCAATTTTGCTCTGTACCTTAGTTGAAATCAGCTGGATACATAAGTAATTTACTTAATCATTCTTAAAAAGCCCTCTCTACTATAAAGATATAACAATGTCAAAGGACTGCATTTGATTCTTTTTTTTATTGGAATCTAGATTCTCAGTTTCTGATTTTAACCTGTACTCTTGCAAGGATCTCTCTGGAGAACTTGTACTTAGATTACTGTTTTACCAAAAAGTTCAGTTAATGCTAACATTTATTTTTTTCTGTTAAACTTTTGCTATTATATTCATCTTAACCCTTTTTACCCTTTTCTTTTTAATTCATTTGTATACTTGGACTTGGAGCATGTCTTAATGGAATCTGAAAGTTTTGTTCTATGTGGCAGTCAAGGCAAAAAGCTCTTGCAGATTTGCATCAAATGCAGACTGTGCATGTATGTAAACTTGTTCATACTATTTCTTCTTCATTTGCAAATTTCATGTAGTCTATTGAATGTTCTCCATCTATTAGCTGCCTGCTGAATGATATCAGAGATTGTTTAACTTTTTGTTTTTTTCCAGCTTGAGAAGCTGAGCGATGTACATTGCACACCTGAGTCTCAGCTGAAGTTCATTACAGATGCCTGGCTTCAGGTGAATTGTCATATAATATTTCACTACAACTATTACTATTATTTATTTTTTGCAGACAGGTTGGGGGAGGGGGAACAAAAGAAAGGGAAAAGATCAAGCCATGCATCACCTTTTGTCTTCCTGTGTTTGTTTGCAGATAGTTGAATGCAGGCGGGTTCTGAAATGGACATATTCATACGGGTTTTATCTTCCTGAGCATGAGCATGCCAAGAGACAATTTTTTGAGTACTTGCAAGGTATGCATTTGATAAATCATTTACCAAATGATTGTATGAGACAGGTTGCCAATGGTCTCACAGCCCGGCCACATGCATCCCTTCACATGAGAGTGGCAGGGTACATGGTTGTGGGTCCAACTTGAGCTAGTGATTATACAAACCAAGCATGGATAAAAATAAGATAAGAGAAAGAAGTATACTGGGTTTATCTCTTTTTGGCGCCATTGCTAATAAAATAATCTTTTCATGCTCTGTAGGTGAGGCTGAGTCCGGTTTGGAAAGGCTTCATCAATGTGCAGAGAAGGAACTACAGCAGTTTCTTGCTGCTGATGGCCCATCAAAAGAGTTTGATGAGTTCCGGACAAAGTTAGCTGGGTTGACCAGGTATTGCTGCACTTTGTCATTGACATGCACTTTATGTTTGTGGTGCAAGGGATATAGGTTTAGCCCCTTCAGGGGTTAATCTCCTTCCTGTGGAAGATTCTATCCTTTTTGTGAGAAGAAAAACATTGTTGCATAATATTATGATTGCTTAATGAGGTCATTACTTGCTGTTCTGGCCCCAAAAACATCAACTGCTTGTCTAGATTGCATTAGGGGATATGGTTTTTCAGCTGTTTAAGCTTTGCTTTCATATTTTCCAATTGTACATATGTAATTGATATATGGCCCTTTTTGTCCAAAAAATGTATAACGTCATCTAAATACTTATCCGTGAAATTGTTTCCGGTGCTGCATGTAGCCATCATTGTTTTAATGTTCCTTTTTTTTTCTTTCATTGATTAATAGATGCATAATTACGAGAGTAGTTCTTGTATGCATCTGAATAGCTTGAGAGGTTAAGATGCTTGAAAACTTGGTGGGATGATGTATCCAGAGTTTCATCGCCTAATTAGACAGCAGCGCTTCTTGCACCTCCTGGACAATAGTTATGTTAAATGTCATTATGCACAGTAAAGATTCATCTCTTCTTTAGATTTGTTGAATTAGATGTTTGTTTAATCATTTAGGTATTACCACAATTATAATACTGGCATTAACTCCTTTTTATGTACCTACTTGCAACAGCGTAACAAAAAATTATTTCGAGAACCTGGTTAGAGCATTAGAGAATGGTCTAGCAGATGTGGACTCTCATGCTGCTTGTAGCAAGACCTCAAGCTCAAAAAATGCCAGTGTCAGCAAGGGGAAAGGTGGCAAGGGAAAGGGTGGTAAAATGGGTGGTTCCAGCAAAAATGGAGATGATTAATCTTCCAATTCCAAGTCCAAGTTGCTTCCACATGACAGGTATGCTGCCCCGGCCTTCTAAACTTCAAAACCCTTGTGTTCGTGGAAGATGGAACCTTTTAGGAACGAGTACTCTCCAAGCAAGTTAAAAGAAGGATAATTGTGGCAGATTCTTTCTATTTTTGGCTTGATGGCTCATCCTTTCCAGAGGCTGCTCAATGTGTGAATGGTTAGTAGATGTCTAAGGACTGGAAGATTAGAAAAAGCTTCTGATTCAAGTCCTTGTGTGGTTTTGGGGCAAGCACCATGTTTGGTGTACTGTATATATATAGTCGTTGTCTGTTTACTAACATATCGATCTGCAACTTGCTTTTGTTGCTGGTAATTATATGTATAGGTAACACTTTTAATCTGCGAAAACAAATTTACTGTTTTGTGAAAAAGAAAACTGACTCTTCCTTGAACTTCATTTCTCACTTCCCTTCACTGATGGTTCATGCGATCATCTGTCCTTTGAAAAATCCAGTGAGCAGTGATATGATAGTCTTGGTTCAGCTTTGAAAGTGGTGGCGCTGAACAAAATTGTTTTCATGCTAGCTTCTATTTCTATTTCGGTTACCAACTTCTTTCTGATTCCTTGCATCTTTAAAGCTAATTCAGCAATGAAAATCCGAAGAGCAAAGTTGAAGCTTTAACTTTTATATTGGATGTTTGATGATCATTATGTTTGTTTGGCAGCCATGAATTTTGATTCCATGACTGCTGTGTCGGACTTGAAACCATGCAAGTGCTTGTTTTTGTGAATCTCAAATGCCTACCATTTTATGGGCCACTCTCGAGACTTGAAAAGCTCTCGACGATTTACATTTGAAGATTTGAAAAGAAGCCAACCGAAAGTTTTGAAGGTCTGCATCTCATAGGGGTGAGCAAACCGAACCGAATAACCGATTTAACCGAGAAAACCGGAAAAAAAAACCGAAAAAACCGAACCGAAAAAAAAAACCGATTAAACCGATTATATTTTTTAAAAAAAATATCCGGTTCGGTTCGGTATCGGTTTTGTAAAAAAAAACCGATTAACCCGAACCGAACCGGTCCGGTTCGGTTAAAACATTCCATATAAATACAAAGTTACAAATTACAATCTCTCATTTCTTCAACCCTAGCCGCCAGCCCCCCTCTCTTCTCTCTCCCTCTCCCTTGCTCTGATAAAAAACCCTAGCCTCCAGCCCCCTCTCGCCTCTCTCCCTCTCCATTGGATTGCAATCATGTGAAATTGGATTGCAATCATCCTACGTCGTTTTCGATTATATACTCGTGTAGTTTGCAGTGTGGGTTTGATGTCCCCACCAATTTGTCCTATTAGCAGCAACTTGTGTGAATACCAATACGCAAATCATATCTGAATTCTTAGTCAATAGTGACTTTTTTTATTAAAAAAAAAAGTAGCATGGATGGCTTATTAGAGATTGCATGAGAAATATATTTACATCTTGATATTTAAAAATAGCATAATATATATATCTAATGACAGGAATCAGGGGCACAAGTTTAGGTCAGTGGTTTTGAGGAAATCAAGATGCAGGCGTAAGTTGATGAGGAGATAAGAAGAGAGCATTGATGGTTCTTGTTCAGGTGCTTTGTTGGTGTTTGAGAGCATATCAGGTTTAAATGATTTTCATTTCGGTGATGTCTTCACAGGGATCATTGCTGCTATGAGTGGTTGGCGATGGCTATTGCGGTGGGGGGGGAGGAATGGATAGAGAAGTTGGTGGTATTTTGGTTGAGTTTGGTAAATTTCAGGTCTGTGGTGGCTTGGCCAATATCATATTATGGGTCAGATAAAAATTGAATGTAAAAAAAAATGTTTAAACCCCAGAGGAAAATTTGGCATTGTTACTAAACCTAATTAGTGCTTGATTGGTAGTTTGGTTGAATTGCTTTTGAAAGTATTTTTCGTTCATAAATATATCAAAATAATATATTTAAAAAAAAATCATTTTTGACATCAATATATGAAAATAATTTAAAAATATTAAAAATATTTAATTTAAAGTAAAAATAAAAAATTTCAAATTCTTTCAAAAATATTTTTGAAATGCAAAATTAACCTTCAATTTTTCTGACTTGATTTTAAAACAAATTCACATGGAACTCAATCAACTTGGTAAGTCTAAAGAAAACATGAATGATTGGTAAAAAAACATAGTTTGACTTTGAAAAAATATTAAAACAACAATATATTATTTAGATTCAGGTTTCACGACTTAACCTATTAAACATGTAATCTAAATTATAGACTATATTGAGTTTAATAAAAAAAAATCAACTAGTTTTTCTTGATGATATGATAATAATAATAATAATAATAAAAAATGCTAGCAACATTGAACTCTAACTAATGTCAATATATTGTGATAACCTCAAAAAAAGCAAACCAGTATAAATTATGATGACCATTTTAAAATCAACTAAATTTTGAAGGATAAAATTAAAAAGAATTAGATAAAAAGACTCCATCAAATGAAAAAAGAGGAAATAACTAAAAAAAATATGAAGAGACTATTTAACATTGTTGTTAAAACTAACCGAGCAAGTCAACCTTAAAATATTTTGACCCAACTCTTTGTTTAGCCTATAGTTAAAACATGGTTGAACTTAAAAATAAAAATAAAGAAAATATTTTTTAATATTGAAACAATATTAACCCCGGTTTTGCAAATCAACTCATCAAACTCGCTACTCGAATAATACTCCATTGGATTTTAAAACTTTGTTTTTTTAAATTATTTTTTATTTATTGATATGATAATAAGATTACACGCTCGCAAAATTGAGCATCAATAAAATATCAATAAATTTATTTGAGAGTGTGATAACCTCATAATAATAATAATAATAATAATAATAATAAAGATAACTTATGAATAATAAAATATTAAAGAATAAAATTGATAAAAAAATTTAATAAAAAAATTGAATGATAGATTTTTTTTTTAAAAAAAAAAGGGTAAGAAAGTTGGGATGTCCCACCTTTTTCACTGTTCGTAAAGTGAATAAGGTGGGGAATCCCAACTTTTTAAGTAGATTAGCTGAAAGGTATAACTTTAGATTAATTTTAAAAAATAATAGTAAAATATTTATAACATTGAGAATTATTTGATATTGTTATTAAAATTGATTTAACGGTTCAACTTTGAAATCTCTCGATCTAATGCCTAGTATATCTTTAATTTAAAATTAAACCATTTAAGAATTATATCGACATGATCTAGTTGACTTAGTCAGTCTAAAAACAATATAAAAAATAAAATCGAGGATAAATTGGTGAAATTGACAAAAGAAAAACCTAATAACTAATTTTTTTTTGCCTAGTCCGAGTTCAAAATTAAATTTATTTTTGTATAATTGCATTAATATAATTTATATCAAGATTGTCAATACCGTTCCGGTCGCTATTTCAGTCGCCGTTCTGGTCGTTGTTCCAGTTTTTCTATTGGAACGGAACGTTCCAGTTTCGGAGTGCCGTTTCGGGGTAACTCTCCTCCATTATATTTTTTATTTATTATATTTATCCCATGTCTTTAATCCAAACAATTCTTGGAATGAATTCACGAGGATTTAATTCCCATTGAAAATGCCTAATAATAGCACCTTAACAACATCCTTTTCTTTTCAAAAACAGATAGAAAACAGGATCTTCTCTTTTTTTCAAGTTAGCCCTTTTTTTTCTATATATATATATATATATATATATATATATATATAATTTGTCCTTAAAACTCTTCTCTATAGTCGATCAAATTATCATTGGACAAGCTGAGTCATCTAAATCAAAGCTGTCAACTCCGTTCTGTTTTGGCCGGAACGTTCAGTTCCGTTAAAAAACCAGAGATAAAACGGCGTCGTTTTTGTCTCGATTTTAATTCCGACTCGTTCCAGAAATTCCGGCTGGAACGTCTCGGTACCGTTCCCGCCTTAAAAACCTTTTTATTTTGATTAACTTGTGGTTTTTTTTCTAATTTTGAGATTATGTTTGTTTGACTTTGTGTTTATATTGTATAATTTAAAGTTAATTTATCTTGAATTTTAATTATGCTTGTTAAAATAATATTTTAATTTTTTTTATATATATAATTAATTATATATGAACAGTACAACCCGAAACGGCACGCCGAAACGCTCCGAAACCAGAACGTTCCGTTCTAATAGAAAAACCGGAACGGCAACCGAAACAGTGACCGGAACAGTATTGACAACCTTGGTTGATATATATATATATATATTATCCATTTGTTTCTCTTGATATTATTTTAGAGTATTTTTTATTAAATTTAGTGTTTGTTTAATAGTGTGGTTGAAATTGTTTATTAAATTATTTTTCATTCAGAAATGCATTAAAATGATGTTTTTTATTTTTAAGAACTTATTTTTAATATCACCGCATAAAAATAATATAAAAACATCAATTTTTTAATTTAAAATAAAAAATAAAAAAATTATAATTTTTTTAAAATTACTTTTGAAACACAATGACAAATACACTCTTAAACTCTCATACACACTTTCCCATGGAATTGACAACTAACCATTATCCATAGACGTGAAGAAAAACAAAGCAAATTTAAGGCTGTGTTTGTTTCCCGGAATTCACTTTCCGGGAAACCACTTTCCAAACTTTCCTGTGTTTGTTTGCCTTCCAGAAAATTGGTCAACGGAAAACACTTTCTAGTCAAAGAAAAATTTGGCCTGGTTTTCAGGAAAGTGTTTTCCAGAAAATTTGGGCGGAAAACACTTTCCGGAAGTTGTGAAAAATTTAGAAATGTCATTATTTACTGATTATATCAAATTTGATCCTCAAACTTTTGATTGCTATATATAATTTGTTTTTGAATATTTATTTTTCAATTCCATCTCTTAAAATTTAATTTTTATATTAATTTTGGTCCTTATTTTTATAATTGCTATTTGCTTTTTTCTTATCATTTTTTTATTGAAATTTTTTATCTATCAAATTTGGTCCTCATTTTTTTTATTGTTACTTATTTTATTTGAAATAATTTATGAAATTTTAATTATTATTATTTTAATTTATTCACCTTTCATTTTTTTTTAAAATTTTTAGATTTGATCTCTATTATTTTGATTATTATTTATTTTATTTGAGATAATTTATGAAATTATATTTTTTTTCAATTTCATTCTCATTCAACTTTTTAATTTGTAAGATTTGTTCCTCATTATTTTAATAAACTTGAAAAAAAAATTAATTTATTAATAAATTATTTTCCAGTTCATTTTTCATAACACAAACAAACATTGGAAAGTGTTTTCCAGTTCATTTTCCATAACACTGCAAAACATCGGAATTCACTTTTCAGGAATTCACTTTTCCCGAAATTCACTTTCCAAAAGGAAACCACTTTCCAGCAAACAAACGGGGTCTAAATTTAGTACATGCGTAGAACGATTATAGTAATATCAATTATATATATATATATATTATTTTAATATATCAATAAAACATTAGTTAGAATCAATTATTTAATGAAAAAATGTTAAGTTTTCAATAAAATAATTTTATTTATAAAAATATAATTTGAATAAAAATATAAATTAAAAATATCTATTTAATTTGCTGTTTCAAAATGGCGTGTAAAAATGTGATCACGGCCGTCCGTCAACAAGAGTCGTCGGAAAGCGCCAATGATTCGAAATTGAGCGGTCCCACGGTAAGTACAGGGACCCACCACCTTCTTAACTTGGGGAGGACGGGGATGGCGTTGCCGTTTCAAGTACACCTGGTGTCGTTTTCTCACACTTAATACAAGCGAAAAAATAAAATCCCGAGTGGCACACCATCAACCAATTAGAATAGAACCAATTCTCGAGCTCAGCTAAACCTTACTTTGTCCAATTATAGCCCATCCTCGAAAAAAGGGCCCATATAAACCACGAGGTGAAGGAGAGAATACTGCTCTTCCCTCGCAAAACAAGTAGAGTGCTAGAGGAGACTACTTTCTTCCCATTTTCCTTCCCTTCACTCATTCTCAGGGATTGCAATACAGTGCTGAGCTTGTGAGCCAGCGAGGGTTTTGAAAATGGGGGAATCGCCATCATCTTCTTCGTCGCGCAGCTCTTCACGTTCTGCACCGTTTCCGCAATCGAACTTCGCGTCTCTTCCAGTAATGGCTCTCAAGGACAAAATTGTCGAGAAAATCTTGGAAAATCGCGTCACTCTGATCGTCGGCGATACTGGCTGCGGTACGACTCCTTTCCATGTTCTTCCCCCCCCCTGCATTTTCTCTTTTAACACTTGGCTGATAGAAAAAGCAAAACGATAAAAATAGGCAAACATCTGTTTGGTTTTGAATGATCAAGCTGAAAACGAAAATAGTAATAATGGATACAAGTTTTATTATAATAAGTATCGTATTTTGCTTGATACTATGGAATATTTACTAATTTTAGTTTTATTTTTTGTGAGAGAGAAAATTATAGTGCTCGTAACCTGCTGTTATGGGCTGAACGGGGTTTATAATTCTTCGGAAAAATATCAGAGTTTTAATTTAATTAAAACCTGAGATGAGTTTAAGTATATTGGATTGGGAGGGCTTATGAATTTATAATAATTTACATTGTTTTTGTTTAATTATATTTTTAGCATTTTGTGGTGTTGATAGATCTTCCTGTTTTTTTTTTTAAGGAAAGAGCTCTCAAGTTCCACAGTTTCTTCTGGAAGCAAACATGAAACCGATTTTATGCACACAACCAAGGAGATTTGCTGTTGTTGCTGTTGCCAAAATGGTTGCTGAAGCTCGTAACTGTGAACTTGGAGCACAGGTTGGGTATCACATAGGTCATTCGAAGCTTATGTCTCCAAGGTATTGTCTAGCCCGTGCGTTGATTCACTTCCTTTTCCATCACATTTCTGTTATTTGTATCATCTCTACTCAAGTACTGTGCTATATCCTCTCCTCTCTGCTTGACACCCAAAGTGAGGTCTTGAGACTGTGATGTGTGTTTTGCCAATTACTGGTGGTCTTTACACTAATAAATTTTATTTGCTTTAGCAGATCAGAAATTGTCTTCAAAACAGCTGGTGTTTTGTTGGATGAAATGCGAGATAAAGGGTTGAGCGCTCTCAACTACAAGGCCATTATTCTTGATGAAGTGCATGAAAGATCTGTTGAATCCGATCTTGTTCTTGTTTGTGTCAAGCAGTTTCTGTTAAAAAACAACGACCTGAGGTGCCTCTTTGGCTTTTATCATGTATAGCAATGTTTTCTGTATTATTGAATTTTGTTTTCTTCCATCCTCAATTGCTCAGTTGGAGCCTTTGTTTGTTGACTTGTTGCTCTTTTCATGCATGTTTTATCCTTCCTCTCCTGCTCTCACCTTCTCAGTTGATTTCTACAAGAGTGGGATATTTGTCTCTTTATGTTTTCCATGTCACATTGCAGTTGAGTTGTCCGAGTCATGTTATCTGGAAGTCTGACATGTTTAATTTCTGCAGGGTGGTATTGATGTCGGCAACTGCTGATATTGCAAGATACCGAGATTACTTCAAAGACCTCGGTAGGGGTGAAAGAGTTGAGGTGCTTGCAATCCCTATCTCCAACCAAAAGGCCCTTTTCCAGCGAAGAGTGTCATATCTTGAACAGGCAAGTAGTTGTATCTAGGGACTTTTCTTGATGGAATTCATACTCTTCATCGAAGACCTTGAATCGATGAAGAATTCTACTGGTTTTAATTCTGGAGTTTTCGAGCACAATGCCTCTCTTTGAGCATTCTATAAATGTAAAATCAGTTTTTTATAACAGATGTCTTCTCTTGGAACTATTTAATGAAAGTTTGGCTTGGGACGCAATAAAGTACAGAGAGTGGGGGTGCCTAAATTGATTGTTTTATGACTTCCATATTTACACTAGATTTCCATTCGGAAGCCTTTGGCATTCCAGACAAGCAAATTTGAGCAAAATAATTACATGTTCTTTTAAGAATGAAGAAGTTGGTCAGTGAGTGTGAATCAGTTTAATATGTGGTCGAAAATAACTTGGGTGTGGTCTGGATCTTTTGGCATAGAAATTTGACAGAATAAAAAATAGATAATGCAGTCAATTTATAAGTTGTTTAGAAATATTCCCCACATGACTAGGTTTTGAAGGGATAATATGGTTGGATGAAGACTTGGAGGGGGTAAAAAGCATGCAATGTAAATTCTCTATAATCAATCATGTTGCACAAAATGATCATTCGTTAGGTATTTCACTGCATAGGCAATTATGATGAAATACTTCACCATGCAAGTATGCATTGGTGTGTGGGGCTTGCATATATCTGAATGATGGGGACCATAGAGGCAGTGTCAAATTCTTTGTTGACATGCGATCTTTTGACAGGAAAGCCATTCCTTTAGTATAATTAACGATTTGTTCTGTTTTTGGTGCAGGTAACTGAACTTCTTGGAGTGAGTTCAGACTTATTGGCTCAAACATACTGTTCAGGACCAAACCCTTCTATGGCTGCTACTGATATCAAACCAGAAGTGCATAGACTTATTCTTGATTTGATTTTGCACATTCATAAAAATGAACCAGACATTGAGAAGGGCATTTTGGTTTTCCTTCCAACATACTATGACTTGGAGCAGCAGTGGCATCGTCTGAAGCCGCTTAGTTCATCTTTTAAAGTCCACATTTTACATGGAAGCATTGACACTCAACAAGCTCTCAAGGCTATGAAAATCTTGAAATCTCATCGTAAGGTACGCATCTAATTTGTTGGGACATCATTAACATGTTCCGCCTGCCACTTGCACAAAGATTAAGACAACAGGGAAGTGAACCTGCACTTGACATTCAAAAATCAAACAAAGTGTTGTACACCCACTTCTTTTAATTCTTGAAGATGTTTAATAGATTAATTTGTGCCCTTTTTGCTCTAGGGTTGGTTAAGTTTTGGTGCATCATCAGAAATGAACATACACACTGTACACCGTAAAATTTATCAAAAGAGTCTGATTCTTCAGTTCTTTCATTTACAAATGTTTACGACCTTGATGCTTTTAACCACTTTTCGGTTCAGTTCTAGAACTTATCGTGGTTGAAGTTGTTTCCTTTTCATAGGTAATACTGGCCACAAATATAGCGGAATCATCTGTAACCATACCCAAAGTAGCCTATGTCATTGATTCATGCCGATCTTTACAAGTTTTCTGGGATGCTACTAGGAAAAAGGATTCTACAGAGCTTGTTTGGGTTTCTAAGTCTCAGGTATCATGATCATCATAAAGGTTGGTCTTGGGATTTGCATAATTTCACTCTCTTATTAGTGCAAATTATGGTATAGGCTAATCAGCGGCAAGGGAGAACTGGTCGAACTTGTGATGGCCAGATATATCGGTTGGTCACAAGATCATTTTTCAACAAGCTGGAAGATTATGAATGTCCAGCCATATTGAGGTTGTCATTACGGCAGCAAGTTCTTCTGATGTGTTGTGCTGACTCCAGAGCCATCAATGATCCCAAGGGTATGGTTCTTATATTTTTGTGAATTGTACTTCACAATTAATGGCTGGGGTGGAATATCTTTTTCAATTCACTCGCAGCCACTTATCTTGCATAGATCATGGATTGGAAAGAACACATTTTCTTTCCTATTCTGGAATTACTTTTCTTTACACTTAAGTGAGCTGGTGCATAAAATTTGGATTCAACTCAAATTAGGCCTGTTATTTCACAGCATTCATCAGAGAACTTCCCTTGTAGGTTTTTCCAATGTTTACTTGCACATATGCATGATTTAACGAAGTGAATCTTTTTGCTGGTGTTGAGTGAATGCCATGATCAAAATCTTTAACTGTCAAGAAAGTCAAACTGCACACTGGACATACTTGACACCTTGTAGATTTGCCCTCCTTGCTTGAACCACATTATAAAGTTATAACATTATCCTGAAACCTGAGTTAAGTTCCTTTTATATATATATATATATATATATATATATATATATATATATATCTTGTTGCCTTTGCAGTTTTTAGTGCAGAAATAACTGTCAAGTAGTGTAGTTGTTTGCCATTGGTATTGATTGTTGAGATTGGTGTCAAAGATTCTGAACCAAACTCCTTATTTTTAGTTTGTGCATGCTGAAATTTGAGCATCCTAATCTCTGTAAGTTTGATGCCAGTCTTGTTGCAGAAGGCTTTGGATCCCCCCGATCCTGAATTTATTGAAGATGCATTAAATTTGCTTGTCCGCATGAAGGCATTGGATAGACCATCTCCAAGAGGGCGGTACGAGCCCACCTTTTATGGACGGTTGCTTGCCAGTTTCCCATTGTCCTTTGATGCTTCTGTGCTAGTACTCAAGTTTGCAGACTCTGGATTGCTCCAACAAGGCATACTACTGGGCATATTGAGTGATACCCAGCCTCAACCGATTTTTCATCCTTTTGGAGAGGAACATTTGGTATTGTCTTGTATTTGCATGTCCTTGCTCGTGGGAACAATTCCCCCTCTGATATTTTTTTTTATCAATCCTCAGTATACAGAGTACGTTTACCAATACTACGGTGGAGACTGCAACTATACTTTCCAAATTGGTCGAAAGGAGATGATACTAATTGGAAACTTGGGTGCATATCAGTTCTGGCAACATATATTTAAGGTAAAATTGGTTGCTAGCTCACACCTTTTGAAGAATGCTCTTTATAGTACATATTTTGTATATGATTTTAAACATTTCGCCCTCTTCTGAAGGATAAGCACCGCCTTGAACGCTTGAAACACCTTTTAAAGATTGATGAAATAAAAGCAACCACTGTATTGCTGCCAAAGATTGAAGAAGAATGGTGCACATTCCATAATCTTGTCCAGTCATCACTACATAATGTCTCTGAGATGTGTATGTATTTAAACACTTTAGCATCTATACTTTGTTACATGCAATCATTACCTTGTCTTTGTATGGTAAACCACTTTGGTTTTCAATTTGATTATATTATTAATCTCATTTTCTTTTCTGTTTTATCTTCTCTTCCAAGCTTATCTTTGGTGATCTTTTCTTTCAGATGAAGATATACTAAATTCACTGCATCGTTTTCGGCCAAAATTTCTGGGTACATGTAATGATTTACTGACTTATTATGATTCTTATGAATTCAAGCACACTTGTCTTCTAAAATGTCAGCCAAAAGGAGATAATGATATTGTCATTGCGGATGATGAGCATGAAGAGCCATCTCATGAAATGAGGAAATGTTTTGCTGTACCATTTGTTTCTCCAAGTCACTTTCAGACCATTAAAGTGGCTGAAAATTTGTCAAATATTATCAAAGAGGTAATATGCCTTGCACCTTTAGCAAACTTTATTGACATGTTAATTATCATTTCACTTATTTTCCATGTTCAACAGATAAGAGTTCAGCATACAGACAACATGTCTGATGATAAGCATGAGTATATTGTCAATGGGTCTCATGGCAAAGAAGAAGCTTCTCTGTGTATATATTTTATGAGGGGATCCTGCAGCAGAGGCAGTCAATGTTTGTTTTCTCATTCAGATCAAGCGAAAAGAGTTCCATGCAAATTCTTTTTCACTTTACAAGTATTTCACTTCTATAGCTTGAGTTCTATCTTTATATTCTATACTCCTTTCTTTTTGGTCATTACTGCAATAATTATCAAACTATGTTTAGATGGCAAAGCTTCATCTTAGGGCCATTCTAGCTCTATTGATCCTAGCTACCATTCAATTGCTGGGCATATAATGTTAGTGTTATTTTGAACTAGTAATTTGAAAGAGAAAAACTGGTTGAGAAAGTTGAACTGGTGGTGATGCCTCTCTTGTGGTACCATGTCTTCCTAGAGAAGATTGATGCAAACTCCTTGATCAAACAGTGGAGAAAATTTGGACAAAGCTTAGTTGAAGGTGTGGAAGGAAAAAAAAGTTGACACACGTGAACCTGGTTAATTTGGAGTTAATGCATATTGTTTTTGATGTAGTGTGGGAAGGGGAATTCTAAAGTTTTTGAGTTTATCTTGAACTTGTATTTTATTAAAATCATTTACTACATTTGAATTTATTTTATAGTGCTGTATGACAGGTAGAACCTTTTTCTTTCATTCAGTAAAACAGTTAAGATTATAGCCAGATGAGCTTGCAGTTAGGAATGAACTAAAGTTGCAATTGCAAATGAGGTTTTGACTGCTGTAGTCTGATACATAGTGGTGACAACACAAGTTCTTTTATCCTTATGTAATGTTGGAACATAGAAAAATCATCTAAGACCTCTCTGTCATTGCTGCAAACCTTCTTATTTAGGAATCAGCTACAGTTAATTCCCTTATTCAATTAACACTGCAGGCTGATGAAGATGCAGTTAGGAATCAACTGCAATCACAATTACAACTGAGGTTTTGACTGCTGTAATCAGATATATAACTGGAAATATGGAAAAATCATCTGGAAGCCCCAGTAGAATAGCTGCAGACCTCCTTATTTAGCATTTTAGCATAGGATGTAATTTGTCTCTGAAGCTGCCTTGTGATTTTTAAGTCATTGTTAATATGTTTTCAGGTGACTGAATTCTCATGTCCCTCCATTGAAATTCTGTTTAAATTTTCTCTTACTTTCAAAACAATATGTGCTCAACCCTATATTCTTCCTCTTCTTTTTTATGTCTTGAAAGTAAATGTGCCAACCCACAGTTTTAGATGCCAGAATAACTTCACTTTGTTTATCTAACCGAGTATGCAAGCATAGTTAGTAGATTAATTTGCCTGGTTGACAGTGAGGAATATGGTTTTCCAAGTGTTTTTAACAGCTCGTTTTAAGCCCCATTTGTGAATCTCATGCATTCCTCAGCTACCAGCTAGCGCCCTGTCTGAGAACATGTGTTTGTGAATAGGATCCCTCTTGAAAAATTTGATGCCAGTTTCTGATTCTGATGATATCCTTTCCACTTGTAATGGTTAGTATATTTTCAGGGATGTCGAAATGGAGAGACTTGTTCCTTTTCTCATGCTCTGGGTCCATCATTGTCATCATTTAGCTCAACTCCATGCATGCCAGAAGATGGTGCTGTCAATGCCGCGTCCCTGCTGCGTTTTCTTCCCACAACTTCTGATGGATGTGTTCTGTTATTAGACGACACTGATTTGCATTTCTCCGCAAATCTTGCTCGTCACTACAATCCTTGCAAAATAATCTCTACAACATGTATGTCAGACACTGTCATGTTTGACACAACATTGACGGGCATCAGAATTCTGTGGGGTCTCCGCCACCCTTACCAAACCATTATTTCCACTCCCGGGGGTAGTCCCATTCCATGGAATGAAGTTAAGTGCATACTGTGGCTGCCTGATTTTGATAGCTACAGTGAAAATTTGGACAGGCAGAAAACTTTTGTGCAGGATTTCTTTGAGTACTTAGCCATCCGAATATTAGCCGATGCCTTGTCTGAAGTGCAAGTTATTCTCACCATGAACAATATCAAATTTTCGCAGCTACAGGTAATTGTTTTTCCCAATTTGCGTTTTTTTCCTGCTCCATACATCATTTAAAATGCCGTTTCCTATTTGCGATGAACTTCTGCACGACACATCTTTTTCCTTTTTATTGTCATCTGGTTGCATGATTTGCGTCAGCCATGTATGGCTAAAACCAGCAATGATCTGGCCGCGAAGCTCTTACGGCGTGGTGATATTTGCGACGATAAGATAGTCTGAGCGTGTTTGGTTGTTATTTCAGGTCGAGAAGTTGGGGAGAGACAGCTTCTTTTTCCTTGGAGAGTCTTTTCCATTCGATGAAGCTAGCTTTGGTCACATGTCAAACACAGCCACTACTAGAAAGCCAATGATGGCATCAAAGCCCGTCTCGTATGTATTTATCCTGCGACCGCCTGCTGACGTTCAGTTTGACAACTATGCTGCCATACTTCAAAAACACCTGCACAATGTCGATGTGAAACCATGTGTAGAGGGTTTTCAGGGTTTGCATTCTGAATCTCGTAGTTTATAAATTTATGATTTTATAATGTAGATAATAGATATCGATGATGATGTTATCAGCTACTGGTATGATTGGAATATTGTGGTTTTTTCATCTCACACGATGAATTGAATTAGTTCATTCCGGGCAAAACTAAATGCTCATTTATTATATAAATTTGGATTAGCTGGTTAAGCTTTTGCTTAGGATATTTAAATTTGAATCATAACTGTTAATACTGTTTCGGTTGATGTTTTGTTTTTTCAATTGAAATGGAATTTTTTGATTTTGGAGTGTTTTGGTGTGCTATTTCAGGGTTGTATTGTTTATGTGTATCTGTGTGGGCATGTATATATAATTAAATATATTAATTCAAAAAAAATAGTTTAAATCCAAAAATAAAATTATTTAGAATTATTCAAGTTAATTTAAAAAAAGACACAATAAAATGATTTTTTTGAATAAAATTATGAACATGTATAATATTACGAGAATACCATCATCAATCTTGCAAGGTTATTATATTTTCTGATTTCTATGAAATTTTAACATAATATATATAAATATATAAAGAGATTTCTTGTGAAATTTCATCTTAATCTAACAGTCGATTAAAAAAACATTTGAGACATGTTATTTGTATTTCCTTGGCCACGGTAATAATAATGCAATCTAACCTCAAAACACTATCATCTTAATATATTTTTAAATTAAAAATATTTTAAAAAACAACAACAATCACAACATTAATTAACAATTAATTAACAAGACATATTTGTTTTAAAAATATATAGGTTTTATAAAAGGGTTTGATGGTCATGTCATCATGGTTGTTTTCATTTTTAGTGATGGTTTGGAAGTATAATTAAAGTTATTTTTTAAAATGTTTTTTATTTAAAAATATATTAAAATATTTTTTTATATTTTTTAAAAATAATTTTTAATATTAACACATAAAAATAATAATTTAAAATAAAAAAAATATTTTTTTTTTTTTAAAAAAAAACCCTTTTAAAATGCAATTCCAAGTGCCAACCACCCCCGTTATTCGAGCGTCTCTCACGCACGGTAGTTGGATATAAGAAAATACCAAAAGAATAAACTTGATGAAACAGAATTTGTTATTACATAAACACCCTGTCTCTTCCAACATTTACCAAGATGACACTGCCCCAGTGGCAAAATGCTAAAATGATAAAACCTCAAGTACTTTATCGTAATTAAACGATAATGTTACACTGCTGCTGAGTCCTGAATCAGAAGCTTCTTTGTCTTCTCTATTGAGTTTTGGACTTTGGGGTATATAAGGGACATCAAACCTTTCTTTTTGACTTTTGATGGAAACACACTTTGATTTTCAGTGTTTTATTGATCTTTATAGCCCTTACACGTTATAATTTGAAAAGGGTTTCTTTTGAAACAAGTTTTTCCATAGAGAATAGCTAAAGATATCATCCTCTTTTTGTCCTTACAAGGTAAAGTTTTTGTCTTTACATTGTTAGCTTTTCTGGGTCATTTAGAATTTTGCTTTTTGGGTCTCTTTTTGGTGTTTAGGTGAATTTGATGGTTAATGATCTGGTTTTGCTGAAGTCTTTGTGGTAGGTAATGTCAAAGTTTTGATCTTTTTGCAGGTTGTGTTGTGTTTTAGAGGATTGGTTTCTGGATGAATTATAAAGGAAGGATGCGTGCTCCATCATTGCTTGCACAGTGTTTACCTGGTTTGGCGCCTCAAGATAGAGGAAGCCATAGTATGCCTGCTGTTTCAGAGAGAGATGTGAATCTTCCTACACCAGCTGTGGAGATTCTCCCTTCAAAGGTATATATTATTCTTCTCTTGATTGTTATGTAGAAATTGTGTTTGACTTGAATCTATTGGTAAAAAAAGAAGGGAAATTTATGACTGACATAAGAGTTTTTTTACATTGGTGGTGGAGGGAGAGCTAAAGTTGACTTCAAAATTGAATCATGTATTTTTAATTGTGCAGATGGCTCATCCTTACAAGTATGCTGGGGAGAACGTAGAATTTCAAGGCCTTAATGTGTTCAAGGTATGGATGATCCTTGTTTGATGGTTATGTGAAAAATGGTTGTCTCTTATGCTAAAGGCTCGAAGAATAAATGGGATTTTTGTTCTTTCAAGGAGAACTGGCTTGTGTAGTTGTTGTCAGAAAATCGTTTGTGTGAGTTCTGGAAGTTGTACTTGAAACATTTCAAAACCTACTCCTTCTATGTATAGTTATTTATTTAATGACCAGAGTATTGAGTTCTGATTGATTCTGTTTCAAACTCTTTCAGGGCAGAGTTAATGTTGCTGATATTATTGGGTTCACTGGTTCTGAGATGATATCCTCAAAAACTGATGGTTAGTGACACTTCCAGCTTGCATTAAAAAGTGAAAATTTTAGTTCAATTTATATTTGGCTAGATATTTAAATACTGGTGTATAAGGATGCAGAATATATGTAATTGATTGATTGGAATTTAAAGCTGAGAACTAATACGTTTTTTGCAGGGTATCTGAAATCTTGGGACAGCTCTATTGATCTTGTTAATGTTCTCAAGCATGAGATACGTGATGGTCAACTTAGCTTTAGAGGCAAGAGGGTACTTGAGGTAATTAAGTCAAGTAATCGTTTTACTACTTATATTCATGCCTTGAGTTCATGAGTTGAAGTCTTCCCTTTTGCATTAACAGTCTGAAAGAAAAAAAGAAAAACAGCCTAATAATTTACAAGAAACCTCAGTAATGTCCTATCCTGAAAGTCTTGGTTGTGATGGCTCCTTGGTGTGCACTACCATGAGAATTGTACCATTTGTTTTAAGTAATTTAGCAATATGACCTGACTCTTGATCTCTCCACTTGGTGATTGTTACAGCTTGGTTGTAGCTATGGTATTCCAGGTATTTTCGCTTGCCTGAAGGTAAATCCCATTGACTGATTAAATGTTTCCTTCAATATGGGTGATTTGTATGATATTAAAACATGTGTAGACGTGATTTGTCTTCCAGACATTTTTTTTCCCACTAACTTTTATTGCCTTTTTATTTTTAGAATATTGAATGCATTTGTCATTTGCCCAAAGTACAGTTTGTGCTAATTTTACAAGTACTCTTGAATATCATGTACTATAATGTGTAAACCAATTAATTCCAAAGTTCATACAAGATAATCTAAAGCCATATGGTCATCCTGATCTAATATCCTATAGATATCTAATTTGGTTTAGGTCTACTTTTTGTAATTAAAAACCCTTGTGCAATATAGGTCATTGGCAACAAAAACTTGGGATTGTTGACTGATTTTCCATTATGAGTAGATCAAGATTTTTTAAGAAGCATATATGATCTGATTTCAAATAGCAGTCATAACATTATCAGTAGTTAATTAATTGGGAATATACGTACTCACTCTTTCTCAAGATAGGTGTACGAACATAGACTTTTGAGAATCTCTTTTGATGTTGTACCAATTTTGAAGCTGACAAGAAATTTTACAGGGTGCTTCTACAGTGCATTTCCAAGATCAGAATGCTGAAACAATAAGGTGCACAACCATACCAAATGTCCTTGCTAACCTTGAGCAAGCTCGGGACAGGCAGAGCCGGCAGCCAGAGAGCCCCCTGACTCCATCAAGACAAATGCTGGCACCATCAGTGCACTTTTATGCTGGGGAATGGGGAGAACTCCCCACAGTTTTATCTATTGTGAGGAACGATACTTTTGAAGTGACAACAGGGATGAACCTGAGCTTTTCTGAGGAGGATTTCATGGATGGATGTAGTAGCCAAGATGGTAGCATCATTGGTCAGGAGACTTCCTCAAGACGATCAAGGAAGCTTTCAGGGAGCCGGGCATGGGAGAGGGCTAGTGAGACTGGTCATGGAGAAGGGGGTTATGATGTTATTCTGCTGACAGATACCCCACACTCTGTGGCTTCTTTGAAGAAGCTATATGCTCTTATAAAAAAGGTTAGTTTATTGGTTTCTTTTTGTTCAATTCATTGCTTTGTTTTATGAAAGAATTATTTTATTATTTTAATTCGTAACTAAGGTGATAGGTAAGTTTGTAACAGTGAGCATGATAAATAGAGGACAACATTTTTATTAGATAACAAGCCTATGGAAATGAAAGATGTCTTCCTCATTTTGGAAAATTTATCTTGAATCTATGGAATAAAATGGTAGTTGAATGAAGTACTGTACTAGTTTGTTTTAGTTGTCATAACCGTGACAACCTTAGCAGTGAAACAATAAACATAATACTTATTATGTTTATTATCTCATTATGCCAGAGTATCTTGCACCCAGAGCTGCAAATGAGCCAAGCTGAGCTGAGCTTTAATGTGTTCGAGCTTGGCTCATCTAATAAGGCTCAAGATCAGCTCATGTTCATGATGGACCTAGAGCATGAGATTCTAGCTCAGCTCATTTAAAACTTGTTAGGCTCCATCAGGCTTATTTAAGTTGCTTAATAAGCCTATACACAAGCTAGGCTTAAGCTTTGACATAATTATGAAAATCTTATATAATTTCAATATCAAAAAAGTCCTGTAAACATAATTTATTTTATTGATTTAAAATATATGTGTGTGTGTGTGTGTGTGTGTGTTTCCATTTTTTAACTACATATAACACATGTATAACAGCTAAATTCTTATAAATTAGTTTTTATTATGAAACCTTATGCAAGTTGTTTATCATGTCAAATTTTAACAAGCTTATAAATGAGCTTATTTCTAAGCTTTGAAACAGACTTGCTTAGAAGATTAATGAGCAAGCTTGGATAAAGAGTTGAGCTTTAGCTTAGCTTAGGTAAGCTAAAGCTCAACTCTTTCATATAGTAAGCTTTAAAAATAGGCTTGCATAATCTCACCATGTCTTAACAAACGAGTTTGAACCGAGCCCTTAGCGTGCTGAGCTTTGTGCAACTCTAATGGCTTGGTTCATTTGCGGCACTACTTGCACATGAATGGAGGGTGGGAAAATCATATTGTGTGTTACTGAGCTAATTCGATACCTACATATTATTTTATGCCCTGTTCTTGTATGTAGAAACAAACCTTTCGAAAAATCTTTAACCATATGAACTTGTGAATTTGATGCTCCATTTGTATTGAACATGTGCTAGTTGATTGGTGTTACTGATAAGAAGTTTGTTTGCATGACAGATCATTTGTATATATGACATAGCTTATTTGACCCTAAGAGAAACACAAAGGATACCTTTGTCAGTACCTGATTAAACTAAACTTATATGCATGTTCCATGTTGAAATAGGATAAAGTATCAAGGCCCATTTTGTAATATCTGAACTCAAAAAATTGAGTGGGTAATGGTGATAGCGTTATTCTTATTATAGATCCATTTTTTAACTCCTGTTTTGCACGACCAGTGTTTGAGGCCTCCATATGGCGTATTGTACTTGGCAACAAAGAGAAATTATGTTGGATTCAGCAATGGAGCAAGGCAGCTAAGAAGTCTGGTGGACGAGGAAGGCATTTTCGGAGCGCATTTAGTTAAGGAGATGACTGATAGAGATGTTTGGAAGTTCTTTCTCAAGTGAACTCAACAAAAGTACCTGCTAACTGAACATATTTTCAGATCATATTTGTTTTAATATCATAGTTGTATATCTCAGATCACATTTGTCATCATTTTTTTTTTGTCATAATAATGAATCAGTGTTTAAAAGTTTTGCTGGTGTGCGGTTCCTTGCTTATGCCTTTTGTAACCTCCCTCTTCCTCCTCCTTGTCTATGAGTCTATCCCTTTTGCTTTCTTTTTTTTTTTCTTTTTTTACATTTTGCCTGTATAAAAAATATTCAGCAAATCTGAGATTCAAATCAGTGATGTTATATAATGCTATTCATTTTTGTATAATAGTCTTGGCTTTCATTTCTGTTTACAGAAATGCTTAAACGTGTTGTAAATGGTAAATGTAATTCCATGTATCCATAAGTATGAGTTTCAAGAATTGAACTGCAATGAGCAGTGCATCATCCATTTCGGTCAAAATATTTTGTAACAGTTAAAAAAACGAGATGAAATTACATTCCTGAAGGCTAGATTCGGTATTTTCCAGTTCTTGGCCGGAATCTTCCCGTCAAAGCTCTCAATGTTTGAACCTCGAATCAGTCTTCTCGTACGGCAGTCAATGGTAGATTTTTTCAGAAGCATCAAAACGAATTTTGGTTATTGTCCTGAAGGATGCAGCTTGGTCGAAGATGCCAGCCTTTGTCCCGTGAAACACTGCCATTGACTCCCCTACGATGGCATATCTCCCCGCAATAACCCTCTTCAATACCTCGTGAAGGTTGCTCAAACACGGAAAATTACAAGATTATTTCGTTTCAAAAATATTTTAAAAAAATTTTATTATTTTTATTTTAAATATTTTTTTTGATATTTTTAAATTGTTTTGATATGTTAATATAAAAAAATATAAAAAATTATTCTGATAATTTTCTGAATAAAAAATATTTTGAAATGTAATTTCAACTATAATTTCAAACATACAAAGCATTAAATCCAAATCAGAGAATGGTAACACCGTTCAAGACTAGAAATCTCAATATATACTTTTTTTTTATACAAGTAAACCTCGTCCTTTGAAAAGTATTATTTTATGGGTTTAGATAAGCGAATAAAACTCTAATTATTCAATTTTTTTTAAAAAATATACACACGTACTCGAATTTAAGACCTTCTAAACAGATCATAAACTCTTTATCATAACATTTTTTTTTTTTTTGGAGATAATCTCAAGATACACCCACCAATGAAGGGACCAAGATAGAGGATAAACAAACACTAAACAACATCATGTTCCAATTACTCGAGACACAAACCCTATTTATTTCTAACATAGCAGTAATGACTACAGATAGCATTATAGCATTTTCCCTTACATTCATAGCAACCTAGATTTGGAAGCAACTGAAAAGATGGACAACAAAATCCTAGTTCGTCCAAGACCAAAGACTAAGAAATTAATGGGTGCTCATCAGTGGGCTCTAATAGGGTATTTGAGAGATCTGTTATTGTAGATTTTCATAATTTTTTAAAAAGTGTTTCGTGCCGAAATATATTAAAATGACATTTTTTTATTTTTTAAAAATCATTTTTGATATCAGCACATCAAAATGATCTAAAAACACTAAAATTTTGGTCTTTAAAATAAAAAAAAATTATAACTTTTTTAAAAATCATGATTGAAAAAACTAAAACAAACACCTCAACCTTCTCTTGCTGCACCACATAAATAAGTTATGATTGATGACATAGCAAAAAGTCAAATAGTTATGATTATAATCTGACGGCATGCATCGTTTGGGGAACAGGTATTGTGGGATCAGAGTGGCCTTGTGCTGTCAGAAAGCCATGTAACGTATTCTGCAAGTAAAGAAAAAAATACTAATTATATGTTTGAAAGGAGGGTTCGTTGTTGTCTTTTAAATTGTTTTTTTTTAAAAGCACAGTAATATAATATTATTTTTATTTTTTAAAAATTATTTTGATATAAATATAAAAATACTTTTAAAATACAGTATAAAAAAAGTTAACCATAAGTCCAAATACTTAACCAGTGATTCGGTATCAAGACGAAAGAATCCATAGCCACGATGAAGGAGCAACAAAGGGTTAGTTTTGGCTAAAATATTGGATCGATTGAGATGAGCATTTGTAAGAAGAAGAAGAAAAAAAAGTAGTGAGGAGAGAGTTCCTTGATTTTCTTACACACTTGGGTTGTACAAAATATTTTATGGGAATTCTTGTGAGAGTTCCGACCAGCAATAATTCTTGTAAGATATTTGATGGGAATTATATTTTTTATTTTCTCTTGTGATTCTTTTTTTATATATATATATATCTAGATTTTTTGTCGTTAGTCTTTTTCATAATAATAAATGTTGGTTTTAAATACTTTTAAAACAAACTCAACAATCGAGGAGGTAAAAGAAATATACAACAAGAAGGGATCCAATCAGGGCTTCTGTTTTAAGAGGGCCCACAAAGTATCAATCGACGGCTGCGCCGTCCCATCTGGTACAAGAGAGAAACAGCCCACGCATGCACTTCTGCATGCCTTATATATAACTTGACAGTTGACACACTCTATGCACTCTTGTCTGGGCTGTACTTGCTCCCTTTATTATCTCTAGAGAGAAGAAGAGTTTTTGGTAATAATTTATCACTAATTTCTTTTTCATTAATCTCCTGTTTCTTCTGTTTTAAATCACAAAACAAAACCCAATTTTTCCTTTTTCAAAGTTTTCTACTTCTCCATGTCACGTTACCTGTTCTTGGTTTAATTTAAGGGTTGTAACTGTGTGATTTTTAAAAAAAAAATGCATGAATTTTGGGATATGTTTTACTTTGTTTTCTTAGGGCATTTTATATGGCCAGGTAAGAGAAAGTTTTGAGCTTTGGGGTTTTTGGGTTCAGAATATGATATTTTATGGGTTTTTCATGTGAAAATTTTGGTGGTGGAAGCTGATGTGCTAATGCAAGTGAAAGTTATTTTCTTGTGGTTGAACTTTAGGGTGCCCTTGAGTTTTTGTGTTTTGTTGGTGCATTTTTTACTGCATACAATGATAAAGTTTTGATCTTTGTGAATATCTGTAGCAAGTTGCTTGCTTTTAAGTTAGAGGTTGTTGAAATTTAGAAAAACACTAGAAATCTCATATTGGTAACTGATTTTATTACTTTTTTGTGCTAGTACCTGATCTTTTAATGTATGAGAATGTATTGTATGTTTGATTGTGTATGTGTTCTTTAGAAAGAAGAACAGGAACATGATAAAGTTCAATTGTTGTTGCCTGCTTGAATTGAGTAGTATTTCTGTTATTGTGCCATATAAGTGAAAATCTGAGTTCTTGTCATGGTTTTATTTGGTATTTCTTTCAAGGAGAATGGAATTAAGGTTCATGGTTTTGTCTGTCTTTAAAAGGAGGTTGGATTTTAGTGCTATGCAATTAAGGAATTGATATTATGATGTTATGAAGTCGACTTCATAAATGACTAAGAAGATGTTGATGGTGGTATAGCTTTGTAGTTTCTATCTCGATTGTTATGTAGTTTTTTTTTTTTGCTTGTTACTTGTTTTGATGAATCTTTCGAGTCTGAATTTTTTGTTACATTGTTTTGTTTGCCCCTATAGATATAAGGGTTTTAAGGCAAGCTATGCTTCAATGACTTCAATAGCCATGGATGCAACAGATGCATGTCCAGCCGAGGATTTCATCGCTGTATTAATACAATACCTGGTTGATCCAAAACTACAAAGAAAATCTTCTGAAAAGGGAGCTACATCACAAACTGACCAAGAATCAATTGCAAAACAGGTGTTGTGTTTTTTTCTTCTTTTCTTCGATTCTTCATTCAATGTTCATGAATTGTGTCTCTGACCATGAATAATTATTAAGTAAACATATTTTTGGTAGTAAATCAATTGCTAAATAAACAACTTTTCTTGGAGAATATATTTTTGTTATGAGAAATGCCACAATCACTTGCAAATGACAGAACCTCACTCATCCAACAGCTTGGAAAATATATGCGTTTGCATGAGTGGTGAGTCCTACACGTGCTCTGTTGGATAGCATGGTCTTGTCTTTCATGAATGATGCCTACCTTATTCCTTTTCAGTATTATATTGACTGTATCAATTTTGACATGCTGCTGAGTAAACTTAGTTCTTGCCATTTCATGATTTTGTTTTCCTATGATCTGTGGTTCCTTCTGCACCTCTTGAGTCGTTTAGGCCAAAGTATTACTATGCTGTTTGTGCAGCCCCTCTGTGTATTTTATTTGTTTCTCAAAACAGTGGTTGAAATCCATGTGTTTATATGGTCCTTTGAACTAATAAAATTCTGTATACTGTACTGAAAGACAGAAAAATATTGGCAATTAAACGAATCCCAAAAATAGTTCTCCACGAGAAGCGAATGCCTTCAAAGCTAGACATGATCTCTACTCCCCAGGCCATTTATAGCACCACAATGGCTTTATCTGAAGCCACCTGGGTGAATGGAGGAGTATTGATGGTTGGTTTTACTTGCACCAACCCTTTTACATATACTATAATGCTATAAAGAAACCAGCAAACTTTGCATCAAACTCTACTGAAACTGAAATTCCTGCTCCTATTCCATGTTCCATGATGATCGACATTTGGAGTTGTGTCAATCACCTTGAACTAAGGAAAAGTAAAACCACCCTCCTTTTCCTTGGACCTTTTCTTATGTGTTAGGATGGTTCATACCTTAGCTTGTGAGAGGATATTATCACAGGTAAAGTTTATAAAAAATGCTTCCACACATGCTTTGACTATTGAATTTACAAGGGATATTTGAACTATCAAATTATTGTAAGTTACATAAAAGAATGTTCAAGAAATAAGAAGAAAAATGTAAAACAAAAGGGAGACCATATAGAATCCATTTTTTTTTCAGAATCTTTCATTTGGAATTATTTGTGTCCTAATACATGCACTTATTCATGCTATACATATAGCTGGATAGTATTATGCATATATTCTTATTTAAGTACATATATGCCTCTCTCTTATTCCTTTGCCAACATCTTTTAACTCGCCTTTTTTTTTGTCATAATGGATTTCTCCAGCTATATGCAGTTGTTTTATTGTACAACTACTACCACAGGAAACAACATCCACAACTTGATTTTTTATGTTTTGAGAACTTTTGCAAGCTAGCAGTGGTTGTCAAACCTGCTTTATTGGCACATATAAGACTTTTGCATAGATCAAATGACACTAAGTCCCGAACATTTCCATTGTTGGAGGAAAGAATTATGGAGGCGTGTAGCATATCTATGAGCTTAGATGCATCAGAAGATGATCTAAACATTGATGGATGGCCAATTTCTAGGGTTGCAGTTCTTTTAATAGACTCCAAGAAGGAGAACTGCTTTTTGCAATTTGGTTCCATCACCGAGGGGGTCTGGTCAGTGATTGAGAAAGATGTGGATGTCTCTAATGACAGTTCAGAAGGTACCACAGATTTCAATCATGTAAACAAAAAGAAAAGAATTATTAGAAAACCTTTGATATGTAAATCAAGAAGCAATGGAGCTCGCTTTCAGCAATTTGCATTTGTGGCTGTCGAGGAAGCGACAGGTATATTATGTTAACTTTAGTATGTTAAAACTGATGGAGCAAATTTTTGTCCATGGTTACTAGTTAAGTCAAGAGTTGTGTATTTCTGTTCAACCGAGTTCAATTATTAATCAAGCTCTGTGCATGATGAGTTTAGTGAACTGTTTCCTGTTGTTAGCTTGTAATTGAAGCTCCAAATCCTTGTAATTACTGACCTTTTCTGTAGCTGCAGTTGAGTGCAGTAGTTGCTTTACTTATTTGTAACTCACCTAATTGAATTTGATGATAGCGTGTTGAGAACATATCTTGAGTCTAGATACTCTATTTTATTTTTATTATGAATATAAATTTTTAATGGGATGTATTGTATGGGGAACAGGTATTGATCAGAGTGACCTTGTGGTTTTGGACAGCCATGTCACCTATTCTACAAGGAAAGAAAAGACAGCTGCTTATTTTTATATAATGCAATTCACCAAAGCAGACTACAGCGTTGCTCTTCAAACTCCGATTAAGAATGTTATCAATAGGTCTTTCTCCTTTTCATTTACCTTCTAACTACACAGCAATGCATTCAATTATTGTTTTTTGGGTTAGTGTAAAGGTTGCTTGTTGACTACCAGATGGATGGACCAATGAAATTTGGATCGGCATCACTTTGAAATGGTTTAATTGATTATCATATATGAAATTGTGAATTCCTAAATCACACATTAGTACACTCACATGATGTAATTATAGTTACCACTAAGATATGTTTGGTTGAAACCATCAAGAGTTAGATTACTTTTCAGCCATTACCATACTGCAGCAGCATTGCTGTCTTTTTTCTTTTTATTTTTTTTATTGGTGAGATGTATAGACATCAACAAGAGCCTTTAAAAGGCGATAATATTATTTGATGGTCAACTCTTTAAGCATGATGCTTCCACCACAATATAGAACCCACCATATGTTTTGATTTTGTCAAATCAAGGTGGTAGAATAGGACTTCATTTGATTAGAAATGGGCTGAATAATTGTGGAAGAAAAAAATCTCTGAAATATCTGATGCAGCATCCTGTGTTTGCTGTGTATAGCTTGCAGGGCCCTCTGGCCATAAAGAATTCAAGCTGGTGGATGCATACCTCAGTTGTTGAATACTTTCATTTGCTTCCGTATGCCGACTTTCTGTCAGATTGGCTTTTGAGGTGCGTAAAATTCTGGAATGTACAAATTTTTGTGTGCTCTGCAGTGTGGAAATCACTTGTTAGTTATCTTCCTTGGAGGGTTTATAGCCACCTGCCTGAGTTTACATGCACTTCGACATCCCACCTGCCTGATTTAGTATAGGATATGTTTTTAACGTTTCAATTTTTATTTTTGCTATTTGTGGTGTAGTGGTTTCCATGTCTTTGGATGAAAAGCCAATTGATTGAATCTTACTAGTGTTATTCTGTTACCCTGACTGCAAGTGTCATGAATATATGTCTATATATAGTCAGTATATTGTATAGTTTCAAGGACCATTTTTTTGGTGCAATGATAAAAGACATGCATTGAAACCACAAGTTGTGTTTGAGTCTTGAGAGAAGCTACTTACATGCAAACCGGTACAACTGTCTCCAATTTTCTTCCAGACAACTCTTTTGGGGGGCCATGACTGACTCTAGCTTTGGCTATATTGCATGCTCTACTTTGCTGTGTCCTTGGGTTTCCAATGCTGCCCTTCATATGAATATCGATTTCAAACCTAGTCCTGGCACTTATCAGTAGCTAGTTTTTCTGGATGATTAGGTTTCACCTGTCAATTTTAAAGCTAATATCTTGATGCGAGAGTTCCTTAACTCGGGATGCATGTGGCCGAATGCTGCCCATTAGTTAATAGTCTCAAATTAAATAGAACTCAAAATCATAAAGTTCTTCAGCTATAAACCCATGTATTTTTGTTGCTTTACTTTCCATTCTTTTTGCTCTTAAAATCTCTTAACATTGCTACGTAGATTGCTGCAGAAATAGGAGGTTTCTCCATTAATTTGTCAGTTATGGACACTGATCATCTTGGTATTTATAACTATCTTTCACTTATGATTTGGAGATAAATTCTTCTTATCAGGGAAGGGCTCTCTAATGGTTTACAAGTTCAAAGAGTGGGATTGGAAACCATAAATGTAAGCAGCTCTGACAGGACTGAAAGACCCTGTGAGGCAGAAATCTCAGAAAGTTTTCATAATCATGTAAATGATGGTGCCACAGAGCTTCCTGGCAGTGAGACCATACCTCGATCTTTGAAGCACAATGACAATAATGGATGTGGCAGTGAAATGAATTCATCAAAGCAGAATGGCAATGATAGATGTTGTATGGTTGATTTGTCTGGTGATTATGATAGGCCTCAGGAGATGAATGTGGATGAATATTCTGTGTCTCGCATCCAAAATAAATACAAAAGAAGAAATGTTTCTAGCGAAGACCAACCTCAAAATTACCAGAAGACAAATACTGTGGACAGGTGTTTGAAGGACTTGGCAAGTAAGAAGATGGAAACTGTGGAGAAGTGTTTAAAGAGATCCACGAGTGGTGATAACGTCAAGGTTAGATTTTTAATACTACATGCTTTTATAGTTGGAACATGAGATGAATGTTTTTAATGTTAATCTTATAAAGCTTTTATTTTATTATTTTATTATTAATGTACCACTTGGTATGCAGGCTGACATTGTTGACCAGATAACAAGTCAGAAAGGTGCTGGATGCAGGGGTGCAGTTGTTTCCAATGGGAACAAAAACTGTAACAATATGGTTGCCAATGAAGATAGGATGCCTTTAACTGATCATGCTGTGGTCACATGTCAATCCAACTCCAAAGATCTTGGCAAATTATGGACTATATTAGCTTCAAAGGATAAGGAACTCTCACGCGCCGCATTGACAGTGGTTTTAAGCAAAAGGGATAAATTGGTATGACCTTTTTCTTTAAGGTGCTGTATCTATTTCTACACCAATCAAGTTAGAAGAGTAACAACATTCACAATAACATGTCTAAGTAGGAGATAGTTTGGCTACTGTGATGTATTTGCTGAGTCAGTTAACTGAAACCTACTTGTTGGCAAGGTAATCATGTTCCATGGCATCTGCCCATTCTAGACTAGGACCAATCAACTCTTACAATTAAATTTATATTAAAAAAAAAAACATGGCAACTGTGTTACATTCTTACCACCACATGTCATGCAAGCTTGAACATTTCAGCTATTAATTTGAAACTTCACTACATTGGAAACTTCCATGACAGATCTTCATTTGTGTCTGCAGTCTCTTCAGCAACGAGACATTGAAGATCAGATTGCTCAGTGTGATAAAAATATCGAGACGATTTTGAAGGGTATTTCTTTTTTTCTTGTTTTTTCAGTCACTGCATTTTCTATTTTTAAACTTGTCTCCTATTTTATCTTCAATTTCAAAATATTCAAGATGAGATACGGGTGAGAATCTAAACTACAAGCTCTATGATCTCTACAATGGGTTCCAATGCTGGTCTTGTAGATTTGTTTGCTCTAAATGAGTATTCATGACCATCTCTAGAGAAGTTGTTAGCAATCGAGATTGAGTTTCAAAGAAAAGAAGAATGAAATGTGAGCTTAAATAATGGAAGAAACAAGAAACATACTTGAACAAATTACTTAATTTACATGGTTTGCTATGATTACTGATGGATCATGCGCACAATAAAAGTTTTACTGCTTATTTTGATATCTTGTTTCTAATGGTTAAAAGTGTACTTCCATTTCATTAGAACCTCAACCAACCGGTTTCAATTAGGGTCCAAAAGAATATCTAAATTCATTGTTGTTTTTGTTGCTCTTTTTTTCTTACCTTCTTTAAATTCTGACCTCATATAGGCGGAGAAGATAATTTGTCCCTGAAGATAGAATCCCTTATCGAAGGTTTTAATCACAGATCCCTGAGAAGTGTTTCTCAGGAAAGGACTTATGAGGACCAATGCTTGCCTCCAACTGTCAAGGGGAAGATTTTGCCAGACATCATGCTCGATTTGAAAAACTCATGTCAGGCAAGTTCATATTAAAAAATCTTCAGTTTGTCTCATTGATGAAGATGAAAAATCCACACTAGCATTACCATACCATAATATCCTAAACGCTCTGTGGATCTACTTGTAGCATGAACCTCAATTTATCTCAAGGCTAAAAAAGTTCCTTGCAGTAATGAAAAATAGAGTAGCTGGGATGAAAGTCAACGCCCGAGCTATCGAGCACATTACTGACGCACCTTGCAATCCTGATTTGATGCTCGAGTGGCATCTTTGCATCATCTTACTGTAAAACATGTATAGTAAAATCCATGGAATTTGTTGAAAGCATGCCGCAGGTGATAAAAACACTGACATGCTTACCCGTGTGATGCTAGATTAGCGTGTCAATTGGACTTCACATTAACAGTACTCACACGGGAGAGGTGGCTAGATTTCTTCTCCGTAGTAATTTCCTTATTCTTGTTTCCACAGGACTTGGATGGTGTATGTTATGAGAATAACTGGATTTTACCATCTTATCGCGTGTCATCACAAGATGGTAAGACCAAATTTGATGCAATCGAAAGAGAGAACGAGGACATTTGAGTAATATCTTTTCAATTCACCATCAATCTGGTACTGAGGCTAATACAAGTTTGTTTTCCATTTGAAGGTGGATTCCTAGCTGCTGTCACTGTGAAAGGTACAGGTTTTGAGTGTTCGAGTGAAGGTGAACTGTGTCCCTGTCCGCGTGAAGCGAGGGAGTCAGCCGCGAAACGGATGTTCGCCAAACTGGGAAACATGCCGAACATGTCCTGGTAGCTCCATGAATTTTCAAGTCTCGAAAGCTTGAGAATTTTGAAGTTCTCCCAGATGGTGAATAGCTTTTGCTAATTTTGTGCTCCTGAGGAACCTCCAAGAACTGACTAACCATAGTCAATGAAAGTGAAGCATCATCTTTCGATGGTTCTCTAAGTTGCATTAAATTTGTTTCCTGTTCTTCCTTGAACCTATCAGACACTTGGACTCTGTCAGCACATACAAAGGCCTATACTATACTCAGGCATAAATTGATAAAATCTAAGTCATTAGAGAATTAATGTTTGTATTTTCGTGATTAGAGTCTTGACTTTTCTATATTTCGGTATGTTTAAGATCATGTCTTTGTTCTTCTTCTTTTTACTAGAATTTCATGTATAATTTGCATATAAAAGTAATGAAATGATTTGAATATCCTCAATTTTATTAATTTTCAACCTGATTGATTAATTTTAATTTAAATAATTTAAAATAAAACAAATAATTTTAAAATAGAATATCTTAATTTTGATTCTCCAGTAAAAAAAATTGATTTTAAATTAAATCAAATAATAGTTTAAATACCATATAATCTCCTCTTTTAAAAATAAAAAAGATAAAGTCAATTTCTTGATGTAGGAATAAAATTGTGATATTAAACTTTATTTTCAAAACTTAATTAATTTTAAACAAAACTCAAAATTAATTAGCTAGGTCTTCAACAATGTTTTTAATTTCTCTAACTTCAAATTAATTTTTTTAAAACTAAAAAATATATTATTTTAATATATTTTTCAAATAAAAATATTTTAAAAAACTTTCTATCACCAAAAAAATGAACTTCCAAACAAGGAGTTCTATCGCACCAAAAAAATAACTTCCAAACAGGGTCTTGAAAGAATGATCACAAATAAGCTTTTCGAAACTGTACTCGGAGAGAGAGAGAGAGACTGCTTTTACTCACTTTTTTTTTGCATTGAAGAGAAAATCCCGACTTTACATGAACTACCTGCAAGAATTTTTTTTATCCTCTGTTTTAAGGGATAAAGGTATTGAGTTCAGAAGTTTGCAGTGTTCTCTGAAAATTTCACCAAAAACCTCAAAATTGAGTGTTTGGGGCCATCTCCGACTCCTACTTTGTCCTCGGTTTTGAAGATCCCCTTCATTATACGACTGTAGAGCCTTTCAAGCTGTGGAATGCCATAATTTTCAGTGCGCTCCACGAAAAGCCGCTTGATGCACTCCACGTGGCCTGATACCTCGGCATCTGGCATTGTAATATCTTGGGACCCACTCCCTTCGGTATGACCAGAAGCTTCTCCTCCTGAAGTTTCATGGCGGCTGTCATCAGCTGAGGAGAACTCAGGATTCATATCATCTGTCCCGGGTTCCTCTGGCAGCTTTGCCTGTGCTGAATCCTGATGCCGTGATTTATCTTCTGCCGTTGAAGCTGTTTTTCATGAACGCGTAAAATGATCAGAGAGTTGTATCCGAAGTGCGATCATGGAAAATTAAGAGTTCGGTCAAGAAATAACATTAAAAATATAAAAAATCTAGGAAAACTAGGGGTTCAAAACTTCAGATAGAGGGCTCAAGCTGAAGAGAATGCTAGTTTGGAATGTGGGCTGTGAGGTCAAATCCATACATTGAATACCGAAATCCTGATTTCTGGCTTCAGGATTTAATTGTCATCATTTCCCATACATAGCTTTTTCTAAGCTTGATTTTCATTCAGAAATGCATTAAAATGATTTTAAAAAAAAAATTATTTTTGATATCAGCACATGAAAATGATCTAAAAACATAAAAAAACATTAATTTAAAATAAAAAATAAAAATAAAAAAATTTTAATTTTTTTCAAAAATATTTTTGAAAAGCAGTGTCAAACAGGTACCAAGATAGGTGGGAAAAACAAACAGCAATATCAGGAAGACAAGAGTATATGGCATTACCAACAAACATACCAGGATGAGTAGCATCAGCAGTTTTCTTCGGCCTTTTCAAGGCCTCGTAGCTTTGATCCAGATTAACATCAGGCTGGACATTGCGTAGCCTAGCACTTGTTCTAGTATTTGTTCCCAGCTGCACAACTGGGGTTGAAGGGAAAATAGATCCCCCGAAATCATCTGGTATTTGCACTGGACCCCCTTGAACAGCAATCTTGTCACAGTATGTGACGAGCGCAGGGTCCATCTTTGACAACATTCCATGCACCTGTAATATATTGTTGAAAGGGAATCATCAAATGATGCTTTAGGTGATAGGGCAAAATGAGAGGAAAAAGCATCAAAACTTACTGCATCGCGAAGCTCATGACCTCTACTAACAATCCTAGCTCCATTGTAATCATCTCCATTGTACACCTATTTAGAAACATTTTCGCCAAATTTAAGCATGAAATAGATTGCGCTGACCGAAGGTACAGTGGTGTTGAGTTATTCAATGAAAGGAAAACCTAGAAATAGAATTAAATGAAGCTGGGAACAGTACACACCTTTGCATTGGTCACAATGAGATCAATATCTTGCAGGAATCCTGAGCATGTGATATATTGACCAGAGTCAACACGCTGCAGCATAGTAGCTATGTCCATAGGGTTCTGGATTATGGATCGATAGTTTGGAGCATCCTCATCAGTGACAGGATAATGGAAGGCACTAAATCGTTTGTCATACAATATCCTGCAGCAAAGAAGTTAAAATGTTAAGTGTAAACAGTGAAAGGAAGCACAAATACTGGACAAAGACAACCAGTTTTATGTAACAAGAAATATGTGCTGTAAACATTTGAGTGGGATGATCATAGGGTGATGTAATTTCAATTGCACAGACAACATGCCGCACCCTGCGAGGAAGGCCCCCCTCCTCTCTCTCACATGCGAGTGCACAGAGACATACAGTCTACTCGCCCTTTCTTGACCAGTCCCTCACCCAGACCACTTTTCATTGATTTCATTCTCTTCCGGATCTTACTTAAATGTTCACTATATCTCTCACCTAGCTCCTCCCTCCTCTCTTTAATTTGTAACCACATACTTGACTCTCCCATCCTCTTCATTTATTTTGAAAATTTGATTCTCTTTGATAAAGTTTAGACATGATTTGTTCAAAAGATGAGAGATTCAAGAGTGTCATGGGTATTGCATAGGACCACCAATTCCAAGCTCAGCAAATTTTTAACGATCTATATCTGGCTTATATTAACTAGATGAATTGAAATATGCTCCATGATATTGGAATTTTACTAGAACCCACATGCTGGAATAAATTGAGACCATTTCAATAATGCTATAAAGTGAAACAGCAATCCAAATTTAAAATTTCTTGTTGCATGAAGAAGCAAATCCTATGTTGCATTGCTTTGAAGTGCTATCTACCATATCTGTGTTTGGGTTTAGACTTTCAATGTGATTTAAACTACAACTAAAGTATTATTAAAAAAGTACTTGTTACATTAAGGCAGTACAATCACATCATTTTGAGGTAATATGTGATCTGGGGTAAGACCACAAGTGTGATTTCAACATTCTACCCGTAAGACTGGGACTATGGTCTTACCGGTTGCAAATATCTCTGAGGCACATGCGCATTCGGCGTAGAGCATGCTGCTCAGCTTCTATCTTGGCTTTTAACTCTGAGGCCTTTGGGCTACTTGCCACTTTTTGTGCCTTGGGAAGTTCAGGAAGGGGTGCAGATCCTTGTGATTTCTTGGTCACGTCCTCCACCACAACTGATAAGGCAGCCTCGATTAAACGGTCAAAGAACAAAGATCTGTCTTTGGTTGATGGTTTCCCCACTTGATAGCTGACAACAGAAAGTTACTATATAAACAAAACACTGGATTTAACAGGGAAATTATTTTTCATCATGATTATGTAAAAATGGCTCACCAGGAAACAGGGGGTCTTTGCAAGAACCAAATGAATGCAATGCATCCATTTAAAAGAAGAAAAAAAACACTGAAGGGTATTTATACAAGCTTGCATTGAAAGTCCTTTGATGCCTAAAGATGGACTTCATATCAGCTATGGTGGATTACAATTATTCCAAGAAGTCTTAATATAAGCATAAATAGGTCATATAGTCCTTTCTGTTTGGGAAAATATGTAACATAATCTTACTTTGACAAAACAAGACTGGATGTATAAAGTAAGATATTAAAATGATGTTTAAAGTAAGGAATTTAAATTCAAGAGCAACATTACTAGCTAGAAAAATTATATCATAATGATAATAAGCAGCACTTGCTTTCAAAAATAGAACGTACACTGAACGATGGGGAAATACCAAGGATGCACCATCAATTTCAGCAAGTGAAGATGAAGAGCTTCCAAGTAATAGAATGGGTAAGTCTGATGGCAATTCTTCTAATAAAGTGAGAAGAACAGCCCTGAGCTGTTCATGCGCCTGCAACATCAAGTATGTAAAGCTCAGAAAAAGGATGGTGCAATGAGAACATTGAATTTAAGGTACTTAATAAAAAAAACATCACTCAAAAATCAGAAAGTTTAAGCAAGCATGGTCAATTGTTTCAGGTTAGACACAAGAATATGAATGAGTCCCTTGGATTTGTAGGGGGGGAAATAGCGCATGTGATACCACAAAAATTTTACTGCATTTTCCTAAAGTTAATAGAGGGAGGCATGTGCTTACATTATCCCACCAAAGATCAAAATTAGGTATGTAAAGGATAGAAGGCGTTGTTCTCCGTGCTTCACCAAATATGTGCACCAATGCTTCCTCTGGTGTCTTTGCACTGGGATCTGAAAGCAGAGATGGAAGTCCAAGAGAATGAACAGGAAATTTCTCCAGTTCATGTAACACTGCAGGCCCAAGATGATCCTGTTAAACTAAATCAGTAAGTACTCTTAGTTTGGTGTTTCCATAATAATCAATATTCCAAAGATCGAATGGTCAAAAGATAATTACCAGACCAGAACCTTCAAAACCACAAAGCAGAAGTCGTGGCCTATACACAAGAGGAATTGCAGATCCATAGGAGAGCATAGAAAGCTTGATAAACTCGGATGACACTGCAAGAGGTGGAAATATATCGGATAGGCAATTCATGGCTTTATGGAGATGATTTTGCAGACAAGGTGCGACTACTAAAGACAATGGCCTAGAGTGCACAACAGCACCTCTATGAGCTGCAGGGGTAATTGTGGACATGGCTTTGACAAAATGATCCTTTTCAACCTTTACAGAATCAACATCAATCACAAACTTATCATCACTTGTGTAAACTTGAGGGTATTTTTCACGGAAAGCACAGATGGCAGCTTCAGTGCATAATGCCTTTAAATCAGCACCACAATATCCGACACAACTAGCTGCCAGTTCTGACTTTAGCTCCTTTGAAGGAGGATGCTTCCACTTGCGGGTGTGAATGTCTAATATTTCAGCACGGGCCTCACAACCAGGCAAAGGAAAGTTAAATTCTCGATCAAACCGACCAGGGCGACGCAAGGCTCCATCGATGGCATCAACTCTGTTGGTTGCTCCAATCAAAACAACTTGTCCACGAGAATCCAGACCATCCATCAATGCAAGCAGAGTAGAAACAATAGAATTGTGAATCTGCTCTTGTTTGCTAGATCTAACAGGAGCAAGTCCATCTATTTCGTCAAAGAAGATGATGGAAGGCTGGTTCCTTTGTGCCTCCTCAAAAAGAAGTTTCAATTGCCTTTCAGCCTCACCAACCCATTTGCTGAGTACATCAGCACCCTTGCGCATGTAAAAGCTAACCTTCTGGCCAGCTTTTGAAGCAGCACATGCTAATGCCCTGGCAATTAATGTTTTCCCAGTACCCGGAGGACCACATAACAAAACCCCTCTTGGTGGGCTTATGTGATAACTGGCAAAGAAATCTGGATATAACAAGGGAAAGAAAACCATCTCCTTCAGAGCATCAATATATCCTGAAAGCCCACCTATGTCATCAAAACTTACACTCTCGTCAACCTGTAAAGGTTGGATATCTGCCCCTCCCTTAGAGCTAGGGCCGGCAGTTTGCACACCAGAAGTCAAGCTTACCAAGGCATCACCTTGATGGCCCCAACCAGATGCAGCAGCATTCAGCCCCCATCCTGTCGTCCCATGCGTCTCTAGTCCCCCTAAGAGCCAAGGTGGTCCAGATCTGCTCCCACCTCGAGCCCAAGGAATAGCAGGACCTTGGTCTAGCTCATCCACAAGAAGGGAATCATCAGAATCTTCTGCTCTTGATTGGCGATGACGCTTGTGAACCCTTGTTCCGTTCTTCCTCACATCCCTATTGACCTTTGTTCCCATTCCTTGATGCAATACCCTTCGAGGAGATCGTGGTCTTTGCTTACCTTCCTCCATAGAAAGCCTACGGACTTCTGCACGATTTCGGAGATCATATCTCCTCCTTCCATCCTGTTCTTCTTCTTCCTCCTCCTCCTCCTCCTCCTCCCCTTCACCTTCATCGTCATCACCATCTTCCTCTCCTTCGTCCTCACCCTCTCCATCACCCTCGTCATCATTCTGACCATCATCTGCATCATTATCATCAATATTGTTCCCATTTTCAGTCTCATCTTGGACATCCTTCTCCTCAGAAGTATCTTGCTCCTCCCCAGAGTCTAGAGCCAATGGCTCTGTTTTGATTGTTCTTGAGCGACGGGGCCGCAATCCTTCACGTCGAGGTGTAGATTTAGTCTCCACAATTTTTTTATGCTTGGAAGATGATAGCTCATCTTGACTCGCACTATTATGAATCCGATTCCTCAGAGGTCGAAATGCAGGTCTCTGAAAATAATGTTACCCAAAGCTTTACATGAAGTGAAAAGTGGAGAACAAATCATTTTTACCATCTAAAACCTAAGCCCTTAGAAGTTGAGAAAAACAACAGTAACATGTATACACAAGAACTGAAAGCTTGCAAGAGTATAGATTCTAACCATCAAGTCTTCATCCTCTGATCCAGAACTATCTGTGTAATCTTCAAGATGAGCAGAAAGCCTCCTCTTTCTTGTCGAGCGTCGAAGATTGGTTGGAACTGACTGCAAGAGAATCACAAACAACATAATGTCATATTTTAGAATATATAACATTAATAAGAATAGGGAATCACGGAGTAATCTAATTAGAATTAAGAGATAAGAAATATTCTATAAACTCATCATAATAGCATCTTCAGCATCCATGAAAAAGTCACAAAGTCATAAGAGTAAATAAAAAGAGAAATGAAGTTAAAGAAGACATGTGCACTTACATTAGCATTTGCAGCCCGCACCGCCCGGTTACCCAACATCTTGGCAATCCGAGAAGCTGCAGTCCTCGTCTTTGTTTTTCCTTTCCTAGGCCGGATAATGCTTGGAGTATAATACAAGTATGTCCGGCTAAACACTTTCGGTCTTCTCCTAAGCCTATCACTAGTCCGTACAGGCCTTGCAACTGGGCCATCTCCTTGACCAGAACGTTTTGTATACATATGCAACGAAACAAAAATCTATCTCTGTCGTCTATGCTCTCCCATAAAATTAAAAATACCTGACCTCAACAGGAAAAAGAAAATCCCTCAAGTTTAGACTCCAACCCCTCCAACTAATAAACAAATAAAAAAAACCACAAACATAAACACAATTTAACAAACTCACACATAGAATACCATTATTTTTATTTCTAAATTCTGATCCTCTTTCCAGCACTACCACAAATTTACAAATACTTGTCTTTTCAAGAATAATATCTCGTACATTGCTACACATTGTTCTCCTTCTCTCACTTTCAACTTCAAGCTTCCAGCAGAATCAACAGAAACTCACTCCACTTCAAAAACACACTAAAACAATCAGTTCCTTCAAACCTCTAAATTCTAAACTCACTTTCTAAACCCCTAAACAGCTCTCCTAAACACCCTAGCAACCGCAAAATCCTGATAATAATTTCATTGTTCCGCATGCAATACACGTGCTTACACTCTAACATATATACTCAAAAATAATCTACCATATAGAAGTTACGAAACACTAAATTAAAAATCAATGTTGATTTTGAAAATCATTAATTAACACGAATGATTAAAAATCATCAAAACACTAATTATCATTTAAAATGCACTAAATTACTCTTATAGACAAAAAGCATCAAAATAAAATTACTCTAATCAATAATTAACACTAATTTCGATCATTTTCAGTAATTTCCACATAAAAATATAAGAAATGTGCAGATTTTTATTTCATCAACTAAATATTTCACGAAAAATCGATGCATATAAAGAGGATAGACAGCGGAAATTAAGAAAAATAAATCTCTTATAATTTTCAAAATTTCAGAAAAAAATAAAATTGAAGATATACATTCTGATAACAAGAAAAATGTTTGAAAAAAATTGAGGGGAAGAAGGAAAGGAAAAGGACGGTGGAGATTTACCTGATCAGAGAGATCTGTCTAGAGAGTAGAACAGAGAGAGAGAGAGAGAGCTAAAACCCCAGAGACAGGGCGTTTCTAGAGAGAGGGAGAGGGGTTTCTCGCATTTTATAAAAACCTAAAAGAGCGAGTTTTCGTTATGGAGACTCAATGAGTTAGTTTAAAATGGTAGAGAGCGAGTTGACACATGAGCTTTAATTTCTACTGGCCATTTACCTGCTGATGGTATCATATTTTTTTTCAATGCACAAAAAATATTAAGATTGTGAGTTGTTTTTATGATATTTAAATTTAGAAAAAATAATAAATTTATACAGAAGTTTTATTAAGTGAGTTTTTAATAAAATATATAAATTTTAAATTAATATAAATTTATTTATTTAATAGAATTTAACGAAATCATCAGCATAAAATTATCATCACCATTAAAATAAAAAACAAGAAGATTTAGATACCTGAATCATTGAATTCATTGTATTAGGATCATTTCATTTTATAATTTAATTTAAATCAAACACAATAATAAAATATAAATTATGTAAACAACAACAATAATAAATCAATGATTTTTTACCCATAAAAAGCAAACAATATCATTGATAATTCATTGTTACGCTACTATCACTATCATGACTATAACAATTAAAATTGTCATCATTATTATTGTCCAAATAATAAAAATTATTAAATTGCCTTGAAAAATAAATAAAAAAGCAAAACACTTTTACAAAAGAACAAGCGAAAAAACAATTAAATTAAAAAATCATTAAATTTATACCCAAAAACACAATCACTAAAATCATCATATTATTGCATAAAAATGAAAACCATAAAATTATTTCGAACTATAAAAAACCCTTTAACAAACAAACAAAAACAACAAAAAAAATCATCTAATTTGAAGAACAAATAAAAAAACAGAAAATACTAAAAAAATATCAAAGGAAAAAAAAACATCAATTTTAAAATGATCACCAACATAATTAATTTTCAGGACTAGATTGAATAAAAATAAAACCCCAACAAAAAAGAAAATAACAAAAATCAAAAATTAAAAGCATAGATATATAAATACAGACAAAAACATAAAGTTTGTCCAAGAAGGACCAAAAAAATCAAAGAAATTAAAATTAAAAGAATAAGGGCCGGGATAAAAACAAATTATATAACTAATTTCAATCTGAGGACAAAACAACAACAAATCAAAACCTTGAGACCAAAAAAATTAAAGAGAGTTAAAACAAACAAAAAATCAAAAAAAAAGGTCAGCATGAAAAATAATGTATATGATCAATTTCAATTAAATAACAAAATTAAAACAAATCAAAACCTCTAGATCAAAAAAATTAAAGGAACCAAAACAAACCAGAAATAAAAAGAATATAAGTTAAAATGAAAAATAACATATATGATCAATTTCAATTAAAGAGAAAAATTGAACAAAACCAAAACTTCTATAGAAGAAATCAGGAAGAAAAACAAAATCAAAAAAATTCAGACTAAAATGAAACACTCATAAACCAAGAGCACTTATATGTATTTTGCGATGGTAGGAGAGAGAGAATGGATAAAAAGAAAAAACTGACAATCCTCTGACCTTTATCTAATGACAAGCGCACCACCATAGGAAAAGAATATGGTGGCGTATCATGATGGTGGGACATTTTCAACTGTCAAATGACATTGTATGGGCCGCCTCCATGGCGTATATGGAAGAAAATTATCGATGCTTCAGTTAGAAGTGCCTTCAATTATTTCAAAAAAAAGAATTAAAAATTATGGAATTACATAAACACCTCCGGAGCCGGCAATAATAACAAAAAATCAGGCATGGAAATACCATTCTGCCCCAACACCAACCCTCCGTTTTTGTAGTTTACGAGGGCATTTAAATAGCTACAATGTTCACCGAACATGAAAAACTAAAAATACCTGTCAATGTTCTGTTTTTGTCCCATATGAGGGTGTAAATATTATTTTACTATTCATAGCCAAGTGTAAGAACTTAAAATATTTTAATGTTCATAGCCAAGTGTAAGAACCGAAATAACGCTTGCTCTGCCTTCTTTTTTTCATCAGCATCTAGGGGCAAATGTGTAATTTTACTATGCAAATAAAAAAGAAAAAAGATGTAATCCTCCTTAAACAATCGATAATGACAAAGATGCCCTAGAAAAGGTCAAAATATCCTCGGAATTGAGGTGTTTGTAAAACCAATTTAAAAACATTTTTGAAAAAGTTAATTTTTTTTGTTTTAAATTAATATTTTTTAATGTTTTTAGATCAATTTGGTGTGTTAATGTTAAAAATAATTTTTTTAAAAATATAAAAAAATAATTTTAATATATTTATAAATAAAAAAATATTTTAAAAAACAAATTCAACAAGACTCTTAAAATATCCACTTAAAAATATAATTAATTATGCGTGCCATGCGAAATGTATTATGTCTCAAGCAAGATATAAGCCATAGAAATGGCATTTTCTTCGCTTCCAACTATCCTTCCTCCAATCATTTCCTTTTCAATCGATATTGTAGAGCCTGTTTATAATTGTGATAAAAATTGTTTTTTTTATTTAAATATATAAAAATAATATTATTTTTATTTTAAAAAATATTTTGATATTACCACATTAAAATAATATAAAACACGCCCAAAAAAATTAATTAAAACAAAACAATATAATTTAATTTAATTTTTTTCAAAAATAATTTAAAACACGTTGTTAAACATGGCCGTATAAAACAAAAATGCCACAATAAACTATCACGTCATCAATCAGCATGGCAAATCTGGATAAGCACATTCATTTTGAGAAATTATATTTATAGCCATGTTTCCATGTCCACACATGCACCAAGTCTTTACAAACCTTATTAAAGGAGAAGATGATGTTTGCATACCCAGCAAGATAAGATTCATCAGTACTAAAAACAAGATGTGGAGGATTTCTTATCTTCAACGACAGGCGAACACATTACCACCACTCAAATTTGATTGACCTGTGCATAAAAGGGCTCTCTTATTGAGTTCATCAGAAGCAAAACATTTGGGAATTCTCAATGGAGAAAGAAAACTCTTCACCAGATGAATCAGTTGCCCTGATTGTGGGTGTCACTGGCATGGCAGGGTTCAGCTTGGCGGAGGCTCTGCAAAAGCCAACAACTCCAGGCAGGCCGTGGAAGGTGTATGGCGTAGCCAGGCGCCCCTTGCCGGATTGGTTTCCCGCCTCCTTGATCGACTGTTTCATATCTCTTGATGCGTTAGACCGTGCCGATACAACAAACAAACTCTCACCTGTGGCCCATAAGATCACCCACGTCTTCTGGGTTTCCTTACAAGTTCATGAAAGTGAAGAGGTCAACATCTCCACGAACTCCACCATGCTAGCCAATGTGCTCAATACACTCAAATCTGCTACCCCTTCAGCAATCAGACATGTCACTTTGCTAACTGGAACCAAACACTACATGGGTCCGATATTTGATCCTTCACTTGCAGGCAAGCTTGTCCATCAGGAGCCACCTTTCAAAGAGGACCTGGACAGACTTCCCTACCCCAATTTCTATTACGCCTTGGAAGACCTGGTTGCATCATATTTGCCTTCAATTACACACTCAGTTCATCGCTCATCAATAATAATAGGTGCATCTTCAAGAAGTATGTATAACATATTGCTTACTCTATCTGTTTATTCTGCTATTTGTCGATACCAAGGGTTACCATTTCAATACCCTGGGAGCAAATACACATGGGATCACTTCTGTGACATGTCTGATGCAAGGGTGCTAGCTGAGCAACAAATATGGGCGGCGGTGACTGAGGGAGCCAGGAATCAAGCCTTCAACTGCACAAATGGCGATGTTTTTACATGGAAGAGTTTATGGAAAGTCTTGTGTGAGGTCTTTAATGTTGAGTTTGTGGGCTATGACGAGAATGATGAGAAGTTTGATTGGGTGGCGATGATGAAGGGAAAAGGAAAAGTGTGGGATGAGATTGTTGAGAAATACGGGCTGTTAGAGACTAAGATGGAAGATATTGCTTTCGAAGCTCTTAATGTGGTTTTGCATCTAGGGTTTCAGCATGTCTGCAGCATGAATAAGAGCAGAGAATTCGGGTTTCTTGGGTATGCTGATACACTAAAGAGTATTCCAATGTGGGTGGGGAGACTGAGGGACATGAAAATCATACCATGAAGATGATGTCCATTCCAATCTATACTTAGTTCCTTAGTGATGTAAGATGCTCTTTTCTTAAAGTGGGAAAAATAATACAAGAGGGTAACAAATGAAGCATTGGTATTCTTATTTTTTTTCCAGGTCCACATCTTTCTTTACAATGATTTCTATAATTCTTGCTCCTTGCTCTACCTTTTCCCATTTATTTCAACAACCCTGTGCACCTTTTCATCTGTTATAAGCAGTGTTGTTGATCTTGTTTCATTTCAGCCAAAACGTTTCGTACTAGTTAAAAAAACAAGATAAAACGGCGTAGTTTTTACCTCGGTTAAAATTACAGTCCATTCCAGAAATTTCACCTAAATTTTGGCTGGGACGTTTCAATTATTCAGATATATCCAAAGCCTACCAATTTTATTACCCGTATAGATCAATACAACCTAATTAAAAACACTCCTAACTGCCCTCGACCCCAGACATCAATACACCAATATGACACTAAGCCTACCCTTGTCTTGCCATCTATTCTCCAAAACATCCCACCATCCACCCATACCAATATTGTAATCCACAATGTACCTCAAATCATCAAATTCCCGTTATCCTAAAATGATTTTTTCCCCTATGGTCATGAAATGATAGATTCAGGATTAATACCGAATTAATAAATAATGTTGCTGGTTTAGATCATGCTAAAAAACAATTGCAAATTAAATTACTACCTTAACAGCCGAGTTAACTTTTAATGTAAAGGTGAATGATTCATTTGTTTGTATAGCTTTATATATTAATAATTGGGTAAAAAATACAGGCAAGATAGTAATAAGATTGCAAAAAAATAACCTCTCATGTAGTAACTATTCCATCAAAATCTACAATTATGAAATGAAATGAAATCAAATCAAATCCAAAAGGAAAAGAGAGAAAAGGAAAGAGAGAGAGAGGAAGAAGAAAAGAACCTCTCTTTATCAAAAATGCATACTCGCCAATCAAATCCTGACCGTCCATCAAACATGATCGATCTCTCCCAGCTTCTCAGCTCCGTTAACTACAATGCCACCGCGTTTCACCGAATCAAACAACGGTAACACACGCTTTCTATAATGAATCGGCCTTGATAACTCTTCGTTTAAATCAATATAGATGTTACAAACACCAATTCCCTTTAATCTAAAACCTAATTTCTCCGCGACGCCGCTTTTGAGTCCCAGGATTGGCGAGTGAAGCGAGAGAGAGTTGTGTTGCGGTTGTGAGAGAGGAAGGATTCTTTCTCAGCGGAGGAAGTCATGACGATTATTGTGGAAGTCGTCGGATTTGTAACCTGTGCTGTTATTTTCCGGCGGGACAACTAGCCGAAGGAGATGTTGCTGATGGCGTGACATTTTGCTTTATTTATTGATTCAGACAGAGATTGGAAAAGAGGAAGTGTTCAAATTATTGGACAGGGGTAGTTTATAAGTAGGTTTCGGTTCTGGGCTGCTTCATGATAATATAAAAGTATCTTTGGGCTTTCTTACCCGGACCTATATCCAAACTGATTTTTTTCCCAACGGGTATTAATTATAGTTATGAGTTTTGGCCCGGCCCACGACCCGACTCAAGGTATTTAATTCACACATTATTTTTAAATAGCTCGTATACACCTGCGTAAGAATCCTTTATTTCCACAAGTTATATCAGATTATACTGAATATATATATATATATATATATATATATATATTTTAATGTTGAACTCAATTTTTGAAAAAATATATATATGAAGAAATAGATGAAATTTATCTCATTAGAATATAAAATTTTGTTTTTATATATGAAAGGTGTGTTTGGGAGTGTGGTTGTTATTGATTTTTAAAGTGTTTTTTTATTTGTGAATATATTAAAATCATTTTTTTTGTATTTAAGAATTATTTTAGAATTATATCATTAGAATAATTTGAAAACATAAATAAAATAATCTAAAATGAATAAAACTATTTTTTGTGAAATGTTGCTTGGGCATGTTCCTAAACAACGTTTTTTTTATAAGATGAAACTTCAGCCCCGGAAAACACACTTTGTAGGTCCAGATGAGTGAGTAAAATACCAATTGTCCTAATCTCTTACAAGAAATGCACGTCCTGACTTGAACTCGAGACCTGTTGTGCAGCTCGCATGTCCTTTGCCTGTTATCACGCCAAGCCTCTTAGGAACCATGTTCCTAAACAAGACTCAAAAAGATAAAAATAAAATATGAAAATATTGGAAATACTAAGTCTATTAAAAAAAAATAGAGAGTAAGCTATTAAAACTTATCAAGGAATTGTGACCTTAATTTATTATTTCTACCAATTATTTATTTATTGTTATATTATTTTTTTCTCTATTATTAAAAAGATAGAGATTTCTTATTTCATCTAAAATTTATAACAATGGTTGTTTATAATGGAGTCAATTATTTTCATAATATTTTATGATTTATATTTAGATGTGAACTTGAAAGTATTGTATGATAAATTCGTTTATTATTATTATTATTATTATTATTATTATCATGTAAGGGGGGTTTTGTTTTTTGCATAGAAATTTCTTGCATTAAAAACATGTTGTTATAAAGGTATTGGTTTAAATAGACTAAAATGCATTGCTTTGTTATTTATCAGAAAATAATGACATGGTGATTTCGGTTATTTTATTGAAAAATAAAGTAAAATATATTTTTATTTTCATAAATTATTAACTATAAAAATTATAATTTTATAATACTATAAAATAATATAAATTATATTTTAAAATCTGACCTAGCAAGTTAAGCAACTGTGTTAAAAAATTTCTTTAATGCGGTAGTTGTACCTAATTGTGAAGAATTCAAATCTTATTACTCTATTATATTTATAGTATATAATCACAAGAAGTGTACTAGAAGGTTTGTATAAAATATGATTTATTTTTATTGTCTCTATAAATAAAATGTGAAAAAGACTTTGTTGCACCTAAAAAATGTACTATTTTTCAAAAGAAAAACTCTTCTTATATTATTTTTTTCTAAATGAATTTTAAAATGATGTTAGGCCATGTTTGACATTACATTTCAAAAGTGTTTTTGAAAAAAATTAAATTTATTTCTTACTTTAAATTATTATTTTTTTAATATTATTAGATTATTTTAACGTGCTGATGTCAAAAATAATTTAAAAAAAAATTAAAAAAAATCATTCTGATATTTTTTTAAACAAAAAACATTATAAAAAGCAAATTCAATCAAATGAAATTGCCCCAAGGTAATACTATTTATTTATTTATATTTTTTTGTCATGGAGTGGGGCTTAGGTACTTGATTACAAGTAAATAAGCAATTTCTTGGTACTAATCAATGGCAACCTTATTATATAATTTCAGGAAATAGACAGACAAAGATACAAAAAGGGCATGGCAGGTTCCTTGCTGCACCAAAAGTAAAAACAATAGGGCATATTCTCTTTTATATATTTAATATTTGCCACTACATAAACAGAAGCATGAAAAAAAACAAAAATAAAATTAAATAAAAAAGATGCAATCAATCAACAGCTTTCATTACATGTACATAGAAACAAAAATCAAAACCCATCTCTGTTTTTTACTGATCATTTGCTTCAAATTTCTTAGTGATCAAAAGCTATAATCTGTTTTCAATATTCTCTTGCTTAATGGAAGCTTTGAGCTGTCCCTCAATCCCATTGGCCCACCATTTCCATTACCGTCAACTTCGTCTTCATCGTCTACCTCAAAGGCAGGATGATTAAGAATGTTTTTAAGCAGTTGTGTCCCTCTGAGAGCATTTGTCAGAGGCAAGTGACCTTCAGGTGTGTCATCACTGAGCTCCCAGATGAACTCGTTAGGAAAAGCTCTGTAATTGTGTTGCTCGACCTCGGTGTCAAGCTTCTTCATCCAGCCAACTTTGATGAAAAACTTGGTGAAGTCTCTGTTAGCTTTTTGCTGCCATATTCTCTTCTGAACACTGTATCCGAACTTGTTGTTGCTGTGATTTTTCCACAGTTCGTCGATGATTTTAAGGTCTTCCTCTGAAATAAACTGGACCTCGGAGAAGAAGACATAGCCACGCGTTTGTGCTGCTTCCCCAGCTAGAACAATGAGAAGTCTGCGGGTTTCTTCATCGGCTTCGCGGAAGTTTTGGTTAGAGAGGTGTTGCCGGAGGAGGTCAAGGGAGTTGGTTTTGGAAGTTGAGGGGGTAGTGGAGGTCGCGGGGGAGATGGAGTGGGCAGCGGTGGTTGTTGCGGAGGAGGAGATAGAGAGGGAGAGAGAAGTGTTTGTGTTGATGGAGATGGAGGTGGCGGGCTTGAGGAAGAGGGAGGAGGGAGGGAGGGTGTCTGAGGGGAGGAGCTTGAGGAGGGAGTGACGGTGGCTGAGGGACCGTAATGAGGTGGTAGCCATCGGAGATAGAAAGAAAGAGCAGGAAAAGGGTCTGAAAGTTTTGGGATCGTCGTCAAGGTGATGAAAGTAGGAGGATGAATGTGATGGCTTTGATGGAGGATTTGAGTGTAGCTAGGTTGGATTTTTGCTGGGAGATAAGGAATTTGTGGTGTAAGATGTCAGCATGCAATACAAACTACAAAGGTGGATTTTGATTGGGTAGAAGAGGGTGAGACTAGATCTCCCCCACATAAGATAGGACTAATCAAAGTAAAGCTGTGGGTAAGGCTATGGGTGAACAAAAACTAAAAAACTCATTGAAATTAGAAAATCGAAAAATATTAATTTAAAAAAAACTAAATTAAGAAGAAAAAACAGATTGAACCCATTTTTTTTTTTAATTTCTGATCTGGTTTTTGGTTTGAGTAAAAAACTAGTAAATTGAAACCGAATCGAACTGGTTTAAATTAAAAAAAATGCTAATTTTTTTTTATTCTTCATTTTCAGTTCAATTTTTTTTGTTGCTTCTATTTTAGTTAAATACGAGAAGAGAAAACTTGGTTAAAGTAAAACAAGTCTTAAAAGTATTATTGTTGCGTTAACAATGGATATCATAAAAATATTTCGAAGAATAAAACAAAAAACCTAAAAAATTAACAAAAAAAGCAAACAAAAAATAAAATAAATGACAAAACAAAAACAAATATTCATAGCATAAAAAAACTCTTTTGACTTGAAGAGCAAATAAAAATATTAAAAAAACCTAAAAAAAAAGAAAAAGAAGAAGAAATATCAATTTTCAAATGATCATCAATATAAATTAGAATTGAAGGACTAAATTGAATAAAAACACAACCTTAACAAAAAAGAAAATAATAAAAATTACAAAACCAAAACTAATAATATATACATATAAACATGAACAAAAAATAGGGACTATTTTAGAGAGAATGGAAAACTAAAGGAATTAAAATTAAATAAAAAATTAAAAATATAGGGGCCGAAATGAAAAAATATATATGGCTAATTTCAATCGAATGACAAAATTAAAAGAAATCAAAACTTCTATACCAAAAAATATCAAGGGATTTAAAATCAAACCCAAAATTAAAAGAAAAGGAATTGAAATGAACAAAATACATGGTCAATTTAAGTTGAAGGACCAATTTGAAACAAATCAAAATTTCTATACCGAAAAAATTAAAAGATTTAAAAATATATAAACACCCCTGAACACAATAACTAAATTTAATAACGGAAGGGTATAATATAAACTACACCATTCTAATCCACAATGAACTGTGTCTATAGCTAGTGAAAATCCCACAATGTTTAACTTTTTGTATAATGATCAGACCACTAGTTTCCACGGGCATGATTAATCCTTCCCAGTAACTTTCCTTAAGGTCTCTTACAAATTGTGCCCACAGCCAAATCAAGGGCTCTCACTCAACTGGTAACAGCCAAAAAGAGGGAAGGAATGGAATTTCAGTTAAGAGCAACAAATAACAATTAAGAGCACTCTTAAGGAGGAAAAATAGCAACTATCGAGCAATAATATTCTGAGAAGTCGAGGAGCTTAAACTCATGATCCAGACCAATCAGTTTTGATAAGTGGATGGTGATCTTACTACATAGGAAATACAAAAGCACAGGTAAAAGATGAAGTTCATAAGCTCCATCTGTATCAGTTACCCTTCCTCGAATATTTAACTACATTAATCCAGAATGACCAAGCTAATTGGATTTACACTTCTGATATCTAAAAGATGGACCCAGGCAGGATTATAAAGCAGGTAATGCATACTGGGATACAAAAATCTTATCTTAATGAGGCCCGCGCGGAATCAATCAGACTATTGTATGTCATATGTTTTGAAGGATCTCTAATGATCCAAAACTAATCAAGCATCAAAAACCTTCATGTTGTAAAGCTTTGCCAAACCAGGAGCAGTTCCGTCAGACACGACATTATCTATTATGCTGAACTTTTTGTAATTTGCTTTAAGGGTTTCATCTTGCTGTTTTGCAAGCTTCTCTTCTTGGGCCAACTGTTGCTGCAAATGAGAAAGGCAATTTAAAAGAACATAACCAGCCAAAACATATTAAAAATCTACTCTACAGGAAAAAACATGCAAGCATCAATCAAGTAAGCTGAGATTCAATGGATGCTGTCACATGAACTTACCTGGAGCAAAAATAAATCTTCAGCAGCATGCTTTCTGACAAGACGCTTAATTTTACTTGCCACTTCAAAATCAGGGTCTTTTCTGTCCACCCAACAGCACTTTATCCTTCTACCAGGCTTGATTGGGCGATCATCAAACATCTCCTCTTCCGCACGAAATGCTCTAACAGGCCTAGGCATCCCAGACATCATGAAGGGGAACTGGGTGATCTCTAAAACAACAGCTTTCGCTTGCCTAGGACACTCCATTTCCACCAAGGCACAACATGGGATATTTTTGGGTCCTGTGTAGTTCGGGATAAACTGCACATTCTTCACAGTCCCAAACTGACCAAGGGCTGTTCTCACAACAGATTCGGTCACTTGAGGTGAGAGATTGTCAATGTAAACCGTACGTTTCACCTTCTCCAGAAACACAGCATAGTCTCTTTCAGCTGTCGAAGTAGAATCCATATAGGATGGTACACTCGACCTATAAACATACATCCAAAACCTAAACAAGTTAGACATTCCAAGTTTTTCAGTCCAAAAACACATTCCATCGTAATTAGCCTTTTCAGGTAAAGTCATATCCATAACATCAAGTTCATAACTAAACAGTATATACATATCAGAAATTAAAAATCAAATTAATTTTTGCATGATAAAGCTTCCAAAGTTCTGAAAGACTGATATAATAATATTGCCACATGCTCCTGTCCTCCTTTGATTGCTCTAAATGTCATTCCATGAAATTTATGATCACATCATGAATTAAAATAGACCAAAACCATAGCCACATAGCTAGATACTATCTTCCCATTATCCAAAACTACAACTTGATTTATCAGTCATCATACAAATTCAGTTTCCATTCCTGATTTACTCCAACAAAATTGAGACACATGCTATCTTCATAGATATAATAACCACACAAGAATGAAAGAATAGTACGCATATCAACAACATAGTAACAAATCACTACTAGCTTATGAAAAGAACCCACGTCTAGAAGAAAAATAATGAGCCTCATCTTGACCAAAACCCAAGGATTTTGCTATCGGGAATCAACACAAAAACAATCCACCACCGTTGTATCAACAGAATGCATAATGTGGAATGCTAGGGCTGGAGTGACTATAACACCTCATTTTACAGCGAATCAAATCTGCACCTCCCATAACCCACATGAGAAAAATATGAACAAACAGTACAGCATATCAACAAAATAATAACCACAACTCACTACTAGCAAATGACAAGAAACAACATCCGAAAAGATATAGCAAATCCCCTCTAAACAGCTAGAAACTATACAACCAGAATCCACACACCATGTATTTTCTATTTGGAATTAAAAAAAAAAAAATCAAATCACGTGGATGCATACTTATCAGCAGCACATTAAATTACATAAATTATTTAAGAGAGAAAAAAAAAACAAGAGAAAAAGATGACGTTTCTTCGCTTTCAGCAACTTTCTCAGAAAAACAAACAAAAACCCAGAATTTGAAATGGGCATACCTGAATCGTGGATGAACGATACAGAAGTAATCAAGGTGAGAAAAATTTGGAAGGGAGGTATTGTTTCACGAGAGTGAAAAATCAATTGGAAAGATAAAAAAGAGAGCCCCAAATCAGGGCGTTAGGGCCATGACCCCATACGAGATCAGCCCAGCCCAAGGTAGGGGTTGCGAGCTGAGCAAGTTAATAAGTAGAACAGCCCATCAACCCAGTTTTTTTTTATTAAAATAGCGTGGTTTTAATTTTTTTAATTGAAAAACTCAAAATAACAATTCCTTAATAGAAAAAAAAAATAGTTTGAAAAAGATAATCTCCTTGCTCTCTAGGTTTAAAGTTGACGAATCACTAAATAAATCTATGACATTACTGTTTTTTTTTTATAAAAAAAAACAATATAATTTATAATTTGTTTTATTTTTTCTTTATTTCAAGTTATAAAATAATTAGATGTTTTTATATTATTCTAATATAGTAATATCAAAAATAGATTTAATATATATATATATATATATATATATATAATTTTGATGTAAAAAAAAACAATCACGGTTGCGATACCAAACAAACTCTTAGTGTCTGTTTGGGAGTGTGATTGCGGTAGTTTTTCAAAGTGTTTTTCATGTCGAAATACATTAAAATGATGTTTTTTTTAAAAAAAAAATCATTTTTGACATCATCACATCAAAATGATCTAAAAACACTAAAATATATTCATTTAAAATGATTTTTTTCTTCAAATTTTCAGCAAATACCGGTTACAACGCACTCCCAAACGAGGTCTTAATCATGTTTAATAAATGAGGTCTTAATCATGTTTAATAGCTTTTGCATACATTGATTTTCAATTTAAAATAAAAATGATGATTTAATTAAAAATTAATAGATATCAAATATATGAGTGAGTTTTTAATTTTATATATATATCTTAATCGATAAATAATGAATAGAATATAAACACTTTTAGATTTAACTCGAAATTTGAATTAAACTTGATCTGAAATGTATACATTAAATAAACCATTTATATTTATATTTTTTTAATACAATATAAATATATTATATTATATTTTAATATTGATGTAAGACAAATGTATACTTTTACATCTCACATTTGACTTTAAAAAACCTTGTGAATATTTATATTAATTGTCTGTTAAATAATAAATAGAATACAGAGAAAAATATAAAAAAATTAAAGACAACTAGAAAAAGTGCCCCCACGCAGGATCGAACTACGGACCTTCAGTTTACAAGACTGACGCTCTACCACTGAGCTATAGGGGCTCTTTCTGACGAGTCATTCCTTATCAATATAATCTATTTTATAAATCTCCTCAGCTCACAAAATTGTTCTTGTGGACATAAAGTTTATGATATCAATTCAGACCGTGAAAGTTTCGTTTATGTATGATTTTCATAACCCATTTAGTTAAAGCTGTATTTCCTGTTTTTTGTTTGATTGCATGTCTGACTATGTAGGCATCGGGTCCTAAGGTGCGTGTTGTGATAACAAAAAGTTTACGATTTATACAACAAGTCTCCAGTTCGAGTTGGGACATGTATCCTTTGTAAGAGTCTGAAATAATTCGAGTTTTACTCATTCATTTGAACCCAATGTATTTTCTGAGAGGTGAGATTTATGTTTCCGAGAAGTGAGATTTACTCGTATCAAAAAAAAAATATCTGGGCACTAGACTGCATGAATGCATGGGTCAAACGGCAGCATTTGCTCTGATATTTCAGCATGGAGCCACTCTCAACCTTGCTGAAGGTGACTAACAGGGATTAAGATCTGGAGTAATCTTGTAAAACAGGAGGCCTGAGTCTTTTTTGGGGGTTCAAATTGTGCCTCTGATATTTCATCATATTAATAATCTCCAGGAGGGAGAGGGAACAACAGTTCATGAATTAGTATGAAGAAGCAAGCCAGACTGTGAAAGTTTCGTTTATGTATGATTTTCATAACCCATTTAGTTAAAGCTGTATTTCATGTAGTTTTTGTTTGATCGCATGTCTAACTGGGCATTTTGTTTGATCGCATGTTTAACTAGGCATCTGGTCCAAAGGACGTGGTGTGATAACAAATAACTTATGGTCTGAATAGTAAATTTCAAATTCGAGTTAGAGCATGTACTATTTATGAGAGTCTTAGACAGATAGCCGAGGTTTTACTCGATCACCTGTATCTACAAAAAGTATTTTCAAAAAATAGAGTTTCATGGCATCTAAAAAAAATATCTAGGCATCAGACTGCATGAATGCATGGATCAAACGGCAGCATTTGCTCTGATATTTCAGCATGCAGCCACTCTCAACCTTGCTGAAGGTGACTAACAGAGATTAAGATCTGGAGTAATCTTGTAAAACAGGAGGCCTAGTCTTGTTTGGGGTTCAAATAGTGCCTCTGGTATTTCATCATATTAATAATCTCCAGGAAGGAAAGGGAACAACAGTTCATGAATTAGTATGAAGAAGCAAGCCAGCCTGTTGATAGAACATGAAAAAAAACATGTACTTTCTGAAAGTGTCGGAACCTTGTGAAGAATCATCTAATTGTAATAATTGAATACATAAATTGCCATCTGAAAGTTACAAAATAACAAGGTGATTGCCATGCAAGTACTCGGTGGTGGTGGTGGTGGTGGTGGTGGAACCACTTGGTGTTCCAGAAAACTACCCTCTTTTTTTTTTTTACATTTTCATTCTACAGGAAACCAAATGCAAACCCGAGAAACCACAACCAAGAATTCAAAATGTTTCGGGTACTAGTTTCAGAAGTTATGCTGCAAGAACAGTCTTTCTTGAGGTGAAGCAGGTCCAATCTCTTCCTCCAAACTCCTCAACCCATCCCCCACGGTTGCAACATAGCCTAAGTTTCTTGTTGAGGTTTTACCATCAACATCTGCATCGGAGACTGAAGACTTTCTCCCTTGGGAGGAAGTAAGGCTGGGAAAAGTTATCCACGACGGTGCTCGAAACTCGATCCTTTGGTCTTCTCCTTCTACAGCATCGGTTTCTGAGACCGCTGATCGGCTCGAAGATCTTTGAGAAGATTTCTTGTGCAATCTACTGCTTCCAAGAACAACTTCGGTTGGCAATATTGGTTGGTCATTACATGGGCTGCCCATCAGTTGTGCAAGGGCACGTTCCAAAGCTGTTGTTACTATATCCATGGATGGCCTTTCCTTCCCCCTCATTCTGACACACTTGCAAGCCACATTTGCAATCCTTTTCAAAGCTTCAGGATCGGACGGAGGCTTCAGAACCGGGTCCAATATGGCGGATATATCTCCTGCTCTGATCAGAGGAACTGCCCATTCAACTATATTTCCTTCTTCGTATTGCATATCTATGGCCTTCCGGCCACTGAGGATTTCCAAGAGTAACACGCCAAAGCTATAAACATCGGATTTGGTCGTGAGGTAGTGAAGCCTATAGTACTCCGGATCAAGATAGCCAAGAGTTCCTGCTGGTAGCTCAGCCAGCGGCGAGCTACTATTAGCTGGTCCCAACAGAGAAAGGCCAAAATCAGACACTCTCGCGTTGTGTTCTTCATCAATGAGAATGTTCGAAGATTTGATGTCTCGATGAATTACGGGCGGGCAAGCGTAACCATGCAAGTATTCAATTCCCCTGGCTGCTTGTACTGCAATGGTAACCCTTCGCACCCAATTCAACTGCTCTTTCAAGGCAGGGTTCTTCCCATGAAGATGCTGGTGCAAGGATCCATGAGCCATGAATTCGTAAACCAGAAGCCTCTCTCCGCCTTCCTCGCAATAGCCAAGCAAGTTGAGCAAATGAGCATGGTTTAGTCTTGATAGCAGATCAAGCTCAGTGTGGAATTCTTTCGAGTTTTTCAGATTATCAGAGCACACTATAGCCTTTTTCACCGCAACAAGTGTCCCATCCCTCAAAACCCCCTTGTAAACAAACGAGAAACTTCCTTTTCCCACTATGGATTCTTCCTTGAATCCGCTGGTCGCCTTCTCAAGCTCCTCATAAGTGAACATCTGTGCCCTCCTTAACTTGATCTCATCCATGTCGGGGCGGATCTTTCCGTTATCTTTAGAAGCCGAAGAACCGCCACCACTGTTTTTCCTGGTCTTTGATTGTTTTGCCGGGCATTGACAGTTCCTCAACCTATACCGAACATACAAGATAGCAGTTGTCGTCACAACCACCACCAAGAACACAGCAAAGCCGATCTCCGCAATAATGACCGGCAATTGCAATGACCAAAACCTGTTCTTTTCTTTAGCATTATTGGAATATGAAGAAGAACAGTTCGAGAAGCATTCTGATGAATAACAACTGGAACAATTATAGTCACACTGACGATCCGATTTCGAAGTGCATCTGATTTTCTGGTACATTTCAGCAGGGCAGCCATTACTGCAAGACAAGCAAGCACGAGAGCCTGGAGATTTGCAAGGCGTGCTGGCATCGACAAATTCATAGGAACCGGGAGGGCAAGGAGTGGTTTTGCAGAGTCCAGGTGAAACAGCCAGGGGAAGAGAGGTAGGGAACCCGAGACCCCAACAAACAGGAAGGAGAGATTTCTCGGCAAGAATTCCACAAGTGAAGTAATTTCCGGCAGCTATTCCGTAGAATTTGATGCCAGTAGGAGTCGGAGTGCTTGGCTTTACAATATAGCCCCAACAAATCACCTCGCCGTCATAGCTCTTGATTCCACAAGCATGGAACTTTCCTCCCACGACAGACAGCATAGGATCACTCGGAGGCAAATCAACATTTCCTTGATTCAAATTTGCTGCTGATATTGCAGAAATCTCTCCTTCAAGGTCCAAGCTCCTTCCCCAACAGAAGGCTCTTGAATTCACCCCCACTAGAATCCCACAGACATGATACCCACCAGCCGCAATCTTTTGAAATCTCATTTCTTGAGGAATCAAGCTGATTACACGGCTACTGGACTCATCACCCCAGCAGAAAACAGTCCTGTTCTCAGAAAACAATCCACAATTGAAGTCAGAACCAGCTGAGATTGATTGAATCTGCCCATCAAACACATGGTTCCTTGTCATGTTGTAGCCCCAACAGTCAATAAGAGAAAGGTTTCTACGCCTGCCCGTTAAAGGCTTTCTCAAACCACATAAATGGTAATCACCGGCACTGATTTCAACATACTCAGCCTCTTCCATCATAGGCCGAGGCACACCTGATCGAAGATAGACACTACTTCCCCAACAGTACGGTCGGTTAGATTCCAACAGAAGCCCGCAAACAAAGCCATCTCCAGCAGTTAGACCAATGAAAGGAAAATGAGCTGGTGTTTCATGGATTATAGCTGAATTTGAACCATAGCAATTCACAAGATGAGACCCATCTGATTTTATACCACAAAAGGCAGGACCTTTCTCACCATATGAAATGGCAATGGAAGACATGGAGCCTAAACCTGAGACTGGCCACCATAAATCTGATAGAACCACAAATAGAACCACAAATCCACAATTCCATTTGCTAGTCATCAAGACCCTAATAAGGAAATCTCTAACAGAATGGCTCCTATTCCCCATCACACCAGCCAACTCCAAGATACATAGATATGAAACACCACCAGCCTTAAGTTTTATGATAGTTAACCACCGACACTACAGGCAAACAAGGAGTTCATGGAGTATGACTTGCATGTTAGCTATAGTCTTAAACCAAGATGTAAAATTATGATATCTGTCGTTGTTCCACGACATGAACCAGCAAAGAAATGCAAAAGTCCATTAATAACAACACCTAAACACCAGGCCATTGTCCTTTTTTTGCATCCTGCAGTGACCGCAACACACAACCCTCAAGCACAGGCAACAATGCAGAAGAAAAAATGTGATGAACAACACAAATATACTTGAATCTACTGACGGTGAACTAAAAAGAAAAACCAAAATCCAGATAAAAAAACTGGCAATCTCACAAACACAACACCTTAAGCTGAAAATCCAAGAACTTCTCCAGCTTTTTATCTCTATATACACACCCCCCTGCTTCTTCTTCTTTTAAAAAAAAAGAAAGAACTGACCTTTTAACTGAAAGGGAGACTTCTGCAAGTTTTGGTTCAAGAAACTTGCATTAGATCACATTTAGAGCCAAACCTCAACTTCTTTCAATATATTTACCTCCAACCCCACCTCATTTTTAGTAAAAATGGCTTCTCTATCTCTTTTGCATGCTGGCTACTAAAGAATGCTAATACTGCTTCAACAAAAACTTTTTTTTAAAAAAAAAACCTTTAGGTGGGGTGAGTTTGTCGATGCAGGAGCATAGTGGATTCAGGCGAGAGAGAGAGAGAGAGAATAATAAATGTCCATGAAACTGCAGCTTCTCAGTACAGGCAGGGTGTAGGTGGAGACAATAAATGAGGAAGTTAATGCTACATGATGTTTTTCATGCCTTGGTTCTTACGGCACTCTGCATCTTTTGTCAAACCTCTTCTTTTTAACTCTTTCAATTATTTTGCCGGTTTTTGAGTTTTGTCGATTTTATTTTTTAAATTGTTATTTTATTCATAAATATATTAAAATAATATTTTTTTATTTTAACAAAATTATTTTAATATTAATATATAAAAATAATCTAAAAAGTCAAGTGCAAGAACCTTCTTCTTCTATGGTAGGCTCTCCCATGCACGGCTTGGCCTCCCGTGAATGTAGCATGATCGGGAGAGCTATTGCTGTAGTTTTTCAAAGTGTTTTTCATGCCGAAATATATTAAAATAATATTTTTTTTTTATTTTTTAAAAATCATTTTTGACATCAGCATATCAAAATGATCTAAAACACCAAACCATATTCATTTAAAATGAAAAAAATTACCAAAAGCTGCGGCATGACAGGTGAAACGCCGTGCCAAACAGTTTCTACTGTGGTGAGTTACAAATTTTTCCGTACAGTGATTCACTATAATTAGCATCCTCCTAAAGATTTTTCAAAGATTATTATCATAACTACATTTTAATAATCGTCATAAAGATTTTATGATTGTCCAAACAAAAACAAATCAAGAAATGTTGAATGCTATTAATGGTTTTAAAACTCTTTTTAAAGTTGTTAATGACTAGTTAATTATCGTTCAAGTTGATAATTCTCACCAAGTTTCAAATTCAAATCTCATGTTAGTAACTTGTGAATCCCTAATTTTGTTTTTTAAAGTCTTTTTTATTTATAAATATATTAAAACATTTTTTTTTGAAAATTATTTTTATATCTGTATATCAAAATAATAAAAAAAAACACAAAAAAATAACTCAAAATAAAAAAATAAAATAAAATTAATTTTAATTTTTTTCAAAAACATTGTTGAAACACAACGCAGAATAGACACGAAATGTTATTAAACTCAATACGACCTGACATATTGATCTTTTAATGATAGAAAATAATATAAATTTAATAATTTTGATTTTTAATTTGAAATAATTTTCATGCGTTAAATTACATTATAAATTCTAATTTCATCAATTTTTCTCTATTTGATTAAATTAACAAAATTAAATACAAAGTAATAAGAAATTAATATATAAAAGCTTCAGATCGATTTTTAAATATATATATATATATATATATATATAAAAAAAAATAAAAAATTGAAGTCTTAATGTTAGCTATGGACCTCCCTAGTTGCCTAAAATTTGGAAGGTTAGGTTATAAATTAAATTTAGTTGGTTGGATAGTACTTGTACCTATGTTTACTCTCTATATGAATTAAGGAGACGTACCCCCCTCATCCCATCCCATAATCTTGATTGGATTATATATATATATATATATATATATATATATATATATAAATTAAAAAATAGTTAATAGCATTATTATCTCTAATTAGATTAGTATACAATTTTTTTAATATTAATTATATTTATAGAATCTTATCTAATATTTAAGTTTTTATGTGATATGATTTTTTAATATGGTATTAGAACTTTATTAACCCAGCATTCACGAGTTCAAATCTTACCATTCTTATTTTATTTGATATATGTTGAAAATGATATAAATTATATTATATGATCTTATCTAATCATTTAAATTTTAATAATTATCTCATCCGAAAGATTAAACAGTTTTGTTGAAGTGATTATTCGTGCATATAATATAATTTATATTATCATGTAATGATAGAAACAGTACAAATAAGTCCTAATTTCGAGGGATATGCATGGAGCGAAAGATGGGGATTTCGCATGTTACCATCGAATCAAGGAAAGCGGCCAGCCAATTACATTAAAAAAAAAAAACATTTATTAATTCATATCTATGTTCTAATTTTTGTCTTGATGTGGTGTTTAAGCTTCCCTGTTTATGTTTTGTAAGATTCAAAGTTTAATTAATTATATAAAAAATCATAATTATTCAAAGCTAGACAGGTCAAACTAATGTCTCATCATCTCGGACATGATGTAGGCTGAATGAATATTATGTTGTAATAGGTGGGAGTTGCGAATGAGAGTGTGGTTGTACGTTGTTTTTTTTTAAATTTAATTTTTTATTTTATTTTATTTTAAATGAATTTTTTTATGTTTTTAAATCATTTTGATATACTGATGTCAAAAATGATTTTTAAAAAATAAAAAAAATATCATTTTGATGTATTTTTAAATAAAAAACACTTTCAAAAACAACCGCAACCACTCTCACAAATAGATCCAAAATCTAAGTTGAGACTCGATATTATATTGTCTTAATTTTTATTTTTTAAATAAAACTTGAAATAATATTATTTTTAATTGACTCGGGTAAATTTGAGTTCATCCACTGTTCAAATTTAATGTATATTTGATAGTATGATTGAAATTATTTTTTTAAATAAGTTTCGTTTATAAATGAATCAAAATAATATTTTTTTTAAAATATTTTAAAAACATAGTGTAAACAAGGCTTTATATCAAGTAATGAAATAGATAAAATAGAGTTTAATAACTTATAAAATAAATAAGTAAATGTCCAAGAAAATAAATGTTAGCAGGCTTCGAGCAAACCCTAGATGGCCGGGAAACCTCTTTCTGATCAGCCAGCAGAGGAGAAAAATTATTTGGAGAACGTAAAGGAGTGAGATAGTGGCTGTGAAGCAGCCGCAATTAATAGATTTGTGTGCTTTGACTGAAAATGTAGGAGGTTGAAGAGTCGTGTGAATTGGATAATGGGTTACATAACCGACCTTGAGCCACACAATTAGCTATATAAATTAAAGAAGTGGACCGTCCAAGAGCAAGGAATAGAGTACAACACAAGGGTTATTTATTAAAACAAAATCATTAAAATAATACTTTTAACATTAACACGTAAAAATAATTTAAAAACACTAAAATAAATAAATTCATTTAGAGCAAAAAATAAAATGAAATTTTCAGTTTTTAGTGCATGTTTGGCATTGCGATCCCACCGGCTTTTGGCCGAAATTTGAAGGAAAAAAAATCATTTTAAAGATCGGCAATTTGGTATTTTTAGATCAATTTGATGTGCTGATTTCAAAAATAATTTTTTAAAAATAAAAAAAATATTATTTTAATATATTTCAGCATGATAAACACTTTGAAAAACTAGCACAATCAAACTCTCAAAGAGGCTATTAAGCGATTGCCAAGCATCACTTCAGTTGTTGTAATTAAAAACAACGTTGCTTGGTGGTCAATTGATAACCTGCTCAGCCCGACATAACCTAATCTAACTAGGGTTTTAAAAATAAAATTTTATAACTTGACATGGCGTACTTTCTAATCTAGTCAGAACTCATATTTGTTCTTTTAAAAAAGATATTTTCATTAAATATTACTGTTTAAAATTAAAAAAATATTATTATTTTGATTGACCATACATCATGATTTGAATTATACGAGTCTACGAGGATTCATCTCTTGAGTTCACTTGTTTTGGAAGCTATATGCTTTTTTTTCTTATTATTTTTAATTTTATTATATTATTTTAAAAATAAAATATGTTGCAAGCAGTCACACACTAGCCGATTAACTAAGGTCATATTCTATGTTTAGATCTGTTTTGGAAGAAGGTTGATGTTATTTTTTAGAGTGTTTTTCTTTTAGAAATATATTAAAAAAAATTAATTTAAAAAATTATTTTTGATATAAACATATCATAATTATCTAAAAACACAAAAAATAATTTAAAACAAAAAATAAAAAAATTAATATTTTATGAGTATTTATATGCAAGGAATTAGAAAGGTATAGACTCCATGGGGAAATAAAAATTAAAGTGAATTTATAGATGAGAAATTTCCTATGAAACTAAACATTAGACTACAATGTATCCTCCATTTCTCAACCAGATCTTCAAATGCTAATATTGCTTTTTCTTCATTTCAAATTATTTTTTTAGTATTTTCAAATCATTTTAATTTTTTTTAGATTCGAGAAAATTCCATCCTGAAAAGCACACTTTATGAATCCAGATGAACAAGTAAACCGACTGTTCTAGGCTCTTACAAGAAGTGCACGTCCTGACTCGAACCTGAGACTTGTTGTGCAGATCTAAAGCCCTTTGCCATCTAATATGCTAATATAAAAAATAAATTTTAAAAAATAAAACAATATATTATTTCAATATATTTCCAAATAAATATATTTTGAGAAACCACGTGTACCAAGATAACAAATATACTATTAGAATTCTAAAATGGTAATTATAAAAAGATCAATTAAGCCACAGGAATCTTTGTTTTACGAATTCATAAAAGAATCGGAAGTTACAAAATCCGGATGATATACCAATCTGGCATTCCGTACAGGTAAAAAAAATACATTACAGATAATTATTAAAAAAAAAAAAAACAGACAAACAACAATTTCATATTTACCTCGTACTTCCGTATTCAGATTGCTTTTGTGGCTGCTGTGTGGCAGCAGAAAAATTACATGGCTTTGTCCTGTATGAATTGATCTCCAAAAAATGTTGAACCTGCAACTTAATGAAAGGTAGATGGACCATTAATACAATTATAAAGTCAACTATCGCCATGCATACATATGCACATATCACCATGTATGGCCTGCATGTATGGCCCGCATGTATGCATGCATTGAATGAATAAAGCCAATCATCATCACATATATAAGCCACGTGTATGTGAAATGGATGAGTGCTCTGTTCTTAACCTTGTGGGTCTTTATCTGTGTTATTTTACATGGAACTTCTTCAATTGGAAGATTATTCAGCTAGCTAAAAATGAACGTAGGCACGCAAGCACATTAACACACACATGAATGCACGCATGATTCCCGAAACCAATCCATTTGCGATTACGGTAGCTTTTTAAAGTGATTTTCGTGCCGAAATACATCAAAATGATGTTTTTTTATTTTTTAAAAATCATTTTTGACATCAGCACATTAAAATGATCTAAAAACATCAAACCATATTTATTTAAAATGAAATTTTTTTTCAAATTTCAGCAAAACACCGATTGAAACGCACAGCCAAACGGGCTCACGGACCGTATCGGCGGCAGTTACAGAAGAGTCGGCTTTTTTCACACCCAGGGAAAGTAATCGTAAAATGAGTGTTGTGCTTACCGTAAACTGTACCCTAAATTTGGAAACAGCGGAATAATATATCAATCCAATTGTTGTGATGCAGGCAGCATGAAGAATGCGAACTCACTGCAACGAAAAGAAAGAAAGAAGCAAGAAAAGCAGGGAATCACTTTCATGTCGAGAGAAATACGAATGCAAAAAGTTAGGGGCATAGAACATAAGACGTGAAAACTAGCAGCTCTGATGCCAATAGAGGTCATGGTCTACCAGGTAGTTGTATGGCCAGGTCATATCATTAGTTATCCACTTAAACGAGGTGTCCATTTGCAGTAATTAGTAGTATGACCAAAGTAATGCATCAAGAGAGAACCTTAGAGACTAGCCTCATGGATCTTCTGGGAAGAACCTTTCCAGCAGAACGCCTTGTGGTTCTTGAAATTATTGTGTCACGCTTGCCACAGCCACTTTGACTCGCCCTCTCCACACGTGACCTCTTCCTAAGGAGTTCTTCACTTGATCTGAGAATTTCAGACTTCAAAGAAGTCTTACCAAATGAGTCATCAACCTGTGAGCATCTGAACAAGGCAGAATTGCATACAATCAGATAGCAACATAAATAGATTAAAAAACAGTAGAAAAGGAGACTTTTACAGGAAAAATAGATTACACTGAACTCTCCCTGCCACTGATAGCATTGCTCCATTCCTGCAAAGGTGGAATGTGGTTTTAACTCATTTGCTTTACTGGGTATACTTGGCAGAAACCAAAAATAGATGTGGATATCTTACAGAAGAAGTAAAATTTTGCATTTTAACAAATAAATATAGTTTCAACAAGGTTCCATGATAGTAGTCAGTTTTGCATGCTGCTGCAGCACATAAGAGGAATGCTTAGTAGGGGCAAGATGATATTTCCCAGGTAATCAATTTATAAAAAGAGACCAGCCATGAAAGAGTTAGAGCAGTCAATATTAAAAACTTTCTTCCGATTAAATTCTCACAATATAAATCAGAGAATATTTGCTAATTGACAGTTCAAAACTTTTACAGTTCTGTCAACAAAAGAGGGAATTTTTAATTGCAGAACATAAAACTGCTCTTAACTCGTATCTTTTAGCAACAAACAGAAAAAAAGATTTAAGGAAAAATTATGCGAGACAAGCAATGATAATATCATCTGAACCATGATCTCATGGAATCTTTAAAATATTTAGCCGATATAGACATCCCACAATTAGGATTACAATGAATGAACTGTCCAACAAAATAGTGGATGTGGACAACTCACAAGCAATAGTCAGAAAAACAAAGCTATTTTAAAGAATAGTATTGGAAAATTCACTGGCATTTGAACTAGTCGGAACTTAAAGCCAAGGATCATCTATAATCATCAAAACCACAGGATGAGATATTGCAAAACCACGTTCTTTTCTTTCTGTAGATAAAGAGGCTGGAAAACTATTTTGCTATCCACTCATACTTCCAAATTCTTCCAAGAACTAACCTTACTGCAGGGCAAACAAAAAGAAACAAAGGGTCTCCACAGTGACTATAATTTTAGATTTGACAGTGAGGCATTATAAAACTCCCATCCATTACTATTTGATAATTTGAAATAACTTCAGCCTTGTAAAATTTCCCCGTGATGTAACTTGATCTCCAAGGTCTAATATAAAGAAAATGGCAAGACATTTAGGACACAGGACATAACCAGATGCCAAGCATTCAAATCTAGATATAGTAGGAGTCAACAAAAACCATGAAAATGCAACAGTATGTTCACCCAAAGTAGACAAGAAAAGGTATGACCTGCTCTTGAGAGCATGCGGGCACCTGGTTATCGCAACGATTATTCTCACTTGAGTTGGCTAATCCATCCTGCTCAGATCCTCTACTGTGCTTTGAATTATATGGATCCAAGAATTTGCCATTTTTATGAGGTAAACTTGATGCATCTTTGGGATAATTTACAGTTTCTGATAACTGCATCTCCATAAAGCATCCAGGGAATACAGCACTAGCATTCTCAAGATTACAACTGTTCTGCTGGGTTGAATTCTCACAAACTTCATCATCACACTTTGAACTCTTTTGCATCAATGCAATACGATCTACAGAACCATTGGAGATGGAGTTTACAGCAAAATTGCAGGCTGTCTTTTCTAATGTAGTGTCGGTGATATCTGAATCAGGGGCAGCGATGCTCTCCTTTTTACTACAGGATTCAGTGTTCGAAGTTTTCTGGTTCTGCCCATCAGAACTGGGTTCGGCTGAGGCAAGTCCTGGATCTGCCTCCAAGGATTGCGTAACATCTACAACTACACCACATGGTATTATGGGTGATGAGATTAGGGAATTATTACCTCTATCTGGATGACCATTACTCACATTAATATTTTTTCCTGCAGCTGAACTTGGAGAAGGATCAGTTTGCACAAAGTCATTCCTGATTTGGTCAGAATCCATATTCTGAAGAACAGAACTTTTCATTTTCTTATTACTCTCTCCAATACACCCAAGCTCTTGATAAAGACTCCGTGACTTGGTATTCACCACATTGTCACATAAAGAAACTTGATTTTTATATTTCTTAATCCACTCTGATGGGCTTGAATTCAGATCAACAGAAAGTTTAATTCCCTCTTCTGAACTGACATGAAATTCAAAAGATGCTGCGACATTTGCAGTGGTTATCACAGAAGGCCGGGCATTCTCTTCAGAACTGGCTATAGTATTTACATCTGTACCATGAAATTGCGGCAAATCTTCTACCCTGCCACCATGGCTTAATTGGGGCTTATTATGGTTGACATGACTCCCAGCATATTGAGAAAAAAACTGAGACGGAGATACCTCTCGAAAATCATTAATTAAGCCACCAAAGATTTCCTGTGGATATGTAATGAAAACAAAATTAGATTTTGCAGCACTTATAATGCAGATAAAAAGTCTTAAAAGATTCCTTTGATACCAGCCTTAAAAATCTCTCATGTTGATTTACACATGCAGAGTTTAAGAACCCTCTTGAGTCAATCAAAAGGGAGGAATATACATCATGTACATTTCAATCATTCAAATCTTAACAAACACTTTCACCCAGGATAAAAAAGAAGAAGAAACAAACCTTATTATAAGCTCCAGGACCAACAAAACTTTCCAATTTATTGTATTTGAAATTTCTATTTCCTTTGTTAATCTCCTCTCCAGGACAAGATCTGAGTTCAAACCCATCTGAAACAGTAATAATGATTGATTTTAATAAGAGTCTATATCAATTTGATATAAATTCAATTTACACCCAGAAATATAATACCAAATTCACTGAAATTAGAATCACAGAGTTTGGTGGTTTGCAAAGGCACAAACCTTGTATAGAATTTAATGCAGACTTAGGCTGCAATTGTGGCATTGAAGACGTGTGAAGTAAAGCATTTTGAACCCCTCCTATGCTTGTGCTAGATGATACCAAACTCAAACCCTTCCTCTGCAAATATATCAAAGCATCGGTGTTTCAGAGTGCTTACTAACAAGTTAAAACATTTTAACTGATATCAAAACAAATGCAGAACTCAAAATCTGTGTGTGCGTGGAAAAAAGAAGGAAAATTCAAACCCTTATGCCATTAGCATACCATGTGAAACAATAATAAGACTCGCCTGATTTTCACAACTACCTCTCAAATACATATAAAACACATGAATAAGTTCAAAAATAACAAACAAAAAAAATAATTCTAAAACATATTAAAAAACAAGATGGTAACTTCTTCAAGAATGAACTGCACTCAATCGAATCAGAACCAAAATTCATTATTAACAAAAACTAGTAATTACTTCAAAGTTTCTCCTCAAAAAGCTCATAGAAAACTAACATACCAATTATTCATAAAACACGCGGATGGTTTCAAATAACAACACTACGAATTTGGCATATAAAGCACGCTCAACCAACTTGATTCCACGATTCATTATTTAACAAAACGCGCTTCCATGCCAGCCAAAACTAGCATTTACTTCAAAAACTTTCCTCCTAAACAGCTCATATCAATTAGCATACCATATATTCATAAAACACACAGATAATTCCAAACAATATTAACAAAACTACAAATTTGGCAAACTATTAACAAAAATTAAGTTAAAAAAACTTCTCAAAAGAATTGCCCAGTTTTCCAATTTATGTCCTCAACACTACAAATTCAGCAAATTAATAACAGAAATCGAGGTTCCTCATAAAATAATTACCATAAAGTAAAACGCAAGCGATTCGACCATTTCGGAACTCGATTTTCTAGCAGGCAAACTACATTGCTTACACAAACTTTGAAGTTCTTTTCTCGAAAGTTTGCGAAAATACTCCTTTCCATACTCGCTCCCTTTATTTAACATCTGCAGTTAGCAATTAATTAGCAAATAATAAGGATAAAATTAAAATATTAAAACATAATTAAGGAGCTAAAGAAAATGAAGAGATTTTAATTAAAAAAATGAAGAGAATACAGCGCGAGCTCAACTCTCTAAGGAGAGTGTTGCGTGCTTGGTGCACCTGATCGGATATTTTCCGGGAAAGATGGCGAGAAAGTGCAGGAAAATGCGAGAAATTCTTCGCGATTACTTAGCAGAGAAGACTTGTGAGCGTCGGCTAATGCCGTGCTTTTATGGGTTTCAACTTTCAGAATCTTGGCTTTTCTTCTTAGTATAAAAAAATAAATTGAGTACAATAACGTTTTGGAAAATATTAAAACAGTCCTCCATGTATTTTATTTTTCAACTAGACTCTTAGTATTAATGATAGTTTTAAATTAAATTAAATGAAGGACGTGATTGAGAGTTTATTTACATATTAGATACTTAATTGAGATCAAAGAAAATGTCTAGGGACATAAATCAGACTTGTATAGCTAGTTAAGAAAACTCGAGAACTACTAATGTGCGCGTCAGAGCATGATAAATAATATGGACTGGAGCTGTGACTGGTGTGGAGCTAGCTCCGGATTGAGGATAGTGGTCCAGCCAATAGTATTTGTGGATTCAAGGGACGGCATGGCTGTTACTATGGGAGAGAGGAGTATGTGATTGTAGCCTAGCTGAAGCTCAAGAGGAGACGGGCGCGCTGAGCTAGTTTATCATAAATAAATAAATAAATAAATAATTGTCGGATGCCCGTGACTCCGTGGTGGTGAAGAATTCATTGGCAGGGGCGGAGCTCCGTGGTCCATGGGAGAAGAGACGCAATTGCCCCTCTTAAATTTTCAATACATTCATTCTGATCCTCTTTAATTTTGTTATTTCAAATTCATACCACCTTTCTTGGAAATCTTTACTTTACTCCCTTTATTTTTGAATCTTGGTTCCGCCCCCGTCCATCGGTCGTTGCTCAAATGTTAAGCGATTAGTTAAAGGGACTTCTCGACATTACAATACATCCATATTTTTATTTTTTAAAAATAATTAATTTTAAATTATTTCTTATCATTTTAATTTTAATGTGTTAATATTAAAATAAAATTAATATTTAAATTAATTTTAAAAAATAATACTTATCACACTTTTAAATACGCTTAAAAAATAATAGCTATGGTGCTTTATTTACATACCTTTTAGAACCCTTATGAAAGTTGGTTACTTCTTATTTTGTTATACATTCATGAGATTCCACAATCTTGCTCATGTTCTAATTTTTTTCGATGTGAGAAAATTTCATTCTCCAGGCAGTGTATTTTATGGGTCCAGATGAGTGAGTAAAACCCCAATTATCTTAGGCTCTTACAAAGGATGTACGCTCTAACTTGAACTTGAGACCTGCTGTACAGATCGCAAACTCTTTATCATCACGTTACGCTTTTTGGGGACTCTCATGTTCTACTTAACACTAAGGGTTTTACATTTTTTTAATAAATAAAAAAACTTATGATAATCGACAAAAGTAAAATTGCTATATTTACTCATATTTTAAACTATAATTTTGTTCTTCTTGCATTCAGAAAATGCACTACAATTGTTTTTTATGACTATGTGTTTTTAATTTTTATACCGTGTTAATAAACGAACTTTATAACATATTTTAATAAAGATAAATTGTACAAAATTATTTTATAATATAGGAGAGACAACCATTTCACCTAAAAGCTAAAGTTACTAGATGAGGTTTCAGGATATGATTTATATTATTCTTTATTTTTTTTTCAAGTGAAGACTCTTTAGGCTTGAAACTTGTATACAGTTTCATTAGATGAAAGTCCCATAATATGATTTATACTATTTTCTCGCACCTGACCATAAAAATACATGTCCAAACGACTACCGACGAGGAAAAAACCTAGAGATTCATTGAAGTTTTTATCTAATTTATCACTTATAAAGTACTTATCATTAAAATTGTCATGCTATGGACAATTATCATGTTATATGAGTTATCATTTGGTTACTGTTTAAAGATATAAAAATAAAAAAATAAAAAATGGAAAGACATGTTCTCATGTATCCTATGTATGTTTTGACAAAATATTATTTTTAAAATTTCCTAAAATTAATTTTATTTCATGTGTTTATCTCGATTTCTTTTACTAAACTTGTTTCTCCCTATTACGTTTTACCTAACCTAGAAAAGGTTTTTTTGGTTAGAATTCTGGAAATTGATGAACTACTTGCCTAGTTGTATTATTATTATTATTATTTTAAATTTCATTATTTTTGTCAAAAATATTTAAAAAAAATAAAAAAATATCATTTTGATATATTTTTAAATAAAAATTAATTTTAAAATAATCCAATCACACTACTAAATAGTCACGTAGTTTGTGTAAAGAGTAATTTAACATGTTTACTAGTGATTTAATTAAAAAAATATTCAAAGTTCTAGAAAATATAAAAAATGATTTGGATCATCCTACTGACTTGCATGTTGATCCTACGCTTTAAAGCGGCGGAGTCACCTAACTATTCTAGAAAGTCTTGCCTTTTTCCCTTGTGCGGACGTGCCTAAGAACCCTAGCAGACAGAAAACATGGAAGCTGGAGGTCGGGATTCTGCTCTGTTTTCGATGCGTGGGAGCATGATTGAAGAAGACCATCAACATCTTATGAATTTTTCAAAGCAACTGAGAATTATTTAAAAGGTAGCCGGCCAAGGCTACTAGAGGTGATGTATTACTGTATTTTAAAAATATTTTTGAAAATTTAATTTTTTTTATTTTAAATTAAAAGATATTGGTGTTTTAGATCATTTTGATGTGTTGATATTAAAAATAATTAAAAAAAAATAAAAATATATAATTTTGACGTATTTCTGAACGAAAATCACTTTCCAAAACAACCACAATCATATTTTCTATAAATTAAAAATTCATGCAATGGCTACTACTTGTTAGATAATAATATAAATCATATTCTGAAATATTACTTAACAGCTTAAACTTTTAGGTGAGATAATTTTTTAACATGATATAAAAGCTTTGTTGACTCAGTAATTACGAGTTCGAATTTCACCACCTCCATTCTATTCAATAAAAATCAAACACAAAATAATATAAATTTATTCAAGTTTAACAGCAACGATACTAATGCTTAGAGATGAAGCTACGCGTTGGCTCTTGTCCCTACAAGGAGAATTTGGCAAAGAATTATACAGAAAATGACGAGGATGTTGCGACAGGTAGTTCCATGATATTTGATATTAGGCGGCGATTGCTAGGGTTTTAGTGACAATTTTTGTGGATAAAATGACTGCTTTGTTACGATCTTTAGGTGGTGTTTGGGAGTGTTTTTTAAAAATGTTTTTGAAAAAATTTATTATTTTATTTTTTTTATTTTTAAATTAATAAAATTTAGTGTTTTTAGATCATTTTGATGTATTGATATCAAAAATGATTTTTAAAAAAAAAACATAATTTTAATGTATTTTTGAATGAAAAATATTTTCAAAAACAACCGCAACCACACTCTCAAACAGACACTTACTAGTTATTACCCAGGATTTAAGCCTCTGCTATAAGTAAGAAAGATTGCTTCCATTGCAAACATCAACTCTATGAGTAATTTTTTGTTACGAAAATGGAATAGATTTGAAAGAATTAAGTAAATGAATGCAACCAAGATTTTCTTTTCTTTTTTTAATATTCTAATTAGAGCCTGTTTGGGAGTACGATTGCAGTAGCTTTTCAAAGTGCTTATCGTGCCGAAATACATCAAAATGATGTGTTTTTATTTTTTTAAAATCATTTTTGAAATCAGTACATCAAAATGATCTAAAAACACCAAACTGCCGATCTTTAAAATGAAAATTTTTTCTGTTCAAATTTCGGCCAAAAACTGGTAGGATTGCAATGTCAAACGGGCATTTAGTAGCTAAAATTAATGATAAAAAAATAAAAACTAGAAGTAAATATAGAAAGACTAAGAGTTTAAAAGAAGCTTCGTATATCATTAAAAAAAACAAATCACTTGTTAAGTCTTCGCTCTTGTCTTAATTTTAAGGTTACAGCAAATAATTCTCACGAGAAAATTAATGGCGTCTTTCAAAGGCCAAACGCAAGCTAGCAAAATGGGGGGGAAACCGGGCTTCTCCCTTAAGTTGCCAGGTGTCACCTCCCCACCAATCACGCGTCTGTAGCCGTTTATTTGCTGCAGAATCTAACGGTCACTATCACGTCTAGTTTTTCCGTTGGCGCGTTCCGCTCCCAAATCTCTCCCTGTCTTTAATTCTTTATAGCCATGCCTTCTCTCTTTTATTCTCTAGATCCGTTATCAACGGTCATGTTTTTCAACGAACTTTTAAATAAAGTGAATAAGTACAAATTAACCTTCTCCAATAAAACAGGACAATTCAATGCATTAAAAATCTAGTCTTATGATATAAATCTAATGTTGGAGATATTTCAGAAAATTTGTATAATTATTATGAAGCTGTTTGGGACAGCTTTTGAAACTGCGTTTCCAAAAAAATCAATTTTTTTTCATTTTAAATGAATATGTTTCGATATTTTTAGATCATTTTGATGTGCTGATGTCAAAAATAATTTTAAAAAATAAAAAAACATCATTTTGATATATTTCGGCACGAAAAACACTTTGAAAAGCTACAGCAACAGCTGTCCCAAAAGACCCTATAAATTAAAATACATAACACAATCTTAATAAATCAATGAAAGAGGTGTTTGCCATTGCGTTTCAAAACCATTTATGAAAAAAATGATTTTTTTAAATTTTAAATCAAATTTTTTAGTGTTTTAGATCATTTTTATACGTTGATATCAAAAATCATTTTTAAAAAGTAAATAATATATTGTTTTAATTCATTTCTGAATAAAAAACAACATCAATCACAATTCCAAATAGACACAAAATAAACTTGAACGCAGATCTAAAAGTTTAACTTGAAAAATCTAATATCAAACAATGATTCGAACTGGATTTCAAAATAAATCAAACAAGATATTAACTAAATAGTAAAACTAACTTGATAAAGCTCAATTAATCTATTAAACATAGATAAACACAATAAAAATAATATTATTTTGATAAAAAAAAAATAATGATTATCCCTACCTATGATTTAACACGAGGGACTCTAAATTTATAATTTAGATATTTTAGGGGCTAGTATCCAATTTCGAAATCACAACTAAATTAGGAAGAAAGGTTGGATTGTTCAATAAATTAGTATTCTACAAAGTGACACAAAGACAACAACAGCAGTAACGCGTCTTTGACAAAAAGGTTTGATCTTTATATGTAGTTCATACGCGCAAAACAAGCTGAAGATGAGGCCATCTTAGCTCTAAAGTGACCTCATCTTTTTTTTTAAAAAACAAATTTTAAAAATACCATCATGAACCCAACAATTTGAGCTCTAATTTCGTGTATATAAGGAACCAAATTTAGCCTTGAAAATCTTGCCAAAACCACAGCAAAAACACTTTGGCAAAACATCGCCCCACCACACATTTTCTCTGCAATCCTGCTTTCAATGCCAACTATTTTGCTCAGGATTTTCCTTCTTTACAATCTTCTCAACTCTTTCATCCTCTCTTTGGTCCCCAAGAAGCTCAGGTTCCTCCTCCCCACTTCTTGGTACCACCCCCACCAAGCCAGTACAAAGAAAGCCTCGTCTTTGCTGCCATCGCCATCTTTTGTTTTGACAAGAATGGACCAAGCTGAGTTAAAGAGAGTTTTTCAGATGTTTGACAGGAATGGAGATGGGAAGATCACCAAGAAGGAGTTGAATGATTCTTTGGAGAATCTAGGCATCTTTATCCATGATAAAGAGTTGACTCAAATGATTGAAACGATCGATGCCAATGGTGATGGTTTTGTGGATATTGACGAGTTCGGTGAGTTGTACCAGTCACTCATGGGCGAGAAAGATGAGGAGGAAGATATGAGGGAGGCTTTTAATGTTTTTGATCAAAATGGGGATGGCTTTATCACCGTTGATGAGTTGATGTCTGTTCTGGCATCACTCGGGCTTAAACAGGGCAGGACTTTAGAGGATTGTAAGAGGATGATAAGGAAGGTGGACGTTGATGGTGATGGAATGGTTGATTACAGGGAGTTTAAGAAGATGATGAAAGGAGGTGGATTTAGTGCTCTGGGTTAATCTTTATTATGGGTGTAAACATTTTGAAAATCAAGAAAGAAAGAGTGGCGATCTTCAAACAGGAGCAGCTTTACCAAGTGTTTCTGCTGCGAATCCAGAGCACACGGCTGCAGCAGTCGATCGTTGACACGTGTTGGCATGAGGCAAAGCAAAGCCATCAAAGTTACCTGATGGGGGCTGGAGCTCTAGAGTAGGTGATTTGTATTGGGGTTTTACTATTTTTTTTGAAATCTTTTTGATTGCTTGGTGGGTGGGGTTTCATTGTTGTTCTCGGCTAAATCCTCCATTACTTATCATTGTTTTTATGTTATGTGGGTTTTTGTAGCATATTGCTATTTACTTCACTACTGTTTTGTTTATGCAATCTAGAATATGGTTTTCATGAAGAGCTCTTCTGAACATCCATGATTTTTTGCAGCATAATCTCAATTTGTAGTTAAATGCCCTTCACGGATAAAAAAGGAGTTGTAGGTTTGATCATCTTGAGGATGAGGTGCAGTAAAATGAGCTGTTGGATTGCTTTCAATTTGGTACACCTGAAAATTAAATCTTGTCCAAGTCAAGAGTCATGAGTCAGGACCTTGAATGACAGTTCAATTCAAACCCTAAATGTTAACCTAAATTATATTATAATTATAAATATAACTAAAAGAGATCAGAAAAACACTGCGTATTGTGAGTGAAAACACTTTGGATTTCAATAGTGTTTTTTTTTTTTCGTTTTTGAATAGTGATTTAACGAAAATACTGTGTTGATTCGCTATTTTTATCCTATTTATATATTGTTTCACAGGGAGTAACAAAGAAAGGCCAGTGGCTTACTGGAAAATAGGCGCGCATGTGTAAGGGGAGGGCAGGGTTCGATCCCTGCCAGCGCCAGTTATGATTTATCTTTTGCGCCAGTTATGATTTGTTTGCTTTTTTTTTTTTTCACTTATGATTTTTTTTTTCATTATTATTTCTTTTCATTGTTTTTTATTATTTTTATTTATTTATTTTGACGTCAAATTATTTTTTTCTTATATTTGTTTTTGATGTTTTTTTTTTCTTTGATTGAATTTTTTCCCCATTATTAACATAATAAGAATAATAATTTTAGTTTTTTTTCTTGCTTCCTCTTTTTTTAATGTTTTTGATTTTTTTCGTCGGGGTAATTTAATAATTTTTTTTGTTTTAGCAGTAATAGTAATTTTTTTAGATGTTAAGACTTCGATGTTCATTTTTTATAATAGGGTGCGTTGATATGTTTCATTATATCAAACCTTGCATGTATAGATGTTATACTTTATTTGATTTTTAAATTTTTTTCATTTGATTAAAATTGATAATATATTTAGTTTTATTTTCGACCCTTATACTTTTGATTTTAATTCTTTTAGTTTTTTATAGTTCTTAAATAGTTCCTATTTTTATCTATGTTTATATATATGTGCCTTAAGTTTTGATTTTTAATTTTTATTATTTTCTCTTTTGTTGAGATAACATTTTTTACAAAAATTTATTCTTAAATTTTAGTTTGTTTTTATGATCATTTGAAAATTGATATTTCTTATTTGTTTTCCTTTGTTTTTACTTTTGGTTTTTTCATGAGTTTTTTTTAAACATCAAATGATTTTTTTAGCTAATAATTTTTATTTTTATTCATTTTTAGTTTTTATTTTGTTTGCTCTTTTGTGAAAGTTTTTGGGCTTTTTTATTCTTTTATTGAATTTATTTTCCAATTATTCATGCAATAATAATAATAATAATAATTTTAGTTTTTTTTTCTTGCTTCCTCTTTTATTAATGTTTTTGAGTTTTTTTCTCCTCGGAATAATTTAATAATTTTTATTATTTTAGCAATAATAGTAATGATATTTTTAGATGTTAAGACTTCGATGTTCCTGTTGTTATAATAGGGTGTGTTGATGTGTTTCATTCCAAAAAAAAATAGTTCTTAAATTTTATTTTGTATCTATGGTCATTTGGAAATTGATATTTGTGTTTTTTTTCTCTCCATTTGTTCTTTCTTTTAGCTTTTTATTCGTTTTTTTTTTTTTAAGTCATATGACTTTTTTATCTGATAATTTTTATTTTATTTTTTTGTTTGATATTTTGTTAAAGTTATTATGATTTTTTTTGTCTTTTTTTTATTATTAACACAATAATAATGATAATGATAATGATAAGAAGAAGAACAAGAACAAGAACAAGAACAAGAAGAACAAGAACAAGAAGAAAAAAATTAAGTTATTTTTCTTACGTACTCTTTTGTTAATGTTTTTCAGTTTTTTTCTCTAGAGATAATTTGATGTTTTTTATTGTTTTCTCAGTAACTGCAATGATAGTTTTAGATGTTAAAACTTTGATGTTGCTATTTTCAGAATAAGGTGTGGTGATCTTTTTTTATCATATTAAATTTTACATATTTAAATATTATATTTTAATTTTGGACCAGCATATGCTATTAATTTCTTTCATCCTAACAATTATAATTTTTTTTTACTCAGCCCGCAACGTAGTGTAATAATATTTTTTATTTTCAGTTCAAGTAATTTTTTTCCCAATCAATAATTTTTTTTCATTTTTTGTATATTTACATTTGCTCTTTTGTTAATGTTTTTAGGCTTTTTTTAAGCCTTTGATTTAATTTCGTTTTCTTCCCGTTATTAAAGTAATAATAATATTAATATTAAGAATAATAATAATAATTTTAGTTTTTGTTCTTACATGCTTTTTTATTAATATTTTTTTTTTGTTTCCCTCTCAGATTTGTTGAATAATGTTTATTGTTTTGATAATGATTATAATTTAAGAAGTTAAGACTTCGATGTTACTGTTATTATAATAGAGGATGTTGATCTTTTTTATTATATCTAATTTGATATACTAAAATATTATATTTTAATCTTAATAATTGTAAAGATTATTTGTTCCGCCCGCACTATACCCGCAACGTAGTGCGGGCATTTAACTAGTTTGTCACTATAAGAAGAAACCAACTGAACATTGACTTTCCTGAAAAACAAAAGGCAATTTGCAGGGTTGAAACAAATCCAAGACCAATTAAGTGGTCTTGCCAGGAAAAGTTCAAATCTGAGCAGGGGAGAGAAATGAACCCCTGCAAGTCCAATAGCTGTTGAGATGTTCAGATCAGAGGGAAGACTCAGCATGTAATTTCCATAATGAACAGGATATGGCCATCTTCCTCCACTTGATTATGAGCTATAAGCATTGCATATCCTGTATTCATTCATTCTATTTCAGTGTTCTCCAGAAAAAAAAGTTTTATGGCAATTATACAAACGGTCAGCCTCAAGAGGAAATCCAGAAAAGAGTATAGAAACTGAAAAATTGAAAAATTTATCTGTGTTACAAAAAATATAGATCATCAAGTTCAATTTCTTTCAACGTGTTAACTATATCTTCTAATCTTAAAGACATGAATTCTTCATGTTCCATGAGATCTTGGAGAATCATGCATAGCTGTTGTTGGGATGCTGCAGATTGTTAAATCCTGGATCTTCTTATCTTTTTCCTCCTGCAAACATGTCAAAAGTTTCAAAGTTGACGAATGACAAGATGGAAGATGATGAAAGTACTAGAAATGGTGTAAGACTCAAGTATCGGAATCTCATCATCAATACAACTCCTCAATCAAATATGTCCACAGCTTTCGTGGAGGGCTTTAGCCTTTTCCATTGCTTTTACTTCAAAATGACTCGAGCATACGACAGTTTCAAATCAGTCCTGGGCTTTCGTGAGGAATTGTTTTATTTCAGTTGGATTCACCCACTTTGCTTTTAACATATCTCAATCTTTGTCCACACAGATGTGTGACTAAGTTCAAAACAAAGATCTCCCATTTGCACATCAGGGAAGCACCGCGTCCCCAAGGGGCGGGGCGTGATGGTAAAAAGCTCGTGATCTACACAGCAGGTCTCGAGTTCGAGTTATGACGTGCACCCCTTGTAAGAGCCTGAGACAGCCGGGGTATTACTCGCTCACCTGGACCCACAAAATACACTTTCAAGGGAATAGAGTTTCCTCGCATCCAAAAAAAATAATAAGCACCGCCATAGCAAAAACATTTGGCGGTGTCATCTCACCACATGCACAAAGCATAGGCAATGGATTTTAAACTTTATGTTTTTCATGTACAGGCAACAACTAATTTTTCAACCATGTAATGGCAGAAACCTTAGCTGTTACACAGACTTGAGCAGGATAGTGCAAATGGACATGGCATAGCTGAAAACATGGCAATATATGACTCGGAAAATCTAAGAACTTTGAGTTTGTGGGCTATGATAACCATACAATTGGTAAGAGCCTCAGGACTAGAGTGTCGCTATACTTACTAATTATTCCTAGCCAAGAATGAAAGGCTTACTGACAAAACTGCGACTTCAATCCCTGCCACTGCCGATGCACACTTTCAGAACACAAGCATGTAAATATAAGCTGCATCAGTTATGGAATTACCAGAAGAAGACATGTTTGGATCTGGTTTTAGGAGCAAATACTTGGATATAAGAAACATGATAACAGATTTAAACATCAATGAATCCATGGAGTTGTAAGCAAACAGTGCTGGAGGAGTGTGTGTGATATCAGAAGTGTCGCCAAGAGAATTTCTGGAGGAACTTGAGCAATGGTGATGACTTACTGGAGGAATTTCTGGAGTTGTAGCTTCATGTTCAACAAAACTTTCAAAGGTTTCCTCATCTGAATCTCCATCACCATCTAGAAAACAGTTCCCATCAGCGGTGCTGGTCATTAGATTCCCTGAAGGAGAATTCTATCCAATGATTCCTGATGAAATGATATCTAGTGCTCCTCCTGGCCCTGAGAGATGGATTTAGGTGCTATGCATATTGATCACTTCATTGTCGTGACAAAGCAAGAACACTAAGCATTCAAGCTGATAAACAGATTCACAGGATAGAAGAATAGCTAACCATAGGACTGCTGCATCAGGAACTTAAAAACCAGGTTCTTGATTCTTTGACAAAATCATTTTTAAGTGAGTTAGTCAACACTCTAATTCTCATAAGATGCCAAAACAAAACAGCATAACATTGATGATCTTCACCTTCATCAACAAGAAATCAAATAAATCAATGGAATCAGCTACACCTTTCGTTTCCAAGTAAATATTTTGAATTTAAAAGAAAGGAAAAGCCTTTTCCTGTCAAGAATCATTACTGAGAGCTGACACGAAGCCTTACAATTTTCTTGAAAGTCAAAGCATCATACCACATAATTGATACCAACATCCAAAATTTTGTTTTTAGAACTCTACCTCACTTTCTCAGTAGCCAAATAAATCCATAACAGACAAAAAAAAACTTATCCTGCAACCCATTTAACATTTTCGTTCTTGTAATTTAAATATTATTATTATATCACTTACTTAAAAATTCATTCATTTTAATATTTAAGGGTTACTAAACTCCATAGAAAGAAAATATTTTGCAGATGTTAAGATTTTAGTAATCACAGAAAAGTAACCTTGCCCTACAATGGCCTTGTGCCAGTGCCTTAAAAAACATGGCTTGATAAAAGAGATTTAATCTTCCATAAAATTTCTCCACCATTGAAGAAAATTATTCAAAACTTAATTGAATATATTAAAGAAAAGAAAACTGAAAGTTGCGTTTATTCATCATAAAATATCCTGGCAACACCTTCTGATTCAAACTCCATGCCATCGTGTGGTTCTACAATCATACCATCACCTTCCTGTTCAACCAATTCATCTCCATTAGAGCTCTCTGCTATATCAATCCTCTCTTCTACATCCACTGCCACACAATAACACAATTCAATATTATCTTTAAACCCATTTAAATTCCCTTATTCATCTTTAAACATCAGGCTCACACACTAAACAAAACATCAAAAAACACTAACAACAACTGTTTCATTTCTTCTTGTTATCTTTCACTTTCCTCCAATTTCTCAGAAACCAATCAGACCATATATTAAAACAGAATCAAGAAACCACAAGGCTCAATCTTTCTCTTCTCATAACAAAACCCCCCAACAATTTTATTTAAAAAAATGGTAACTTCATAGCATTTAACAATAATAGTGAGCTATACTTTGCATTCATAAACCCAAGCTTTTTGTATGATTCAATGAAGAAGAGAAAATGAAAGAAGACCCAGATAGAGAAAGACTGCAACTTACTTGATGCAGCAAAGACCAGAGACACCCAGAATTGAGAAGCCTATGGAAGGTGGTTTTGAAGAGTTTAGAGAGGAATTTTTTGGGATTTGGTGAGTAGAGATAAGATGGATCAGAATCTACAGACAGATGATGATTTAACTCCATGGTTTTGATGCCACCTTGGAACCGATGACACTGACCGGTCCATTTAGATAAAAGAGATAAATAAATAAATAATATATAAATATTATCGACGGTCAAAAATATATTTTTATATTATATAAATATATTTATAGATATTAATAAAATATAAAGAGATCTAACCCGTTAATAACCATTACCAAACAAACATGAATATATTATATGACATCATGTCGATGCTCATCTCAGTTATCTTCAAAAGAGACCATGCCCTGGACAGTTGTATAAAGGAGAAGGGGCAACTTGCAATCTTAAAGTTTTTTAAACATTCAGTTTAGTCCTCTTTAAATTTACTTGTTAAAATCCATCCTCCTCCTTTTATCCACATTTCTTTGAAGTTTTTCCTTTACCCCTTATTTTTCAATCTTAGGCCCTGTTTATTTGCTGGAAAGTAGTTTCCTTTTGGAAAGTGAATTTCGCGGAAAGTGAATTCCTGAAAAGTGAATTCCGATGTTTGGCAGTGTTATGAAAAATGAACTGGAAAACACTTTCCAGTGTTTGTTTGGGTTATGGAAAATGAACTGGAAAATAATTTATTAATAAATTTTTTTTTTCAAGTTTATTAAAATAATGAGGAACAAATCTTACAAATTAAAAAGTTGAATGAGAATGAAATTGAAAAAAAATATAATTTCATAAATTATCTCAAATAAAATAAATAATAATCAAAATAATAGAGATCAAATCTAAAAATTTCAAAAAAAATGAAAGGTGAATAAATTAAAATAATAATAATTAACATTTTATAAATTATTTCAAATAAAATAAGTAACAATAAAAAAAATAAGGACCAAATTTGATAGATAAAAAATTTCAATAAAAAAATGATAAGAAAAAAGCAAATAACAATTATAAAAACAAGGACCAAAATTAATATAAAAATTAAATTTTAAGAGATGGAATTGAAAAATAAATATTCAAAAATAAATTATATATAACAATCAAAAGTTTGAGGAACAAATTTGATATAATCAGCAAATAATGACATTTCTAAATTTTTCACAACTTCCGGAAAGTGTTTTCCGCCCAAATTTTCCGGAAAACACTTTCCTGAAAACCAAACCAAATTTTTCTTTGACTGGAAAGTGTTTTCCGTTGACCAATTTTCCGGAAAGTAAACAAATACAGGAAAGTTTGGAAAATGGTTTCCCGGAAAGTGAATTCCGGGAAACAAACACAGCCCTAATCACGTTATCAGCATCCATTATTAATAAAATTCTCGTACCAAGTGCTCCAATGTCTCTTGATTAACCTTAAACAAAATGGTGGAGAGGACATGGAATTCATTCTCAAGAAAGTGAATGCTGATGGCATTCGTTCCCTCGCAAATCTTGGCATGAAAGAAACTGGATTGGAGGTTTTTCAGGTAATCTCTGGACATCACAAACTGGTGTTTTACATGTTTAGCAGGACACCCTTGCATTGAAGAAAGATTGCGAGTGTGGGATGTTCCTCCCTCGGTACTTTCCATTGTAGTATAGTGCTTAATGTTTCTTTTTTTATGGTACGAGAAATGATTTCCATCGGAGTTAGTGAAGAGGATGGATACACCGAGGTCAATTCTCATCCCAGATTTGCTCCTGGTATGAGCTGTTATAGACTGTTTGACGAAGTAGGAGCAACCTGATTAGTACATCTAGGAGACTAAACATAAGAAAAGGATTCAAAAACAAGATCAGAAGATGAAATATCCTTGGTTGGCTAGCAACCAACCTCATTGAGTACAGTTGGGAATGTTCAACATCATAGAGTACAGATTCTTCAAAACTAGAAGATCGAACACACATATTTAGAATCCAAGTTCATAATACAATAAATAAAATTTGAAAAAAGAGAGTTGAAGGCTGGTTCATCTGGCACCAAACAGCAATTCTGTAAGATCAGGCTGCGTGCAAGATGATTCATTCACGAAAGGATGAGCTAGAAGCTCGGCAGCAGTTGGACGCTGGTTTGGATCGGGCTGCAGGCATTGATTGATGAAGTTCTTCAAAGTATCTGAGAGATAATCAGGAACAACAGGCCCCTTTCCGCTTCTAATTGCACGGTCTAAGCTCCAGACATCCTTGGCATCATACTCTGGATACTTTCTGGTCGACATTTCCGTCACAGTGCATCCAAGGCTCCATATATCAGATGGAAAACCATACCCGCCTCGTTTAGGATTAGCAACTTCCGGAGCCATCCAATATGAGCTTCCCAGGCCAAGCTTCAAAGACTGGCTATGATCTTCCATGCTTTTCGACAAACCAAAATCAGCAAGTTTTATTCTGCCTGATTCTGTAACCAAAATGTTTGCACATTTAACATCTCCATGAACCACTTTGCAACTGTGGAGATACCTCAGACCTTGCAATATCTGTCGAGTATAATGAGAAACTTGGGATTGCTTGAAACGGCAATTCTTATATGCTTGTTCAAGGGTGCCATGACTTACAAGCTCTAGAAAAATATAAAGCATTTCTCCATCATTTAGTGTTCCATAAAACTGAATTATGTTTTCATGATCCAAGCCTTCCAGAATATCAATCTCATTCTCGAGATGGCGAAGATGTTCGTGTTCACTTAGTGAGACGCTCTTCACAGCAAAAAAGGATCCATCTTCATTAGACCCTCTGTAAACTGAAGCGAATGACCCTTTTCCAATAAGATCACCCCTCTCCCAATCTGTAATATTACGTCCTCGTCTAGTAATCTGCCAAGGATTTGACATAATCGTTATGCTTTTCACTTCGTCTATACCAATCCACTGGTGAACAGTAAAATCCAACGCATAACTGCTGTAATAATAATTAAAAAAACGATAAAATGGAATAGAAAAACTAGATCAACAGCTGATTACCTTCAGCGCAAGAGAATAAACATCACTGTAGCGATTGCCCCTTGCAATTTCCTCTAAAAACTGTACAGGAGAGTCGCAATACTTTGGATTGATGAAAACGGCAGGATCTTGTGGGGATGGAACTTGAGGAAAATAAAAGGAGAAAGCAGCAAGAAGGATAAGAAGGAGCTCGATCATTAATGGATAGATGTAACAAAACGCTAACGTTTACACTCAAGATAAGGATGACAGACCTGTAATATTCTCCTCATTCTGAATTGGACGGCACCTTAGTTTTCTCAGTATTGCTCGAGCAGTATTTTCTGTTAATCTTAACACTTGACTACAAAGGGAAGAGAAAATTGCAATTAGTGTTGAAGATTGAAGATAAAACAGCAGCTGATTCCAGGCTTGCAATTGGAAGCTGAAGGATTGAAGACAGAGCCGCAACAGAGTTTTAGTGTTCTGTTTTATTCATTATTCGAGTTTTAGTCAATAAGGATCAATTGTTTGATCAAGAAGTCTAGAAATTCTGGAAATTCTTCAGGTTTCTTGTGACTGATTTGAACAGTGACTGTTTTTCTCGTCAGGAACCAAATTCCTGACAGTGATCTGAACAGTAAGTGTTTTGTTCATCAGATTTCTTTTTTCCCAGCAATTAGCACTGTCAGATCAATCAGGATAACACAAAAATGTTTCTCTGGGATTCATTGCCGCCAAAAAACTATGAAACTGAGATTTATTTGCAAGAAACGGCACCTTGGAACTCAACGTTTGAGTCTGATCTTAGAAGTCATCTACAAGAATTAGTGTTTTCTAAAAAAAAAAGTAGCAGTACCTGATAGGCCAAGCACAATATCCAGCAGGAGGGGCCGCTGCCTGGACAACCGGCCTCAAGGTCTGTACCAACCGCATTACATACCGAGCAAAGGCCTCCACATGATCTGAAAACGAACAAGATGATGCAAAGGCAGGTTGCGTGCTCGGATAAGGCATTGGAGACGACCAGGTAGGAGAATGAGGAGATCGGGAGAGACAGTGTTAAAAAGGGGAGGCGATGAAAAAGGTGGTGCGTCAGGTGATGAGAGTGGAATGACATTTTTTGTCCCGTAGCCGCTGAAAATCTCTTTGCTAACCGAGTAAACGAGTTTGAATGTCAAAGGAAAGAAAAGGCCACCAGAGTCGACAAAATCAAAGTATGGTTAACAAGCAGCTACTGTAGCGGATGAAGACAGAGAGAAGCTGGGGGGGAATGTCTTCATCATCTTTCCTTGGCTCAAGAATTGTGTCAACTATATAAAAATGGAAAGGTGTAGATGAAAAAGAAGAAAAGAAAAGCTGATAGAAAACAGTTGAAGGACTGATAAATAAATATTTTTCCACACTCCCACGAGGCTTAAAGAATTTTGTTTTCCAAAAATATTTATATAAATGAAAATCCGATGATGTTTATAAATTCTATATATAATGTTTGACTTTTTTCTCGTTTGGACACGTGTCATTAACAACTTTTGGATTTGATGATGACTTGTGTGAAATCCGAGTCGAACATCAGTCGAACATCAACATCGTATTATGGCTTTCCTTTTTGTTCCCCCTCTAGAGATACATTTTAAAATGTTTTTTTATTTATAAATATATTAAAATAATATTTGTTTTTAATATTAGCCATTAAATAGAATCTTTCACTTTGCTAAAGGAGGAAAACGAAATCGAAAAACCAAAACACCAGGTAAACCAAATAAAAAAACCAGAGATGTTTTCCTTGGGGCCTACGTAATCTGCCAGCAGCTGTTGAAATGAACGGTTCCCCATTGTAGTGGAGCTTCGCCGCCATCAAAAGGAGAGGACACAGCAAAGAATTCCGATGATGAACACATGTGACCCCACCACCCTTATCATTTCTGATAATTACATCGTATAAAAATAATATAAAAACATCAAAAAAATTTAATTTAAAATAAAAAAAATCAAATTTTTTTAAAAATATTTTTAAAACACAGTATCAAATATCCTCTTCGTGACTCGTTACGGTTCCGGTTAGTAACTATCATGACCACGATCATAATCATTATTATATCTCATAACATTCATTTTAAGGAATAGAACTGAACCAATATGTCGTGATTCATGATTTTTTATTAAATTTTTTATTTTATTTAGTTACAAGTAGACATAAAATCAATTGAGAATATTTCTTACTAGCCTTGTTCTCTATATAGTTGTTACAGATCCTATTATGAGACATGGAAAGAGTAAAATGTTTTTTCTAACATATCTTTGTCGATGACATTATGTCCATATAATTTTAATTTAGAATTGATATTAAACATTACAGAATTGTATTTGTTTATTGATTTAAAATCCTGCAATTATAAATATCAAATCATAATGAGGTTTTAAGAGAATAACTATCTTTGATGATCATATTTTCCTTCAATTTTTTATGAAGAATGGGGGTTGAATCTTGAGTCCAAGATTTACTCGCGGTCTTTGCAGGATAAATTTTTTTTTGTCTGTCATGGATTTGTTTGGTTACTGAGAAAGTGAGGTAGAGTTCGAAAACAGAATTCTGGTTGTTAGTATCAGTTATGTGGTATGATTCTTTGACTTCCAAGAAATCGGAAAGCTTCTTGCCAGCTCGCAGTAATGATTCTTGAAAGGAAAAAGGCTTTTCCTTTTATTGACATGCAGCAGCAACTACAACAAAGCCACAGCAGAGCAATCCCCAGCACTTGGCAGAGCAATTCCCAGCAGCGTTGGGTGTGATTTTCGAGCTGATATATAGAGTTTTGGATGCACTGTGGTGGAAATTTGACCCGAAAGTATCCACAAAGCCATTTGAAGAATGCTTGGGACATACAATGTGCACTTATAAAGAGCACACGACCTATCATTCCTGGATGTCACTCGCATGTTTTGAAGGACTTCATCAATAAATGCCAGCAGCCAGATCCAATTAAGCGTCCAACTGCTGCTGGGTTCTTAGATCATCCTTTCTTGAATAAACCATCTTGCACGCCACATGATCCTGGTGAATTGCTGTTTGGAGAAAAGATGAGCCTTCAACTTCTTTTTTTCAAAACTTATTGTATATGGAATTGGATTCTTCCAACTCTGCGAGTGCAACCATTTAGTTTTGAGGAATCACTAGTGCCTAGCACTCCCATCAGCAGGTAATTTGGAAGTAAGAATTGGATTCATGCTGCAAGCTGTAAAATCACATTGCTTTGGCTTTTTTCTTAATGGTCAGGAAGATGGATCGTAAATCTTATCTGGAGAGCGTGCTTCCATGTCTTTCCCACCAAAGATAACTCGGAAAAGAGAGGAGTGCAGGTCAACAACGTTGAGACCTTTTTGTTGGAAATGGCATAAATGAAGCTCACGTTAGCAAAGTGACTGATTCTATTTTGATGGCTAAAATTGAAAATAAATTTATAAAATAATAATAAATATTATTCTAATATATTTATAAATAAAAAAACATTTTAAAATCTCTCACTAGAGGAAAAAAAAAAAAAAGAGTACAGCAAAAGCCGATGATGTTCACCACGGAGTACACCTGAACACGTGTCCAAACGACAAAAATAGTCAAACATTTTGTCCTTGGACCCCTTTTTAATCCCACTTTCCCTCATGCAGCTTCCTATCGATCTTCTTGTCCAATCATCTCCTTCCTAAGCTCAAGAGATTAATATAAGTGTATGATTATTCGCTCTACAAACACTTAAAACCCAGTTCATGATAGATTTTGAAACATCATCATTATCAAATCCTGCTGAAGTGATGATACCAGAGGCAATGGTTTTCTAGGGTCTAATTACCTTATATCAAAAGATAACAAATTCAAGTTTTAATAAACGCAACGAATTAAATTTATTTATTTATCATATAAGAACACTAACTGTAGTGTATACTGGCTGGAAAAAAGAATCATTTTTTAAGGGCCTGTTTGGGAGAGCTGTTGCGGTAGCTTTTCAAAGTGCTTTTCGTGCCGAAATACATCAAAATGATATCTTTTTATTTTTTAAAAATCATTTTTGACATCAGCACATTTAAAATGAATTTTTTTTTATCAAAAGCTGCGGCACGGCGGGTGAAACGCCGTGCCAAACAGCTTCTTAATGCCTCTGTTCAGAAAATTGAATTAAATTTACTCACTCCCCGCAGTTAACCACTTGTTTTTAAGTAAAAATGAATTAATTAGTCTCTTTTTCAGAATGGAATAACCTTGCCCTAATAATCTTTCATGTTTGTAAGTGTTTTATAGTCCATATTCTTTTGATTTCGGTTTTATTTTTCATTTCTTCAATGAAAATTTTGATTGTTTTCATTTGTGTTCTTTAATTAAAATTAATCATATATGTTGTTTTTTATTTCAGTCCTCGTTCCTTTGATTTTTTATTTGTTTTTGGTTCCTTTAATTTTTTCGGTATGCAAGTTTTAATTTGTTTAATTTTATCCTCTAATTAAATGGTCATATATGCTACTTTTCATTTCAGTTCTTATTTTTTTTTAATTTTTTACCAGTTTTTATGCATCTATACTATTAGTTTTTTATTTTGATTTTTATCGTTTTATTCTTATTTGGTCTAGTCCTGAAATTTTAATTTATATTGGTAATCATTTTAAAATTAATATTTATCTTGTTTTCCTTTTTTTTGTGTTTTTTTTATTTTTATATGTTCTTCAAATCAGATGATTTTATGGTTTCATTGTTTGTGCAATGATAATGATTATTTTAATGATTATTTTTTATTTTTTTTTTGTAAAAAAGTTTTGCTTTTTTTTTTAATTCTTGGTCCAATTTAAGGATTTTAATTGTTTGGGCAATAATATTGATAATAATTTTAATTGTTATAGTCATGATAACGATGATGACGCGGGGATGGATTTTCAATGATGTTTTCTTCTTTTTGTGGACAGAAAATTAACTATTTATTTTTGTTATTTGATTATTGCAGGTGTTTTCACAATTTATATTTTGTTTGTTGTGTTTAATTTAAATTAGAATATAAAATTAGCTAATCTTAATACAAGTAATTTGATAATTTAAGTATCTGAATCTTTTTATTTTTTTAATGATGATAATTTTATGCTGGTGATTTCGTTGAAACCTACTAAATAAATAAATTTATATCGATTTAAATTTTATATATTTTATAGGAAACTTGCACTTCACAGGAATTCTGCACAGATTAATTATTTTGCTCAAATTTATATCATAATAAAAAAATCTCATATAATTAATATATTTTTACATTGAAAAAAATATAATTCCAGTCATTACAAGACGCGGGCAATGAACTAGTATATATGTAAACATTGTCCTTAGGAAGCGGTTTAGAGGTTATACATTTCAATCTATGTTCGGTGGATTTTAAAAATGTGTTTCATATTAAAAAAATATTAAATTAATTTTTTGATATTGATATTAAAAATAATTATTTTAATATATTTTTATTTAGAAAAAAAGTATTTTTAAACTTTTTCACAATATCAAACACATTTAGTATGAATTTAGTTTTTATCAAATTCATTTATTTTACCTTTATTTAAAAATAAACTAAAGCAAAAATCATTTTTTTATTATAACTTTCTTTAATTTGTAAGCTACCGTGCTCGATTTTTATCAGGAAGAAGGCCGACCTTTTTTTATTATTAAATATGATTATTATTATCTAATATACTAAAAGAGGTAATGTTGATTTACTATAGATTGTATGTAGAATCATTGTGGATTACAATAATGTTGCTTAGTTTTCGGTTCAGTTCCTTCGGTTCATCGCATTATTGATTTTTTATTTTTGCACAATAAAATAACCATTTTATCCCTCGAAAAAGACAAAAACCAAGCCCTACCGGGAGCGGTGCCATGGTAATTGCACATTTTCTATCCGATTCGGGTAATCGGTTTATTGTTTTCTTATATTTCTTTTCACAGTAAAATAACCATTATGTCCCTCGAAAAAGACAAAAATCAGCTCTGACCGGGAGGGTGCCAAGGGAATTTTATATTTTTTGAAAATGAATAAATACAGATGCGCCCCCAAAAAGACAAAATTGAAGAGTTGGCTGTAGAGTGTTGAGGTAATTGACCATATTTTTTTTTCTCGGATTACAGTTGGCGCTTGTAGAACACGCGGACGACAGCATTCATCCTCACGCCCTCTTAGGAAAGCATGCGCGGCATTGTGTGGTGGCATAAAATGTCCATCCGGTGTCTTTGTGGATGCGCTGCTGTGCTCTCTTCCTCATGGTGTGGCGCATGCCATCCAAAGGTGGTCAAAGACGTGCCGGGGACGATTGAGCGCCCCCCCCCCCCCCCTTTTTTTTTCTCTCCTTCAGCCTAAACTACATGTCAACCCCCTGATTTTATTGCTTTTTCATTTTAGTCTCATCTCTTTTAATTGTGTTGTATGATCTTTATTTCTGCATGTAAGTTTTGATTTATTTCAATGATGTCCTTCAATTGAAATTGATTATATATTAAAATTTTATTTCAGTTCTTATTCTTTTAATTTTCGGATTGCTTTTAAATCCCTTAATATTGTTGGTACAAAAGATTTTATTTTTTCAATTTTGTCCTTTAATTAAAATTGATAATATATTTGGTTTCCATTTCAGCCCTTATACTTTTAATTTTTAATTTTAATTCTTTTATTTTTTTAATATTTCTTAAATAGTCTCTATTTTTATCCATGTTTATATGTGTGTGCTTTTAGCTTTGGTTTTTAATTTCTATTATTTTCTCTTTTGTTGAGGTAATGTTTTTTGGAAAAATTTTGTTCTTAAATTTTAGTTTATGTTTGTGATCATTTTAAAATTGATATTTCTGTTTTTTTTTCGTTGTTCTTTCTTTTGGTTGGTTTTTATTAGTTTTTTTTATATATTTTCACGTCAAATGATTGGATTTTGTCCCATTATTAACGCAATAATAATAATAATTTTAGTTTTTTTTTTGCTTCCTTTTTTTAATGTTTTTGATTATTTTTCTCGAGGTAATTTAATAATTTTTATTGTTTTAGCAGTAATAGTAATGATATATTTAGATATTAAGGCTTTGATGTTGCTGTTGTTATAACAGGGGTGTATTGATGTGTTTCATTATATCAGACCTTGCATGTATAGATGTTATACTTAGTTTGATTTTTTCAATTTTTTTATTTGATTGAAATTGATAATATATTTGGTTTTTGTTTTGGCCCTTATACTTTTAATTTTTTATTTTAATTCCTTTAATTTTTTTAGTTCTTAAATAGTCCCTATTTTTTTCTATGTTTATATATATATATATGCCTTTAGTTTTGGTTTTTAATTTTTATTATTTTCTTTTTTGTTGAGATAACATTTTTTTCTTCAAAAATTGTTCTTTAAATTTTAGTTTGTGCTTATGATCATTTAAAAATTGATATTTCTTAATTTTTTTTCCTTTGTTCTTTCTTTTGGTTTTTTTTTTAGTTTATCTATTTATTTTCACTTCAAATAATTTTTTTAGCTAATAATTTTTATTTTATTTATTTATTTGTTTGTTTGCTTTTTTGTTAAAGTTTTTGGTTTTTTTTAATTCTTTTATTGAATTTATTTTTCCATTATTCACGCAATAATAATAATAATAATAATTTTAGATTTTTCTTTGTTTTCGAGTTTTTTTCACCTCGGAATAATTTAATAATTTTTATATTCTTAGTAATAATAGTAATGATATTTTTAGATGTTAAACCTTCGATGTTGCTGTTGTTATAATAGAGTGTGTTGATATTTTTCATTATATAAAACCTTACATATATAAATGTTATATTTTATTTTTAAACTCATAAAATCTATTAATAATTTTAATCCCAACAATTTTCATTATAAAAATTACATTGCGGGCAATTAACTAGATATCTTATATAGTACCATTATCGAACGTTAGGGTTTTGGAAATTTTGAAGCTGTTTCTTGTTTCCCACGCATGGACACTAAATTGTTTTACTAAATTTAGTAATATCATTATCTTTATATTACTCGACACTAAATTTTCATTTATATAAATATTTGTGCAAAACAAAATTCTTTCACGCTATTGTACTTTACATTAACAGAACTCAGGGGGAAAATAATTTTTTATTTAGTCCTTCAAACTGTTTTTTATCAGCTCTTTTTTTTTTTTTTCATTTACACCCTTCCATTTTTATATAATTGAACTTCATTTATTCATATTATATAAAACTTTAAGGAAAATCTCACGTTAATTTGCAAATGTTGAAAAAAAGAAGAAAGATGATGAAGACATTTCAAATGGCCGTTTTTGTCCTCATTTCTGGTCTTCGAGAGCACAAGCTGTCTTTGATGAAAATGACTCTGACTGTAACTTTGAAAATGACAATGACAAAGAGATTCTCGGCTGTTGGGGAAACAAAACGAAATGAATGATGTCATTCCACTTTTTAATCCCACTTCATCCACCACTTTTTAATCCCACTTCTTCTCATCCAGCTTCCTCAATTGCTTTCTTTCGATCTTCTTGTCCTCCAATGCCTTCTTCGAGCACGCAAGCTGCCTGTTCATCATCTTGTTCGTTTTCAGATTATGCCGAGGCCTTTGCTCAGTATGTAATGCGTTTAGTACAGACCTTGAGGCCGGTTGTTGAGGCAGTGGCCCGTTCTGCAGCTGGATATTGTGCTCGACTTCCTATCGGGTACTGTTACTTTTTTTCTGAGAAAACAATAATTCTTGTAGATGATTTCATGCCATGTGTTATGTCTTGAAACCAATATCAGACTCAAAACTTGAGTTGTTCCACAGTGTCCTTTCTTGCATGTAAATCCCAGTACGTATAAATCTCTCATCAACAACAACAGGTTTCATTTTTTTTTGGCGACAACTAATGGACTATATAACATATTTACGAGTCATGGTAAATAGAAACATTTTTGATCTGACATAATGCTTATTGCCGATTTTCTCTTCCTTTCTAGTCAAGTGTTAAGATCAGCAGAAAACAGAAAGTCTCGTGACTCTCGGGTGCAGTTTTTAGAGGAAATTGCAAGGGGCAATCGCTACAGTGATGCTAACTCTCTTGCACTGATGGTAGCCGGCTGTTGATCTAGTTTTTCTATTCCATTTTCTCGTTTTTTTTAATTACTCTTACAGCAGTTATGCGTTGAATTTACTGTTCAGTGAAAATCATAATGATTATGCCAAATCCTTGGCAGATTAGTAGACGAATACGTAGAATTACAAATTGGGAGAGGGGTGATCTTATTGGAAAAGGATCATTTGCATCAGTTTACAGAGGGTCTAATGAAGATGGATTCTTTTTTGCTGCGAAGGGAGTCTCACTTAATGAACACAGACATCTTTGCCATCTCGAGAATGAGATTGCTATTCTGAAACGCTTGGATCATGAAAACATAATTCAGTGTTATGGAACACAAAAGGATGGAGAAATGCTTTATATTTTTCTAGAGCTTGTAAGTCAGGGCACCCTTGAACAAGCATATAAGAATTGCCCTTTCAAGGAATCCCAAGTTTCTCATTATACTCGACAGATATTGCAAGGTCTGAGGTATCTTCACAGCTGTAAAGTGGTTCACGGAGATCTTAAATGTGCAAACATTTTGGTTACAGAATTAGGAAGAATAAAACTTGCTGATTTTGGTTTGTCGAAAAGCATGGAAGATCATAGCCAGTCTTTGAAGCTTGGCCTGGGAAGCTCATATTGGATGGCTCCGGAAGTTGCTAATCGTAAACGGGTCGGGTATGGTTTTCCATCTGATATATGGAGCCTTGGATGCACTGTGACGGAAATGTCGACCAGAAAGTATCCACAGTATAATGCCAGGAATGCCGTGAGCTTAGACCGTGCAATTAGAAGTGGAAAAGGGCCTATTGTTCCTGATTATCTCTCAGATACTTTGAAGGACTTCATCAATCAATGCCTGCAGCCCGATCCAAATCAGCGTCCGACTGCTGCCGATCTTCTAGCTCATCCTTTCGTGAATGAATCATCTTGCCCGCAGCCTGATTATACAGAGTTGCTGTTCTTGTTTTGATGAATCTGTACTCTGTTTTGATGAATTTTATTTATTGTATTATGAACTTGGATTCTAAATTATGTGTGTTCGATCTTCTAGTTTTGACGAATCTGTACTCTGTGCTGTTGAACATTAGCCAACCGAGGATATTTCATCTTCTGATCTTGTTTTTGAATCCTTTTCTTATGTTTATTCTCCTGGATGTACTAATCATGAGGTTGCTCCTCCTTCATCAAACAGTCTATAACAGCTCATACCAGGAGCAAATCTGGGATGAGAATTGACCTCGGTGTATCCATCCTCTTCATTAACTCCGATGGAAATCATTTCTCGTACCATAAAAAAAAGAAACATTAACTACAATGGAAAGTACCCGTTTCAGCAGCTTGCGAGCAGATTGCAAGGGTGTCCTGCTAAACATGTAAAACACCAGTTTGTGATGTGCAGAGATTACCTGAAAAACCTCCAGTCCAGTTTCTTTCATGCCAAGATTTGCGAGGGAACGATTGCCATCAGCATTCACTTTCTTGAGAATGAATTCCATGTCCTCTCCACCATTTTGTTTAAGTTTAATCAAGAGACAATGGAGCACTTGGTAAGAGAATTTTATTAATAATGGATGATAACGTGATTAGGGTTGAGAAATAGGGGTAAAGGAAAAACTTTAAAGAAATGTGGATAAATGGAGGAGGATGGATTCTAGCAAGTAAATTTAAAGAGGACTAAACTGAATGTTTTAAAAACTTTAAGATTGCAAGTTGCCCCTTCTCCTCTATTCAACTGTCCAGGGCATAGTCTCTTTTGAAGATAGCTGAGATGAGCATCGACATGATGTCATATAATATATTCTGTTTGTTTGGTAATGGTAATTAACGGGATAGATCTCTTTATATTTTATTTATTATTTTTTAAATAAAAAAATTTAATGTTTATAAATAATTTATGGAGTTTTGAATATCTAATAATAAAAAGAGTATATATATATATATTAAAAAAGCATATTCTATAAATATATTTATATAATATAAATATATATTTTTTACCATCGATAATATTTATATATTATTTATTATTTCTCTCTTTTATCTAAATTGACCGGTCAGTGTCCCATCATCTGTCTGTAGATTCTGATCCATCTTATCCCTACTCACCAAAACCCAAAAAATTCCTCTCTAAACTCTCCAAAACTGCCTTCCATAGGCTTCTCAATTCTGGGTGTCTCCGGTCTTTGCTGCATCAAGTAAGTTGCAATCTTTCTCCATCCGGGTCTTCTTTCATTTTCTCTTCTTTATTGAATCATACAAAAAGTTTGGGTTTATGAATGCAAAGTATAGCTCACTATTATTGTTAAATGCTATAAAGTTACCATTTTTTAAAATAAAACTGTTAGTGGGTTTTGTTATGAGAAGAGAAAGATTGAGTCTTGTGGTTTCTTGATGTTGTTTTAATATACGGTCTGATTGGTTTCTGAGAAATGTGAGGAAAGTGAAAGATAACAAGAAAAATGAAACAGTTGTTGCTAGTGTTTTTTGATGTTTTGTTTAGTGTTGAATTAAGCTCTTGAAATAAAAGTTGGGTATTCTTTGGTGGGCAGTTTAGTTTATTGTTGACTTGGTTTTAGCTGCTGTAGAGAAGAGTGAATTGAGCTGTTTTCATTTTTTGTTTATTCTTGTCAAGTTTTGAGCCTGATTTTTAAAGATGAATAAGTGATTTTAAATGGGTTTAAAGATAATATTGAATTGTGTTATTGTACGGCAGTGGGTGTGGAAGAGAGGATTGATATAGCAGAGAGCTCTATTGGAAATGAATTGATTGAACAGGAAGGTGATGGTATGGTTGTAGAACCACGCGATGGCATGGAGTTTGAACCAGAAGGTGCTGCCAGGATATTTTATGAGGAATAAACTCGGCAGACAGTGTTTGTACTGTGCATAATGTCTTGACGTTGTTCTGAAAGGGATTAGAGGATTATTGCCAGGCAACTTAGGTGCAACAAGGAGGGTTGTAAAGCAACATGTTAAATGGGCGATAACTAAATATGCAAGAGACCCATAACCATGTTAAAGCACACAAGCTACCTGCTTTAGCTTCTGCGATACCCGATGGTAACGCAAAGTCTGCTTTAGCTCACAAGCTGCCTGCTCATCATCTTTTTCTCCTGGATGGTAACAGCGTATCCGTATCCATCCTCTTCACTAACTCCGATGGAAATCATTTTCTTATGTTTATTCTCCTGGATGTACTAATGATCAGGTTGCTCCCACTTCATCAAACAGTCTATAACAGCTCATACCAGGAGCAAATCTGGGATGAGTATTGACCTCAGCGTATCCATCCTCTTCATTAACTCCGATGGAAATCATTTCTCGTACGATAAAAAAAAACATCAAGGACTACTACAATGGAAAGTACCCGTTTCAATTGGGAAGTGTTCGTTTCAGCAGCTGCTAGCAGATTACGTAGGCCCCAAGGAGGGACATCCCGTACTTGCAATCTTTCTTCAATGTAAGGGTGTCCTGTGAGTACTAAGGGTGTCCTGTTAGTCTCAAAATTGTAAAGATCGTTTGATTTTTCAATTAAAATAGAATGTTTTAGTTTTAGAGTGTTTGATGTGTTATTTTATAGTTATATTATTTATGTGTGTGTGTATATTAATTCAAAAAAAATTAGTTCAAATCCAAAAATAAAATTATTTAGAATTGTGCAATTTAATCTATAAAAAAACACAATAAAATGAATTTTCTAAACAAAATTATAAACATGTATAATATTACAAAAATATCATCATCAATCTTGCAAGGTCATTATATTTTCTGATTACTCTGAAATTTTAACATAATATATATAAATATATCAAGAGACTCCTTGTAAAATTTTATATCAATCAAATGGTTGAATTAAGAGATATGATTGATTTTGTAAAATTATTCATTATTTTAAAAAAAATCTATTTGGCTGAAACGGAACGGGTGGAATGAAACCAGTACGTTTCGGTCAGTATTTGGCCGAAAAATATAAAACAGACCGGAATTTAACCGAGTAAAAATTATGTTGTTTTGTCTCGTTTTTTTAACTAGTATGAAACTTTTTAATTGTTTCGGCTGGAATGGAATGGAATTGACAACCATGGTTAGTCCTGATGACACCCTTAATCATGTTTTAATATATTTTTTAACAAAAAATAATTTTAAAAACAATCTTAAAATCCCAGCTTATGGTCCGAGGTTACATGAAAAACCTCCAGTCTGGTTTCCTTCATGCTTAGTTTGGGCTGTATTTGCTCTGTAATTATTTTTATATAAAAAAATATTGTCATAAAAAATAGCTTATTTTTAAAAAAGAAATAACAGATATCTTTTTGGAATAGACTCATGTTATTTCATTTTATTAAAAAAAATAAAATTATTTTGAGATAAATCCAAGTTGACTCGTAAGCCATGGTTTGACTTTGAGTGTGTTTGACACTGTATTTTAAAAGTGTTTTTGAAAAAAATTGAATTTTTTTTATTTTTATTTTTTATTTTAGTCTAAATTTTTTAATATTCTTAGATTATTTTGATGTGCCGATGTCAAAATTAATTTTTTCTAAAAATATATATTATTTTGATGTATTTTAAAATAAAAAATATTTTATGGAATTATGGAATAAGGATCCAATTGAGAAATCAAAATTGTTTTGGGGTCAACTTTATATAACTGAAGTAGGTAGGGGTATATTTGAGGCTTGCCTACAAAAAAGCCTTAACTGACATGTCATTCAAAACATCAACGACATGTTGTCCGATCTATTCATGTTTGTCTGGTGGCATCAAAACACTCGGGTTTCACGATCATCTCTCTCTAGACTCTGATCCATCTTATCCCTACTCACCAAAACCCAAAAATACCTCTCAAAACTCTCAAAATTACCTGCCATACCCTTCCCAATTCTAGGTCTCCCTGATCTTTGCTGCATCAAGTAAGCTGCAATCTTTCTCTCTCTGGGTCTTCTTTAATTTTCTTTTCTTTATTGAATCATACAAAAAGTTTGTGTTTTTTAATGCAAAGTGTAGCTCACTGTTACTTTTTAATGCTATACAATTGCCATCTTTTTTTTCTCGATTTGTTATTGGGCTTTGGAATGAGAAGAGAAAGAATGAATTTTGTGGCTTCTCGATGCTGTTTTAATGTATGGTCGGTCCGATTGGTTTCTGAGAAAAAAGAGGAAAGTGAAAGAGAGAAAACAAGAAGAAATGAAACAGTTGTTGTCAGTGCTTCTTGATGTTTGGTTTAGTGTTGAATGATGCTCTTGAAACAAAAGTTGGGTTTTTTTTGGTGTTTAAAGATGAATAAGGGATTTTAAATGGGTTTAAAGGCAATATTGAATTTTGTTATTGTGTGGCAGTGGATGTAGACGAGAGGGTTGATATGGCAGAGAGCTCTATTGGGAATGAATTGGCTGAGCATGGTGGTGATGATATGGTTGTAGAACCACATGAGGGCATGGTGTTTGATTCAGAAGATGCTGCCAAGATATTCTATGATGAATATGCTCGGCAGATAGGGTTTGTAATGCGTGTAATGTCTTGTCGTCGTTCTGAAAGAGATGGGAGGATTCTTGCCAGGCGACTTGGATGTAATAAGGAGGGTTATTGTGTAAGCATTCGAGGGAAATTTGGAAATGTTCGAAAGCCACGACCAAGTACTAGAGAAGGTTGTAAAGCGATTGGTATATGAAATAACAATCAATCTGTAGATACGCAGCCAACCATCTGATCAAAAAACGAAAATAAGCTACCGAACAGGTGCTGACCCAGTGGTTGAGGAGGTCGCCCCCTTCCTCGGGAGCCAGGTTCGAGCGTCCCAGCTGTCCTTGGGGTGTGTCTCTTATGTGGCACTCTGGTTCGTTCTTGTTTGATATGCCTGTCATCCCCGTGGTGTTTTACTTGCTCATTGGGTTTGCAGAAGCTTTAATAAGCTCGGGGAATAATCGAGGTGTGCGCAAGCTGGCCCGAACAACCCTATTATAAAAAAAAAAACGAAAATAAGCTACAAAGTACGGTAAAGCAGCCGATGAAAATGAAACCTAATCATCTATCTATCATAAGAGACTACAGTGTATCAAAAAGAATGATGTGCGTTTGGGAAACCCTAATGGGTAACATTGACAGTTCCAATCTCTACTCCACCCCCATTAATTCACTGTGAAAGTAGCAGAAAATGGACTACATAACATAATAAAGACAGACTTTACAGAGAGCTCTATATTCCTTCTGGAGTCGCTTGACACACGATTTCTCAGCCGTATTATTTTAAGGTTTATATATATATATTAATTTAAATTCAAAAATAAAATTAGTTAGAATTGTGTCATTTAATCTAAAAAATACACAATAAAATGATTTTTATGAACATGTATAGTATTATGGGAATGTCATCATCAATCTCGCAATATCATTATATTTTCTGATTACTCTGAAATTTTAAAATAATATATATAAATATGTCAAGAGACTCTCGTAAAATTTCATTTCAATCTAACGGTTAGATTAAGATAAATGATTGATATTGTAAAATTATTTATTATTTAAAAAAAATAGCCGAAATGAACTGGAATATTTCGACAGGTATTTGGCTGAAAAATCCATAATGAATCAAAATTTAAACCGAGATAAATACAATATTATTTTATTTTACTTTTTTAATTAATACAAAATATTTTGATTATTTTAATTATTTTGACCAAAACAAAAACAAAATGAAAATGACAACCACGTGGAAGTTTTGGTTTCAGCAGCTGCTAGCGGATTACGGAAGCCCCAAGGTGGAACATCCCGTACTTGCAATCTTTCTTCAATGTAAGGGTGTCCTGTTAGGAGTACTGATGACACGCCTGGGCATTAGCCTCAATTTGAACAAGCCTAATTTTTTAAATATTTTTTGGGAAAAAAATTAAAAAAGATTATTTTATTATTTTATTTTAAATTAAATATTTTTGATATTATTTTCAGTGTTGATATTAAAAATAATTAAAAAAAATAATTTTTTTTATTATATTTATAAATAAAAAACACTTTTAAACCAGCACAAAAGCTTAAAATCCCAGCTTTTGGCCCGAGGTTACATGAAAAACCTCCAATCTGGTTTCCTTCATGCTTAGTTCGGGCTGAATTTATGCTGGAATTATTTTATCCTAAAAAATGTTGTCCTAAAACAAAGTTTATTTTCTTAAAAATGTTGTCCTAAAATATATTTCCTTCAAATTATTTTGATATAATTCCAAGTTGAATCGTCAACCATGGATTGAATTCGGGGGTATTTGACATTGAATTTTAAAAGTGTTTTTGAAAAAAATGAGTTTTTTTACTTTAAATTAAAAAAATAATTATTTTTAAATTATTTTAATGTGCTGATGTAAAAAATAATTTTTTAAAAAATATTATTTTGATGCAATTTCTAAACAAAAAATAAAACTCATTTTGATGCAACTATTTTAAAAAATAGCATGACATTGATGATCTTCACCTTCTTCAACAAGAAATCAAGTAACCTTGCGACCTTGAAAAAATGAATGGAATCTTCCATAAAAGGCTCCCATGAGGATCGTCACTTCCAAAAGTAGTTAATGAGACGTGTCCTAACGAAAAAAACAGTCAAACATTATATACAGAATTTATAAATATTTTATTTTTAATATTAATCAACACTAAATTTTCATTTATATAAATATTTTTGCAGAACAAAATTCTTTCACGCCATTGTACTTCACATTAAAAGAACTCAGGGGAAAAATATTCTTCAAACTGTTTTTCATCACTCACACCTTTCCATTATTTATAATTCAATTTTATTTATTCAAATTATTTAAAACTGAAAGGATTCAAGATACAGGGAAATCTCACGTTTGTTCTTGGCCAACGACAGTGTCACTTGGTTAGCCAGAGGTGATTTTAAAACTTTATTTTGACAATGACACTTTCATATAAGATGAGCAGCTTCGCTAAGCCACCGCTCCCTCCCATTTTGGTACTTTGGATTTTCCCCAATTGCTTCCTTTCGATCTTCTTCTCCTCCTACCGGGTCTTCTCCGATGCCTTCTTCGAGCAGGCAAGCTGACTGGTCATCATCTTTTTCACATTCTGCGGATGACTTGGCTGATCAGAGAGAAAAGCTTTTGGAACGCTACTTGAGGGTGATTGCTGAGGACGATGCCCGTTTTGCTCGATGTTATCCTCACCTTGCCGGGTACTGTTACTTTTTTCTCAGAAAAAACTAATTCTTGTAGATGATTTCATCCAAGTTGGAAACATGATTGACAAATTGCCAATTTTCTCTTCCTTTGTAGTCAAAGGTTAAGATCAACAGAAAAACATGCTCGAACACTAAGGAAATTGCTAGGGCTCCGTCCAATTGCAGGTACGAATGTCATCCTTAACTTGAGTGTAAATGGTAGCCTTTTTTCTACATCTATCCATTAATGATCGATCGAGCTCCTTCTTATACTTCTTGTTGGTTTCTCCTTTTATTTTCCTTAAGTTCCATCACCGCAAGACTGTCTTAAACTGTTGTTAGAGGTAATTGCAAGGATCAATCGCCACAGTGATGCTAATTCTCCTGCACTGACGGTAAGCGGCCGTTGATCGTTTTTTTCAATTCCATTTTATCGTTTTTTCATTATTATTACTAGCAGTTATGCGTTGGCTTTACTGTTCACCTGCGCGCGGATTGGTATACGCGAAGTGAAAAGCTTAATGACTATGCCAAATCTTTGGCAGATTTGTACACCAAGACCTGAAATTACAGACTGGGAGAGGGGGGATCGTATTGGAATAGGGTCATTCGGATCAGTTTACGAAGGGTACTCTAAGGAACATAAATTGTTTTTTGCTGCGAAGGGAGTCCCACTTGATGATCACGGACATATTCGCCATCTCGAGAATGAGATTGCTATTCTGAAACCCTTGGATCATGTAAACATAATTCAGTTTTATGGAACAGAAAGGGGTGGGGAAATGCTCTATATTTTTCTAGAGCTTGTAAGTCACGGCACCCTTGAACAAGCATATAAGAATTTCCGTTTCGACGAATCCCAAGTTTCTGATTATACTCGACAGATATTGCAAGGTCTGAGGTATCTTCACAGATGTAAAGTGGTTCATGGAGATCTTAAATGTGCAAACATTTTGGTCACAAAATCAGGAATACTAAAACTTGCTGATTTTGGTTTGTCGAGAAGCATGGAAGATCATAGCCAGTCTTTGAAGCTTGACCTGCCAAGCTCATATTGGATGGCTCCGGAAGTTGCTAATCCTAAAGGGGTCGGGTATGGTTTTCCATCTGATATATGGAGCCTTGGATGCACTGTGACGGAATTGTCGACAAGAAAGCATCCACGATATATTATTAATGGCGACAATTTCTGGAAGATAGAGAGTGCAATTAGAAGCGGAAAAGGGCCTAATGTTCCTGATTATCTCTCAGATACTTTGAAGGACTTCATCAATCAATGCCTGCAGCCCGATCCAAATCAGCGTCCCGCTGCTACCGATCTTCTAGCTCATCCTTTCGTGAATGAATCATCTTGCACGCAGCCTGATCTTACAGAATTGTTGTTCTAGTTTTGATGAATCTGTACTCTGTTTTGATGAATTTTGTTTATTGTATTATGAACTTGGATTCTAAATTATGTGTGTTCAATCTTCAGTTTTGAAGAATCTGTACTCTGTGCTGTTGAACATTAGCCAACCAAGGATATTTCATCTTCTGATCTTGTTTTTGAATCCTTTTCTTATGTTTAGTCTCCTAGATGTACTAATGATCAGGTTGCTCCTACTTCATCAAACAGTCTATAACAGCTCATACCAGGAGCAAATCTGGGATGAGAATTGACCTCAGCGTATCCTTATCCATCCTCTTCACTAACTCCGATGGAAATCATTTCTCGTACCATAAAAAAAAGAAACATTGAGCACCCGTTTCAGCAGCGGCGAGCAGATTGCTCGGGCCCGAAGGAGGAACATCCGACACATGTGAAGTGAAGTGATGCAGTAATGGAATTTTCGTTTCTCAAGCCAAGTATGCAACAGAAGTGTTAAAGAAATTTGCTATGGAAGATTGTGATCCAGCAGACAATCCAGTTGAGTATGGAACGAGGTTAACTAAAGAAGGAGAATGAGATTTAGTTAATCCTACATATTACAAAAGTATTGTGGGGTTTTTGCGTTATCTAACTTGTACTAGACCAGACATTCTGTTTGGAGTTGGTTTGGTTAGTAGATACATGGAGAGACCAAGGAGTTCACATTTGAAGGCAGCAAAGAGGATCCTTCGGTTTATTAAAGGAACATTAAACTATGGATTATGTTATTCATCATCACAGAATTTCAAAATCACAGGTTATAGTGATAGTGATTGGGCAGGAAGCTTGGAAGACAGGAAAAGCACAACTGGATTCATATTTTTCATGGGAGAAACAACATTCACATGGACATTCAAGAAACAATCTATTGTTGCATTATCCACATGTGAAGCAGAATACATTGCTGCTGCATCATGTGTGTGTCATGCAATATGGCTAAGGAAATTGATGGAAGATCTACAACAGAAACAGAGTGAAGCCACAAGAATTTTCGTTGATAACAAGTCTGCTATAGCTCTTGCAAAGAATTCAGTGCATCATGAACGTTCAAAGCATATTGATACTCGATTTCATTTTATTAGAGAGCATATAAAAGAAGGCGATGTGGAGTTAGTTCATGTCAACACTCATGAACAGATTGCTGATATCTTTACAAAGCCATTGAAGACTGAAGTTTTTTGTTATCTGCAGAAGAAGCTTGGAATCATGAAGATTGATGAAACAAGTTTAAGAGGGGTGGATGTTAGTTATTAAACTTATTTATCAATATTAGTATTGAAGAGTCGCATCTATTAGTATTGAAGAGTCGCAACTATTAGTATTGAAGAGTCGCATCTATTAATGTCTATATATATTGTATGAATCTCATAATGACAAAGTGTAAGAGTACCATTTTCATATGTATTGTATTCTACCAAATTAGAGAGTGTGCAGCCAAAACCTTTGTTCCTTTCTATTCTCTGTTTCTGCCAAATTTCCAACAGTTTCTCCTTTTATTTTCCTTTAGTTCCATCCCCGCATGACTCTCTTGCACAGTTGTTAGAGGTAATTGCAAGGATCAATCGCGACAGTGATGCTAATTCTCCTGCACGGACGGTAAGCGCCATTTTATCGTTTTTTTCTATTCCATTTTATCGTTTTTTTCATTGTTATTACTAGCAGTTATGCGTTGGCTTCATGTTCACCTGCGGATTGGTATGTTTGATAATGTAGTCTGAAGTTCAGGTTGTAAAAAGATGTTTCAGGTTAAAATTAAAAAATTAAATTTTTTTTAGTGAATTTCACCTAATAAAATTGATTAAAATTGATGGTGGAAACTACAGAACACTACTTTCCATTGTGTCTTGTCCTGTAATTTGGGATTCCAACAAAAATAATACCGTTGTTATTTAATTCCATAATAAACCCTCGCCATCTGTACTCCTCCCTTCTCTTTCCCATCCCTCACTTCTTATCCTCAGCAAATCATGCAAACCCATCTAGCTCTCCCCTTCTCCTTCACCCTCCCGTCCCTCACTTCTCTTGTCCTCACCATCTCTGCAACAGACCTCCCGTCCTTCACTCTTTATTTTTTATGACTTTGCTTTATAGATGGATGGTATCTGTAGCAGACCATCTCTCTCTCTCTCTCTCTCTCTCTCTCTCTATCCCCCCTGCTTGCTTCACTCCTCGTAAGCTACTTCTCCCGTACCTGTCTCCAAACCTCTTGGCTTCTAAACACGATCTCACTGTCAACGTGCTTCAGGTGATTTTACCAGCGCGTGCAAGATCAAGCTTGTAAACTTTCTGATCAAGAATTGGAGTGTGTTTTTCACGCTCTTAGCATGGGCTCTATAGACCCAGTCAATTCCGATGGCGTGAGAACTAGCTCTATCTTTTGAATAAGCCAGGGAGTTATTTTGTTACTCCATCCTCTCAGGGGAAGGAGATCCAGTTCTAAACTCGGGGAAATAATGTATTAAAATAATATATTTTTAATTTTAAAAAAATTACTTCTGATATTTGTACATCAATAATTCAAAAACATAAAAAATAAATTAATTGTAAACAAAAAAATCACAATTCAATGAAAAATGGATTAAACAGCAACCCAAATAACACTTTAATCCTCTTATTTGTTTGGTTATATTTACATAAGTACTAGGTTGTTTTAAATTTTATTAAAATATGATAGAAAGCCTTAAAATTAGGATGTTCTACGCTTAAATATTAATCATTCAATTTGAATAAAATAAAATAAAATAACTTTCATATTGGCTCGGCTTTGTTTAACCCATAGTTGTAAAATCCGTTCCGGTTTTTTGTTTGGAACGGAACGTTCCGGTTTCGGTGCATTCCGGCGTTCCGTTCCGGTTTTGTACTGTTCATATTTATTTAATTATATATATGAAAAAAAAAAAATATTAATTTAACAAGTATAATTTAAATTCAAGATAAATGAAATTTAAATTATACAATACAAACATAATCTCAAAATTAGAAACATCTTTAAAATTCCAAAATATTATGAAAGTAAAATGTTCTAAAATAAAAAAAAAATACATCAAACATCTTCTACATCATTAATATAAAAATAAGGATCTTGATCTTGCTGTGGAACATAAGGAAAGTCGTCAACATTGTAAAAAGAATTACAAGGACTATACATGAGTAATTTAATATGGGTTTGTCAACATATGAACAAGCCTCGTATTTTGCATTATCAAGTATCAACCATGTATCCATGAACACAGCTCAAACGAGCAAGAATTATAGCAGGAGGCAGCATCTCTAGCCACCCTCAGAAGCACAAGCAATGAAACTTTTGAGCAAAAACAAAGTAAATATATAATAAAGCTTTGATATCTTATCAATATCAATGATCATACTCCAACTGGTGCAAACATTGTAAAAAGAAAGAATTATAATAGGAAAAACAAAACACCATGCATCATCTAAGATCACCCAGTCTTGCTATACACTACAAAATCTCAGTTAATACAAAATCTCAACCTATACACTACATAATTTCAGTCCCAGTCTTGCTCTACAATAAATTCACATTTATGCATTTTTAGAGCAAAATAGAAAATTTATTTCTCCATTCAGCTCATCTAAACTGTCGAAAATTTATTTCTCCATTCAGAAAATTTAAACTGTCGAAAATTTTTCAATAAATTAAAGGATTTGGTTCCTCAAATGTGTACTTTTAACTGGAGATTTGGGGAAGAAGAACTACTGAAGATTTTGTGCCGCCGTGTGGAAGAAATTGCGCTGCCGTGTGGAAGAAATTGTGCCGCCGTGATTTTGATTTTTGATTTAGGGTTTCAGAAATTGAGCTGATTTAGGGGTTGAGGATTACAAATTGAGCTTTTCAAGTGAGGGATTTCTGGATTATGAATCGAAAACAAGGGATTTCTGGATTAATTTGAGATTGGGAGAAATCGGGAATAGATTGGGGGAAATCGTTCGTCTGGGAGTCTGGGACTGGGAGCGGGAAGAAGAAAGGGAAAGGAGGTGAATTGTATGCCCGTGTATTGGCTAAATGACGTCGTTTGTTACTTATGTAAACGACGTCGTTTTGGCTTGACCCGGAACGGAACGCTAGGTACAAAACCGGGGCGTTCCGGCCGGAATTCGGCCGGAATGGCCGGATCGGTCCGGAATTCTACCCGGGACAAAAACGTCGCCGTTTTGTCCCGGATTTTGCACTGGAACGGAACGGAACAGGATCAATAACTCTGGTTTAACCTCCATAATTGTACCTTTATGCATTAAAATTGACATTCCTAATCTTTACAATTACAAGTGCAATTAAATTATAAGATTTTTAAGATAAATGAATATTGATTGAATAATGGTTTGTTTTGGTGGCCAATTATAAATAAATATGTGTGTGTATATCTATGTCCTTTAAAGTAATTTTACAAGTTGACAGCAATATGAAAAGGTTGGTAATCAAACACATGAAACTATTTTTCATTAACCTCAAACTCAACCACAGTTTTAACCAAACACTTCAATTTCAGTTATGAACTGCAGCTAAAAATATTTTTCATGAAATTGATTTTTTAAAACATGAACCACAAATACAACAACAATAACAAACAAACACACCCGAAGTGAAAAGCATAACGATTATGCCACATCTTTGGCAGATTAGTAGACGAAGACGTAGAATTACAAACTGGGAGAGGGGGGATCTTATTGGCAAATCGCATCAGTGTACAGAGGGTCAGATGAAGGTGAATTCTTTTTTGCTGCGAAGGGAGTCTCACTTAGTGAGCACAGACATATTTGCCATCTCGAGAATGAGATTGCTATTCTGAAACGCTTGGATCATGAAAACATAATTCAGTATTATGGAACAGAAAGGGGTGAAGAAATGCTTTATATTTTTCTAGAGCTTGTAAGTCACGGCACCCTTGAACAAGCATATAAGAATTGCCCTTTCAAGGAATCCCAAGTTTCTGATTATACTCGACAGATATTGCAAGGTCTGACGTATCTTCACAGTTGTAACTGTCATTGTCAATCCAAAGTAAATGTCATTGTCAGGGATGTCTTCACCACCTCTCTTTCATTCACTTAGCGCGCTTTGTCTTGATTCAGCAGAATGGGGATCATCAAATTTTCTTTAAGTGTCTTGTTTCTACTACGGTAGTATATGAATGATATAATACAATAGGGTTTTAGGTTGGATTGTTGATGAGGAGATAGTTTTTAAAAGTATTTTTTTAGCTGCTGGGGCACATCACTAATTGGTTTGACAATTAAGAGTGCCGATGACAAAACGGACTAAAATTCTCACTGTTGATGCAACATTAAGCTCATTACTAATCGGTTTGACAATTAGTCCGTTTTGTCACATTTGGTTGCTTTTAGTCCGTTTTGTCACATTTGGTTGCTTTTAGTTCCTCCCTTTTTAAACACAAAGGGATAAAATAAAAAATACAAAGAAACAAAAATAGTCATCCCTTTTTAAACACAAGGGATTTTAAACACAAGACAAAGGGATTTTTTAAATCTTCTCACAAATCCATAAAAGACTAATGGGAAGCGGAAGCAGTCAAAATTACCATTTAATCATGGACGAGCTTCCCCTGTCTCTCTGTGTAGACTAAGTCGTGTATAAGTGTAATTTCATATGTAACCTTTCCCTTGCACAACCTTGAAAATTAACTCATCCCTACCACAACCTCCAAAAATGTCATTTAAATAATTGCTACAAGCAATCAAGATTTTAAAAAATCCCTTTGTCTTGTGTTTAAAATCCTTTGTGTTTAAAAAATCCGTTTTGTCATGCCTATGGATTGACAATGACATTTGGTTGCTGTGGTCCGTTTTGTCCGTTTTGTCATCGGCAGTCCTTTTTAACAATGTCTCTCCCAATCTTCCTTCTTGTACTCCTGCCTGGTCGTCTCCAATGCCAACCCAAGCTGCCTGTTCATCATCTTATAATTCGTTTTCAGATTATGCGGAGGCCTCTGCTCAGTATGTAATGCGATCAGTACAGCCACTGAGGTCGGTTGTGGAGGCAGCTGCCCATTCTGCCGGATACTGTGCTCGACTTACCGGGTACTATTTCTGAGAAAACACCAATTCTTGTAGATGATGATTTCATGCCATGTTTTTTGTCTTGAAACTAGTATCAGACTCCAAACATTTCTGTTTTATCCAGACTTGATCTGACATCATGCTAACTGCGATTGTCTCTTCCTTTGCAGTCAAGTGTTAAGATCAGCAGAAAATACTGCTCGAACAATACTGAGATCAAAGCTAGGCCGTCCAATTCAGAATGAGGAGATTGCAGGTACGTATGTCATCCTTAACTTGAGTGTAAATGGTAGCGTTTTGTTACATCTATCCATTAATGATCGGGCTCCTTCTTATACTTCTTGTTGGTTTCTCCTTTTATTTTCCTTTAGTTCCATCCCCGCAAGCTGCTGCTGTTTTCAGCAGTCCAAATTATCGTGCCTCTCCTGTACAGATTTTGGCGCAGATTGCAAGGGGCAATCGCGACAGTGATGCTAATTCTCCTGCACGGACGGTAAGCGGCTGTTGATCGTTTTTTTCAATTCCATTTTATCTTTTTTTCATTAGTATTACCAGCAGTTATGCGTTGGCTTTACTGTTCACCTGCGCGCGGATTGGTATACATGCACGAAGTGAAAAGCATGATGACTATGCCAAATCCTTGGCAGATTTGTACACCAAGACCTGATGGAATTACAGACTGGGAGAGGGGGGATCATATTGGAAAAGGGTCATTCGCATCAGTTTACAAAGGGTACTCTAAGGAACATAAATTGTTTTTTGCTGCGAAGGGAGTCTCACTTAGTGAACACAGACGTATTTGCCATCTCGAGAATGAGATTGCTATTCTGAAACCCCTGGATCATGAAAACATTATTCAGTTTTATGGAACAGAAAGGGGTGGGGAAATGCTCTATATTTTTCTAGAGCTTGTAAGTCACGGCACCCTTGAACAAGCATATAAGAATTTCCGTTTCGACGAATCCCAAGTTTCTGATTATACTCGACAGATATTGCAAGGTCTGACGTATCTTCACAGATGTAAAGTGGTTCATGGAGATCTTAAATGTGCAAACATTTTGGTCACAAAATCAGGAATACTAAAACTTGGATTCTCTAAATTTGTGTGTTCAATCTTATCGTTTTGACGAATCTGTACTCTGTGCTGTTGAACATTAGCCAACCGAGGATATTTCATCTTCTGATCTTGTTTTTGAATCCTTTTCTTATGTTTAGTCTCTGGATGTACTAATGATCAGGTTGCTCCCACTTCATCAAACAGTCTATAACAGCTCAAACCAGGAGCAAATCTGGGATGAGTATTGACCTCAGCGTATCCATCCTCTTCACTAACTCCGATGGAAATCATTTCTCGTACCTTAAAAAAAGAATATTTTAGTTTTAGAGTGTTTTGATGCATTGTTTTATTGTTATACTATTTATGTGTTTATATATATATATATATATATATATATATATATATATAATTAAATATATGAGTTCAAAAAAAATTACTTCAAATCCAAAAATAAAATTATTTAAAATGAATTTTCTAAACAAAATTATAAACATGTATAATATTATAAAAATGTCATCATCAATCTTGCAAAATCATTATATTTTCTAATTGCTCTGAAATTTTAACATAATATATATAAATATATCAAGAGACTCCTCGTAAAATTTTATATCAATCAAATGGTCGAATTAAGAAATATGATTGATTTTGTAAAATTATTCATTATTTAAAAAAAAAACATTATTTGGCCGAAACGGAACGGGTGGAACGAAACCGGTACGTTTCAGTCAGTATTTTGCCGAAAAATACAGAACAGATCGGAATTTAACCGAGTAAAAATGATATCGTTTTGTCTCGTTTTTTTAACTAGTATGAAATGTTTTGACTGTTTCGGCTGAAATGAAATGAAATTGACAACCATGGTTAGTCCTGATGACACCCTTAATCATGTTTTTGATTTTAAATGAAATATTTTAGGTGTTTCTTGATATTTTCATCTAATATTAAAAATAATTTTTTAAAAAAAAAAAAAAATATTTTAATATATTTTTAAACAAAAAATGATTTTAAAAACAACCTAGAATCTTAAAATCCCAGCTTATGGTCCGAGGTTACATGAAAAACCTCCAGTCTGGTTTCCTTCATGCTTAGTTTGGGCTGTATTTGCTCTGTAATTATTTTTATATAAAAAAATATTGTCATAAAAAATAGCTTATTTAAAAAAAAGAAATAACATATATCATTTTTTGGAATAGACTCATGTTCATTTCATTTTATTAAAAATATATATATTTTGAGATAAATCCAAGTTGACTTGTAAACCATGGATTGACTTTAAGGTTGTTTGACACTGCATTCTAAAAATATTTTTTAAAAAAATTAAATTATTTTTATTTTTATTTTTTACTTTAGTCTAAATTTTTTAATATTCTTAGATCATTTTGATGTGTTGATATCAAAATTAATTTTTTTTTTAAATATATATATTATTTTGATATATTTTAAAATAAAAAATAATTTTAAAAATAATTTCAACCATATTTTTAAAAAGTCACGAACAACTCATGACCTTGGCTTTGAGATGAGTTTGATAACTATGCTATAAGATGATTTAAACTTCGATTAAGCAGGTAATTTCTAGTTATGAGTTTTTTTTATTTGGTTTCAATTTTTCTCTAAAAGAATTAATTTATCAGTTTTATACCTTAAGTAAGTTAATTTAATATAAGGAATTATGGAATAAGGATCCAATTGAAAAATCAAAATTGTTTTGGGGTCAACTTTATATCACTGAAGTAGGTAGGGGTATATTTGAGGCTTCCTACAAAAAAGCCTTAAATGACATGTCATTCATAATATCAACGACATGTTGTCCGATCTATTCATGTTTGTCTGGTGGCATCAAAACACTCGGGTTTCACGATCATCTCTCTCTAGACTCTGATCCATCTTATCCCTACTCACCAAAACCCAAAAATACCTCTCTAAACTCTCAAAATTACCTGCCATACCCTTCCTAATTCTAGGTCTCCCTGGTCTTTGCTGCATCAAGTAAGCTGCAATCTTTCTCTCTGGGTCTTCTTTAATTCTCTTTTCTTTATTGAATCATACAAAAAGTTTGTGTTTTTTAATGCAAAGTATAGCTCACTGTTACTTTTTAATGCTATAGAATTGCCATCTTTTTTTTCGTTTTGTTATTGGGCTTTGGAATGAGAAGAGAAAGAATGAAATTTTGTGGCTTCTCGATGCTGTTTTAATGTATGGTCTGATTGGTTTCTGAGAAAAAAGAGGAAAGTGAAAGAGAGAAAACAAGAAGAAATGAAACAGTTGTTGTCAGTGTTTCTTGATGTTTGGTTTAGTGTTGAATGATGCTCTTGAAACAAAAGTTGGGTTTTTTTTGGTGGGCAGTTTAGTTTACTGTTTACTTGGTTTTAAATGTTTTTGGTTTATTCTTGTCAAGTTTTGAGCTTAATGTTAAAAGATGAATAAGGGATTTTAAATGGGTTTAAAGGTAATATTGAATAGTGTTATTGTGTGGCAGTGGATGTAGACGAGAGGATTGATATCGCAGAGAGCTCTATTGGAAATGAATCGGTTGAGCATGGTGGTGAATTGGCTGAACATGAAGTTGATGGTATGGTTGTAGAACCACATGAGGGTATGGTGTTTGATTCAGAAGATGCTGCCAAGATATTCTATGATGAATATGCTCGGCAGATAGGGTTTGTAATGCGTGTAATGTCTTGTCGTCGTTCTGAAAGAGATGGGAGGATTCTTGCCAGGCGACTTGGATGTAATAAGGAGGGTTATTGTGTAAGCATTCGAGGGAAATTTGGAAATGTTCGAAAGCCACGACCAAGTACTAGAGAAGGTTGTAAAGCGATGATTCATGTTAAGTTTGATAAGTCTGGAAAATGGGTGATAACAAAATTTGTAAAGGACCATAATCATCCACTTGTAGTGGCCCCACGTGAAGCTCGTCAAACTTTGGTGAGTTTTCCTCTCTGTTTTTTAACTATGACACGCTGCTTCCTTGCTTTACCATCTCCATATGCCATTGACATGTGATCCTGTAGCCTTATTTTCTCTGGTAATTAAATAAGCTTTTAAGGAAAATATTTAATTCCTTGAAGAAAATTTTCACTCTCTCTGTTCTTTATTTGGCTTTCATGGTTGACAAAAATGAGTGTAAAGATTCAGTGCATCAAATGCTATTCTAGAAACCAGACTAACGAACTGGGATGTAGTTAATATGTCTTGGAAGGAAAATATGTCATGCTTTGAGGTGGTGGAAGGATAATATCTGCATATCTGATGTGATCTGAGTATTTTTTTATATTTACTTTGTAGGATGAAAAAGACAAGAAAATTCAAGAGTTAACTGCTGAATTGAGAAATAAGAAGCGGTTATGTGCCACTTATCAAGAACAGCTAGCTGCATTTGTGAAAATTGTTGAAGATCACAGTGAGAAGCTATCCAAGAAAGTTAAAAATGTTGTAGAAAATCTAAAAGAATTTGAGTCTATTGAGCAGGAGCTCATGCCAGCATAGATAGTCTCAGCATTCGGTGTAAGAACTTAGGTATTACTTCTTCAACTCCGTTAGTTGTGCAATCACTGCTGTTCTCTGTTTTGTCTCTTCATCGAAAGCAGAGTCTGACACAAGAATTAGAAATATAGTTATAGGATATTGTTCTATTTTCAAATTTGTAATCCATGTGAGTTCAGTGATTTTGTTTGGAGGGAGGGCTCTAGGTTGCAGGTTTATTATGTTTTAGTGCAAATGTCAATGGAGGTGCCACAATAAGTTATGGAAGTTTTTGAAGACAAAAATTTCCTTTTTATAGCAGTCTTGATCTGTATAGCAAACTAGCACTATGAAGAACTGGCAGGGTATGATTTAGTAGGCCCTAGCAAGTGATGCATTTTTATGATAGGACATGGATATTTCAAATAGATGGGTGGGACCCTCTCTTCTTTTCTCATACTCTCCACAGATTAACTCATTGTTCACCATGGTATTGTAGCAATTCTGTAACCGTATAATAAGATGAATGCAAAAGTTATTTTTATCAACTCAAGTTTCCTCTGCTCCTTGATGAAACCAACTGTGATTTTCTGTATATAATATGGTTAGTCTTGAGAAAAATGCTAGGCAGCTGTGAACCACCTGCTCACCAGTCGATCAACTTACATGAAACATTGCAAAATTTTGATTGAGGGATAACTAACTTGTGAATTGTAGAATGTGGCCTGCTTGTGAATTTTTTTTGCAGCCAAAGGATGTGTTGTTATATACTAATTGGTAATTAAATTTTAGAATCATATTCCTTCTAATTAGTTATAAGAATTGTTCTAAGCAGTTTTTATCAAATTCTATTTTTCATTTAGCTTCTCTTTTTCACCTGTATTTATGTTTCTTCAACTGAGTTCCCTATCTGTGGGATTTGATATGAAAAAAGTGTAGGATTTTGAGGGGTTGAGATATGGAATTCTAAGAATTATGGTTTTTCTTTTCTAATAGAAAAATCAGAATGATTATCAAGAATCTGACATCTCCCAGATACTGTTACAATAATTAAGAATAATAAATCCAAACATTAAGTATAATAATGTAACATTAAAAGTAATTTATAACCAGAAGAAAAACTCCTAATTTAATTACTTTAAATGTATAAAAAGTTCAACTGAAGAATAAACCTACAAATAATAAGTTCAAAATGCTATAATATTTATGAAACTTGTTGGAAACTCTAGAGTCTAGCCAAGAGAAGATCTGTCGAAGATTTATCTCTTCAACTAGGCACACAACTGGAGAACATGAGGGTTGCAATTGTTTCCAGGAAATTCATTACTCCATCATCTTCAACTCCAGCTCACCTTAGAAGCTGCAAAATATCAGCCTTGGATCAGCTTATTCCTCCAGTTTATGCAGGATTAACATGTTTTTACCCGGCTGACGATAACATTCAAGGAGCCAAACATTCTGAAAGAAGAAAGCAGTTGGAGGAATCATTATCCAAAATCTTAACCCTCTACTATCCGGTGGCGGGGAGATATGTTGAAGAAAAGCTGCTGATCGATTGCAACGACAAGGGGGTAGAATATTTGGAAGCTGATGTAAGTGGACGACTCTCTCAGATTTTAAATGGGGAGCTGCAGCCTGAGGAGTTGAATCAGCTTCTCCCGTACCCTGTTGCATCACCCGCAAGTCCATTAGTAGCTGTGCAAATTAGCACTTTCGAGTGCGGTGGAATGGCTGTCGGCCTGCGCGCTTCACACAAGATATGTGATATAGCGGCGTTAACCTCATTTGTCAACGGATGGGCAACAACAAGCCGAGTTGGTATTGACGAAGTGCCCCGGCCGAGTTTTGCTCTGCCATCCCTCTTTCCGACGAGAGAGACAGCACAAATTCTGAACCCAACTCCGGTTAGAAACGGAGCAAGGGTCGTGACAAGAACATTTGTGTTCAGCAGATCTGCAGTAGCCAGCCTGCAAGTGATTGCCAGAACAGGAGATGATGATTTGGAAGGGGGGAAAGGCCAGCCTTCTCGAGTCCAAGTAGTGACAGCAATTATATGGAAGGCTCTGATCAAGGTGGCTAAACTTAAGCATGGATTCCTGAGGCCATCTGCCTTAATCCATGGAGTGGAAATGAGAAAGAGATCAGCATTGCCAACACCACCAAATTGCTTCGGAAACATGCTGAGGCTTGCGATGGCGCGATTCGAGCCAGATGAGAGCAAAATGGGGCTGAGCGACCTGGTGATTCCTGTAAGGCAAGCGATAAGAGACGCTGTTATGGATTGCAGAAATGCAATGAGCTATGATGATTTGTTCGTGAGAGCAGCAGAGAGTTTTAGAGGATGGAATGAGGAGGCAAGCAAGGGTGAGATTGATGTGTATACGTTTACTAGCTGGTGTGGTTTCCCGGTTTATGAGGTGGATTTTGGGTGGGGGAAACCTGCTTGGGTGAGCAGCCCCCATAAACCGGTCCCGGTGGTGAATTTGCTGGACACCAAAGATGGTGGAGTTGAAGTTTGGATGACTGCTGAGGAGATGGATATGATCCTTTTTCAACGAGACCCAGATATTGTTGACCTCACGACTACTTCTCAATTGAAGAATAATGTCTAAATTAAATATCTAGTTGGTGGTTCAATGATAATGATACGAGCTTGAGATTAAAAAATTTACTATTTATTTGGTCTCGGGTTCGAATCTTGTGATTGTTAATTAGTCAAGGTACAAGCAAGTTGGTCCGGACACTAACGTTAATAAAAAAAATGATGTCTAAATTATATTGCAAGATTATTCCTCTTCTCAACTTGTGCAATTTCAACTCTTCACAAAATAAATAAATATAAATTCTAAACTATAGTATTTCTTTCTGTGTTGCCATGCTTGTTAGCTTCAAGTTGCTATTTCTCGGTCTATAATTATTATTTTTCTTTCTATGCAGCTAGATTCATAATCTATTTGGAAGTGTAATTGAGGTTTTTATTTTTAAAAAATTATTTTTGACATCAGCACAGAAAAATAATTTAAAAATACTAAAAAAATTAAATTTAATATATAAATAAAAATAAAAAATTTTGATTTTTAATTTTTTTCAAAAACATTTTTAAAACACAATATCAAATAAATTTTCAAGCAAAATAACTAAATTCAATAAATGTTATCATCTCACCCATTTCAAACACATCTCATCTCCTACTTTTTAAACCTTTCAGCATTCGAGTATCCAAGGAGCTTGGATTAGGACAAGCTCGGGCTACAAAATACTCACTCTACTTAATTTTAATGTGTTTTTTTTTTTTTGCAATATCTCATAGGTGGTGGTGGTTGGCAAGCATTGCAAATTAGGTTGAGCAAAAAAATTGAAAAACTAAAAAAATCAAACCATTAAAAGAAAATAAATTAAACCGATTAGAATTTTTAAAAAAACTTTCGGTCCGATCCGGTCCGGTTTGGTTTTGGTTTTTTAAAATTAAAACCGATAAACTGAAACTAAATCAAACAAGTTAAGTTTAAATATGTATGTTTTTTTTCATAGAATTCCAATGTTCCCTTGAATTGAAATAAAAGAACATGAGATGGGACAAGTAAAGAGAACATATAGGAAAGGAGGCTTAGGGTCCATAGGTGTCAAATTCACCTACCAATGCAACAAGTAAAGAGAACAGATTTTTGCAGAGATAAAAATATGGACATCTAAGTAGAGCAGTGCATGTGCCCATGTGTATATGTAGTTCGGTTTTTTTTCCCGGTTTTTTACATAAAAAACAAACCGAAACCGATCTTTTTTTTATTTGGTTGTTTTTATAGATAAAAACCGAACCGAAAATGATCACTCCTGTTGCGAATACAATTACTTAGTGGTAATCTATTTTCTACAAGTTTAGAGTTCTTTTTCCTGATAAAAACTTAATTCATAAATAAATGTAAAACAACAATAGATTAAAGCTTAATTCATGATAAAAATAAATGGAAAACACTTTTTTTCATAAACATGATTAGATGTGATCACGAGTATATTGAATGCGAGAGAAAACTAGGTTTAATATCAAGTGATGTAATATATATATATATATATATATATATATATATATATATAGCACAGAGGCAAGAGAACATATATTTGATAACAATACACTCATGGAGCTACATTCTTTCATCAGCAACATAATCTTTCTACATTCTTTCTTTAGAGATATCATCCAGGCAAAAGAATAGATGCACACAGCAGTCTCACACAGGGACATGAATAACTCCAACGAAGTTTTGTACCACAATATAATCTGCAAGACTGGCAAGCAATGCCCGTGTTATGGTCACCAATAACCTTTTGATGGATTACTTGAAAATTTACCTGGCAAATCTAAATCCTAGATAGACAGTGCATGGATCTCCTCCGCTCTCCATAAAGAGACTGTTCAGTGGGTGAATATTGGATTCGATCTCCGAGTTTACATCAAGTAATTCAACCTGTGTACACAAGAGCACTTGGGTCAGAAAACTAGCGGTAGAACTTGCCGATATATATGATGCTTACATGATATCAATATGCTGTGTAAAATAAGGTACGATGCACAAATATGTAATATCTGGAATGTATGAATTGCAGAAAGAGAGACCAAAACCTATACTTGTTAGTCTCTAGGGAAGCTGAGATAACCAAAAAACAGAGTTTTGTTTTGAGTTACCACCCACAATTTACTCCACCTCCTCGCTACCTTTCTTGTTTTTCATACAAACAAACACAATGGCTGAAACTATCGGGAACCACCATCAAAACAGGCCCGGAGCCTGAATCACTCTCTTAAAGAGTAAACCATCATTCATTGCGTAAATTAATGATGAATAGAAAGGCCACCAACAGATTGTTATCATAAGATGGTGACTCATGAATCAGATAGAAGCTTAATCAGCTTCATTACAGCAACCAGCTACCTAATAGACACTCAATCAGTAAGTTTGGCTTTAACATCTAGCTTCTTTAGATTCCTTTCACTTCTACACTGTTTTACTCCGGTACTAATCTCCAATAACCAAGACAGAGAAGTCCATTAGCAAATGAATCTGCACGAAATTAGATATTTCCTAGATAGTATAAAAATGCCCCAGTTCATACTTTTAAGCACCAAGTCAGAAGGCATATCATGCCAACTAATCAATAAAATATTTCCCATCCATAAAACACATCTCCCTGGGCATGAAAAGTTCCAATAACTAAGCAGAGTGCAATCGAAGTAAACAATCTGGTCTTAGTGTATGCATCTTACTAAAAAGTAGTAAATCTTACTTCTGTACTTAAGTAACCTTTTACTTTTAATGGTATACTGTGTCGAACAAATTGAAAAAAAGAAGAGAGTAGAGTCATCTTTTGATCTGACCAAAAAAGGCATACCTCAGTTTTCTTCGATTTTGTCTCCAGGTTCATCAATACCATCTACGCTGGCCAGCTCTTTTTTGTCTCTCCAAATTGCATGCACTTCGTCAGTTCGGAACCTCTGGGTGAAAGTTGATTCCTCTAGTGGAGTTGTTTCACCATGCGCAAAGGCAAGGAGACCAGTATATGCAATCATTGCTCCATTGTCAATGCAATACCTATCATCAGTTGCATATAGCATTCCACCCCGCTCAGCACACATTATTCTCATCATCTCTTGCAAGCGTTCATTGCAACCCACACCACCAACAATAAGAACATCTTTCTTATCACAGTGCGCCATTGCCCGTTCTGTGATCTCCACAAGCATAGCAAACACTGTTTCCTACATAGTTTTAGAAGATAATGAGCCAATACATTAGGACAAGATATATGTACTCAGGCAACTTGTGACATGGAGGAGAAGAATGATTCAGATTCTTCCACTCAAAGACATATTACTGACAGCTAGAATGGTTTACCTGGAGGGAATAGCACAGGTCTGCAGGAGTGCACTCGTTATTTTTAAGCTTCTCCTCTGTGGTGGCTTCAATAAAGCTCAATATTCCACTAAAAGAAACATCCATCCCTTTGACAACATAAGGAAGATCTATAAATTGATCTCCTTTCTTAGCAAGCTGGTTACGAAAACATTATGTAAGTAACTACTGAAGCATTTAGCAAAATAATTCGAGTACTGGGCGTGAAAATTAGCTCATTAGTACTCTAAGCTTTAGGTCCAATGGTATCAAAAGGCATTTTATAAACCCTTTTAGAGAGCTACTAAACTTGAGATATGAATTCTGCTAAAACAGGGAACAAGGAAGAATAATAAGCTGATAAATAAAAATAAAATGACAGGTTTGATTGTTCTAAAGCTAAAGCCATGAAAGATGAATTCCAATAACCTCAATATCCTCTCGATAATGTTTTAATTGCTTCACAATGTGTGAGCACGAAAGCTACAAAGAGTGCAATATAACTATCATACTTTAATTCAAGAAAAATAACAACAACATGGATTAGTAGCCAGTTTTCCTATTATTTATGCATAACAACCAAGGCTTCAAACTTGTATGTGTGCGATAGTATCTTCGTTTATTTAAATTGTAGATGAAACTTTTATTTTTGTACAAGAACGAGAATTTTGACTTGACCAAAAAGGGCTTCAACAAAACATAAAACTTGTAATCAGGGTTATTTTTTTAATCAAGTTCAATGCACACAAGGATTAATCAGAATAGGAATAAAACAAATAACGCCAAGCAAAACTTTAATGAAACCAAAAACAAAATGGAAGTAACAAACCTTCAAACCGAAATCTCGAAGAACTCACTAATATCAAAATACCTGCTCGATGTTATATCCTGGAGCTGGGTCATTAGACAGCTGCAAAACTCTGGCGAACCGATCCAAACAATTTCCAACAGCAATGTCAATAGTCTCACCGAAAATCCGATACCGTCCTTCACTGTAAGCAATAACCTGAGTGTTCCCACCACTAACATACAAAACAACAGGATCATCCGCCCCGGTAACAATCCTACCCATCTCAATATGAGCAACACAATGATTAACAGCAACAATTGGTTTCTTCCACAACTGTGAAAGAACTCTAATAACAACAGCAGACACTTGTAAAGGAGCTCCCATGCCAGGACCTTTAGTGTAACAAAGGCAATCAATTTCATCTGGGGTTATTTTTGCGGTCTCTAAAGCAGATTTAATAAGTGGTAAAACATGCTGCAAATGATGCTGGGCTGTTTCTCTTGGCAAAAAACCTTGACCAGGTGGGGTTATATAAGTATGTCTTGGGTTTGATAAAATTGTCCCATCTAATGTAACAACCCCAACTCCTATCTTGTTTGCAGAACCTTCAAATCCCAGTGCTATCATTCTCTTCATTTTCTGAACAAAATACCCAAAGGGAACCTGTGAATTTCATAAAAGATCAAAACTGTAAGCTATGTTTTGCCTAACTTCTAGGTAGATGTAAACGGTTGTATCATGCACAATAGAGGATTCTCTCTCTGTTCGTGAGAGGGGTGTAGAATTTGCTGAAAAGGGGTTGCAAAGTTTGGAGCTTTACCTGTGGCGGCCGACAACAAGAGGCTGGAAGTTGGGAGGTGAGGATAACGGTCAGTAACTGCAGGAAGACAAACAGTAGGGTTTGTTCGTGTTTTGTTCCTGTTCTTGGTGTTTCTTTTTAAAGCGTAAACTATACTTTAGCTCCTATAGATTCATAAACCATCCATTTCAGTCCCTGTGGTGTGGTGGATTTCCCAATATTAATCATAATTTCTCAAAACCTTCCATTATGATTTGTTTAGAAGGTTTTTGAGTGATATTATTATATGTATAAAATTTTGGAAGAAAAGGATTAGAAGATAATTTGCTTTCTATTTGTATTTGGTATGTCGAGGGGATATTTTTTAAAAGTATTTTTTGTTTATAAATATATTAAATTGGTTTTTTTATATTTTATTTCTTATATAAGTAAATTAAAATTACTTAAAAAACCAATTTTATTTTCTTAAAACAAATATACTTTTGAAAGATATACAAAACAAAAACTAACACACTCTTAAGCGAATTATAATAAACTAAATTCTCACATTAAAACTTTTTAAAGCCTATAAAAGATGGATATCATGGTTTGCAACAATGAACGAATTTCTTTAATATTTTTTTTCCAATTTGATAACTGATTTTGTTTTCAAATTAATTCTTAGAACTTGGTTTAAACCATAACATGTTGATGTATAAACAACAATAATGATTTATAATATAATTTCATTTTTTGCGAGTCCTACAGTGTTGAACCCTAGTCAAGGACCCAGAACCTTGAAACATAATTCTTAAACCATGAAGAAAAATATTAACGAGAATGATATTCAACAACATTAAATAGCAAAACCAAAAATCATCCATATGCTATATACAGAACACAAGACTCAAATGGGCTTCCCCGAAAAATGGAAACAGAATATTATTTTCAGCTAACCATGGCAACGCCTATGATCTTTATGAAATGGACTTGTATCTTTTGGCTAATCCTCTGACAAACATGGACCAGAAGAACTGTACAGCAACTCTCTATTTCTCCTGCTCGCCATGTGCTCCAAAAAGTGGAGCGTAATTATAACATGTATCCAAATAAATGTCAACCGAACCAAACATTTTCACATGGTTTAATAAACTAACTAGACACCTAAAACTAAACGCTAGAACAAGGTCAGCATCTGGTACCTAAGCCAAAGAGGAAGAATATGCTTTACAACCAGCAGAATTCTGTGTGCTCTGGAACAAATAATGCTGGAACTATGTCTGACTCTGCGGTTGTTTGTCTTCCATGTCCCTCACACTGTCCACTATATGTTGGATCTTCTTTGATAGACTCTCGTTTTGCTCCTCAATCTGCTCAAAAATCAATTCCAGGTGCCTTTTATAGGTCGCAGCTCTCTTTTTCTCTATGGCCAGCTGCTGTGATAATTCCCTAATCTTATCGTGTTCGTTCTGCAAAAGGAAAGGAAAGAAAAAACACTGGTTGTAACAGCAACAAAAATAAACCAGTGGAAGACCATTACAGGTACATCGAATAGATTTTTCAGCCTTTGAGATGTGTAATATTGCATCCAAAATTCAATAGCATCTAAAAAAGAACGCACACCTCTTAGTTGCCTAGTTCTTTGCACCTATAGAAAGCAAAAATATAGGTCCATAGGTTCTTGAGTTCCTAAACTGATATTAATTTAATGCTTAAGGACCTCACTATCAAATTTTTGGATCCCAGTAAATAACTTGATCAATTTCACTCTTTGAATTTATTACTTTATGATGTCAGAACTCAATCAGCTGATATTAACTTAATGATAGTGGTGCAAGAACTAACCGGATATTGATCATAAATGCAATCCCTTCGAGCTTTTCCGGGTGTCAAGGAATGAGTATGCTCCTTCACAAATTTTGTAACCACCCATTTTCCAGAACTTACTTTTCTCACCAAAATCATCGCCCTGCAACCAACCCTTGTTTCTGCCCTTTGTCTTACAATCTTTTCGCGCTTGTCAGGCATTCTGAAGCCCTCTTTATTGCAAACAAGTGCTCGACCAATAGCCGATCCATCACGTCTTGATCGAGAAAGTTTGCTCACACGAATGACAAATCCTACGCGTGTGGCATAAGTATTGTAAAATGCATGCGCAGATGCTTCAGAATCAAACTCCTGTCCCAAGTACGGCTCATCTGCAGCAACCATTGGCATAACTGGAACTGCATCTGGGATCATATCTATAGCCAAAGACTCTTTATCCATTTTATGATCTTCGTACTCTTCAAATTCTCCTTCAACAGAATTTTCAGCGATTTTGTTTTCATCTCTAGCCCTTGCAATGTCCACGGCCACATTTCCAGCTATATCACCATTAGCATCATTATCAATGATGAAGTCCACTGCAAAAACAACATCAACTATTTCAATGACTTTCATTCCCACACGACATCTTATTAGCTAAAACAGGCTATTAACAGCCGTATCTTTGAATAGAGACAAAAAGGTTGAGTCCAGTCTCTAAGCCATAATGTTCTTAAAGAACAACTACTTAAAAACTCTAGCATTTATTTCAAACCAGGAAAACAAAAGGATTACAAAAATGGCATAAAACAACAATGCCTAACAATCTTTCCTCGTAACAAAACCCACATGGCCTTCGTCGAGTATGTGTTAGCCTTAGTCGTACCAATTGAGTCATGCATACTTGCTAGGGCACCTTTCACAGCGGTAATGCATGCATACATGCATACATGCATTGCCTGGTGTACATGCGTTTTATTTTGCAAAGAGAGAGTTGGACCGGGTTGTCTAGTAGAATGAGTCAAAAAGGTTATCAAATGGTCATATCAGGAATCAATTTTGTTCATTAATGTCAATTTTATTATAGCTTATTCTTGGCTAATTAAGTTAGAATTTTCCAAGTGTAGTTATATTTAATTGAAATTCGGTCTATAAATGGGCACCTCTAGTTCTTCAAAACTAAACAAACTTAGCTCCGACATTGTTATATTCAATTGCATCACATTCACAACTCCGACATTGTTCTTTCCTAAACCATTATTTTTGCTCATTTTAGTCATAGAGTTACAAGAAAACAAACGACTTGGAGAGGATGAACAACTGGGCCAATCTGTGAGCACAAGTGGGTTTTGAAATTGTCTTGGCAACCCCTAAAAAATAAGGCATTTTGCTTGTGAGTAATTGCTTGTCTCTCACAAATAGGATCTCTTTCATTCTACTATTCGCAAGAGGGACTCCAGCAATACGTTCAAAGATTATGGTTGAAGATATGGTAAGACAAACAATATTGGAACTAATGAAACTAATTCATTTTCAATAGAAGTAGGCGGAATAAGGCAGCATCAAAAGGTGTTCTGCATATATAATAACCACATTATCATGTAGTTCCTTATTTTCTCAAGCCATTTATATAGTCTACGGACTCATCACTACATTAGCAAACAGTAGTTTAAGGAAACAAGGGAGAAGCAATGCTGTGCACTACGAAGAACTAAGAGATAAAAATAAAAGAAAGGCTTGTTTAGTCATAGAAAAACAAAATGTGCATGTTTATGACAAAACTCCTATAGAATTTGACTTGAACAAGAAAAAACCCAGTTTATTACCTAAGAATAAGCTACAAAAATAGAAGTAGTGGCCAAAATCGATTCATTGTAAGACTGGCCCATACAGACTTTGACTCTTTACACCAACGAATCGATTCAGCTCTATTTGCAAAGGAAAACATATCTAGACTAATGTATTGCAACTATAAATGCATTAAAATCACAAAGTTTCCATAATAGAGCATACACGTATTACCCACATCAATTAATCTTCACAACAAGGTCAACACTTCGCATAAATCAATTAGTGAAAGTCTATAGTACAGCTAAGAATTCGATGTCAAACCTATTACACTGCTCACTAGACTCTAACCAAGTAGAGTTAGTTGGCTCCCGTGTTTGTCAATTGGTTAGTTTTCATTTTCAACCTTAATGAGAAAGGCTTAAAACGAGATTATTCCCAAGAAATTGCTCTCTTTAATCTTCTTTCAGCATCCTCACAGAACTTTGAATACATATGCCAATTGTTTCCTTACAAGTTGATGCATAACTAGCCAATCAAGTTTAGCAATCAAAATGAAAAGGAGAGAAAAACTATAATTGAAATTTTCCACACACAAAAAAAGAAGGAACAGAAAATTAAAACACACTAATGAACACTGAAAACCGAACAATCTTTAAAAGAAACAAAAATGCTACTCTCAAACTTTTCATTGCTTACTGGTGAACTTCTCTCACAGCAAAAACAGTTTTCTCCCTTTTTCACTCATTTTCTCAGCAACCAAACAAACCTCGTATTCAAACACATTAAAGCCCTATACCCACAATTCTAACCGCCACCAATATCCATATGAACAAAAATAATTAGAAGAAGTACGAAGATGATAGAAATTAAAGAAAAATCTAAACTTTCATCAAAAAGATTAAGACTTTATCACTTCCCACAACCCAAACAGAATCTTAATCGATAATATACACTCCAATCCCATTAAAAATCAGTTCTTAATTTATTACTCATAACCCATTTTGAAAAATTGATAAGAAAATCTAGATTAAATAAAATATATGAAAACTAAACTAATAAAAGATCAAAACTTTGATAAGAATTTTTACTTACTTGGAAAAAATTGTGAAGATCGATTTAGGGCTAAAGATCCTGGAAGACAAACAGAGGGGAGACAGAAAGAGGAAAGTGCGAGTTCAGGCTAATAAGAATGGGGACGCGAGGTAAAGGTGACGTGGCGTTTATTGATTGGACTAGGTAGAAAGAAGAAGTCAAAATTTCATATTTTTAACGAGTGGTGAGTCAACAGGTGCTAAGTTGACTGCACTTTCTACACGTTTGATCACAGCTTATCTAAACACCTCTCCTCCTGGTCTCTTAAATATTGAGTATAGTTAAAATCAGTACCAAACTAAAACATTTTGTAATTTTGCCACCCGATTGTAACTCGTCTGATGATCAAATTCTCATTTTTTAATTGAATTTGAAGATTGTATTGTATATCCATCATCATAGATTATGATTTTAATTTACCTTGTTGGATTGCATCCGATTGTTTTTATTGTTGAAACTATAATTAGAATTTGTTTTGATTTTGTGATAGTGGCTGGTTTTCTATAGTTTTTTTTTTCAAGAAATGAATTGAAATATTTTTTGTATTTTTTAATTTGATTTTGATATTAGCATATTAAAATAATTTAAAAATAATAATAAAATAATTTGAAGCAAAGAGAAAAATAATTTTTAAAAAAGTATTTTTAAAACACTAAAACCAAATAGGAATTATGATACCAAAAAAAACACTGAATTACAAATTAAACATCTTTAGGTTTAATTTTAAAAATATAGTTTTTTTAAAAAAAAACACTTGTTCTTAGAAAAAGCAACTATCTCATAAAATAAAATAAAAGACCTTGGTATCTAGTAGGTGGTCCCGTGGAAAGAACTTGGAACTAAAAAGTTCACTATTTTTTTGTTTTTAAATTTGAATTTTGTGGTTGCTAATATGATGGTTATTGGAGACTTACAACTTCAGGATTCGTGAGATTAGTTGAGGTCTACGCAAGCTGACTCGGACACCATGTTAATTAAAAAAAAAGGTTAAGCAAATTGATTGATTGATTGATTATTTTGGAATACCAAAAAGAGCAATTCGAATTTAATGGAGTTGAACAATTTAATTTCTATATTAATTCTCAATTTATATTAAAACCTTAAGAGAAAAAACCTGAGAATTAAGACTAAACTTGAGAGGGTAAGGATGAATGGACGATCCTTTTGGTTTCTTAATTAGATGCATATGCAATGGAAGAAACACGAAACTGCAAAGGCCATTTGCAATATTTCTTCGTATTGTTTTTAAGTGTCGTAGCGTGATGATAGATAACTTATGATCTGCACTATAAATCTTGAATTCGAGTCAGAATATGTATCATTTATAAGAAATTACCATTATATCTTTGATGATACCACATCTATGATTTGAATTATTCCAACCCACTGATTATAAGTATTGATCATGTGGATTGATTGTCTAATTTTCTCCTTGATAAGAGAGAAAATTAGATAATAAATTGCTAAGAGGTGTCATGATCTATCTATAAATAATAGTATGCGTACTCAATCTACAGTTACTAGTAAGCATAGATTAAAAAATTTCTCTCAGATAATTTTTTTTTAATTTTTGAAGCTGTGTTGCTGCTGTTATGTTAAGAATTTTTACGAGCTTTGACAAAACTAACTAGACGATTTATAATATAAATTTTCTCATATTTAGCATTCGATTATATAAAATATTTTACACATTATAGTTTATAGTCTCTAGGATGAGATTAAGAAGCTGTTTGGCATGACGTTTCACCCGTCGTGCCGTAGTTTTTGGTAAAAAAAAATTCATTTTAAATGAATATGGTTTGGTGTTTTTAGATCATTTTGATATGCTGATGTCAAAAATAATTTTTTAAAAATAAAAAAATATCATTTTGATGTATTTCGGCATGAAAATCATTTTAAAAAGCTACCGCAACAGCTCTCTCAAACAGGCCCTAAATACCAGTCAACTGACTTCTGGCTGTAGTCTTGCATGCCAACAGTGGTTCACGAAACCCTAATTCACGATCAAATCATCATAAAATAAATCCAGTTTTTGGAAAACAAGAGTGCTGTTCTTGAGTAACCAGGAAGTCTTTTGAGCTCTTGATTACTTCGTAACCTTTCGCTGTCCTTGAAATTTATTCATCTGCGTGATTTGATTTGCAGAACTATTTTATTGATTTTCAGCTTCACTCTGATATGGCCTTCTGTCCACGTCTTTCAATTTTACTGGAATATATATATATATATATATATATATATATATATATATATGATAATAATAATAATAATAGAAAATAGAAAAGATTCTTGGGTAGATAAAATAAAATAAAATAAAATAAAGAAAAAGATAAAAAGTTGAATAAAGTTGTCGACCCACCTTCGACAACGAAATGGGTTCTGTACAAGGTTTCTATTTATGTGGCTGGCATGTATGTACTTCAACATCGATCGTTTGAGAGACATGGCCAAGTAATACATATTTTCTGTCGTTAATATTATTTTTTAAAATATTTTTTATTTAAAAATATATTAAAATGATTTTTTTTATTTTTTTCAATTTGTTTTTAATATTATCACATAAAAATATAAAAAAAAAACACCAAATTTTTTTAATTTAAAATAAAAAATAAAAATATAAAACATACATTAAAATGATTTTTTATTTTTATTTTTTAAAATTAAACCGTTCAAATAATATAAAAATACTAAAAAAACTTAAATTAAAATGAAAAAATAAAAACGGTTTTAGTTTTTCATAACATTATAGATAAATAAAAATTTATATAATTTATTGGAAAGAAAAATAAAATTATATATATATAAATATATATATATAAAATCTCTCTCAAATACCGGTTTTTTCTACGGATGAGGGGGGGCTGTCGCTTCGATCTGGGAACCTGTGTTGACAAGAGAGCCTCCAACGACAGCAGCTACAGGTCGTTGATTGTCGTTTGGCAAAAAAGCAAACAAATTATTGGTGGGTTTTCAAAACTGTGGAATCTAGTACAGGTCACGTGAGTTCCCAGATGGGCACGTGAATTTTAACTTTGGATGTATTATGTGGACATGCACTCGTAGTTAATCATATGAGCATGTTTGGTTTTATCATCTCTATGAAATAATAAATAAATAAATAAATAATATCCATAAATACCTAATCTTGTTTTTTAATAGACAAATTATCATAATTTATTATTTTGATATAAAGAAAAACATTGAATTTGTTTTTTTGGCCCAGAACAAACATTAAAATATAAATATTAAAAAATATTATTTAATCAATTTCTAAATAATATTAGCTTAAACTAATAACTTATCATTACTACTTACGACTATTTTATAATTATAATTAATATTTTATTATCATTTAACTATAAATTTTAATGTTATTAACAACACAATCATCACTGTATATTCATTATACCTGTTTAGAAATATGATTGTAGTTGTTTTTAAAAATATTTTTTATTTAAAAATATATTAAAATGATATATTTTTATTTTTAAAAATTATTTTTTTATATTAGTATATCAAAATATCTAAAAATATCAAAATTTTTATTTTAAAATAAAAAATAAAATATTTTTTAAAAATAATTTTGAAACACACTAATAATTATCAAACGTGCGCTGATCCTGGAAATCTAATCCTCTTTTCCTTGGCACACAGTTTCAGCAAACTCAAAGGTGGACAGTTATTCACTGACAGAGAGGCTTGTGTGTTGACAAGTCAACCTCCACTTTATTTTCTCACACTCGTTTTGTTTATGCATAAATCCGTACACCAATTACGGCACAGCTGCATGAGTGTCCCACAGGAAGGTGGGTAAGGCCTTCCCTTCTAAGGCAAGTCAAGCTAAATCTTCTGCCCAAGAATTGCATTTCAGAAAATTTTTTATTTTAAATTATTTTAGATCATGAATTATTTTTTAAAATTAAAAAAATATAATTTTAATATATTTTCAAAAACAAATACCAAATAGTTGTGTGTGTTTGAGGTTAATTTTAAAAATAATTTTTTATCAGAAATATATTAAAATAATTATTTTTAACATATCACATCAAAACAGTTTAAAAATATTAATTTTTTAATTTAAAATAATAAAAAATATATTTAAACACTATTTCAAACCGCTTCTAAATTCACCACCCAACAAGCTGATGATGCCCTTGAAAAGGGCAGGTGGTGCTTAGCTGTAAAGGTAGAGTAGGCTACACGATATTTATTATTTAAAATCTAAATGTGCTCCTCATGATGACAATCTGCATGGCCTACACGATGCTGGACCCTATTTCCCTGCCCCACGAGTCAAATTCTGCCTCTATTTCAATAATTTAGGGTTTTCATTCAATAATTCATGAAGTGCCCGTTTGATATTGTGATCACTAATTTTTGGCTAAAATTTAAATTTTTTATTTATTTTAAAAACTGGTGGTTTTTTGATGTGATGATTTTAAAAATGATTTTTAAAAAATAAAAAAATATTATTTTGATGTATTTCAGCACAATAAACACTTTAAAAAGCTACCGTAATCGCACTCCCAAACAGGCACTTCAATATGTTATATGTTTGGGGTGTTGGTTATTATGTTTTAAATATATATATATATATATATATATATTTTTTTTTTTTTTTTAAAATAAAAAATATTTTTATTTTTTATTTTAAATTAAAAAATTGATGTTTTTAGATATTTTTATGCTGATGTCAAAATAATTTTTTTAAAAATAAAATAAAAATTATTTTGATGTATTTCTGAACAAAAAATTTAAAATATATGGTTGAGATTATTTTTTAAAAATGTTTTATTTATAAATATATTAAAATAATATTTTTTATTATTTTTTAAAAATTATTTTGACATCAGCATATGAAAATGATTAAAAACTATATAACCAATAATTAATTAATGTAATATGCTATATATCTTTTAGTATGCATAACATATAATTTAAAGGATATAGAGGCAAAAGAGGACGACCTGCTAAGGGCACATGCCTCTTTTGGCCACACAAGCTTGACTTTTTCTGGACAAACCTAGTCCAACGTGGCTGGGAATTTTGTTTTTGTTTTTTTCTATATATCTTTTCAATTTTAATATTTAGTGTGATATTTTTATTTAATTTTATTATTTAGATTTGAATTGATTAAAAAATACCTTTTTTATTTTTTATTCTATAGTAGAGTAAAACATTTAATTTCATCTAGTTCATAGCACGAGTTCGTAAATTTAATAATTTAACTAAATATATATATATAGATGTATTTCGGCACGAAAAACACTTTGAAAAACTATCGCAATCACACTCCCAAACAGGCACTAACAAATCCACTCGAATATTAGCTTACAAAACCATGGGTGAAAGTTACCCACCAGAACAAAGACGCCAAACAATGGTTTTGTGTTTTAATAAAATTATTTTATTCCCTTCATTTTTTTTATTTTTTATTCACTTTGATATATTGATATCAAAAATAAATTTTTAAGAATAAAAAATATTTATTTTAAACAAAAAATATTTTAAAAAATAACGAGTACCGTATAACATCAAACATGTCATAAGTTACTAACTAGGCCGGGTTTTATAACAATACTTTAAGTTTTGCATTTCAAGATTCTTACTCTAATATAATGTTAAATAGGTAGGTGATACATTATAAGATTTTATTATTATTATTATTATTATTATTATTTTAGAGTTTGATAAAAATGGGGGGCAATTCTACTCTTAACCATATACAAGAATCATGCAAATCAAGCTCTTCAAAGAAACAATTTGATATCATATCCTATTGAAAATTCAAATTAATATAAATGCATGGACAATTAATTTTTTTAGTATAATGTATTGATTGAGGATTTACCATATACTTTATTTTACCGTTTCCATTAATTTGGATAATTCATCCTTCTCTCCCTTTCCAATGAAAATAGGTGTTTAACACCGTGTTTTAATTTTTTTTTAAATCAATTTTTTATTATATTTAGATTATTTTCATGTGCTGATATAAAAATATTTTTTTTTAAAATAATATCATTTTAATATATTTCTAAATAAAAAATACTTTCAAAATCAATTTCATTGTCAGTTTCAAACAGTAACATATGAGCTGCATATCCATCATCAGATTTTCCCACTAGATTTTCCCACTAGATTCACCTCATAGCATTTCTTTTTGTGCATTTATGGTATTTTATAATAATAATAATAATAATAATAATAATAATAATAATAATAATAATATGGGAGTAGATTTTGTTTCCACTTCAGCCAACATCCCAAATGCAAACTAATTTAATAAATACTAATCTGACCATAAATTCTCCTAAACCTTTAACACATTCTTATTATAACTAGACAATTATCCATATTTTTTATTAGAAAATGCATAATAAAATAATAAAATGTTAGTTGATTGGTCTAAACTCAATTAAAAGCTTCGTTTGTTTTTCTATTTTAAAAATATTTTTGAAAATAATAAATTGTTTTTCTGTTTCCGCCGGAACATTCCGTGTCATTAAAAAAACTGAGACGAAACGGCATCGTTTTTGTCTAGGTTTTAATTTCGATCCGTTCCGGAAATGTCGGCCAAATTCCAGCCGGAATGTCTCGGTACCGTTCCGGGTATGCCGTTCCGGCCTTAAAATCCTCCTTATTCTGATTAACTTGTGATTGTGTTTCTAATTTTGAGATTATGTTTGTTTGACTTTGTGTTTGTACTGTATAATTTAAAGTTAATTTATCTTGAATTTTAATTATGCTTGTGAAATTAATATTTTAATTTTTTTCATATATATATATATATAATTAATTATATATGAACAGTACAATCCTGAAACGGCACGTTGAAATACTCCAAAACCAAAATATTCTATACCAATAAAAAAACCAGAATAGCAACCGGAACAACGACCAGAACGATAATAATAACCTATTAAACTCTTCTCAATCCATATTTTATTTATCAGATTCCAAAAAAAAATAAAAAAACCAACAATACCAACAAAAACAATTAAAAATCATAAATCTTAATTATCGTCATGAACATTAATTACATACATATCCACTTGATCTCTTTCTCCCTCTATAAATCAACCTCTCTTCCCATCCCTGCCTTCTCTCTCTCTCATTCCCTCCTCTGCTTTCTCTATCTCGAAAACACACAGCTCTCTTTCTCGCCCCTCTCGTTCTCTAGCAATGGCTTCCATTGGCGTGAGCGACAAGTCACTGATCGTCAGCTTCGGGGAGATGCTGATAGACTTTGTCCCGACGGTATCTGGCGTCTCCCTCGCTGAAGCTCCGGGGTTTGTAAAGGCACCGGGTGGTGCTCCGGCGAACGTGGCGATAGCGGTGACGAGGCTGGGAGGAAAGGCGGCGTTTGTTGGAAAACTTGGTGATGATGAGTTCGGCAACATGCTCGCCGGGATTTTGAAGGAAAACGGCGTGATCGCTACCGGGATATGTTTTGACACAGGTGCTAGGACTGCTCTCGCGTTTGTTACACTACGCGCTGATGGAGAGCGTGAGTTTATGTTTTATAGAAATCCAAGTGCTGATATGTTACTAAGGCCAGAAGAGTTGAATCTCGAGTTAATCAGATCTGTAAGTGCTATTATTTTCTGTCTCAATTATTTACCGTGAATGATCTATGGTTAAAGATTTTATTCTTACAGTGATTGTTCTTACTGCGGTTAGAATTGGTCTGAAATCATAAGGGAAAATATTATATATAGAAAAAAAAGAATTATATTAAGAAAATTTGCACAAAGTTACCAAATTTTATTTAGAATATTTACATGGATTGTGTGTAAAATATAGCTAAAATCATATTTTTGTATACAGGCTAAGGTTTTCCACTATGGATCAATAAGTTTGATCGTGGAGCCATGCAGATCAGCACATTTACAGGCAATGAAGGTGGCGAAGGATGCAGGCGCGTTGCTTTCGTATGACCCCAATCTGAGGCTGCCATTGTGGCCATCAGAAGAGGAGGCGCGTGAGCAGATTATGAGCATCTGGGACGAGGCAGATGTGGTCAAAGTCAGTGACAACGAACTTGAGTTCCTCACCGGAAGTGACAAAATTGATGATGAAACTGCTATGTTACTTTGGCGTCCTAACTTTAAGTTGCTCTTGGTCACCCTTGGTGAAAACGGTTGCAATTATTACACCAAGGTGAGTAATTTTAGTCCAGTCTTTCAGTGTTCGATTCTTACTATGTTATGATCTTTGCTGTAAGCAATGTTGTCTGTTACATTCTCACTCAACCGGAGTTCTCGCCGGACGGGGGGTAGGCGATGAATTTTATGACTGTCTATGACGCTACTTGTTAGTGGGGTGGTGGATCTCATGCTTTTTCTCATATACAAGACCATATATTTTAGTAAGCTTGCTTTAATTAGGGATACAAAGATGATTTATTTAACAAGTAGTGCGCTTTAATCTTGTAGGATTTGAAGCATCCCTCATTCATGCTTTTCATGATGTTAAATCTGAAATCAGGATCAAAGCTCATGTGCACGGGTTTTGTTTTGGAATATAATAGTGGTAAAATAAGCATTGATCAAGAAATCCCATAAACGCCAGCAAAACTACTGGATTAGGTCAGAAACCAGGCTTGTCCATCTAGGCGAGTTGTCATTATCCTAGTAAAATCCTCAACCACTCAAATGGATATAGCTGCCTTGTTTATTGTCTATGGTGGATGGTGCTTGGCCTGCCCCACTCTGCATGTTGAAAGGGAACTTTGGTTTGCATTTATTTATATCCTAAGCATGGTGGAGTGCGGCGGCCATTATGGTCCCCATTAAAGTCTAATTGTTAACCTAATTAGATTACTTGCTAAGGGGACGAACCTATTGTAAAGATCATAAAAAAGCTTATGTGGGGTGCTTTGGATGAATATCCTAATTTGATTTGTTTGATAACAGGAAACAATTACTGGAAATATGGACTCTTTTGTACACAATTTATAGGACAAATGCTTGAAATAAGTATTTACAGGGCATTCAAAATTGCTATGTGATCTCTGCACCAAACTAGTTGCTGTGTTATTACTGGCAAAACCAAAAGTTGGGCTACGTCTTTCCTAGTGTCACAGAACTAAATGCGTGTATATAGTATTTTACTGGTATGCTGTGTATTCTTTGATCACCAACACAAAAGTTGTGCTCTCATCTCCCAACAATTGAAAACGCCGGTGAGCAATAGTGCTCGTCTTGTTTCGTGGGAGACTCGGAATGTTAAGTGAATGAAAAGTATCCTATTTAACCATAAATGGACTTGATTTCTAAACATTCTCCAATCGTGTTGTTTTTGCAAAACAGAATTTCCATGGATCGGTCAAGGCTTTCCATGTCGATACTGTCGATACCACAGGTGCCGGTGATTCATTTGTCGGTGCACTCCTTTGCAAGATTGTTGATGACCAATCTGTGCTTGAGGTAAATTCTACAAACCATCCATCTCCATTTAGATTGGTAATAAAAAAAACAGTTCTTGTATTACTGTCTCTAACATTTTGCTGGCATCTTGATTTTCAGGATGAGCAGAGGTTGAGAGAGATACTTAGATTTGCAAATGCTTGCGGAGCCATTACAACCACCAAAAAGGGGGCAATCCCTGCTCTTCCTACTACGGCCGATGCCCTCGAACTGGTTAAAGAAGGAAAATAAACTTCTTTTTTTTCTCCCCGCACTGCACTGTATCTCTTTCCTTTTTAACTCCTGGTTCTCAGTTCAATCGAAGAGCTGGTGCAATCTCAAATTTTCGCTGTTTTCTCTCGAGTGTAATGATGGAAAAGACTTGTGATTAAAGGTCTTGCCAAATAAATTTTTTATTTTGGAGAAATTGAGTATGGGCATCAAGCAGCAGTCATCATAGTGTTAGCCTTCTCTAAATTGTTATTTTTGTTTAAAGCTAAAGTTTCTGCCATAAAAAGAAGAGGATTGACCATATTTATCTTGTGAATGATTAAGTGCCTTTTTGGTATTGTGATCCCACCGATTTTTGGTCGAAATTTGAATTTTTTTTTTACATTTTAAAGACCGGCGGTTTGGTGTTTTTAGATCATTTTGATGTGTTGATTTCAAAAATGATTTTTTAAAAAATAAAAAAATATTATTTTGATTTATTTCGGCACGATAAACATTTTGAAAAACTACCGTAATCGCACTCCCAAACAGTCCCTAATTCCAAAAAGTTGTCTTGACTAACCTTTTTGCTTGTACGTCACGTGGGATAATATGCAGTAGTGGAACCCTAACTTGATCGATAAGGCACCATGCAATCATAGTTATAAACATAGTTAATTTTGTTTTGTTTTGGTTGAAACCATAGTTATAAATCCCGTTCCGGAACGGCCGGAACGGCCCATTTCACTGAAAAATCCGGGACAAAACGGCGATGTTTTTGTCCCGGGTAGAATTCCGGACCGATCCGGCCGAATTCCGGCCGGAACGCCCCGGTTTTGTACCGGGGGTTCCGTTCCGGTGTCAGCCAAAACCCAAAACGACATCGTTTTCCTCAGTTCAGTTCAGGAAAACCCAAAACGGCTTTCATTTCTGAACTCAGTTTCGGGTTTGTATCCGAGTATACACCCAACCAACCTTGCTCTCCAAGTGATATTTGAGAAGAGTTTGGAGGAGAGGAAGAGAGGAGGGTCTGGTCGTGCGGAGAGTGATTAGAGGGAAAGATCGGAGAAGAAGAGTCATGGTGATGGTGGGGTCAAAGAAATGGCGTGGGAATTTTGGAGAAGGAGCAGAGGGGTTGAAGCCTGGAGGAATAAAAAAGATTGGGTTTTTAGTGAGGGGGGGCGGCGGCATGAAGAGAAAAAGATAGGGTTTTGTTTAGCTTGAAATGAAAGTGAAGGGGACAAAAACGGGGTGGGTGGGTTTTTACTTTTTATAGTAAGTATTATTATATTATAATTATTATTATTATATAATAATAGTTATTAATTATAATAATAATATGTAGAAGATGTTTGATGTATTTTTTTTTTATTTTAGAACATTTTATTTTCATAATATTTTAGAATTTTAAAGATGTTTCTAATTTTGAGATTATGTTTGTATTGTATAATTTAAATTTCATTTATCTTGAATTTAAATTATACTTGTTAAATTAATATTTTATTTTTTTCATATATATAATTAAATAAATATGAACAGTACAAAACCGGAACGGAACGCCGGAATACACCGAAACCGGAACGTTCCGTTCCAAATAAAAAACCGGAACGGTACCCAGAACGGATTTTACAACTATGGTTGAAACTGTCAAAATATTTTCTATTAGTTAAAAAACAAGATAAAATAATACGGTTTTTATCTCATTTAAAATTTCAGTTTGTTTTGAAAATTTTGCCAAATTTTCAGGTGGAATGTTCCGGTTTTGTTCTATTTTGATCAAATAGTATTTTTTTAAATAATAAATAATTTTACAATATCAATCATATCTAGTTTTTTTAAAATTTTACCGATTAAGATTAAGATAAAATTTTACGAAAAGCTTCTTGATATATTTATATATATTATCTTAAAATTTCAAAGCAATCAAAGAATATAATAACCTTGAAAGATTGATGATGATATTCTTGTAATATTATACATGTTCATAATTTTATTCAAAAAGATCATTTTATTGTTTTTTTTAGATTAAATTGCACAATTCTAAATAATTTTATTTTTAGATTTGAACTAATTTCTTTGAATTAATATATTTAATTACACACACACAAAAACAATACAACCCCGAAACAGCACACCTTAATGCTCCAAAATAAAAACATTTTGTTCCAATTGAAAAAACAAAGCCCTAAACAAAAAAGAATTGACATCTTTGGTTATAAAACCTGGTCCAGTGAGTTAACGATCATGAACTTTGACACACAGAATCATCGTATTTGAAGAACATCTCTCTTTTTTTATTATCAGGTATTCTCCAACATTTTGCATACCGACACAACAAAATTATTATATTTGACCAAAGAAACTAGCCTTCCACTTCCTTCTGCAGGCTAGATTGAAGAGTTGAAGTTTGACGGGTTATTGCTACAAGACGATTGCCTGTGGATAGCATTCACTCACCTCCATCTTCAAAGACCTCCAAGTTGGCTTGCATTTTGCCAACTTTGTCTCCATTTGGGCAAGAAATGCCGCAGCCCATGGTTCATTGCCGCCTCCCATGCTCAGTTCATATGGCACCGAGAAGCTGTCACAACATTTTAAAACAAGCATGCTGGTGTTCAAAATTAGGATAGCAAAAAACAAGTAGCATCTAAATGACTGCCCCAACTGGATCCCTTATACAGGAGAAATTAAACGGGGATGGACTGGTTCGGGTAAATAAGGATCAAAATCGAGGCTAATTAAGATTGCCAGCAGCTTTAAGGAACCCCAACCAGATTACAAATTTATAACAGGATAACCCTCCTTTCTTATGTTTTTTTCACCGGCAAAATCATTAGTGTACCTCTGTTTTTCTCTCTTTTTTCCTATCTGTGCAAGGCCACAGAAACCCAGTTGCAACCTTATCACCTCCACCACCACCGCAACCGCCTTTTCATCTTTTTAAAGTGTTTTGTTCCTTTAACACAAATGATCTTGGTCTCTGTTACAAATTTCTAGTCAAACTTAACACATCTTCGCCACCTACTGGCTGATATTTTGCAATAGAATATGGAACAGAGTATTACCTCAGCAGTTCTTCTGGCTGAGAACCTTTTTTGGGTGAAGCATTCCTGCACGAACCATGATTTGACAGTACTTAATAAAATTTTAGCATCAAAGATTATTCAGATAGTATTCACGCAAAAAAAAATTTATCCTTCTGTTAACAAAGTTACCTCCATGTGAAGTATTGTGATTACATGAAATTTCCACTTGGACAAAACTACTTTCTTAGATGCCAACAAAGCGATGGTATTTTTAATGAAGAATTAGGGGAGTGAATTAAAGCTGACTTCAAAGATGGAAGGCTTCTACAGCATGCTGGCCAAACACGTTATTAAATACTGTTCCGATGACTGCTACAAGTAATTCTTTTAATTAACAGAGGAGAATCAGGAAAAACAAACCTGCTGACTAGAATTTGGAAGATACGAAGATATTTAGTGGAAAGATTATATATGGCATCTTCAATGTGCTGCTTGCTGAACAAGTACACTACTGGATAACCAAGGAGCCATCTGAAGCACATTAGATGAACAATTTTATTGCACTATAACAGGATTGTATTAGCACTTGCGGAACTGAGTTACCACGCCAAACAAATCAGTTTTTCGGTTTTACAGCATCAAATACAAAGCTATCAACACATAGCATGCATATTTATACAGCTGATATCGGCTGAGAATATAGAAGAATATGGTCTACCAGATATATATCAGTTATGATGAATTAAACATGTTTTTAATCCAGATACGATCAAAACAATTCTTTAAATAGGAAATTACCCATTTAAAGTTGGCACGGTGATCTCAGTGTTTTGCATGCAGCAACTGAGATCAATGAACTCAGATGATTGAGAAGTGGAAGGCTTATTGTCGGAGAATTCAGCATTAGCCACACTATCTTGCATCTGATGTGACACAAGGTCGTTGCAATTTCCATTCAAGGGAAAAAACGAAGAGAACAACTTTTGAACTCTTGTAAGTTCTGTAACTAAAGTGCTTTCCTCCGCTTGTGTCACCATCTTTAAAATGAAAATAAGAAAACACAAAAAGAAATGAGCCTTAACCACAGATGGATTCACGGTAGAATTTGCGTGCTAAGCAGAAAATGATTAAATGCTCTATTACTTAATAAAAGAATAAAGAAGGCGGCAACCTTGGGAGGATCCTCTTCAAGATTGACGAAGAAAAATTCAAATTCCAAATTCAAGCTTGACTTAACATACTCAGCAAGCCCTCTTACATGTATCAAATATATCATATCTTCTATCAACATCACTCTAAGATTCTCAAAAATAGCCGACTCCTGCCAAATTTTAAAAAAAGAACAAAGTAATGGCATTCAGGGAACAGAACAGAAATTCAAGGGCACAACACTAACAAGTTAAGAGCCACAGTTTATCTAACACCAACTTGATCAAACTTCAAAGATTTTCACAAAACTAATATTACGCCCTAATCATGAGTGGAACAAAATTTATCATCAAATCAGCAAAAGCTTATGTCTTCGAGCATTATATTGTCTTAAAGTGACATTTTTTAGGACTACATGGGACATACATAATACCTGCTGGCAAAATTTAACAAGAGCACAAAGATGGTCTTGTAATTCAGGCAACTTTCCACCATAGTCAACCATTATAACTGGCCTCATTTCTGTCAGCAAAGCTACAATATCTGCCAAAGATAATCCCCCCAAAAAAACCACAGAAACGAAATCAAGTCCAGATTTTGAAGGAAACCCAGAAATCTATATATCATAAAGAGATGAGAGGGACCTATTTGAAGACGATTTTTGGCTGGAAATTTGAGGCGCCATTTGATGTGTGAGAGAGCAGAACCCAACACTTTTATTGCTTCCTCCATTTTTTTTCCTGCCCGGACACAAGGGGGAGAACAAGATCTCTTTCTGCACAAAAATCTAACAAGATGACAGGTACCATATAAAGACTCGTCGTTTATTTGCCTGCTTTAGGCTTCTGTGTTCTTTTCATAGTTAGAGCAAGTTCAATAGTAATAGTAATAGTAACAGATATTTTTAAGAATCAAATCATGAAAATGATTCTTCGAATAGTGAGTAAATAGTTTTTAAGTTGATGTGCAGTCCAATGATAAAGATCTATTTTGAAAAGCTATTTTTTTATTTTATTTTAAATAAAATTTAATTATTTTGTATATAATTTAATTATACAATTTATTATACAATTAATATGAACAAGTTATATAATTAAATAATTATATTTGAGAAACCCGCCAACAATAAAATTATTTTTTTAAAATAAAAAAAAGAATTTAATTATAATTAAAAGATCCAGAATATTTGAAATTTGAAATTTAAGCTACTTATTGTATGTTTTTCAAGTAATTCTATGTTTTTTTTATGGTTGTTGTATTTGAAATTAATTAATGTTACTTATTGTTTTTGAATGTTAGAAAAACTTAAAAAAAATGAACACATTAAGAAATAATCAATAAGTTCAAACATAATTAATTAAAATACATTTCATTATAAATAATTCAATCAAATTAATTACAAATTAATACTCCTATTTTTTTATGCTAACTATTATTATAATAATTAATAACTATTATTATATAATAATAATTAGTATAAAAACCACCCCACCCCGTTTGTCCCCTTCATTTCAATATAAAAAACCCTACCCATCCTTTCTTCTTCTCTGACCACCGCCGCCTCTTCCACACCAAACACACCCACCCGTTAGCCTCTCTTTCTCGGAATCCAAAAGAATGGCCACCATCACCTCTACAGCTACTCTTTCCTTTCACTCCCATAACCCCATCAAAACTCTGTCGTCATTCTCTCTCTCAAATATCCCTTTCTCCATGTTCAAACCCAATATCACTTCCTTCACCAATTTGTCTCTCTTAATTCCTGCCTCTAAATCAAACAATGTTACCTCTCAATAGATACAATCGCTTCTCTTGCAACTGCATCTCCACAGCCACCCCCGACAAAAATTATGAGATACATACCCACCCTTGTTAATTCATCAATACCTTTTTTTTTGGTTTCTTCAGAAACTGGAGGAAATTTTTTGAACTGATTTAACTGTGGTTCTCATTAATGTTGCTATGTGTTTGGTCTATGTGTTTCAACGGTATAATTCCAACGGCTATATAATTTTTAGCTTTGCAGTGCAAAATATATAGGAATGACTACTCGGTTGAAGAAAAGGCATTTGCCTATCCAGATGCCTCTCCCCGTTGGAGACATGAAATAGAGCAAAAGAAGCTAAAAATTTGAAATTATAGCTTTGCCTTCCGGGATGCCTCTCCTGTTGGACTTGCCCTTAGGCTGCCAAGTTTGTAGGTTTGCCGGTTGATCTCAATCAATTCCAAAATGATTTTTTAAAATGAAATGATATATAATTTTTTTAAAAATACATTAAAATAATATTATTTTTAGATAAAAATTCAAAAAACTAAATACTCGAAATTGATCATGTTTAGATCAACTTCTGGATCTATTCAAAATAAAAATAAAAATAAAAAGGGCTTAGGCTAGGTTTATAGTCTACAGATTACTAGGTTGACCATAGGTTGAGTTTATTGATGATTAGATATTTTAATGTTATTCATATTTTTTTTTAAATATATAAGATATTTAAATACTGATAATATTTTTTTTTAACAAAAACATAAAACCAAATCTATGATTATTGATTTGATATAATCTAGTTGACTTTTAATTTTTTTTTAAATAATAATATACTAAATTGATTTGAGTCAACTCAAATTAATATTTAAATTAATTACCCGAGTTATGAGACTATAATAATTCTATTTAAAGCAAATAAAAATAAATCTTGAAATCTGCTTCCTAATCAACCTGATATTAAAAGGTAAAATTAAAAAAAACAAAACCAATTAAAAAGGGACAAAGAAAATAACTCGAGTTAACATGTTAAACTCACAACTTGATTTATATGATCGAGATAATTTCATAGAAACCAACTTGAAATAAACTACAAATTCTATTCCCGAATTAGCCTAGTGTCGAAGTATAAAAATAAAAATTAAATCAATTAAAAAAAACTTAAATTAACCCTCCAAGCTTATGATCTAGGTCATTAGACCAAGATGATCTCATAAAAAAAAGACGTGATTTAACCCAAATTAACATGCCAAAACTACTCCTTTGATCCTAAGACAAAGATAACATAGAAAATAAACAAAACAAATCATGAAATTTAATTATTAATCTATCCAATATTAAATAATAAAACTAATTAAAAAATATTTAAGCTAATCAAATTAACCCGTTAACCCACAATCCGTATCATGAGTGTGCTAATTAAATAAAAACTAAATTTAATGTTAAAAAATAATGATCGAAAAAAAGAAGAAGAAAGAGGTACACCAAAACCCTCTCCTCTTTGTTAATTAATTAGATGAACCTGCCATAGCCAAGATGCAGAGCAAGCTTCATTCTGAAAAACAGGAAGGTCCATAATTAGTCAGGCATCAATGATTCTTCGTAGAGGATGTTCTGCAATCAAAATTATTGATTTTGTTTTTGTTCAAATGTTAAAACAATTCGGACACCAACTCCAAATCATTTCTCAATCAGATTTGGAGCCTGTTTGGCTGACGTTTCAAACGCCGATTTACAATTTTTTTTTTCATTTTAAATGAATATGATTGGTTTGATGTTTTTAGATCATTTTAATATGATGATGTCAAAAATGATTTTTAAAAAATAAAAAAATATCATTTTGATATATTTCGGCATGAAAAACATTTTAAAAATCAACAACAATAGCTCTTCCAAACATCCTCTTGTACAAACTTTCATATCCACAATAATCCAAACATAGGAGGAGATTACTCTGTAATAGCCTCCCTCCCTTGGTTTAGAACCAAAGACAGTAACTTGCAATGACAGATTCACTTGCCATCTCAACCAAGCCTCTAGAATCCAACAAAACAGTAATTTGACATTCAGTTCAAGAACCCACTGGGACTCAACTCTTTCGTTTGTCCTCAGATTTTGGATCTGAATCATCTCTTATTTCCAAGGTTGTTAAATACGTTTTAGTTGATATTTTATTTTTTTCAATTACAACGGAATATTTGAGTTTCAAAATGTTATGAAACGTCATTTCAGGATTATACTATTTATGTGTATATATATATATATAATTAAGTATATTAATTCAAAACAAAATTTAGTTCAAATTCAAAAATAAAATTATTTAGAATTGTACAATTTAATCTAAAAAAAGAATAAAATAATTTTTCTAAACAAAATTATAAACATATATAATATTACAAGAATATCATCATCAATCTCGCAAGGTCATTACATTCTCTAATTACTCTAAAATTTTAACATAATATATATAAATATATCAAGAGACTCTTCGTAAAATTTCATATCAATTTAGCAGTCAGATTAAAAGATATGATTGATATGATAAAATTATTTATTATTTTAAAAAAATACTATTTAGCTGAAACAGAAAGGGCGGAACAAAACCGGAACGTTTTGGCTAGTATTTGGCAGAAAAATACAAAATGAACCAGAATTTAAACCGAGATAAAAACAAAGTCATTTTATCTTATTTTTTAACTAGTACGAAATGTTTCAGCTATTTCAATCTAAACAGAACAAAACTGACAACACTGCTTATTTCACACATAATGCCGATAATTTGGAATCTGATCAGTCACATTTCCCTCAGAACATGAGAGACAGTCCATGCAATGCACACATGCACAACCACTGGCTTCTCAGTTGGCCAGAATCATTGAGAGATTTATCATGAGCTGTGTCCATTAAGTTTTTCATAAATCAATTAGCAGTGTTGGCATGAACATGTTAAAGCAGTCGTCTGTCTTATAACTCATCGATGGCATCCACGACTCGCAGCAGATATCACAGTGGAAATTCTCGCAGACAGATTGTGATTCAGTGATAAATGGATGTACAATTGGTTTAATCACTACATATATAGCAAATAGAATATTAACCATAATGCTGGATAAAAGCAGCAAACTTGAGACTTAAGGGCCTGTTTGAGAGAGCTGTCGTTGTAGTTTTTTAAAGTGCTTTTCGTGCCAAAATACATCCAAATGATGTTTTTTTTTTTAAAAAATCATTTTTGACATCAGCATATCAAAATGATCTAAAAACACCAAAACATATTCATTTAAAATGTAAAAAAAATAAAATGAAAAGCTGCGGCACAGCGGGTGAAACGCCGTGCCAAACAGCTTCTTAAATGTTCTATGATGCTACCTACGAAGATTCGGAGCTATAAAATAAAAAAATTGGTAGGGGAGGAGAAAGCAAGACCAATGATTTGAGGTAGCAAGTATAATAAATGAGAAGATTGAAGGGAGAAAGAAAATCAAATCAGATGATTTTACATTAAAATTCTGCTGATCCAGGGACCCGAGGGAAAGGTATTGCATCCCTTATATTTTCTATTCCTGTAGCAAACTGAACGAGCCTCTCAAAACCCAGTCCAAAACCTGCATGAGGAACTGACCATATCGAAACAAAAGTGATCAGAACAATGCATGTTCAGCAGATTTTCAGCTGCTTGGAGGATATTGAAGAAATCGAATAAAAATGGACAGATTCCTGAAAACTCTTCATTGTATGCACTCTTTGTATTTCTGAATTCTATGTAGGATAAAAACCGACATCAAATTGTTTCCAAGAACTTAGAGAACTTCGAAATAGAAATGAAATGATCATAACCAATATCTTCAAATGACAAGCTAGAAATTAGACCATCAGCTTCAATGCACAAACCTCAGCAGCTTAGAGAAATTGTGAGCTTCAAAACTCGAAATTTCTCACCTGAACCATAACGGCGCAAATCAAGATACCACCAGAAGCTCTGCCTGTTCAGCTTTAACTCATCTAAACGGTCTTCTAGATATTCCAGCCGTTCTTCTCTTTGGCTTCCACCAATAAGCTCACCAACCTGACAAATAAACAAATTCTTACACTATACATTCCACTAAGATAACAATTGTTAAACACCTTGTCCCCTGAACTTTCTGTTTTTTTCTAAACTTATGCCCAAATACCTCCCTAACAAGGGCTCAAGTTGAAGTAAACATAATAGCCTCTTGCTCTATATAATCCACTCCTTGTGAAGAGGTCATCAAATGCTTTAGAGTACGACAACCAATAGTTTCATGAAAGTCAAAACACAAGTTAAAATGGAATCAGGAAAGGGATACTTACCCGAGGAACCAGCATATCCATGGCAGCAACAGTCTTACCATCATCATTTTGCCGCATATAAAATGCTTTGATGTCCTGAGAGTTTTAGATTGAAGAGCTGCGGGACATTAACATTAATTCCAAGGACAATATACACTCCACGATATGTTTTTACTTCCATTAAAAACAGAAAGAACATGAACCAGGTGGCAGGCTGATGCATACCTTTGGATAATCTCTGATGATGACAGGGCACCCACCAAATACCTCTTCAGTTATATATCGCTCATGCTCGCTTTGCAAATCACATCCCCATTTCAACTGGAAGTCAGAGATTCATTATTAAGCAGTAAATACTCTGCATAATTTTCATTTATTATTTAAGGAACGGCAAATTGGCTTAAAAGGTTACTATAGCAGTTCCAACCATAGATAGATCAAATCAATGCTTCATAGTAAAAGTTTAAGATAGTTAAGCTGCAGCTTCAACTGGCTTAAAATGCAGGTATTCATGTTTTAATCAATACAAAAGACTATGATGCCTATCCTCTGACTCACCATATTCAATTAATGTGTCATTTTGCCAAATTAGACAGCAATTCATTACTGTAATGAATCAAGGCTGCAATAAGTGATCTTGTCATCACTCAGATGAGACAGAAACCGATAATAGTGATGACTCTTATTTGAAACCAAGATCAAGACAAACTTCAAGGGCGTAATCAGCATATATGAATTTCAGTTTATGATACTACAAGCATGATATAACTATTTCTGGCATGTAATCAGGAAATATAAAAGAAATTTTAAAGAGAAAAAACAGTTTCTGATATAATCTAAGCAACATTTAGCTGTACCAGCAGGCTAATACACAACATCATCTCCAAGAAATAGTCACCAGAAAAGCCTAAATATCAGGATAAGTATGTAGTACCGGGAATTCAAACTTCTTTTTTGCTTTCAGAAGAAGTTCAATTGCATCAGTGTATGTCAACTGAACAAAGTCTTTCTCAGCCACATCCTGTATAAAGCAAAGAAAATTGTGTAAGAAAAATATGAAAATTACATCTAGAGCCAAAACAACACAAGAACTGTGTTGAAACAACTGAAAAGTACGAAGCACAAGATAGAAGGTTTGGAGAAAGATAAGGTACAGTAGAGAGCTCATACACTCAATCGATCAATGATTCCCTTCTCAATCCAAGTATTGAAAAATTCCATGTCTTCCTTGCAGTTTTCAAGGACATGTCTCACCTTCCACATAAAGTTTAGTCAATCAATTACAGGATGGGAAATATATGTAAGTTTGTGTGCGCAAGTGCAGGTGCAACCTTGCCTTTAGCTGTATAATGTTAAATTAACAATAGAGAAGATGTGAAAAGTAACATACTACATACTGGAGATAGGCAGTGGCGCAGGCCATGTCATCATTCAAATCAGCAAATGCAAGTTCTGGTTCAATCATCTTAATTAAAGAAACAGAAAAATTATATAATGCATTATCTAGAAAAATAAAACTTGTCTCCTAAAAAAACAGAGAAAACAAAACAAAGTACACTTACCCAAAATTCAGCCAAGTGCCTAGAAGTGTTAGAATTTTCAGCTCGAAATGTGGGACCAAATGTATACACCTAAAGAGGAGCAAAATAGTACCATAAGAAAAGGTTCAAATACTTTTTATTTACTATCTGACATTAAAATAATGAGTAATGAATAAGTGGAAACATTACATCTGAAAGAGCAGTAGCATATGTTTCAGCATTGAGCTGGCCAGAGACTGTCAGAAAAGCTGGTTTGCCGAAAAAGTCCTAAGAAATGAATGAAGGCAAAGAAAAAAAATTCAGTGGAGCTCAATAACTGATAACTGTACATTATCAACTTGTTTTCCATGTTTCCAAATTAATGTAGAGAGAAGCTCAGTTTAGGTTGGTTGGGTGTGGGTGTGTTAGGGGGGGGGAGTATATGTTAGATGCCAGCCCTAACAAGCTTCTTCATCACAATGCTGATCTAACATAAAGGTTTGCCAGGGGACATGCAAGAATAAAATTTTCAGATAGCTAAAAGATGCACTTTGTTCCTTAAGAAACCTGTCTGCGATTAGCTTTGATTTTTGTGTGGCAGGACAGATAAGGGAAAGGAGGGAGGGACATACTATACCAAAGTCCACTTTTGAGCATACTAGTAACAAAAAACCATGTTCAACTCACTTGTGACCAATCAATTAACCCATCCTTTGTTTTTGGAATCCCATCCACAGGAGAATTGGCAGCTTCTTGAGAAGCTGGAATCTGTTCATTAAAATTATTTTTCATTTAAGAAGCACAATGAAACTGCTACAATACAAGTACTACAGCATTTTATAAAACTATTGCAATGTTAGTTACTGATGGAATTAGCATAGCTTTGTCAAGTGCAATATGTTGGCAAAGTTGTGCATGGTTGTAAATTTCGAAGTACTAGTTGGGTGGTATCAAAGCAAACCATGTAAACCAAATTACAGCTAATAACAGACATCTTGGTGTACCTTTCAGTATCTTAATAATAACGATTCTAATAGAAAATAAAATATGTGAATGTTAAGATATAAACCATCAAAAGTGATAAACAACTTAAGCGATGCATACCAAAGTAGTCACACAGAACTGTTCACCAGCCCCTTCACAATCTGAAGCTGTAATGATAGGACTTGAGACCCAAACAAACCCATTTTCTTGAAAAAACTTGTGAGTGGCATACGCCAAAGCATTCCTCACCCTTTGCAACCTAAAATCAATTTGCATCATTTACAAAGATGTCAAAAAATTCAAGAAGAATAGATCCATTGGAAAACAAAAGTATAAACATGCTAGCCATATTAAGTGGGTACTTTCATACATGATTGGGAAGGCACTATAACCAAACAAAATGTGGAAATAGAAACAAGAACTAGAACCATACCGCACCAAATGTATTTGTTCGAGGACGAAGGTGAGCCTTAGTTCTCAAAAATTCTCTGCTGACCCTTTTCTTTTGAATGGGATAAGAAGGATCACTCTTGCCAACCTATAACTAGAAAGGAGGTATCAGGTGAGAACTAGCATGTAGATTGACACTCAAATACCAGTAGAGATCACATGTGAAACAAAAAGAATCATATCTCAATATACAAAGACAAGATTTTTCAATTGCTTATCATCCCTAATATCACTGGGGGTAGAATAGTTATGAAAGAAATCGTCCATAGAGCTCGACTTCATTCTTCTGTTTCTTTATAATGAATGGTTTTATGCAACAGATTTACTGCAATTTATTTGAGTCAATTAAGAGACAAACATGTGAAAAATCATAAAAACTTCTATTTGCTTTTGTGCACTCTTTTTAGATTCCTGTTTCTTCCGGCCATCTTTTAACTTGCATCATCTGATAGTCCTGTCATTATAAACTCAAAAGGATTAAATTTTACTGGCTGTAGCTTTCCTGTAATCTGGTTAGAATTAGCAGTAGGCCTTTCAAAAGCATGAGGGAAGAAAATTAATTAATCGGTAAAAATTTCAGCAGCAATCTCTTGCCACTTAGTAAATGCAAGTAATCAAATTATGAATTGATGAGTTCATGTGAAAATTAGCTCCCTATCTACCAGGAATGCCTAAGATTACCATACCGCTACAATTTTGATGACCTTCAGCTCCACCTTTTGTTTAGACCCTTGGCTCTTCACCACAGTTCCTTGCACCCATATTGACGCGCCAGTTGTTACCAAGCCAGTTTCTACCTATTAATAAGCTCCAAAGCTTTAATATATGTAAAGTGGCAGAAAATTGTATAAACATACCATGAGAGCTTTTGAAATTCTATTGAAAAACAGAAAATTGATGCGCTTAACATTTGAGAACTAAATTTTCTTATAATAAGTGTACGAAAAAGAACTTGAACAGAAGTTACCTTGTTACTAGTTGTTTACACAATGGATAATTCTGAATAATATCCTAATCTATTTCTGTCAACCAAACTTTGGAAGAGAAGTTTAGATGTCGAGCAAATTAAAAATCTAAAAAGTATACATGAACTAATTATTGTCTACGAAGATACCTGATCATAACCTTCAGCCTCCAAGTCCATTACACATTGCATGTTTGACAGGCATGAACCATCATTAACCTGTTTGTGTTTAATAACAGATATCCAATCAGCTAATCGCATAAGTAAAATTAAAAACAACATTACCATGGAAATCATACGAGTAACCACCATTTTTACCTCAATAAAAGTAACACTACTTTGAACTCGAAGTGTACGAACCCAACCCATCACAACAATGGTCTTCCCTACACGATCCAGCCCTTCATCTGGACCACCCTTTACATCAGCAATCTTCAATTTCCTCCTAAATTGTCCAACTCTATTCCAGATTTCACCCTTCTCCTTGTCCAAAAACTCTACTTTTGCACTCTCACTAGATTGTAGAGCTCCAGAAATCACACTGCAGAAGAACCTCCGACAAGGCAAGCCCGAAAGTTGCAACAGATGGTGGAACTTTGGAGGTATGGCATGAGGTTTTGTTATTGTTTTGAGGATACCAGGCAGATTACTAGGGCTTGATTTGGGGTAGAAGGATAGCAACCGGAGAGTTGACCCAGGGTTAACCGGAGTGAAGTAGCTGGTCCTAGCACAGAAATAGCCATTCGGGTCTTGTTTTTTTCTTATCAAGTGAACTGAATCGTATCAGTCACTTAAGTATTTCAAATAAACTGGGTAGGGTATTATTCCATGAAATCCCCTGCAATATCAAGCAGAAATGGTATATTCATCAAAATAAAAAAAATAAAAACCTTAAACAAAAGGGTTATTTTTTGGTTCATACAGATTGATGAAAATGGAATAGAAACTCCTTCCATTCTTTTGTTTAACATTCTTGGCTTCCCTAAAATCAATTAGCAAAATCATTCTAATTTTCACCATCAATTCCTAAGTAAACCAAACATTACATAAAGTATAAAAGACTGAAACTTCATACAAAAGGGCCATATTTGGTTCACTCAAAGATCGAAAACTGAATGAAATCTCTTTCCATTCCTTCGTTTGGTTTTCTTTGTTTCACTAACATCATGGATAAAAATCCTTTCTAAACTTCCATCATCAATTCCCAAGTAAGATACCAAACATTAGCACCATAAATCACAACTTTTGACAACTGTTATATACAAACAATAAGAAAAAACATGACCAAAGAAACCAACTTTACCAAAAAATGCAAGAACCCAGTTGGTGTAAACTGTTAAGAACCATGTGGGTGGTGTGCAGATGGAGCAACGTTGCAACTTCCAACAATGGAGTGCGAAACTCACCTTTTATGTCACAGACAAACATGGATTTGTCAGAGATTTTAGTGTTGGCGTTGAGAAAGAAGGGATTGAGATAGTGTGCATGGAGATAAGGCCTTGACAGTTTATGGGTCATTACGGGGCCCTATGAGCCTTGTATTCCCTCATTAGTTTCCTGTCAGGAATGAAAATTTTCGAAAAAATTCAATTTTTTTATCTGAATGGAATATCTTTTTTGAGTTAGGTTAGTGTTCGCTCTTGTAAAACCCAAACTGTCTCGCCTGGCTGACCATGATTGGTCAAATCAGGGTTAAGACAAAGACAGGTGCTTGCTGACTCCCACGATCGAATTTGAAAAAAATATATATATATATATATATATATATATATATACACTTTTTATTTTTATATAATTTTTCATATGTTAATATTAAAAATAATTTTTAAAAATAAAAAAAAATTATTTTAATATTTTTTTAAATAAAAAATATTTTAATGAGAAACTTTAATCACATTATTAAACATGCATGAATATAGCCATTTAACATATTTTTTTTTATTAAATAATATATTTTGAATTATTTGTAATAAATAAAATGATTCCAATCGCTGAGGAGGACAATTGATAAAAACCGAACCGAACCGAAAATATTCCCCCTTGTATAAAACATTCTCACTTTTAAATTTGGGGCTCACACGTCAATCCCTAATTGGCCCAATGATGCATAGAAAACTAGTCAAATCTCCGAAGAAAAAGAATCAATGCTCCTTTGCACGTGCACAGCACGTGCTGCCACCCCTACATAATTCCCATTCCTTCTCTAGCATCCACAAACCGTTAACTTCCATACTCAGTTTTCTTTTCCTCGGTGCCTTTTTAGAATAAAATCACATCACCGGAAAACTCTAGATACGATCGCCGGAAACTCGCCGACACCTCCTAAATCTCCGGCTCCAGGTCATATTCTTAGATCCATGTTTAACTGTATTTTTCTGTATGCGTTTGTGTGTATGTTTTAATGCAAATAGATTAGATAGATTGATTGAATGGCTTGTGCTGTGACTTTGTTGGGATTTGGGGGCTAAGAAAGTTTTTGGATTTACGAAAATGGGTTGTGAGATTTTTTGTCAATGAGGGAGTTTCTTGATGGGCCATAAAAAGGTGGTCTTATTGGAAAAGTCTGGAAATGTAGAGGATTTGTGGATGAAAAGGAAGTTTTTGGTGGGTTTTGAATGTGATTAGTTTCGTTAGGATCGGTTAGTGGGTTTTGTAGGCATGCAGTTTTGTGCAGGTTAATTTTTTTGAGTTGTGGTGTATGATGTCAATTATTGGAGAAGTTGAAGGAAAGGTGCTGCTAGGTACTTGATGTGTTTTGGATTTGCAGGAGAGTTTTGGGAGGTTTAGTGATGGTGTTCAATTGTTTGGAAAGAAAGAGGATTATGTTTAGGAATATAGGACGCGTGAGGATTTTGACTGTGGATGGAGGTGTGGCTGTGTTCTTACAAACACTGGATGTACTGGAAACTTCCTTTTTTGCATTTTGTTTCATGAGATGCATATCCTGAGTCTGAGTCTGTTGCTTAGGATGTGGTCAGATTGAAAGCTATATTTTTCCAGGCCTGTATATACTGGTGGTTAGATAGTGGGGAGGGGGGGGGGGGGGGGGGGGGGGGGGGGATGTTTGGAAGATGGTCCAATGGGGAATTGGACCCTGGAACACTAACATCCGTGCCTTTAAATCATGAGTTTTGGCCATCCTGCTAAATCCAAATGATATGTTGATCTGACCATTCAAGGAGTTCTGATTTTTGATGAAGCATCGAGTTCTAGAAAGTAGAAGGAAAACTATGTGCTTCCATCAAGAACATGCATCTCAACTTCCACCATGTGGCAATTAAAACATGGGAATAGGCAGTAGATGGAGGAGAATGCATTTTGATTTCAAAACTTCATAAGCCTCAAGTTGACAGTTTCATTATGAGGATGCACAGGTCATTCTCTTTTCTTACGAATATCAAGTGGGACCAGTTGTTCCCTGTTGAGCTCGAAACTTCTGTTTTATTTGAAAGACCTTTTGGATTTATTTGGTTTTTGAAAAAAAAAATAGAATTTAAGCATCCATTAGTAATCAGTGCTTGATTGACTCAGCCAAGAGACGTTCAGTGCTAATGAGCAGTTCTTATGGAAACAATATTTTTCTGATTTTTTTCCGCTTTGAAGTGCAGAAATGTATAATAACGTGGGACCTCAGCCTGGGGTGCCAAGACCTCCAACCAACCCCCAGCCCAATCCATTTGGGAATTCCTTCTACGGAGCTAGTTCAGGACTAATTAAAGGTGGCTTGGGTGCATATGGAGGGAAAATTCTGGGATCGAGTTCTGAGTATGTACAAAGCAATGTAAGTAAGCATTCTGAGGCTTTTATGTCAAACCATTGTGTTTTAAGTTTGTAGTTAGCCAAATGCTTCTGTGCTGGTTAAGCATGCAGTTCAAATTTGATTTGTGCTGGACACCTCGAAACCTCGTGCCAAAGTCTTTAAACCATTTGCATTGCACCGTTCATTCCTCTTTTACATGACTGCTATGGGTAAATTTTAGAATTTTTTCAATGAAAAGAAAGATAAAAATTTATATTCCTTTTTCAACATTTCATTCAGGGAAGATTAAACTGTTGTATTTTAGTGTGATAGCAATGTGATTTTAACTGGCATTTTCTTTTAAATAAACAGATAAGTAGATACTTCTCTGATCCACAGTACTATTTCCAAGTGAATGACCACTATGTGAGGAACAAGCTGAAGGTTGTTTTGTTTCCATTCCTGCACAGGGTAACTTATCTAACCTAATGCTTTTTTCTAGCCCAGGCACCATTTTTTTCATGTTGTTGTGACCTTTTGTCCTTACCATGCTTTTCTCAGGGACATTGGATGAGGATAACCGAGCCAGTAGGGGGCAGGCTTTCTTATAAACCCCCAATATATGATATAAATGCACCAGACTTGTACATTCCGTTCATGGCATTTGGTACCTACGTTGTTCTTGCTGGCTTGTCATTGGGACTTAATGGAAAGTAAGTATTCTCCAGTCAACCCAATTTAACCTCAATAACTACTACATGTGCCGCTGGCAAGCTTGATCACTTGTCTGTGTTGGGTGCATCTATGAATAGCTTCTCTGTTAAACCCTAGTTGCAGTAATCATTGTTGGAAATTGTGAGTGACATTGTTGCTTAATGTTGTCACTCTCATCCCCTTGTCCTGCACTCCATCCTCTTTGTTTCATTTTTGACTTCCTCTTCCATAATTTTTGTTTGCATCCAGGCATATGTGTGCTTGTATCTATAAGCTTTAATAAAGAAGTAATTTCTCAGCCTGATGAACCATTAGTTGCATTACATCCTTGATTCCACCAGTTCCTTTATTTCTTTTTCTTTGGTCTTCAATTTCATTTATCTGAGATCAGGTTCAATTCCATCTGATGCTAGGTTTAGCCCAGAAGCTATCAATTGGCTGTGGCTGGTTTGGAGTTTGGACAGGATGCTTTCTCCAAACCAGCCAAACAATATCTGGAATTGAATCACATCATTAAACGTCAACATTCTTTCTTTAATTTGGAAATTAATTTCATGCATCTGAGCTCTCAAGTTTAATTCCATTTGATTCCAGATTTAGCCCAGAAGCTCTCAATTGGCTGTTTGTCAAGGGATTGCTCGGCTGGTTTATGCAGGTTGCATTGCTCAAAATGATATTCCTTTCATTGGGTAGTGGGGAGGCACCCTTGTTAGACATTGTTGCATATGCTGGGTATACTTTCACAGGCGTGTGTTTTGCTGTCCTTGGAAAGATCCTACCTGGATACTCTTACTACATTTTGATGCCATGTTCCTGCTTATGCATGGGAATTTTCTTGGTGAAGACGATGAAGAGAGTACTTTTCGCAGAGGTGAGGAGCTTTGATTCTAGCAGGCACTATTATCTCTTGCTCCTCATCGGTTTGGTCCAGTTCCCATTTTTTGCATGGCTTGGCAATGTTAGTGTTAATTGGTTTCTCTAAACTGCTTTGTGTTATGCTGTAGAAACATGTATTTGTAGGGTTATGAAATATCAGAATTTTTTGGTATATTAGCTGATTTCGAGGTGATTGTTATTGCTGATAGGCATGTGAATCCACTGTTTATATTCATCCATATTGAAATCTGGGAAAGTCCATGTTTGATGTGTTGAGAAAATGTGAGTTGCAAGATTACAGATAATTAATTATCATATGGGTAAATGGAAATTTGTTCAGCACTGGAAATGCATTAATGAAGAGTACAGATGATTACACATTCCCCTGCGCAGGAACCACTTAACTATATTCTGGATGAAAAATAAACTCGCACCCACCCTTGATTAGGAAGTGGAAGCTTGCCTCACTAAACTTTATTATAAGCTTGAGTATATGGAGTTCTTATTATGATCCGTTGTGGATTCACAGTAACTTCTCAAGTGCTGTGATCTAGCTTCCCAACACACTCTGAGTTTGTCCTTTGCCCTCCTCTGCAAAACCGAATGTTTGGTGGACACCTCAAGCAATTGTGGGCAAGGTTGGCTCTAACTGCCACTGTCCTGTTAACAAACTGTGGTGGAAGATTTCCTATCAGAAAATTGTCTTCTAAGAACAAGCTTTTCCATGAACTCCCCAGTTTGGCTCCATATTCTGATGGGATTCGTCCAGAGAACTGATTATGGGATAGATCAATTGATGATAAATTTGCTATATTAACCAAACTGACAGGCAGACGACCTCGCAACCGGTTAGCGTGTGCGTCCAGCACGCGAAGCTGCAAATCTTCCCCAGGGTATGGTATTGCCTCCATTTCTGTGAATTGATTGCTTGAGATGTTAATGCGCACCACCAGAGGCAAGGTGAGAACTTCTTGACGAACGAGACCTGAGAGCCTGTTATCACTCAAATCTAGTGCTGTGAGGTGTTTGAGGACGATCACAGGTGAAATGTGTCCTGATAGAACATTATGGCTCAGCGACAATTTTCTTAAGTTTATTGGAAGAACGGGCAGAATTCCATCTAGAGTGTTGCTGCTAAGATCCAATGTGTTCAGCTGCCACAATCCGGAGAGGTCTGGAATTTTGCCCGACAATGCATTGTTTGACAACCTCAGCTGCACCAAGCTTCTCAAAGTTGTAATAGCGGCAGGGATTTTGCTAGAGAGGTGGTTTTGTGACAGGTCTAAGATTTCAAGATGCTTGAGATTAATGATTCCTTGAGGTATTCTCCCAGTAAAGAGATTTTGAGGCAATGACAGTCTGGTGAGCCTCTGAAGGTTGGCTATGGTTTCTGGTATAGGCCCTCGGAAGTTGTTTTTGCTTATGCTAAGGGAGGTAAGCTCCGTCAGGTTTCCGATCGATGGTGTTAGGAAGCCATCGTATCCGGCAGGATCGAGATCAATCGCCATAATACGGTTGGCCGATTTGTCTGCAGGGAATGTGCACAAGATCCCTTGAAATACCCCAGCAGCCTCGCATGGATCGAACGCAAAATCCCAGCTATGGAGATAGGAAGACCTCACAATCGAGACGGGGTCGATGGCCTGCTTCAGTGCCTGAAGAACTTCAATATCTGATCTCAATGTTATTGAATGAACTCGAACTGGTATATGGACTAGAACTATGGATACAGTGGCAAGAAGTAAGCAAGAAGAAAGGAGGGAGCGCATTTGATTGGCCATTGGTTCGAATGAAGGAAGGTGATGATCTAAACTTTCGATGGTTTGCTTGGTTATCAGAGACTTCGCATACTTATAACATTCTGATAAAAGATGATTCATGACTAATTCATTGCAAGAAAGTGGCTAGTCATGCCAAGAAAGTGATTCAGAACCCTTTAAAGAATGATTTTGAAGGTGGATTTTCCAGTTTAAACCATCTCAACTACCTTTCTTTTGAAAAATCAAGAACGTGATCCTCAATTTTGCTCTAAATTAAATAAAAAACAGCATGAGAATTCATCTTTCAAACAAGAAATTCAAGGACTGGCCCACTAGAGGTAATTCAGCAAAAAGGGTGCCACCGTCATCCATTGAGCTGCACCAACACATTAGTTTCACGTTGATCAATTTTATATTTGCCCAGAATTTGGCTCTGATTTTAGTGTAACCCCCCCCCCCCCCCCCCCCCCCCCCCCACACACACACACACACAATTAAAAAACTAATATGGCTCCTGCTCAATGCTTTGCTTAATTTAGAATGTTCAACCCAGCGATGAGTGTAGTAGCATTTCTGACCAAAATTGTCCGTTTTCATTCTGTTTCGGCCAAAACATTTTGTACCAGTTAAAAAACGAGACAAAACAACATCATTTTTATCTCTATTTAAATTCTGGCACGTTCTGGATTTTTCGGCCAAATATTAGTCGAAACATTCTAGTTTCATTCCATCTGTTTCGATTGGACCAAATAATATTTTTTTAAATAATAAATAATTTTATAATATTAATCATATCTCTTAATTCGACCGTTAAATTGAGATAAAATTTTACAAGTCTCTTGACATATTCATATATATCATATTAAAATTTCAGAGCAATCAATGAATATAATAACCTTGCGTGATTAATGATGATATTCTTGTAATATTATACATGTTTATAATTTTGTTAAGAAAAATCATTTTACTGTTTTTTTTAAATTAAATTGCACAACTGAAACAGTATTGACAACCTTATTTTTGACTAATGCATTTCCAGGGAAAGAGGAACCCTAGCGAGCAACAATCCATATACTTGGAGCCAGTAATATCCTGGCACACCAGATATACATGCAATAGTTGAGAATCGTTTAGTGAGTTTCACTTTCAAATGGAGAAAAGAACTAACAAAAATAACAATAAATAGGGTAGTGTAGAAAATGAATCCACAGAACTAACTGTGATGCTACTCGCTAGTCCTTAAAATGCAAAGTTTCATGCATGTGTATGTAAAGTTCAGCCAAGATCAGGCACGGTGAAGAACTCCTCGTCGTCGTCGTCTGAGATTTCAATTCTAGGCTTCTTATGGGGCATGCTGGATTTGGTGGGTCTGTGTGTGTTCGCATTGGTTGGTGGCAAGATCGGCAGCTGAGGAACTTCGGCTGCTGCTAGAGCCTCTTGAGGAAGTTGCTCGCCGAAAAGACCCATGTCATCTAGCCACTCAAACTCTCCTAACTCAAGTTGCTCTTTCTGCACAGATGAGAAACAAGAAGGTCACGAAAGGACATTGACATTTGATCGACAACACTCAATCAATCGAACAGTTTTGACATCGATTTTATCCCGCCATCATATAACAGGAAAATGAAAAACCATTAGCCTGCATTTCGCGAGGCAAGGTTGGGTGCTCATATTTAGAGAGCTACTGAAATGCTAAAACTGAAAGTAACTACTAGTTTCCATATTTATAGAGCTACTATAACTTCCTTGTTCTCCGAAAAAAATGATTATTTTGGGTTGAGATTTGGCAAAACTATATTTGGAAGAACTATATACCATTATACAGTCAATCAATAGTCTGTGTCCTAAGATCCCGGGCAAGCAATTTGTGCTTTCTCCCAATCTTTTCATTCTTTGGGAAGACAGTATTGGATGTAAACAAAATCCGAGGGAATGTATCTAGTCCTCACAAAAGCTTCTTATTACCTTGTCAGTGGATGATTCAAACTCGGAAAACTGTAGCAAGTCATCAACTGCCCATGAAGTGGCGAAGCTCGATGTTTGCTGTGCAGGGATTTTCATGGAAGATTGCTGCGCACTCTGATTTGGTGGCCCTGAAGAATTCGTCTGAGTGTCCTTGGAGCAACTCGAGCTTAAAGCCACTCGGATTCCAGTGGCCAGAAACCGCTGGTGATTTGCTGAAAGGCTACCAGCTGAATGGACCGGTTCATCACAATCCCGGCAAAAGAGGGCTCTGTCTTCAACACAGAAAATGAAAGCTGTCTTCTCCTGAAAATCAAATAAATTAGAGAGACACAGATGAGAAACACATCACAATCATAAGAATAGAAATTTATAGATATATGAAAACTCAGCAAAGATCATTAAGCTTGTCATTTGATAATTAAAACTAAAATTGAGTATTTTACATATCAAGTAACTTCATCTATTATTCAAAAAACATAAAAGGAACCCCTCATAGATTAACCCTTAATAAGTGGACAGAATCTGCATGACCTCATCTTCTCATCGGCTAATGTAGGCCGCCTAGGTGTCTTTTGTAATTGAATTCAAGATGAATGCCTCAGCTACACACTCCTAGCTAGCCCCTTTTCCATGGACTAACCCTCCATCTCTTTCAATTTAACTTTTTTTTTTTTTTGGATATCTCCGTATGGAGAACGGGGGAACCCCACTACCCGGAAAGCGCACTTTGTGAGCCCAGGGAGTGGGTAAAACCTCCGGCTGTCCCAGGCTCTTACGAAAGGGCTTTGCAGAGCAGAGGCTCGAACCTGGGGCTGCGCTGGCAGACCCCAAGCGCCAGCCACTGCGCCACCCCATCGGGGACAATTCAACTTTTTTTCTCCACTATGAATCACCATTAACCTCTCAAGATCCATTAAACACACAAATCCACAACGAGTTTCTTGATTTGAACAAGGTATTAGAGTGGATCGACAATTGAATAAGATTTAGGGGAAAAATTCCTCAGTAAGTTAATGCTCAAATATCTGCCAAAACACACCACAAGAAATTGATTCTACAATCTTCAGCAATGATTCCTCAGGGTTTTCCCCTTCTTATTATGTCTTCTTGGAAATCAAAATGAGTAGAATAAATAAACATACATGCTCAAATTCCATATTTTGCAAACACATAACACTTAGCCATGGATAGATCACAAGTACAGATGGTTCACCTAATTGTAGAAAATTAAATTATTACATGTCAACTGAAAACATTGCCAACTGTGGTAAAGAAAAGTACCTGGCATATATCACATGAAGGCAGCTTGTTGGAGAAGCACTGGAGAAGAAGCCTTTGGTGCTTGCTAGCAAGCTTGTTTGCTGCATGAACTTCTATGTCACATTCAGCACAAAGTGCAGCCTCATCAGCGCAACAAATCACTGTGGCGGATGCTTTCTCACACACATCACACTGAATCTTCATCTTCCTTAAAACAGACCAAACCTCCTCCTCTCTTCTACCAGATCCCCACTTGGTTATGCCTTGTCTTGTTTCTATCTACCTTTCAAGTGAACTCAAAATATGACAAGGTACAGAAAATGAGACAGCGAAACATATGTTTTCAAAGTAGCTCAAAAAACTGCCTGAAAAAGCTATGGGAACTTTGAGAAAGTGTAGGTGGAAATGGAAGATGGGAACTTTGTGAAGCTGGCCAAACACTGAAACTACCTTTCAAGATCACACTGAATCTACAATCTTTTTTCCAAGAAAAAGCTGGCCAAACATCAAGAGAAAGAAAGGGTTTGGCCAAGAACAAAAAGGAAAAAAACAGAAGGAAAGAGGAGGAGAAACTATGAGAAACTGTAGGTAGAAATGGAAGATGGGAACTTTGTGAAGCACTGTATAATGCGAGCAAGAATCTGTGGAAGATACGGTGAGAGGAGTGTTTGGAGGAGAAACTAGGAAGCTGATTGTGTGCAGATAAGGCTCAGAGATTTTGGGAATCAAAAGCTCCTTGGATGCATTGTGGGTCAGACCTCCATGTGTGGATGTAGTTTTGTCAGGAAAAGAGCAAGTGTGCAACATTAGTATCCAATCTATTCATGAATATTCAATTTGGTCCTTAAACTATTTATCTTTCCAAGTGGGTCTTCATGTAATTGACAAAAATGAATTGCCTGTGGACGAAATTGAAATAATCTAATACATGAAGGATGAGAACGAAGTTTACCCGTTGTTTTTTCTTTCGATGGATTGTGAAAATCAGTAACCCTCCAGTTTTGTGATAATAACATTCCTCGTACATCGCATTGTATGGAAGCATCTCTAGGAACGACGGCTTGCTATAGGTTGCGCCATTCCAGTGGGGACTGTTTTGCACGCGCCTCCTGTGCACGTAAAGTAGACAATTCGTCCAGCTGCTGCTTTTTCTCTAGCCTCTTGGGTTATTCTTTCTTTTTAATGGTTTTTTTTACTCATCACAACAACTTTCTTATAAATAATACAAGAATAAAATTTTTAATTGGGGTTGATTTTAGTTAATATCTTACAACAGATAAAATAGATACAGAAAAGATATAAATATATAGGATGAAAGATAATAAAACATGTATATGTATATATATATATATATGTTTTTATTATAGCTTAGAGATAAGTTTTTGTATTTTCAAGATAAAAAATATAGAAAAACATATCATCTTCATCCCTATATTCGTTGTGCCTATTTTGGAGTATGATTAAGGTTATTTTTTAAAATATTTTTTATTCATTAATACATCAAAAATGATATTTTTTTATTTTTTTTAAATCAGCACATGATCTTAAAACACTAATAAAATTTAGTTTAAAATAAAATATAAAATAAATTTTATTTATTTTTTTAAAAAAATACTTTTGAAACACAATGTCAAACACTCATTTATCTCTAGGGTAGTTACTGTCCAAAGACAAAATAAAAACAATGATGATAATGGAACATGTCCTATATATATCTTATGTGTTGGAGGTATAAAATTCATTATAAAATAATTCTAGATAAGAACTTGTTTTTATAGTTTCATCTTCATTTCTCCAACAAGTTTTTGTTTTCACTATTTTTATTTTTTCTATCCTAAAATAGTAATCGACCTGATACCTAAATACAATAATCAAAATTTATCTTAGTTTTGTTATTCATATTTTGCTTATTACAAAAAAGATACACAAATTATTTTAGGAAAATACCCTCACATATACCATCATTATTATTCAATTTGAGTAGACTAACCTCAAAATTATTATTTTTTCCAAGAAAAAAAGGACTTGTTTGTAATAAAAAGAAATTTTAAAGAGATTTTTTTTATATGTAAGAAAAATCTACAAGTCCTTGTCCGTCCTTGTCCATTACACATAACCTTGAACCCTTGTAGTTTTCAACACCTTTATTGTTTACCTTCTAATTTTATTTAGAGATTAGAGGTTTAGATATTGATAGAAAATAAATGTAGAAGTAAAAATGTATCCATTATCTTATATTTCTTATACTTTTTTATTTATTTTTTACTTTTTATTATAAATGAATGGAAGGGCTGATTTTAAATTTACACTTAATAATTGAGGTTATTTTTAATTTGACTATAGATATCTTTGAAAAATTCTTATTGAATTCTCTATATTGAAATCACATTAGACAATGAACCTTTTATTAATATTTTTGTCTTGAAATCATAAAAATCAAGTACAGTTTGGTTATAAATTTTAATGATTGGAGTAATTGATTAAGTAATGTATGATAGATTGGGAAACTAATTCATTTTTTTGTGAATGTAGTTGAGAATCATGTTATAGTTGAAAGAATACTTTTTTTTTTTTACAATTTTTAAAAACTAAATAACAAAATTAATTAGATATTAAATTAAGAGATTTTAATTTAATAAACTTATTTGATTTAAAAAAAAGTTAAATAAGGATTTCCAACAAATAGTTGTGATGAGTGCTTTTTAAGTGCAAGAAATTGAGATTACTAAAGTTTTTATTTATATGATTTATTTACATTTATACTAAAAAAAACATATTATATTATATATCAACATATGGTTTTGAATCCAACAAGTTTGTAGCTCCATATTAATTCATTTAAAGACACGAATTGATCACCCAAAATATGAAAATTGAGTGATGTCGGATGAGGAAAAAAACTTTTATGGAAAACCTAGGATGGAAGCGTCTAATTTCATGGAAATAGGGTTATGGAGTGGATGCTTTTTTTTATTTTCACAAAACATCATGTCATTTGAAGGTCCAGAACTTCATAACGAGCTTTTAAAAGTACTAACTCAATCATCATTTTTTAGTGGAAGAAGAAGAAGAAGAAGAAGAAGAAGAAGAAGAAGAAGAAGAAGAAGAAGAAGAAAAATAGTGGACGACGTGTCATTGATGTCTTTTTATCAACACCAAAACACGCTTCATTTACTAAAACCATAAAAATTAGGTTTTTTAATTTTTTTTTGTTAAAATATTTTTAGTCTTTTTTCTTCTAGTTGTGGCACATGCACTTTTAATTAACTCAAAATCCTTTTAATTCTTGCAAATTCACACCTAAAAAAAACTAATTTGGAGCCCCTATCTTTAACACCTTTTTCATTTTGATTATTGGTTATTGATTTGTAAAATTTTGACCTTTAATTGATATCACACTTTTAATTTTCTTTATTTTGGCCATTTATTTGGTCAATTTCAGTCCTTAAACTCTCGTGTCTTTTTATATTTTGAATTTCTTCATTCAAACTCCTAATTGGGTATCAAACTTTCTTTTTTCATAATTAAGCCCCAAATTTGACCAATTAATCTTTTCCAAGTCCAATTTCACACTTGAGACTTTAATTTCTTTCAATTAACATCTAAATTGACTCTAAAAGCTTATTTTCCTTGTAATTAAGCTCTCAATAAAATTAAGCAACAATTCTCAAACTCTCATTGAGTTTCTAACCATCCAAGTTTATATTTCCTTAACCTAAATAAAATAATTTCATCAATAAGGCCTCTTGTCAATTAGAATTGGGTTTAGTGGGGTATGACCGGGCTCCTAATTTTATTAAAAGATCTAGCGTAATTCTTTCATAAATTTGAGACCCTCTTAGTTTGTGTTTGCCAAGTCGTTATTTTTGTTTTTAAAGAAAAAGGTGAATCTAGGGAGAGAAAAAAAAAGGATCATGACAAACCCAAAGAAAGCAATTTAAATAAAATTATGAAGTTAAATTTCTAACTAATCCAATGTTGAAGGATAAAATGAAAAGAAAAAAAGAAAAAAATAATCCAAATCAACTTGGTCTAATGTGTTAAATTCATAACATAGGTCATGAGACCGAAATAATTTCATAAAAAAACAATTTTTTTTGAAAAGATTAGTATATAATCCAATCGAAAGAGATTCAAAAATAAAAAAGACTAGTATATGACCCAATAAAATAAAAATAAAAAAATATGAAGAATAATTTTTAAAACAACCTATCATTAAAGGAATAAATTGAAAAAAAGAAGAAAAAATAATTGGGTTGTCGAAGAGTGAAATTGAAGAAAAAAAACACTATTCTTGGAAATATTGTTTTATGGGTGTGATGGCCACACTCTTTAGTGTTTTGTTATTGTAGTTTTTTTATTATTGTTGTCGCACCCCATCGCGAGAGCGCAGCATCGTGACGACCCTCCCCCGCGTGCCGGGGGAATATTTAATGTCGGGGGTATTATCTTTATTTTCGTGAAAAATGGAGTTGCCACCTAGTATTATGGTTACTAGGAACCTAAAACTGGTATTTCAGAGATTCTAGGGTAAGGGACTGGTTGCGTAAAGGGAAGGTTTTAGCACCCCTAGTACGCCCTACCTAAGGTAAGCTGCTTGGTGTTTTTGTCTGTCTTATGATTGCTATGTTATTGATTTTTCAGAAATATATTGGTTAAATGATTATGGTGTATTATCCCCGCCGAATATTTTGGATATTAACCCCTTAAGATTTATTTATCCAAATACCGATAGTGAATAACAGCATATTATCCCCGCCGAATATTTTGGATGTTGACCCCTTAGGATTTATTCATCCAAACACCGACAGTGAATAACAACATATTATCCCCATCGAATATTTTGGATATTGACCCCTTAGGATTTATTTATCCAAACATCGATGATGAATAATAAATCAAAAAAATAAGATTTTAATATTTTTGGAATATTGGCCAATACCCGTTGGATTTTACAAATATGTTGTGAAATCCAAAAATGCAAGAAAATAATTTTACTTTGTGAAATCCATGCTAAAATACATTTTCTTCCAAAACTCCAAGATAATATATTTTTTTGAAAGAAAGAAAATTTTAAAATATGCTAGTGTATTGGCCGTATGCAAGAAAACAACATTTTTTTTATTTTTATAAAAATATTATTTGCAAATCTTGTATTTTTGTATTTTTATTTTTTTATCTATTGCTGGGCTGCCAGCCCGCCTGCCAGCCAGGTCTCTCTCGGTAATGGGCTCCCGACCCGGATTTGCTTCCTGGGCTCGAGGCCCATCTTAACGGGCTGGGCTCGCGAGCCAAATGGGCCGAAGCTTGTCTCTCTTTCAGGCCGGGCTTCCGGCCTCAACGGGCCAAAGCCCGTACCCTTTAATGGTCGGGCCGGGCACCAAACCCGGCCTGACCCGACCCGGCGGGGAGTGAATTAATTCACTCCCCGCATGCAAAATGAAGAAGATGCACAGTGAATTGCCAACTTTTGGAGTTCAATGAAAGGCTTACCTGTTAACACCTTTGGGTAGAGGACGTCGAGGTGGTTCTTCTGGTCGTGGTGGCGTCGGCAACGGAGACCTGTGGTGGCCGGAAATGGCGACGGAAGGTGGCGGGGCTGTGTGCTGTCGCCGCTGTTGCACTCGTTTGCTTTGCTGGAGACCAAGGCAGGTATTCTGACGATGAAGAGTGGCCCCAGGTGGTGACAAAATGATGCGTGGTGGCCGGAGCTGATGGCTGTTGGAGGAGGGAGAGTGACGCCGACGTCCTCTAGTTTTAGAGAGAGAGGGACAAGGCAGACCGAGAGAGAGACGAAGGGGAGAGAGGCCAGAAACGAAGGGATGAAGACTTAACTAAATTTTCACGTAAATTTCCTCTCTATTCTCTACTTTTTCTGTGTTTTTTCCCATTTTTTTCTCTGTCTTTGAAGTTAAGAATCTTCCCCTGTTTACGTGAATTTCCCTACTCTCCTTCGTGAATTTTGCTGCTTTCCACTCTGCTCGTAAAATATTTCTCTCTTTCTCTGTTTCTTACGTGAATTTAGCTCTGTCCCCCCCCTGTGGGATTTTTTTCCATTTTTCTTCCCCTGTATCTTTCTTTCTCCTCCTCCCCTGTTCTGCATGCATGGGCATGCCTTTTATAGGTCGGAGGCAACCCTTCGGCTGCCCCTGGCGTGCACCGATGGGTTGCCACCGCCTGAAATCGCAGAGGCGTGCTCTGCATTGTTCAGGTGACTGAACAGTGCAGGCACGCTTGCACGTTTCAAAAAATTCAGAAGGTGAAAGTACGATTTGGTCCCTCACTTTGTAATTGTCTTAATTGCACCCCCAATTGGATTTAAACTTATGAATTTTTGCAATTGCATCCCCATTAAAATTTCAAGAGTAACCTTAGCTTTACACTCCTTTTTTATTCTGATCCTTGATTTTTAATTTGCTTAGAGAAATTTCAGTATCTTAATAATAACGATTAAATTCACTCCAAAAATATGTTATAGACAAACTTACTTTGTATTTGTATTTTTTTTTATGTTTTCAATCAATAACATTTCAATCTCTTATGTGTTTATCATTTTTGCTTCAAAACTTTAACTAAACACAACCCTGATGAAACACAAGCCACCCCACCATGTTTTATAAACATAAAAGCTTATACATATCTAATTCATAGCCTTATGAAAACAACTATAATTTTATACTTGACTATTGAACCAAACTCAAAATTCATAAGATATTACCTATTTAAATTTTAATTTATTTTGGTAACATCGGTTTTAAACTCCATATAAATAATTGGTGCTAGTGTTTTTTTTTTCAACCTACTGAATTTTAGACTTAAAAAAATATATCAAAGTTTTCTTTGTCATTTTCAAGTTACAATCTTAGGAATTGAGAACCATAATTTTTATCCATTCATCACATCAAAAATAAAAACAAGTTATTTCAATTGATTTATATTCCATATTGGAAAGGAAATATTTTTTTTTAAGTTGAAGTATTTAAATCTAATTGGGTTCCAATTACCTATTAAAATAACAAGATTTTCTTAGAGTATTTATAATATAGTGAATTAAGATATGAGCTAGTAACCAACTTGAAATGGTGGTAGGCTCACATGTGCATAAGGTTTGATAAAATAAAAATAAAAAATCTTTGTTTTTCTCTCAGCACACGAGACAATATCTATACTTTCTATGTTTTTTTTTGTGTCCAATAATTTTTCTCTCTCGACCTTTAGGCTAGAACCGTAATTTTTGAAGCCCATGCAATTTATTTTCCAAACAATTAAATTTTTCCCTAGAACTATTTCTTTTTAATCTCAAATCTGTTAATTAGTAATCAATTTTAATTCTCAAATTAATCACTTGGCATCGACAAATCACATATATTTCTTTTCATATATATAGAAAATTCTCCCCTCCTCCCTGGTTTTTTTTTTAGTCTCAAGTTTAAAGTCTCACCGGTTGCTAATATGATAATCACTAAAGATTTATATGATCATTAATTTCATAACTCGTAGGATTAGTCAAAATATACGAAAGTTACTGATTGTAAACCCGCGTCAATAAAAAAATATTCTCCAATCAAAATGTATGTGTAAATTGCTATGAACTTTCCAGGTAAACTGAGGAAATTTTCCTCCTTGACTTACAGAACCTTGTCTTTCCTTTCTCCATTGAATTTAAACCGAAGACACGGCTTGAGCTCTAACACACCACTTACTTGATAAAACTTTTCTGGTTCACACCTCTCTCCGATCAAGCCAAACCCAATCATCATGGCTAGTCATGGAACCATTCAGAGGCCAAGCACCGTGGCAACACCGACCACACCGACCGGCCGTCTTGAGGATTCGACAGGGAAGACACTCGACGATTTCCGGCGACCCGAATTCAGGCTAGTGTGCCCCCTCAGCATCCCGTCGAGCCCAGAAGAAGCTTCTCTCCGAATCATACAAAACCTAGCCCACTTTGCACTGTATTACACCCATTTTGTGTGGATTGTGCTCTTCATCGCCCTCATCCCACAACGCAAAGTCTCTCTGATATTACTGGTCATCATGACATATGTGGCCTCACTTTACCTCCTACTATTACGAGCCTGCCCTGCAAACTTTCATCTGCTCCATAAGATTATCGATAAGAGAATAGTGCTTGGCTTGATTGTTATGGCAACCATGATTGAGCTCATAGCGACGAAAGCTGGCTTGCATCTTGTAATCACCTTAGCAGCCACGGTTCCTCTTGTTTTAACTCACGCTGTTTTTTGGGTTAGAAACGATTTCTGTGTTGAGAAGTGGGGTGGCGGCGGAGGAGCCGGCGGCGGTGAAGAATCGGTTCCTCTTGTTGACGAGTCAACGGAACTAGTTTGAGTGATGATCCTATTACTTTTTTTTTTTTACTATTATGAAATGTAATAAACTTCATTAATAAAGTGGGGAGGGTGACCTTTGAGTTGTGCCTAACTTCGTCAATTACCAAGTCAATTCCAAGGCTAAGCTTGCGCACATAGTTTTTTTAGATGGATAATTGAAGAGTTATATGATAATTAATTTTGGAGCCTATGAGATTAGTAGAGGTGCGGATAAACTATAATTGTTTATTTCATTTTGTTACGGCCAAAATGTTTCGTAATAGTTAAAAAAGAGAAAAAATGATGTTGTTTTTATCCCGGTTTAAATTTTGGTCCATTTTGGATTTTTAGCCAAATACTAGCTGAAACGTTCCGATTTTGTTCCACCCGTTCCGTTTCGCCAAATAGTGTTTTTTTAAATAATAAATAATTTTACAATATCAATCATATTTCTTAATCCGACCGTTAGATTGAGATAAAATTTTACGAGGAGTCTCTTGACATATTTATATATATTATGTTAAAATTTCATAGCAATCAGAAAGTGTAATGACCTTGTGAGATTGATGATAACATTCTTGTAATATCATATATGTTTATAATTTTGTTCAGAAAAATTATTTTATTGTGTTTTTTTAGATTAAATTATATAATTTTAAATAAATTTATTTTTGGATTTGAACTATTTTTTAATTAATATATTTAATTATACACACACACATAAACAGTATAATCCTGAAACAATACGCTGAAAATACTTCGAAATCAAAATATTTTATTCTAATTTAAAAAACAAAGCAATAGGCTAAATGATATCGACAACTTTGGCATAAACTGACCCAACATTAATAAAATAAATAAATAAATAGCGCCGCAACCAATTGAGCAAGGAGTTAATTGACAAATCATTTTGTGATTCACTTGAAAACTAATACCCTAAATATCTAAAGTCATCTATGATGTCTATTTTGTCAAATTTGGAGAAGACGAGTAACTCATATGGGATTTGACTAATCAAGACTTGGAAACGGTCCAAGTTAATATTTTTTTGGAAAAAAGGTTAATTGATCCGATTAAAAACATGGATTAGCTTGTCATTAATTTGTTGACTTGATCAATTCAGAGTCGGTTTTTAAAAGTATGGTTAATATAAGTGGTGTGAGGTATTTATGATTTAATTTTTATTATTTAATGGGGTGTTAGAGAGCGTGATAATAATTTTTTTTAAAGTGTTTTTTGCCTGAAAATATATTAAAATAATATTTTTTTATTTTAAAAATTTATTATATCAGCACACTTAAAATAGTATTTAATTTATAAAATTATTTTCAATCAAGTCACAATCAATTAATTCTTCCATATTAATTCTTAACTTAAATGCACATTTATTTGTTTTATTTTTAAATAAAAATAAATATTTTTTAAAATTTCATATGAATTTCAATACAAAAAACAAATAAACAATATATATTTATTATGTATACATTTAGTTATTAGAAATCTTATAGGTCAAAAGGATCTGAGTGTATTTTAAAAAAAATACTTTTTAATTAAAAAAATATATTTTATCTTTATTTTTTTATTAATACATTAAAATTATATATAAAAAATATTTATTAAATAAAATATAGTTTGAAAAGCATTTTTAAGAAAATAAATTGAAGCTAAAAATCTAGCACAGCTGTAAGCTGCTGTATTAAAAAATTAATTATAAATAAAAAAATTCAAGATTTTTGAAAAATATTTTTAAAACATGAGAGAGAAATAAATGCTAGTTGAGCCACGTCTCCTTGCAGCTCAAATGGGTCTACCATGTATAAGCTTTCAAAACCATGACATCTGTGCAAAAGACAGAAGCGCCTAGAAAGACAGAAAACTAGAAAGCTCAAGCAGCTGCTCGATCAATTTGAAGCAAAAAGGTGACAAATTTATCTCTCTAAAAAATTTCTTTTTTTCCACTCTCACCCTGGTGTAAAAAATCTAAACTCTGTTTTGTATTATTGTTCTTGCAATAGAAATTTCAAAACTTTACTCCATTATTAGGATTTGCCTGTAGAATTTACTTGTACTTGAGGAGGAATTAAGTGCGACTAAAGGGTTGGTGTTTGATTATATAGAAAACCCCGATTTTTATTCATGTTGGATTGCTTAGATGTGTAAAGTTTAGGTTTTTTTGGTGTTATTTTGATTTGGGGTAATTCAAATTTGTTAGATTTGTATAGGGTTTTTGTGCTGTCCTATAAAGTCTTGATCTTTGAGGAGAACCCACTTTTGTTTGAGTTTTGGTTGTGAAAAAGTTCTATCTGGTATTGCATTGTTGAGTAACTTGTGGTTTTAAAGAAAGGAAGTGAACAAGGGCTTTGTTGTAGATGGGGAGGCCATTGTTTTATGAGATTATGGAAAAACCAGCAACAAGTTGTATAATTGGAATATGTAGTGCTATATGGTTTTATATACAGAAGAAAAATATCGGGTACTCTCATGTGGGATTAAGTTATGAAAATGCAGTTGAAGGGCACCATTGGAGGATAATTACTTCTGCCTTTTCACATATCAGTGTCATTCATCTTGTTTTCAATATGAGCGCACTTTGGAGTCTAGGGGTTGTAGAACAGTTGGGGCACATTGGCCTTGGAGTGACTTATTATCTTCACTACACACTTGTGTTGATCGTATTGTCTGGGGCACTAGTACTGGGGATGTACCATATACTGATACGAAGATTCAAGCTAGAGTATTTTCGGAGAGTGACGGCTGTGGGGTACTCTTGTGTTGTATTTGGGTGGATGACAATTCTTTCTGTGAAGCAACCATCCTCGAAGCTGAATCTTTTTGGATTCCTTTCACTTCCTATCAGTTTTGCGCCTTTTGAGTCACTGATTTTTACATCAATTATTGTTCCACAAGCAAGTTTTCTTGGCCATTTATCAGGAATTGTTGTTGGATATGCTATTGCATGGGGTTTGATAAATGGGATGAACAATTTCTGGGCAATATCAATGCTCGGATGGATCGTGCTTTTTTCTGTGGTCAGTTTGAAGCGGTCAGGCGCTTATGGTTTCGACTTTATTGAGATTGAATCTGTTATGGATACTTCACTGCCGTCTGTGCGTTTTCCTGGAAATGGTAGAACCTTGCAGATGAGTTCACTACCAATTGAAGGTGTTGAAATCGTTTAACTTCTGTTAAAGATGCCATCCCCATTTGTTAACTAAGGGCTTCAATTTCTGAAGAGTCAAATCTCGATACTAGTTAATTATGCTCTGTCTAGCTGGACTTTTACACTGGGATTGTCGCATCTTCCTGGCCATCAAAGTTCAAGCTGGCACTCATTTCTGCTGTAGACTTGCATATTTACAGGTGCAGCTTTCCCATTCAGTCATTTACTAGAATGGTAAATGCTTGTTGCAGACAAATGTGGTTTGAGATTATCAACCATTGTTTTGCCCTCTAGTTCTTTGTTTGTTGCCCTTCAGGATTTCTTCCTTTTCAAATTCTTTGGTCATCTGATCTCATGATTTTCTTTTTGGTTAGGCACATTATTATTCAAGAAATGATGAAAAGGAAGTTGTTCATAGATCTATTGTAATGCAATGAAGATATTACTGCTCTATGTAACTATAAAGCTTAAAAACTGAACATGCTTTTTTGTATTCAATCTTTTGTGCTTCAGTTGTTGCTCAACTCTTTACTTGCAATTTTCTCTCTGACCATTGTTTGACTATGATTCATAAGCTTTTTGTTTTTTTTCCTTTTGGATGAATGCTATGCTTATAGTTATTTATTGCATAAATCAATGGCTTGGGCATCTATTCACAACAAAGTTGTCAATACCGTTTCGGTTGGTGATTTGTTTTTTCAATTAGAACGGAATGTTTCGGTTTCAGAGCTTTTCGGCGTGCCGTTTCGGAGTTGTATTTTTTATGTGTATATATATATATAATTAAATATATTAATTTAATTTTTTTTAGTTCAAATCCAAAAATAAAATTATTTAGAATTGTGTAATTTAATCTAAAAATGACACAATAAAATGATTTTTCTGAATAAAATTATGAACATTTATAATATTACGAGAATGCTATCATCAATTTCGCAAGATTATTATATTATTTGATTACTTTAAAATTTTAACATAATATATATAAATATGTCAGGAGACTCGTAAAATTTTATCTTAATCTAACAGTCAGATTAAGAGATATGATTGATATTATAAAATTATTTATTATTTAAAAAAAATACTATTTGGTTGAAACAGAATGGGCGGAATGAAACCAGAATGTTTTGGCTGATATTTGACTGAAAAATCCGGAACGGACCGGAATTTAAACCGAGATAAAAATGACATTGTTTTGTCTTGTTTTTTTAACTGATATAAAATATTTGGCTGAAAAATTCGGAACAAGCCGGAATTTAAACAAGATAAAAATTATGTTGTTTTTTTTTTTTTAACTGGTATAAAATATTTTAGCCGGAACAAAATAGACAACAATGATTCACAATGGTTGTTTGGACGATGTTTCCTGTTTAATTCTTTCATGGATCACTATAAATCATTATAGGCAAAGTCACGTTCAATTTAGACTTGGGGAGGCACTGTTTCCACTTGGCTATGGCCAAAAAAGCTGCAGGGAATGAGACTTTACTTCCATTTTTCAGTCTGAGATTTTGATGAATTCTTGGATTGTTCATTTACAAAGCACCCGGCTCTGGTTTGGCAAACAAAACACTTGATGGCAGTTATTTCAATCGTTGATATTGAATTCTCCTGCGGGTTCTCATGGATTCTTTTTGAATGGAGATGACTTGCTCAGTTGCCTTTGCCTTGAATTTTCATTGTTGAATGGTCCTTGCCATTTTAGCTTTCAAGTATTTCTTGATGGAACAATGAGTTCAACTGACTTTTGTTGCATGCTGGATTATGTATTAAATAGAATTTTTTTATTAATATGTTGAAATATTTTTTCAACTTAAGCAGGCTAAAAATTACTTTTTTTTTCAAAAAAAATCTTGAAACTTGGTTTTTCACCGCAAAATCATACCCTAGGGTAAGGTCTTGAAGCTAATCGAGGCACAATTCCAACTTGCCTAGGAAGGTCACCCTAGTTATTAGCTGTTTGAAAGTGTATTTAATATTATTTTTAAAATAATATTAAATAATCTAAAAATACCAAAAATATTTACCTTAAAAATACTTTTTTTTAATAACACTTTGAAATGCAATGACAAACAGGGTCTAATAGCATAAATAAAAGTGCAAATATTTTTGTGGAAATAACACCTTTGAATTACAAATGTTTCAGAATAAGCTATCAACAAATTTAATACTTGCCAATAAATAACAGGACTCATTGACTGCTCTGCCATATAGTATGTTCATAGCAACAACAAATCCAAAGAATAAAATGGCACGACTAGGACCAGCAACCAAGCAGTTCAATGCAGTGAACATTGGAAACTTGTTACCGCATAAATCATTCTGCGACATCTAGATTAAGCTACCCCGACAGCCACATAAACACTGTCCACCAGGAGTATCTGATTCATCTGCAAATATTAGTTCATCAAAGGATAACAGTTAAAAGAAATATGGATGCCAATTTTAGAACCAGCATGGCAAATAACATTGATAAGAAATGTATCACAAGCATGATGCGAAATCTCTGGAACGTTTCTGAAAAGATATTTGATAATAAACAAGAGCCTTCAAAAATCTGTCATATAAAGTTTCTGCACTTCACTTTTATAAAGAATATCTTAAAGCTTTACTCAATCTTTAACTAATTGCACAAGATGCGCAGGATAAGTTGAATGTGTTAAAGAATTATCTCACCTAAAAACTTAAGCTTTTAGGTAAAGCCCCAGAATATGATTTATATTATTCTCTAACACACCCCTTCAAGTGAAAGCCTTTTGGGCTTGAAACTTGTACAGACCTACACTACCTTGTTCTTGATTTTTATCAAATAGAATGAGGATGATGAGATTTGAACTCGTGATCGTTGGGTCAACAAGGCTCTGATACCATGTTAAGGAACCATCTCATCTAAAAACTTAAATTCTTAGGTAAAACCTATAATATGATTTATATTATTCTCTAACAGGATGCAGTTATTGAGACATGGTACGTGTGGGGTTACAGCCGACTTCTGGAGTAACAGGATTTTGTAAATTAGGGAAATGGTCTTGGGAATGGACACAGTTGATGGACTTTCATCAGGAAGAAAATTTTCCAGAGCAAGGACTATGGAGTGGGATAGAGAATGTGGTGATTGAGAATACTTGTATACTCAATCAAGACAGAATTTGACAGGAAAACAATAATTAACAGAAGGAAGAACAACACCAGTACTGGTATTAGAAAGGGAAAGGAGGGCGTGAGAACAGATTTGGAGATTTAAGGCATTGGATGGTTTTGCATGCTATACAAGTATCATAAGTTAGTAACCTTCCAGATGATGGAAACGAATCATAGATTGCATGCATATTAGGTTTAAATATTGTCAATCAGCATATGTCAATATGACATACAAATGAAGAAGCTGCGTGCAAAGAGTTTAATTACTCATGCCAGATCCCTGTATCGGATTTCTGAAAAGACAGATTTCTATCAATAAAGCCACCATGACATTATAACAGTCTTCTTGTGGTGCAAACCAAAGAAACTATTGAAAACTTGAGATCTTTTTTGTGAGCTCACTTTTACATGGCCCGAAACAAACCAAAATTTAAACCTTGACTCATTCAACTATAAGAATATGAAGGTAATTGCAATTTACAACTCTTACCATTTCTTTGTGTCTTCACTGCCCTCTTTGAGCTCAGAATTTTCATTATCATGGACTGCGCCACAGGTAGAACTGTTTTCTTGAGCACCTGGCACGGGATGAAGTAGTTGAGAAAAACCCTGTCCAATTGACTTCCATAAGCGGGTTGGCAACGAGGACTGCAAATTATCAGTACTTCCATATGGTGACGGTTCATATAAGGAAGCACAAGCAGGGTTTAGATCAGAAAATCTGAAGGCACCTAATAGTCGTTCTGGAAGCTCTGACTCACTTTGACCCTCAATTAGAAAAGCCAGGTCAACAGTCAACATTGAGATGTAACCAAATGCCAAATGAACTATTGCACTTGCAACCATTGAGGATCCAATATCCACATCCACTTCGAAGAAATTCTCTTCAACACAGTACTTGCAAGAAAGGGCACGCCCAATTATGCACACAGCCTGCTCTCCGACTGCCTTTCTTACTATCCAGGGGCCTTTGACAATGTTGGCAATCAGTTTAAGCCTTGAATTTCTAAACCCATCATCACCATTCAAGAACTGGTCAACTAAAGATCCCTCAGGAAATTGCTCTGTTGCTGCAAAATATGCCACAGCACTATAGTTTTCCTTACCCGGGACTTGTAGATTAAATGCCCAAACAAAAGGCTTATCACCATCTGGAAACTCTTCATCAATAACCTTCCTCACACGGTTTTTTCGATTCTTCAAAACCTCTGCAATCTTAGTAGACCCTTTAATCCAGTCAAATCCGAGAGGCCTTAAGAGATATTCACCACCAGGGATTTTAGTCTTAGTTGTCAAATACTCTGGACCTCTTACCATGAAATAGTCTCCAGGTGGAGACGCCCAGCCATTTGAACAATTATCCGGATCAAGTAGTGGAACAGCCCCCTCTGATTTCACTCTCTCTAACCATTGATGCTCCCCATCACCGAGGCTGGCCATATGACTCTATTTGGAACAAACATATCAATTAACCACACGTGACAAAAGAAAACCAATAATGGGAAAGATCAAACATGTGCAATCAGTGGCACAGTTCTATACATGATCCTGCCAACTCTGTGAAGATAAAAAGGACCCTCACGTCATAAAACAAAACATGCATTGAAATAACTAAACACTTCTCTCTCAAACCCATCAAAACATAACCAGATAAAGAGAATCCTATTTTTAGAGTCAAGAATCTCCATACTACATTAGTCACTACAAAAAATTCTTTAAAGGGTTGTTCTATGAGCTTTTATTGACCTGAATAAATATCTTATCACCAAGAACTAATAATTCATCGCATATATCAACAAGTGATGAGCTTTGGTGCATATAGTTATATTAACACAATTTTCTTGGAAAAAAGTTTCCAAATCTATCTCGCTTTCATGGAAAAAAAATCACACGAAGCAAACACACAACAGCATGATTAAAACCAGCAAATAAACACCACCAAACCAAAATCCACAGCATTTGCCAAGAAAGTAAACTACTCTACACCAATTAAAACTCAAACCGCAAAAAAAAATCAACAAATTATCAAAACCAAAAGAGCCATCTTTAAACAAAAAAAACACCACACAAATAAACATGCTATTATCTACGCAAGTGTAAATTTCGCAAGAAACCCACAAAGGGTAGCTATAAAAGCCTACCAGATTTGAAACCCAAAACATAAATCACTCAATAACTACAATCCACACAAACCAGAAAAAATAATAATCAGAAATACCAAAGAAATTAAGCTACAAAAGCAATTAAAACCACAAAGTTCTAACCTTTTTGTGGAGAAGACAACGTCTCACTCAAAGAATCAAGATTTCTTAAAAAAACCCAAATTAGAAACAGATACATAAAGGGTTTGTCTGCTTGATTTGTCTTGCAAGGAAGCTTCAAAGACAGCCTTCAATAAAGGTTAAAAGTTGTTTGCTTTTCTTTTGTTAGATTTTGATACTCCTTCCGAGGAAAACTTGCTATGTTTGTTATTTACTGAAAACTGACTAAAGCAGTTAAATCTTTGAGAGTGAGAGATGATTATGAGTCTATGACATGAAGGAGAGCTACCGGATAAACCAGTATCGAGTAACACTCTGACAGATTTAATGATGTTGGCCAATCAGGAAAACTCCACGTCTCTCGGGCTCCTTTCATTATCTGACTCATGTTTGATGAATTAAACTAGACCGATTATAAATTTATTTTGTACTCTTTTTAATCTATTTTTTTAATTTTATTTTTTAATATTAAATTAATTGAAAATTTATTTTTATAATTTATTTTTTATCAGGTTATTTTAATATATGTTGATAACTTGATATAAAATTTAAAGAATTTTTATTATTTTTTTAATATTTTTATACGTTGATAACTTGATATAAAAAATAATTTTTTAAAACAAAAAAACAATGCTTTTTAAATAAGAGAAACATTGAAAGGAAATTACATGCAGGTTCACGAACCTAAAAACAGTGTTCTTACAGCTATTGATCGACAAGAAAAAGCAGAAAAAATGTCTTCCAACATATCATTCCTCCCCTACCACTTTCTCCAAGCGATCTTCCTTCAACTCCCAACAGGAACTCCTGTAGGCTGCTGGTACTTCTGCAAGTCACGGCTACAAATTCCTTCGGACACTGATTTTTCTAGACTTCATAGATGATTTTCGAATTTAGTAATTCAACTTCAACATTCAGCTAGTCACGATCCGCAAACCTCTACTTTGTTGATCAATCTAACTAGGAGGATCTATTCACTCAGATGACAACAACCTGGCTGCTGCATTGGAATTGAGTTCCGAGCTTTCATCAGAACTTTCGATCGGTATCTTCCTTCCAATTCGAATTTGTGCTCTTGCTTTTGAGATTGAGAAATTTAGTTTATTCTCATTGCCTCCGGATTCTCGAGGTAATTATAATCAAGGGTAGGTGTAGGATTATTTGAAGAATCTTTATTTTTGTAGTTATAGTATTGTAAATTCAAAATCTACGGCGGTGTGGATGATGATGGAGTATGGTGTTGTGTAGTGGAGACAAAGACAACCTGGAAAGTGGTTCTAGCCTGGAAAGGTGGAGGTGAGCTAGAAATGGGGAAGGTTATATTAGATAATAATATAAATCATATTTTATATTTTGATTTTCCCTAACAACTTAAATTTTTAGTTGAAATGATTCTTTAACATGGTATCATAACTTTGTTGACATAGCGGTCACAAATTTGAATCTCACCCCATTCTATTTGATAAAAATCAAGCACAAAGTAATGTGGGTTTGTGCAAGTTTCAAGCCCAAAAACTTTCACTTGAGCAGATGTATTAGAGAATAATATAAATTATATTAGGATCTCACCTAACAAGTTAAACTTTTCGGTGAGATAGTTTCTTAACAGGTTGTTCCCCCCATTTTCACCATACATAGTGGCACTAACAAGAGAAAAAATAAGCAGCACAATGAAGTGCATTAGGGCAAGCAGTAGCTGTAGCAGCAGAGAGAGATAGAGAGATGTGAGACCATCACAGAGAGTGGAATTTAATTTGAGGTTTTCCTGCTCCTCCTCCATTGTTGTAGATTGTAGTTTTTCTTCTCTATAAAATGAATTTGGCTGCTCGGCCTGGACATAGAAGATTGCTGAACCACATAAAATTGTTGTGTTCTGGGCATCAATCACAGTGTTGAGGGAACTTGGACTAAACTGCCTGTATTTGATTTCATAATTAGATGCTTGCTGGCATTCATTGGATGTTTAAGTGATAGATTTCTTAGAGAATGGGAATCATGCGTATCCATCCTGCTATTCCTTTTCAGCTTCAATATGATCTCTGTACTATATTTAAATTAGTAGATGGGTTCTTGTTTTTATGCTGATCATTTATTGTTTCAAATAACATACAAGTAATTGACATGTAATTCAGATTAGTTGATGGATTTGAAAGTTGTATAGTTCCTGGAAATCTAGGATAATTATACAAATGCAAAGAAACATTTGTAAATGTATTTGGTTAAAGAGACAACGATGGAGACATAAAATAAATGTCTCTAATGTTGAAATTTGTAGAAAATTGTAAATTTCGTGAAAAACAAGTACTCTTCAAATCAGTACTCAAAATAAGAATAAAAATCTGAGAACTGCTACTGTAGCGATTCAAACCTGGAAATGGAAAATTTCCCAGAAAATGAAGAACACAAACTCTGTATTTTGTATTGAAAAGAACGTGAACATGGGCAGAATTTTTCGTATGGTTACTTCCATCCCATTATCTTTATTTATAGGAATCAAAAACATTACAAAGATTGAAATTCAAATTCGGCTACAATTTCCAGCTTATCCACTGATTGACATTTAACTGAAATTAACTAACTTGTTGACTTATTGACTATAGGATTTTAATCATCCTGAATACAATGTAAACTTAAACAAAAAACAAAAATGTTTAAAACATAAATCTTCAATTCTTCAGCTTCTTCTCATCTTGTCAGCTTGCAGGCCTGGAATCACATTTCCAGTTTTCAACATCTAAGACAGGTTTTGAGTGACTTTCTATACTTTCAAAACATGAAGCACGTGTCATGGTATAAAAAAAGCTTTATCATGATGAGGCTTATCCTCTGCATTTTTCCTATAAAAAATGTTCTGTACAAATTGCATTGCTTGTGTATGCAGCCAACTTAGATCCTGTTTGAGAGAGCTGTTGATGTAGTTTTTCAAAGTGCTTTTCGTGCCGAAATACATCAAAATGATATTTTTTATTTTTTAAAAATCATTTTTGATATCAGCATATCAAAATGGTCTAAAAACACCAAAACATATTCATTTAAAATGAAAAAAAAATTGAATTTTTTGGAAACGGCGTTTCAAAATTTGTCCCAAACCGGCTCTTACTTTCATCACTAGTTAAAAAGATTCCATTCATGAAGGCGATGCTTACATTTGAATGTTTTGATTGAATTAGATTTATGGATAAAATTCTATTCAGTTGGCACAGGGAAATCTTAGTTTCTGGTCTGTATCTCAACAATAAGAAGAAATGCAAAAAACATGGCCAACAATAGACAACCTACTTCTGAACTCAATGAAATCACAAACACTGCATGCTCTCAACTTCCTAACATATGAAAATCAACTAGGTTGTATCCTCATGATCCACCATTTACCCTCACTAGATATTTCTTCATCACAACACATTCTTTCAACCTAACCAAGTTCCTCGAGATGGAGAAGAAAGGATCACAAAGAGATGGGACTCTGTTGCAGCATCCACTTCTCCTAGTTCTTGCTTTAGCTATAAGTTTTGTTATAATGGATCCTTTTAAAATGGGACCTTTAGGAGACCATGATTTCAAGCCTGTTAAGCATGACCTTGCACCTTACAAGCAAGTCATGGAAAACTGGCCTAGAGACAATAGAAGTCGATTAGGGTCTGGAAACTTGGAGTTTGTCGATGAAGTTTTCGGCCCTGAGTCGTTGGAGTTTGATAGCCTGGGGCGAGGCCCTTATGCTGGTTTGGCCGATGGACGTGTTGTGAGGTGGATGGGAGAGGATGTCGGATGGGAAACCTTTGCACTTGTTACCTCAAACTGGTGAGTTCTATCAATGACCAGAGAGAATATGTATTCCTTTTCTCTGAAATTAATCCACTTCATATCTCAACAAATCAAGAGGATCATCAAGTTCATGTAGATGATTTATAACTTGGATATACAAAACATTTTGGCTTTTGTAATTGGAGTATATATCAAGTAATTAAACCTGTATTGAAGAAAAGTTTTCTCTAATCAAGTTGTTAATTAAGATCAATAAGCTAGCGAGTCAAATCAAAGAATTCTGGAACAGGAATTTGTTCTCCTTATTGATATATGCTAACTATTCTTTGAATTGGCTTTGAAAGGTCAGAGAAACTTTGTTCTAGAGGAGTTGACTCAACCACATCTAGGCAATGGAAGCACGAGAAACTGTGTGGTCGCCCACTAGGTCTAAGGTTCCACAAAGAGAGTGGAAATTTGTACATTGCTGATGCTTATTATGGCCTTCTGGTAGTTGGACCTGAGGGAGGGCTTGCCACTCCTTTGGCAACTCATTTGGGAGGGGACCCAATACTCTTTGCAAATGACCTTGACATACACAGGAATGGATCCATCTTCTTTACCGACACCAGCAAAAGATATGACAGAGTGTAAGAGTACACAAAAATGGAAGATTCGGCTATTTCTCTACAATTTTGGAGCTGTTAATAGGAATTTGTTTTGCAGGGACCATTTCTTCATTTTGTTGGAAGGAGAATCCACTGGTAGGCTTCTCAGATATGACCCTCCTACCAAAACAACTCATGTAGTAGTGGATGGCTTAGCATTTCCAAATGGAGTACAGCTATCTAGGGACCAAACTTTCATTGTCTTCACTGAGACCACCAATTGCAGGTAATGTGCATACATCCTTGTAATTCCACAAGATTTTTACAATTTCCTGACATAAATACTGAGATGTTTTATGATCCAATTCAATTGTTTTGACGAATGACTAAAAGCAATCAAATCAGTACTCCATTCAAAGATTGCACTTTGAACATCATGGACATTAGAACTTGATGAGTAGGTAATAACAAGCATGATCATTTTGTTTAGCATGCATGGCAATGCCACAGGCTGATGAAATACTGGCTGAAAGGACCAAAGACAGGAAAGGTGGAACTTGTCGCAAACCTGCCTGGTTTTCCAGACAATGTGAGACTTAATGATAGAGGCCAATTCTGGGTTGCAATAGATTGCTGCAGGACAGCAGCACAGGAGGTTCTTACTCACAATCCATGGATGAAGAGTGTTTATTTCCGGTTACCGATCCAAATGAGGTACTTAGCCTGGATGATGGGCATGAAGATGTACACAGTTGTATCCCTCTTCAATGAGAATGGAGAAATCTTGGAAGTTCTTGAGGATCCAAAGGGTGAAGTAATGAAGCTAGTGAGTGAAGTTAGGGAAGTAGAAGGGAAGCTGTGGATTGGAACTGTGGCTCATAACCATATTGCTACCCTCCCTTATCCTTAGCACCAGTAGCACAAATCCTGATAGTCATTTTGTTTATCTGTGGTGTGCTACTTGTTCCTATGATTTGGATTTTCCTTTATTTTGTAATGGTTTAACAAATTGCGGCAGCCTCTGTCACTTGTAAATTGTTTTTTAAAGTATTTTTTCATTAAAAATATATCAAAATAATATTTTTGATTATTTTTTTAAAATTATTTTTGATATCAACATGTTAAAATGATCTAAAAACACTAATTTTTTTAATTTAAAGTAAAAAATAAAATAAAAAAATTTATTTATTTTTAAAATATTTTCCAAACACATTCCCAAACACCCCGTTTAAATTTTAAGTTTCTTGAATCAATTTCTCAAGAAAAAACAGGTCAAGTTTATTAACTAGAAATAGATGTATAAATTGAAATTGGATGTAGTTATTGATATGCTCGAATTCAGTCACTTTATGAGAGGGTTTTTCCCCTATAAAACAAAAATTATTTCCCAAATCATTCCCTTCTAATTTCTTTAAATGGATGAATCTAATTCATAGAATCTTTAATAAAGATTGTTATCACTTATCATCATCATTCATTAACACCAACCTAAGTGGCAAATCAACTAGAGTTTTTAGGTTTGTTTTTTAAGTGTTTGTTAGACTGTTTTTTAAAAATATTTTATAATAATTTTAGATTATTTTAATGTATTGATATCAAAAATATTTTTTAAAAAATAAAAAATTATTTAATATATTTAAAAAAATCTTAATTATATTCTTAAATACATGTTTAGTCTAAATATACATGTTTATAGTAATAAACATTATTACATATATTTTATGAGATATATCGCAACACTAGTAAACAAATAAATTATAAGTTTGAATTCTAATTTGACAAAAAACTTTTGGGTCAGGAGACACAAGATAATGGTGTGTTTGAAAAGATAATACAATTTTTTTCAAACATTTTTTTTTATAAAAATATTATTTAAAAAAAATTATTTTTGATATTAAAATATTAAAATAAAAGAAATTAATTTTTAAAAAATAAAGATATACAAAACTCGCGGGCCAAACAGCCCTGAAGTGTCATAAACATCCAACATGGAAAGATGAACATAAGACGTCAGCTCATCATCCTTAACCAAACAAAATCTTCTATAAAAAAGATTCAAACTTTGCATCTCAATCACCATATTCTATCCATCAATCAGTTATGCATAGACTCATTTCACTTCGTTCCAAATCCAATTCTCTTAAATATTTGTTCAATCCATTGAAATCACCTCAAAAACACTCAATCTCTGCGGATGGGTCTTCTTGTTTCCATCAAAGCTGGAGTCTTTTAGCCTCAAATGGATGTTTCAACTGGGTTTCCTCATATGGGCTTTGGAAAAATTGTGCTAAAATGACGAATTTTCAGAAAAATCAAGGTTTTGTTAGGAGGTTTAGTAGTGAAGCTCAAAGGGAGTCTATTGAGTATGATGTGGTGATTGTTGGTGCTGGACCGGCTGGATTATCAGCAGCAATAAGATTGAAGCAGTTGTGTAGTGAAAGGGATGTGGATTTATCAGTTTGTGTCGTTGAGAAAGGCCCTGAAGTAGGTATTTGTCTAAATTGCTGGTGGTATTTTTGGCTTTTGAAATTTTATTAGTGTTAATAGAGCTTTTGAAATGAGTTTATTTAATTGTCTTTGATTTTATATATATATATATATATATGGTTGTAGGTGCTCATATCTTATCCGGAAATGTGTTTGAGCCCCGAGCACTGGATGAACTTCTACCGCGCTGGAAAGAGGAAGAGGTAATTTTTCATTGATTGTCTATGGCATTAGTTGCAATTCTTGCCATTATTTTGAAGGTTAATGTGATATAAGATTTGTAATCAAGAATACATACAAGAATCAGACAGTTAACGGGAATATAAAATGAAGCTCCATCTCGCAAATGTTTCTTACCGGATCTTCATTCATTAAATGTAGTTGATTTGTGTTTCCAGTTAGATGAAGGATTCAATTAGCAATAAACTTTTATTGAATATGTAATATTTCTAGCAGACTTTATTTGGGTTCCAGATATATTTATGATTCCTTTTTATTTTCTGAAAATTTTTGCCTGGTGTATAAACCTGACAGTAATTGTGCAGTGAAGCTTTTAGCTGTGCTAAAAAGGTACACTGAAGTAGAATCGATGCAATGCAAAATGTATCACCACCACTTACCTCTTTTTATTCTTGTATGAATTCTTTGCCAATCTGGGTTTGCAGGCACCAGTCAATGTCCCTGTATCTTCTGACAAGTTTTGGTTTCTTACAAAGGATCGTGCCTTTTCTCTTCCATGTCCTTTTGATAACAAGGGGAACTATGTTATAAGGTAATTAATGTGACGTCCTTCTGTTTTGCCTGGAATATTTGTGTGATGACGCAAATCTGATTTTACACGATTCTGAATGGTTTCAAATCCTTTTTCTTTAAGATTTTATCTTTGTTTCCTTCACATCATGAATGAATTCTTGAGAATTTATGCAATTTACCTGAGAACAGTTTTGACAAATAGTCAAAGTTAGCACTTGATAATCTTTTATGTATATTAAATGTTTCTGTTGGGCTGGGCCTTATACAGTTCATGCCATGCTCATAAAGTTTTTTTCTCCTGATTTCTGAACAATTTTACTTAAGTTTGATTATAAGTCTATGGTGGAGTCATTGCAGCCTAATTGACACACTGCATGGGATTATGAAACCAGAAAGGATGTTGTATTTCTGTGGAGTAACCACTTCTTGACTTGAAAACTGTGGTCAAATAGAGACAAAAGAAGAGACAATGTAGTCAGATAACTTAGGATGCAAAGTGTTAAGATGACCTAAAAGTTCTTGCAAGCCAGTAAGACTCTATTACATGACCAGCTTCCTTTCCAAAGAAGTGAACCAACAATGCAAAAAGAATCAATTACTTGCACTGCAACTCTTCTTTTTGTACACTTTCAGTTCATTGTTATTGTGGGTCCTCTGATGCAGTTTAAGTCAATTAGTGCGTTGGATGGGGATAAAAGCTGAAGAATTTGGAGTTGAGATATATCCTGGCTTTGCAGCAAGTGAGGTACAGTTAGTTTGGCTCTCCTATTTTTCTCAACAATTATATCACAGCAGGAATGTATTTACAAGTTATGCAATTTTACCAGATCTTATATGATGCAAATGACAGTGTTGTTGGCATTGGAACTAATGATATGGGAATTGCCAAAGATGGTTCTAAGAAGGATACTTTTCAACGTGGTGTAGAACTGAAAGGTCCGACACCCTCTGTTATCTAAAATCCTTAAAGTCTTACTAGATCTAAGGTGGTTTTTCAGAGTACTATTTCCTGTGTTTAGTTTCAGTTAATAACAAAGAATTGGACAAAAAATGTACTTTATTACCTCTTCTCTCTAGCATTACTATATGGAATTTAATAACGCATCCTATGAGCATTTCTATTACAATCTGGACACATGACTTTACCCTTTTGGGTTATCTTTTCAATAAGGCCACAGACTACTCTTAGCTTCCAACAAATTAAGATGTCAATGCTGCCTTTCCCGCTTAAACAGCCATGAAATGAGAGCTAACCTATCATTTTCCTCAATGCCTTTAGATACACCTCGTATGGTCATTTAATCATGCTCATTAGTTACACATATATCAGATTTCAATCTAGTATATATTTTTTTTCTGAAAAATGACTAGTATTAAGTTTTGTGTGGTTTAATTAATGGTTATGAGGGTGACATGAACGTGCAGGTCGCGTAACACTTCTCGCTGAAGGTTGTAGAGGATCTTTATCAGAGGTTTGTAGGAATAAGTATTTATCTGTAGTAGACACCATTAAACTTCTGAGCTAACCTGCTGATAATTATGCTAAGGCTGATCTCATATTCGTTCTAACAGAAACTAATTAAAAAATACAAATTGAGAGAGAAAGGGCATGCTCAACATCAGAATTATGCTTTAGGAATTAAAGAGGTAACCTATCTTCAAGCAAATTTTATATTCTATTGTCTTTTTTAAGTTTTCGGATTTCTATTTGTCCTTTCCCTTTGACATAACAACATCATTTTTCCTTGTGTTTGCACTAGGAATTGTAACATTCACACTACTTGTATAGCCGCTAAGTTTAGATATTTTAATGGAATTGTAGTTGTTGCAATTGTCCTTGTTTTCATTATTAGTTCATGGTATCCTTCAAATATGTTTGACTGTTGTTGATGGATTTTCTGAAGGAATTTTTCTTGGTTTAATGGCATACATGAAGTCTAATCAGAACCCTTTTCACTCATCTAATTTTTTTAGATCTGTTATTTGATTGGTTCGATCAGGTTTGGGAAATTGATGAGAGCAAGCATAAACCTGGTGCTGTTCTACACACATTAGGATGGCCTTTGGATCAGAAAACATATGGGGGGTCATTTCTGTACCATATGAAAGATAGGCAGGTAACGTGTTTTGATCAAACTTTAAAAACAAGACGAGTGTTTTGAGTGTTGTGTTTCTTGCCAGATTTGTATTTCATTCTTTCTCCTGCAAATGTATTTGCTGTTCAAGTTTCAAATCTTTTGACAATACTGTTCTTTCAACAATTTCTCACCTTGGAGCTTATTTATCACCATTATTTTTTGATAACTAAAACTCATCATTATATTTACCTTGATTGATTGATCAAACAGCTTTCAATCGGTTTGGTGGTTGCTTTGAATTATCACAATCCTTACTTGAACCCTTATGAGGAATTCCAGGTGAACCATATTTATAGATCTTTTGTCAAGCTTTCATTCAATATCTCCCATTTTATATGTAGGGCATATGCACATGGATCTAGGTTATCATATCATTTAATGCTTCCCCAGGTTGCTTGTGTTATAAAATAGTCAAGAAATGCTGTCTTCAATTTCTAGCTTTTAACTTGCTCTTCCATGGAGCACTAGTTCTAGGAATCTTACTCAATTCCCACTTATTGGCTTTTGTTCTTAGAAATTTAAGCATCATCCTGCCATCAGACCCCTTCTGGAAGGGGGAACTGTTATCCAATATGGGGCTCGCACTTTAAATGAAGGTGGTATTCAGGTGAGTCAGTAAACTCTAATTTATGGGTGGCTTGCAATTTCAGTTAGTAAAATGCAATTTTTGTGTGCCAAAAACAATGATATACAAATCTCTTGAAAGTTGTCCATGTTTGACACTTAAATTTAGAAGGATGCAGTTCCAAAAGTTCACATAAACCACTGATCAAACTGTCATGTATATATGAGGCATTACATCTTCTGTTCATAATTAAATGCTATACAATAATAATATGATGCTAGTTAAATTTCAGTCTATTCCGTATCCAGTTTTCCCGGGAGGAGCAATTATTGGATGTTCAGCTGGTTTCTTAAATGTACCAAAAATAAAGGGAACACACACTGCAATGAAATCAGGTACCAACCGCATTAATTATGCAGCTCGGCTTATCTTTGCCTAACTTTCCTATTTAAGTACGTTCTGATTAGGGCATGTTAATCAATTTAATGAACCATATGATAATGCAAAGTTTGAAGTAAATACTGTTAGAACACTTTAGACTGGAAAGTTACTTCAAAGGTTACAGTAAATAGATAATCTTTCTAGAGTATATCCATTCATGGTTGTACTATGAATCTAGTTTTTACCATCTTTCCAGAGATTTCAGAATATTACCATCCATCTTTTCGGTAACAGTGAACGTCTAATTCATTTTTCTTTCTTGCTTCATATAGGAATGCTAGCAGCAGAAGCAGCGTTTGGTTCTCTTAGGGAAGGAACAAGCTTGGAATCTTATTGGGAAACTTTAAGGAGTTCTTGGATATGGGATGAACTCCACCGAGCTCGAAACTATCGACCTGTATGTGCACCAATTCAACCCCTTTTTTTCATTACAAACAATGTTCTGTTTGTTCTACAAGTAGGTCTGTATACTAGTGTGAGCTCGGTACTTAACTTGTATGACTCTTCTAATTGATGAAGGAACCTCAACTGAGCATACATATGTTACCTCAATTATTTATTTCTTAGATTACTATAGCATGAAATATCATAGACTCGTAGTGGACAGCATATGAAATTCTGTTTTAAGCTGTTATCAGTTAGTCAAACACTAGTGAAACCACTGTATGTTCATTCTGCTTAAGGCTGTATTTACACAGGGCACAATGATTAATATGGTCCCTTAATTGTACAAAAACTATTGGTAATAGGGAGTTTAATTGAGTAAATAAGAAAGGGCGTTTGTTTAAGTTGCATAAGTAGTGAACTCTTTCATTCTAAAATATGATTTTATTGCTGCAGGCTTTTGAATATGGGGTTATTCCTGGAATGGCCTTTAGTTCATTAGAACAGTAAGATTTCACCTCACTGGTTTTGTACTTTAATCATTTATTGCTTGACTTTGTGACCTTTAAAAATTTCTAATTATGTAATAATTTTTCTTTGCAATCTCATTTAGCTGATTTTTTCTGCCTGGCAGCTACATACTGAAAGGAAGGTCCCCATTCACGCTGAAACATGGGAAACCTGATCATGAGGCAACAAATGTAAGAAGACACTTCTTAGGAAACAGTTTGTTCTATCACACATGATATTTTAATTTCTTCAGCAATTGAACACTGCAAAGATGGGGAATATAGTTTGCCCATCCTATGTTCGTTGCTTCAACATCATCACTTTTGCTTTAGTGATGTGCTCAATAAATAAATGTCAACGGAGTTACTCTCTGAGTTCTATCTGTCAAAAAGTGTGAAGAGCAAATGGACTGAGAGAAGTGGAAGTTAACTTTTTTCTCTCTTTTATTATTTTTGAGATTAACTAACACTATAAATTTTTATTATAGACTAAGAGTAAGAAATGGAACAATTGAATGCTGACTGATGAACCCCTGTATCTGCAGGCTGCACGGTTACACTCTCCAATTGAATATCCAAAGCCTGATGGGGTTTTGTCTTTTGATGTGCCAACTTCCCTCCACAGGTTTGTAAATTATACACTTCGATTATTCTGTTCAGTTATCATTCAACTTTTGTTGGGTGGATAGCCTCTCTTTTTTCCAGGATGGTTGCCATGGGGATGCTATTATTGTTGACTTTTCATGGAGGATGTGTTTTTTGTAGCATTTCTAAATTAATTACAAGAACTTGTGGTGAAATGTTTATTTTTAGGATGATATGAATATAATGCATCGGGGAAGGGTCTCTTCTTTTTTATGACTGGAAGGAATAACTTGTAATAAAGTTACCATTTCTTTGGGCTGCATTGATGTGGAACCTATAGCACATTTTTCTCCTTTTCTTCTTCCTTCTAATTCCCTTTTCTTGTCTTTTCTCATTGACACACTTCTCCATATCTGAATTATGAAAAACTTGAATAGCCAGCATTACTCGACTGTCACTCGGCACTTGCCGAATGCCTTGCCCTCCTTTTAAATAGCCAGCCTTCCTCTTCTTCTGCTCCTTTTCACTGTGTGCTGATGAAAAATGAGACATACTGGAACTACTAGCATAATATGTCAGACTAATCAACAGTTTTCATAAACAAGAGTAGAAAACTTGGTGGCATCTTCTTTAGTAGCACAGTGTTTTTCTGCATTGTTTATGAAGGCAAGAAATAAGATTCTGGCATGTATAAGAGTAGTTTTGATAACTGTTCAGATAACAAGATTCGGTTATTTGAAGTCTTGAGCAAATTGTTAGGCTTGGCAGACTGTAGACTGTAATAGTAGAGTGGGACTGTCATGACTGACATCAGATAGCTAAGGGGTGGGAGTTCTAAAAGACCATCATCCCAAGGTTGTCAATACCGTTCTGGTCGCCGTTCCGGTTTTTCTATTGGTACGGAACGTTTCGGTTTCGGAGCATTTCGGTGTGCCGTTTCGGGGTTGTACTGTTCCTATATAATTAATTTTATATATATATATATGAAAAAAATTAAAATATTAATTTAACAAGCATAATTAAAATTCAAGATAAATTAACTTTAAATTATACAATACAAACACAAAGTCAAACAAACATAATCTCAAAATTAGAAACACAATCACAAGTTAATCAAAATAAGAAGGATTTTAAGGCCAGAACAGCACACCCGGAACGGTACCGAGACGTTCCGGCCGGAATTTCTGGAATGGGCCGGAATTAAAATCGAGACGAAAACGACGCCGTTTCGTCTCGGTTTTTTTAATGGTACGGAACATTCTGGCCGTTCCGGCCGGAACATAACGGTATTGACAATCCTAATCATCCTGTCAACATAATCATGGCAAGCTCTATTATGAGATTAAGTTACTGAAGAGTTTAGAAACTCATATTTGGACAGAAGTTTTAACCCTTGATAGAATAGATTGACAATTCTAAATCCATGTGGTCTATACTATGCATTTATGAGAAAAATATTCAATTATCGGTGTGGTTCTTGCAAGTCAAATTCATTTTTTGTTAACTGTTCAATAGTAGAACTGAGTCTTAATTTTTCCATGCCAGAAAGGGGGCAGCGATTACATAACAATTTTTTTTGTTTTGCTTGTTTAGGAGTAACACTAATCATAACCATGATCAGCCAGCTCATCTTCGTTTGAAGGACCCCAAGATTCCTGAGACTGTGAATTTGCCAGAATATGCTGGACCAGAGTCGCGATATTGTCCTGCTCGTGTATACGAGTAATATACATTCTTAATATGGCCTCCACTTAGGTTTCCTTTTTCAAATGGATTGTATATGTTATAATTCCTTTCACCTTTCTTTGAGACACAGGTACGTCTCCGATGAGAACAGTAAGCTGAAGTTACATATCAATGCCCAGAATTGCCTGCATTGCAAGGTATCGCTTAGACCATTTTCTAGCTTCTTCTTTTTTCCTTTTTCAGTCTGTTTTGAGGGTTCCATTTTCTAGCCCTTAGAACCATCGTTAATTATAAGTATGAAATGGTAACTCCCATTATAAGCTTTAATGTCTGTTTGGAAGTGTATCTGAGGTTGTTTTTTAAAGTGTTTTTCGTTTAGAAATGTCTCAAAATGATGTTTTTTTTTAAAAAAAATCTTTTTTGACATCAGCACATGAAAATGATCTAAAAACACTAAAAAAATTTAATTTAAAAAAAATAAAAAAATAAAATTCATTTTCTTTTCAAAAACGTTTCTCAAACGCATTCTCAAACATCTTAGTGATGGATTTTCTTTTCTTTAAACATTGAAGAGGTAAACCTTAACCAAAAAGGGATCCATGCTGTGCTTGTCAAATGCCTAATGTGGTCACTCAACTCCCTTATTTTCGTCATTAACTTTGATTGAATATTATTTTCAGGCATGTGATATCAAAGACCCAAATCAAAACATTGAATGGACAGTGCCGGAAGGGGGAGGTGGCCCAGGCTACTCAGTCATGTAGATTTACTTTGTGACCTTCATTGAAAATGGACACTTATTCATGTATATGTTTTCAAAAACAAAGCAACCCTAAAATAAAGAGTATTTTGCTGCAAATATCTCACAGGAATCGAGCAAAGTTTGAATCTCTTGATGCAGATAAATCTATTTAATAGCTTCCATAGTTGACACAGAAAATGGAAGATCCCTGATTGATTGATTTAGCTATATATACAGTATCAAATAATCAAGAATGATTAACATTATTGATAATGAAGTGAATCCTTAAGCAAGCTATAAAAAACTTTTTCACTATGATTTGAAGCCATGCTATTTCGGCCTATGTTGCACATTTGCAAGAAAAAATCTGGGCACTGATAAAGAGAAGATTGATGACAATACAATCGAAGGGTGTAGCCATGCAAACTTGCATGAAAGATTTATATTATTTAACAAACTAATTAAGATTTGAATATATTATATATTTCATGCCAGGAAACCAACAAACATAATCAAGATTGTCAATACCGTTCCGATTGCCATTCTGGTTTTTCTATTGGTACGATACGTTTCGGTTTCAGAGTATTTCAGTGTGCTGTTTCGGAGTTGTACTGTTCATATATAATTATATATATATATATATGAAAAAAAATTAAAATATTAATTTAACAAGTATACTTAAAATTCAAGATAAATTAACTTTAAATTATACAATATAAACACAAAGTCAAACAAACATAATCTTAAAATTAGAAACACAATCACAAGTTAATTAAAATAAGGAGGATTTTAAGGCCGGAACGATTCTGAGGAGGATTGGCACACTCGGAACGGTATCGGGACGTTCCGGCTGGAATTTGGCCGGTATTTCCGGAACGGACCGGAATTAAAACCCAGATGAAAACGACGTTGTTTTGTCTTGGTTTTTTTAATGGCACGAAACATTCCGGCCATTCCGGTCAGAACGAAACAGTATTAACAACCCTGAACATAATAATAATAGAATGGGTTGTAAATCTTTTTCAATTTTCAATCATCATCATCATCATAATATATCCACCAAAATAATCAACCAAAAGAAATAAATCAGGAAGGAACAATGAAGGTGATAGAGAGAGCTGGGCCAGTATTAATTTATTAGTGGAACAATCCCTCTAGACAACTTCATGAGCTAGTGAAGTCCCTGTCCACTTTTGCCAACAATAATTAAGCAGCATGGAATCTCAATTACCAGTCAGGAAACCAACTAAGAACAGCTCCCCTTAGATATTGAGCTTAACCAACGACAGCAAAACATTTTCTTACATTACATCGACAATTTAGGACCCACTTTTGTCCTTGCCCTAAACTGTCACTTCCAATGGAGTCTTCCATTGCAACTCCAAGTGGGGAACTGGATCGTAAAATATACTCTGGCAAGTAACATCAGCATTCAGCACCGCTAAAAACAACATAACCCTTTCATTTTTCTTTCTTTCTAGATAATGGGGTGTTGGATTCAAATGCCTCATTGGTCCACGCTGAAAACAACTAAAGCTAGTAACCACCACCAAAATTTGTACTGCCCATTTGAGACGGCAGTACAGAAACAGAAGTGACCAAACACATTAACATCAATCAGAACTTACATATGTAAACACCCATATCGGACAGGAAGTATAGTTTCTAAGGGTTTTGGTGGGGTGCAACTGAGGACAAACCTATGAATTTCGAATCAACAAATCGCCAACAAAGGCCCATGATTGTAATAAAGGTTCTACATAGACTATACCATATTAAATACTTGGAGCAAACTAGAATATAGAACTGCCTAAAGAAATATGAGGTAATGTAATATTAAAATGACGGGGGATAAAAGGAAGGGAAAATATCCTATGTGACAACAGATTGCAACTAGGATATAAACAACAGTAGAGACCATTAGGCAGCTGCCTTCTCTTTTTCAATCCTTTGATGAAGAGGAATTAGCCTCAGATCCATTATCTTTCTGGCTTGAAGAATTCAATGATCCTCTCATTTTCAAATCCCCACCTTGCTGCTGCTCCTGCTGCTGTTGAAGCTGGTGCTGCTGAAGCTGATGTAGCTGGAACTGCTGTTGCTGCTGTTTCTGGGAATGAATTTGGAGCTGTTGAAACTGTTGTGCAGCTAAGAAAGTATGCATTGATTGATTATTGGGATATAATTGCTGGCCTCCTCCAAAAGATGCAAAGTTCATCATGGGTCCACCATTTGGCATTTGACCAGTCAGTACCTTCAGATGCTGAATTTCTTCTTTCAGTGCGTCATTCAAGGCTATCACAAAACAAATAAATCATCATTAAGACCAGTAGCAAAAGTAGAATCTGCATAAATTCAGAATTAATATGCACAACCAAATTCATCTACAGCCCTGTCATCGGAAGATACAGGGTACAGAAGCTGCATATGGATGCAATGCATTGGAGCAATTTTGCATATGCTAAGACAGAAGTGTCGCGACTATGTGTCAAATAGAACTGGAAACACGGACACACGGACCCTGTGCAAAATTTATTGACTTCCTTCTATTTAACAGTTCTATACAGCTATGCCTCCACTAAGTGCTTAGCCAGTCTTACAAATGAGGAAATGCTTATATTTGGAATGCCCACTCAAACTCAAGAAGCTTGCTCACATCACAAAAAAAAAAGGTGATTCACAACCCCGAATGAGAATAGAAACTACTTGCTCCCAATGCAAGGTATGAACCTCAAATAATAAGGTTAAGTTAGCAATATTTTTTGGGTATTCATGAGAAACCATTCCACAAAATAAAGTGCTTGCATAAAATTTGCAAGTGGAAGAGCTACCTGAACACCAATTTATAGACAACAATCACTTCTGCAATAACATATCCATCAGCAAGCTTACTAGAAGGAAAAAAAAACCCTATAACTCAATGCATAACATCCTTGAGATCTTGCACATGCAACTCAGTCTACACAGGCTACATCTTGCATGGAGATGACTGAAATACACACATTTTGGCGGAGAAATTCCAAGCTGAGATAAATAACTCCTATGATCTTCCTAATTTAGAAAAGTCAGCTCTTTTCCCAGCCCAAGGACTAATCAAGGGATGAAACATTTAACCTGAAACTCTGGTTTTAATGCATGCCCTTGGTCATGCAAATATCAGCAAATTATCATCTGGTTGACATTATAAGCTGATGCCATATTTAACTCAACAAAAACAACTACAAAATCCTATGGCATAAAATGTTTCATAAATAAGAAGTAACCAAATTAAAGGATTAAGAGCATTCCTGGCCACTAGAGCATATTACAATTCCTTTCCTGATCAATTGATATTAAAGAAAGAGGGAGGTTTAGCACATGCAGATGCCATATTGAACAACAGTTGTAAGTAAAACCTATGTTGTGTGCAGCTCAGAAAATGAAAAGGTGAACAAAAAGATATAGATCACAAAATAACGATGTTTACAACCAAAAAAGGTTACCTATCATAAAGCATTCTAGAGATCACAAACACACAAATAGATATAGATATAGATATATAGACTTCTGTTTGTTGCGACATGTAAGTCATAGGATGATGGATCATACACAATTAATGCCAAATACCTAGACCATGCACACGCTGACATTGACAGCAAATTACTATTAGAAGATATGGGCATGAAGATATAAAATAGGGCAACATTGTTTGTAGGTCACAGCATGAACTCATACGCTTTTTATACATATCAAAATGCCTCTTCATAAAAATCATATACAAATAACACAAATATTAATGGGGGGAAAAAGATCCACTAAAATTGGCTAATTGTATTTAGAAAATTCAGGGGAGACCCTTACCATCTTGCAAGTGGACCTGCTGCTCCATTGTTTGCAAACGCAGTTTCAGTTCACTATTTTCAGCAGTCAGGCCATTTGTATCCCTCTGTCAAATCATAAGCAACAATATCAATTTGACATGCATTAATGTGTTCCCGATGGAAACATTACTTATTAAATTAACATATAGAAAAAGGAAACGTAGGCTACAACTTCCATTGGACAGTCAAGTCAAACCAGATACAGTTCACAAATAAATAAGATTGAGCTTATGCAAAATGCCTGAAGAAGAGTCAATTGAGCAGACAGCGACGTCGCTTCTGTTTGGAGTGTCTGCACTTTCCTTTCAAGTTCAGCTATGTACCGCATCTTCCTCTCCTTGGACCTTGCAGCAGATTGCCTGTTGGCCCAAATCCTATAGATGGAACAGAAACGAACAAGTCTGATGTCGATCTAAAATATATAAACCGATGGAAATGTCTTCTCATTTTTTATTTAAGGAAATAAAATAAGGGGTGAAAGTGGAGAGATACGAGTCCTTTGCAGGGGAATTCAAGTCCATTTTTATACAAGAAGTAAACTTCATTTGAGCTTAACAAAAACTCCACACTATCTGTATAACTAACTATTCTTAAAAGAAGTCCTGGATATGCCAGGTATGCAATTAAATTCAGTCCTTCATAAGACTATTATCATGGAGCCAATAACTAACTCAAAAATGCCCCAAAACAAACAATATGTTTCAAAACCATTAAATTTCAACGGGCATGAATTTTTAATTTAATGTGAAACGCACATGATATTGCTACTACTGAAATAAGCATCATGAATAATCTCATAACTTAACAAACCACACCTTGAACAATAGGGAAAGAAAAAAAGAATGAAGGAAAGGAAACCTTTTTGCACGCTTAGGATCTATAAGTGCAAGTTCAGCAAGCTTCGCAGCAGATACAGCTTTCTTAGAATCTGCAGGAGATGCCTCTTCAGAACCTGACATGAGCATCTCCGGCTTGATTGTTGTTGAGCCATCCATTGACTGGCTATGTTGATGCCTAACTCTAGGCCTTTCACTTGGACCATCACCCAAATTCACTGTTGCAGGCAGTGGTGCCATTGCTGGAGCCAAAGACTCTCCAACTTGAAAAGTAGATGTGGCCGAGGACGAATTGAACTTATCCATATCGAGGTACATTGACAACAAATCTTCCTCAGTTTCATCAGAAAACGTTGGGCCATCAGCGCCACCACCCACAACACCAAGATCACTATCAAAGCTAATATCATCAGGGAGAGTGAGAATCTCTGAATGAGCCCGACGGTGGCCCAAATTCTTTGGTGGGTTATCAGACATTCGGCTTATATCATGACTATAGCGATTGGAATCCGATCCATGGCCGAAATGATTAGGGTCTGAACTACTACCGGGAGCCATTGGAGGAAATGTAGAAGGTGATTGCTCAGGTTTCAAATTAAAGGAGCTCCCAGAGGGTGAAAAACTAGAGTACCTGCCAGGAGGTGGCGGTAAACCACTACTATGGTGGCTAGTAGATTTATCCTTGTCCATCTTAATAAACCACAGAAACCCCAAAACCCTAATCAAACTTTTGGACAGCTAGTTCAATAACTCAAGAAGACAAAAACAAAAAAGTCCACAAAATGAAGATTTTGCACGCAACAAAAAGGGAAATGCCCAAAAGTCTTGATTTCGAAGCTACACAACATTCATACACCTAAGAGAACACAATCAAACCCTAATAAACACCCAGATTACACTTCAAAACAAAAGATTATCCACTCTAATTCCCACAAAACACTACAAACTAAAGACACGCAAACAACAAACCTATAAAGTATCAGACTAGGCAAAGTTTCTAACTTTATACATAACAGCAACAAACCCTAGAAAAATGAGAGAGATCTGATTAACACGCGAGAGAGAGAGGGAGATTCCACAAAATAGAAAGGGATTGTTAATAAGCAAGGACAAGTAAGCAAACCCGAGAAATCAGACAGCTGAAAGCTTGAGACAGGAATTTCCAGGAAAAATCTGATAACTTTCTAGGAAAATATTTCAGACATGAATTCTCTCTCCCGGAGAGATTTTTGGGGGCTTTTAGATCTTCTAATTCTAATTTTAAAAACAAAAACCAAAAAGGTTAAAAAGGTCAAAACCAAAGGAGAGAATCCTTCCTATTCAACGCTCTCACCATTGACCATACCTTTCGTGTATATATTTATAGTATTTTTTTATACACCATACATGTATAAATACATGCATCATGTACGTATTTATGTGGAAATAAACAATCTTCTTGGAGTGTGTGCATGTCTCTATCTTAATTATTAAATTTGACCGCTGAGTAAATACAATATAAAATCTTAGTCATGAAAAATATTTCTTAAAAAAAAACTAAAATAATATTATTTAAAATAAAAATAAAAATAAAAAACCAATGTTTTTTTATTAAATTTTACTAAATTAACTCGAATTTTTATCGAATTATTTTATTAATTTTTATGGAATTTGAATCCGTATTAAAATCAAGCTTATCTTATTTTAGTTTAGTCCAATTTTTTTTTTATTAATTGTATACCGATATTATTAAATTTTACTAAATTAACCTAGATTTATTTGATTATTTTTTTATTTTTTATAAAATTTAAATCAATTTTAATCTCGAGTCTATCATATCCAGTTCGGGTTTTATATTAGTGGCATGCTTATATTTTCCTCAAATTTTTCAAACTTCAACTTTTAGTTTTCTAAGTGTCCGTTTGGCATTGCGATCCCATCGGTTTTTGGCCGAAATTTGAAAAAAAAAATTCATTTTAAAAACCAGCGGTTTAGTGTTTTTAGATCATTTTGATGTACTGATTTCAAAAATGATTTTTAAAAAATAAAAAAACATTATTTTGATGTATTTCGGCACGATAAACACTTTGAAAAGCTACCGCAATCATACTCCCAAACAGGCTATAAGTGATTGAGAGTGTAATTGATGTTGCTTTTAAAAGTATATTTCGTTTAGAAATATATCAAAATGATTTTTTTTAATTGTATATGGATTTGGGAGCACCTCGGAATTAAAAATAAAAGTCATTGAAAGACTTGGATTTTAATTCACAATAGAAGTTTACAGGCTGGAGTTTATTATATTTATAATTTATTAATACAAAATTTAAATATTTGTATTTTATTCATAAAATTTAATTATCATTTAATGATAAAATAAATATTATATAGAGAGATAAATTTGAAGTGTGTGTGTGTTTAATGATAAAATAATAAATATTATATATTTGTATGTATTATGTTAATATATATATATATATATATATATATATATATTATATTGAGTTCAAAAAAATATAAATGTTTCCCGCATATATTTATATAATATAAACATGTAGTTTGAGTTGAATTTGATAATATTTATATTTTATTTATTATTATTTGTAAGGTAATAAACTTATTTAAAAAAGCTCTACCTGTCTAGAGATTGGGATTAATGTTCTGTTGGAACTACGATTCAAAATTGTTTTTAAAAGAAAATTAAAAAAAATATATTTTTATTTTTTATTTAAAACTAATATTTTTAGTGTTTTTATATCATTTTAATGTGCTAATATTAATAATATTTTTTTTTATAAAAAAAACATCATTTTGATGCATTTTAAATAAAAAATATTTTTAAAAACAACTTCAATCACGCTCTCAAACAGATATTAAATTTGACATTCCTGCTGGAAAATTATTTTTCATATTGAAAGTTTGAAGGGGGTATAATATAGTAAAGAATGAGTAATTTATTTAAATAGAAAAATTGTTTTTTTAAAAAGTGAAAATATATAAAACATGGTACCTTTATTTTTATAATAATTGGTTAAATATATTTTGTTATTTAAATTGTAGATGAAGAACCTGATGAAACTTGAAGAACCTAAAAAATTGAAAAATAAAATTTAAATATCATAAAATAATAATATATAAGGTAACATTTGGTTATTATCTAATAGCAAAAAAGTCAGGAAATCTCAAAATAGCGTGGCATGATGATAGAGTGTTTGCGATCTGTATAATAGGTTTCAAATTTGAGTTAGGATGTATAATTATTGTAAGAGCCTGAAACAATCGGGGTTTTACTAACTCATCTAAACCTACAAAATATGTTTTTCAGGGGGTGAGATTTCCTCGCATAAAAAAACAAGAATAGTCAAAACATTGAGGACATGTTTCTTTGTTCTTCATAATTTCAATAATAAAATTTTATTCTAAAATTGTTATAAATATAGATTTACTTTTAGATCTTAATTTATTTATTTTTTGTATTTGTATTTTTTATTCTAAAATATTAACAAATATAATTTAAAAATTTAATGTGAGAATTGCATGTGACATCCAAGATGTCTCACATTATTGGAGACCCTTTTTTATTATTATTATAAAGACGTTTTCAACAACTATATTAAAAATGATAAAAAGACAAAATAAAATAGTAGAATAAAAAATCTAATCCATATCATTAATAAATATCCATAGTAGAATCTAAAAATAATGTTTGGTAGTTTGACTTAACCATGTTTTTTAATTATTATTTTTATAAAGTTTTAAATTAATATTGTTTTTAGTTTTTTTTCTATTGTTTTAATATGATGATATTAAAAATACATATACTTTTTAAAAAAATATTCCATTAAATTAAATAAACATTTTAATATATGTTTAAAAAATAATAAAGTTGAATGCCGCATGTGAAGGGGGAGGTGTTGAGGATAACGACAGTCAAAGGTTATAGTAGTTTTGCCTTGTAAGGTACGTAAATGATATTAAATTAACTTGAAGAAAATGATTGAATAAAATTTTCTTTTAGGCACTCTTTGTGACCTGAGTTAACCGATAAAAACCTTGTTTGACCTAAAATCTTATAAAATGAGTAAGTTCTGATTTGAAATCGAGACTTGTTATATAGATTTCCAGCTTTGACTCGAAATCAAAATTTATTGTGCAGATCTCAAAGCCTTTACCACCACATTATATCCATGACCTAACTTGACCCAACCTAATCTATAAAATTTGATAAAATTATATTTCTAACAAGACATTTATAACAATATATATATATATATATATATATATATATTGCTTCCCTTTTTTTTTTTTGCTTCTTGTTTTTTTTCCTGATTACGTTTCTTTTTTTTCTAATTATTTTTTTTATTTTTTTCGTTTCTTGTGTTTTTTTTATTATATTTTTTTTTTGTTTTTTTCATGAAATATTTTTTTTGCTGGTTATTTTTTTTCCTTTTTCTACTTATATATAATTTTATTTGTTTTTTTATAATCGAGGTGTTTAGGCTAACTTAAGCACACCACAATTAATCCTCGGATCTAATTTTTTTTATAGTTTTTTTTTTCATTTTTTTCTGATTTTGTTTTTCATTTTTTTTCTGGTTATACTTTTTTTTAATTTTTTCCCACTTATATATTGTTTTTTATTTTTTATGATCGGGGTATCCGTACTAACTTATGCACACCATAATTAATACCGGATTCAAATTTTTTTTATAATCAGGATGTCCAGACCAACTTATACGTACCACGACTAATCATCGGACCTATTTTTTTTGCTAAAGTGTTTTCCCACTGATACATTTTTTTCCTTTTTTTTATTATACTTTTGTTTTGTTCACTTATATATTTTTTAACAATCGGGGTTTACGGTCCAGCTTAAGTACACCACGACTAATTCCCGGAATGAATTTGTTTTTAAAACAATATAAATTGCTACAGTGCTTTCACGCTTATTTTTTTTTGTTTGTTTGATTGCATGAAAGAATTCAAAATATTCAGCCATTGATCCCATCTCTAAAGTCTATGAATTGCCACAGTTTTTGGTGCAAGCTCATGTGAGCACCTCCCGTTTGTTCCTAGATAGTCATACATTGCAGCTTGTCAGAAAACCTATAATCGATCGGCCTTGTTTCCCATCTTCAACCATTTCCCGGTCATCTTCTCATCGGCCCCAAATGTGTCACTTGCAGGGATGCCTGACTTGCCAATCCATTCGACTAGATCCCGTGATAACAAAAACCTCATTCCAGTACATCTAATAGATGATTTAGTGATAAAAAAAATAGAACCAAGGAGTTTGTTCTCCTTGTGGTCTCAAGTTCGAGCCCTTTGGTTACTAATATAATTGCCACCGGAGGTTTACATGACAAGGTTATCAATTATGTTTCGGTTGATGCTTTGTTTTTTCAATTGGAACAGAATGTTTCGATTTTGGAGCGTTTCAGCACGTCGTTTCGGAGTTATACTGTTTATGTATGTATATATATATATATTAATTAAAAAAATAGTTCAAATTTAAAAATAAAATTATTTAGAATTGTGCAATTTAATCTAAAAAAATAGACTATAAAATAATTTTTCTGAACAAAATTATAAGCATGTATAGTATTACAAGAATGTCATCATCAATCTCGCAAGGTCGTTACATTCTCTGATTGCTTTGAAATTTTAACATAATATATAAATATATCAAGAGACTCATCGTAAAATTTCATCTCAATGTAACAGTCGGATTAAGAGATATGATTGATATTGTAAAATTATTCATTATTAAAAAAAATACTATTTGGCCAAAACAGAACGGGCGAAACAATTCCGGAACATTTCAGCAAGTATTTGGCCGAAAAATCCAGAATGGGCCGGAATTTAAACCGAGGTAAAAACGACTCTGTTTTGTCTATTTTTTTTACCGGTATGAAATATTTTAGTCGAAACGAAACGAAACTAACAACCCTGTTACATGGTTGTTAACTTCAAGACTCGTTAAATTAGCCAAATTACACACAAATTCTCCCAGACACCCACATTAATAAAAAAAAAAAAAAACTCATTCCTGACATGAAATCCTCAAAGGGATTCATGCTGTTGCAAGGGATTACACAGCCACAATACAGGTCTTGCCTTGGTGGTGGCTTTAAGTGACAAAGACAATGGCTCAAGCCTCATGAAGACATCACCATCAGCTTTCATAACTAAGTCATAATGTCTTGGTAGGATACGTGGGAGTGAAGAGAAGTATGTGTAGTGGTATGGAACTATCTCACTTAAGACCTTAAGTTATTAGGTGAGATCTTAAAATATGATTTATAAGTGAAAGTTATTTATGTTTGAAACTTGTACAACCCCATATTATTTTGTACTTGATTTTTTATCAAATAAAATAGAGTTAGTGAGATTCGAACTCGTGATTGCCGAGTCAACAAGACTAATATCATGTTAAGAAATCATCTTTTCTAAAACCTTAAATTATTAGATGAGACATCAAAATATAATTTATATTATTTTTTAAGATGTAAGTTTTGCCATTGTCCTTGTTCTCAATGCAATCACGAATGATGGAGTCGATGAACAGAAGAATTTCTGGAGCTATAAATGCCCTTTGTTCAGGCCTTGTCAGGTTGCAAAATACAAACTTTACATCAGTTTTAGCTATGGAAGATGATTGGGTTCCGCAGACAAGGCGAAGGAAATGGTGGCGATCATAGTTTTCCGGAGGGGTTAGGATTCCGATCAAGATGTGAATTTGGTTTCTGTATGAGGTGTTTTGGTGAGTGTAATTATTGGATGAAGCTAGGAGAAGTTGTTTCACTCTGGTATCAAAGATGTAGAGGAAGATAAAGAGGGAGAGAACAAGACGTGGCAATGCAATTGGAATCACCCTCCTCTGCCTGATTATGTAGGTGCCTCGCTAAATTTATGCAGCTGTTTTTGAGGTTGCTCTTGTAACAATGGCTTGGCCAGGCATGGGAGAGAACAAGAGGGCATGGTGTTTATCACTGTTTTTCAAAAATATTTTTGAAAAAAACTGATTTTTTTAATTTTAAATGTTGATATCAAATATAATTTTTTAAAATAATATAAATATTATTTTGATACATTTCTAAATGAAAAACACTTCAAAAACAAACGCAATCACACTCCCAATCATGTGGGAGGTGAAACTAATGTTGTTGATCTTGTTTTGTTTTGTCCAAAATAGCGAAACATTTCGTACCAGTTAAAAAAACGAGATAAAACGGCACAGTTTTTACCTTGCTTAAAATTTCAGTTTGTTCCGAAAATTTCACCCAAATTTTGGTCGGAACATTCCGGTTTGGTTCTGCTCGTTCTGTTTTGGCCAAATAGTATTTTTCTTAAAAATAAATAATTTTATAATATCAATCATATCTCCTAATTCGATATTGAGATGAAGTCATGCTTCCCACGTTTGAAGAAAGTATCAAGAGTTTCAGCTCGTTTGGTATTGTGGTCCGGACGCAGGTTTAAAAAAAGCAGTGCATATGTTGTTTGGTTAAATAAAAAACACAGGTTTTGTGGCATGGGACCCACCCCAAAATATTTACAAACCGCAGGTTAACGGTTCGGTGCGGTGAGGAGAGAGGGAGCGGGTTTGGGGGGCCCGAGAGAGAGAAATATGAATTTGGGGCAGGCTTTTGGATGTTAATATTAATATATTAATATTAAATATATTAATATTAAATATAAAGGACGGCAAATTATATTAGGCTGGGGCTGGGAGAGAATAATTATATATTAATATTAAATATATTTTTAATATTAAAATAATCTAAAAATTAATTAAAATATAAATAATGTTTATATAATATATGTTTATTAATATAAAGAATATATTTTTAACATTAAAATAATCTAAAAATTAATTAAAAACAATATAAAAGCATGATAACTAAACACATAAAACTACTTTTTTTTCAACCTCAAACTCAACCACAGTTTTAACCAAACACTTCACAACTTATTTTGAACCGCAACAAAAGTACTTTTTTTTAAACTGCTTTTTTTCAACTTCAACCACAACAGCAACCGCAATACCAAACAGACCCTTTATCTTAGCATGGTGCTACCTTTATCTTAGCATGGTGCTACCTTTACAGGGTTGCTATGACATTGCCAATGCTCTATTGTTTTTAGAGAGAGAGAGAGAGATTTAGCATGCTGTAACGTGTTGAAGCAGCTAGGGTTCACATTTTCAGAAGTTTGATTCAATTATACCGCTGCTGGGGAACGCAGTTGAGAGCCTCAGTTATTTTACTTGGCAGGAATGATCTTGCCGAGCAATTTGAAACTTCAAGGTATCCCTCGTAGCATTACTAGATATCATTTTAAATATTAAAAAAAAATGTTTTTTTTTTATCAAAAAATAACGACGGAATAAATCTTATTCAAGTTTAGTCTGACCAGCAAAATCACTTGTAAATAATTTAAGTTTAGCTAGGTCTATGTCCAGAACAATTTGAAATAAAACCTGACCCGAGTTTGGCTACAAGTTTACCAGTACGAGTTTGGGAAGAGAGGGAGAGCGCAACAGCTGGAGCAATTAATTCATTGAAAGAAAGAAAGAAAAAATCTGATGGCATCATGTTGAGAAAGGGGGACAAAACCCATTTACATTCCTGAGTTGACTAAATAGTCAACCCAACCCGATCCAAACACTAGACAGCTTTGATTTTGCACTTCCCTCCTTGGTATTTACAGGCAGAATAGCCAATCCTAGAGGTAGATTCTGTACGGATGCCACTTTGAGGGGAATATGGGGCTCCACTCACACCTACACAACACAAAAATGAAATTCCCGTCAGGTGCAGAAATTTGCTAGAACATGTCATCGAAGTTAACCTCTAATTGCACTCGATTCTGAGAAATTTGCTAAAACAGAAGGCTAGACCGATGACCGGCAATGTTCATCATTGTCGTTACGATATCTGAAGCGTAACAATTGCACTCGATTCTGAGAAATTTGCTAAAACAGAAAGCTAGACCAATGACCAGCAATGTTCATCGTTGTCGATATGATATCTGAAGCGTAACAATTGCACTCCATTCTGAGAAATTTGCTAAAACAGAAAGCTAGACTGATGACTGGCAATGTTCATCGTTGTCGATACGATATATGAAGCGTAACAATTGCACTTGATTCTGAGAAATTTGCTAAAACAGAAAGCTAGACTGATGACCGGCAATGTTCATCGTTGTCGTTACGATATCTGAAGCGCCCTGGGGAATACACAGAAAAGTGGTAACAGTCCTCAAAAGCTGTTTGCAACCAAAGATATTAGGGTTTTGCCTCTCCTAACATTCAGCTCTAAAACGCACGAGAGATAAAGGAAGAACTGGATACTTGGAAATACCCAGTGAAGTAGAATGGCTGGTAGCTAAATGGGTTGAGCGCAGTTAGATTTCCAGTGATAGATGATAAAATTGAGTCCTGGTAAAGAATGTCCAAAACAAAGAAGGATTTTAGCGGCTTCCAGGCTGTTGCATTTTTGTACTCTTTGAAATATTGGGATCTAAAATCTATAACAATTTCAATTAAAGATGAACATTTCTTGAAAAATCTGTCGCTCATCCCTTTTTGATTGCACTGATGAGGTTCTATAAGTTTGCTCTTCGCTGATCTGAGTTCATTTCATAAGCTAGAGCAGAATCTAATACTTAACAAGCTCTACTTAGCTGCTTTTCTTTACATTAGAAAACCCTAGACTGATTAGTTTATGATAGACTGGATCTGCAATAAAAACCATGAAGGTGTAGTTATCTTTAGTCAAGCTTTTTATCAAAATGTTTATACTTTGCCATCTCCTGTCGCTGGCAATAATTCAGTTTTGTCCTTTGCATATTTGGGGAGGGAAACTAAGAACTCTAATTTTGTCATGCGAAACCAGAGGAAACAATTTTGCAATTAACAGCCCTAAAATTTAAATTAAGTGGGACAGATCCGAAATTTGCAGACCTAACTAAATTGACCCGATATGCATTTCCATTGTGATTAAATTCATTATCTGTCACAAACTCAGTGGTGTTACCTCATGCACCAGGTTCTAATTCTGTCAATGTCTGAAGAAGTCGACGAAATGGTTCATCCAATTCAGTTTGAATGGGCAAACAGGTAAAAACACAAGTGTAGGTGCCTATTTAAAGGTGAAAATGAGCTCCAATATATCAACTCTCGTCATTTTTTATATCTATAGAAATTTCTAGGGCATACGTTACTGAGTGTATTGATTTCAAGGGCCTTCTAACAAAATTAAGACTCATTTTAGGAAACATCCTTGGTAGATCATCTTTCAGGAAATTCAATAGCAGATGTCTTAAATATTTATGTAAAACCAACTCTTACAAAGTACAATTACATCTCAAGCAAATCCAACCTAAATTTCGGTAAAATATATGAAAAGTCCATGATAAAGAAAGAGCTACACCAGTAACGGAGAAAAATAGCTTAGATTATAGACACGCAAACATATATGGAGGCATATGACCATAAAATATAAGCATATAAAAAGAAACATGCATTCAAAAAAATGAAAGCATAACCATCTGTTCCAGTAAAGATGAACAATGATAAACGACATAATATAATATCATAATTGGTCATGCAAAGAAAGATTATAAGACAAGTTTGATAGAAATAAAAATGACAGGCATGTCAACATTGAATGCATCAGGATTCAATGACTAACAGAACGTAAAGCATCAAAAGCATAAAGATATGTTACAGTGCACTGAACTGCAAAGCACCAAAAGAGAAGAGTTGATTGTCATGTTCCATGGGCTAAAAGGCACAATCCTAAGCAAAAGGGCACCCAAAAAAATAGAATGCTTGGATTCAACCTCTTTAAACAGTTGCTCATTCAGTTAATCTCATAATAAAAAATACTGTTCCTAATTTCATTATCAATGCCGCTGATTGCAAAGTGAACATTATAACCCACTACCAACATCACCCTCATTTTTCTGCATTATCATTTCCAAGGCATGTTTCAGAATAGAATAACCAATCTGCTGTCATAATTGCTCCAGTAAACCTTCTGTCCATAAACTGCAGACATGACCCACAAATGACTAAGAGAGAGAAAACATCCCTTCTACCTCAAATCCTCATGCATTACAACATGCGGTTGATTCTATATGGCTTTCCAAATCCTATTTATAGGCTTAAAATCCAGTCCCACAAAATGCAACCTTGAATCTATTAAGTGACTGATTTAATGCTGCATCAAGCAATAACAACGATGCCTGCTCTTCAAACTAAGATACATTTAGAAGATCATAATGGAATGTGATTGCAATGTAGTGGGGGGAGAGGAGTATGTTCCTCTCTATTAAATTGCATTAATTATTTGGTACCAAACATTACCTTGAAGACATGAATAAATTCTCATTTTTTTCCTTTGGCTGCTACAATCATCTTACAGCACTCACTAGAGTAGAGAGGCAATTTACTGTTTAGAATATAAAAAACTGAAATGAAACATGTCTACAAATTCCCAAAACTTAAAAAGCGACTTCTGCCAAGAGAAAACCAGTTTCAAGGTTATTTTAACCATCAAAAAAAGCTGAAAGCCAACATCCCAGAAGATATGATAATTGAATTACCCAATAAAAGAAACTACAGGTATGGACTAAAACAAACCAATTCGACCTAAACATTCCACTGTTCCATGAAAATAACAGTCTTGAAAGAAACACTGTCAAAGCATAGTCAGCTCTCCAAGTGCCAAACTGCAGCATATGATGCACATATACATTGCATACATGCACCTAGAATACTTAAATAAATTCTTTCGATGTAGACTTAAAAATTATTTTCAGTACTTAAAAATCTCGCAATCCTTGAAAATATGTTGAAGGATCATTGGAGGATCGATCATCTTGTCATGGCGAATGCTTCTTTCTTATCTTTTATTCATGACAGAAATCCCAATGTCTACATATTGGAACGACCATGCACATTGCTTCAACTAATTTCTAAATCTTTATTTGAAAATATTTTTCTTACATCTTTGTCGTAGTCACTTCTTTTATTATGGCTAGATAATGACATTTCATTGCCATCCCATCAATCATCCGTATCAAATCCCTTCTATCATCATTACAAAAAATAACACAAAAACAAAGTTCTAATTTGATCTAAAACCATCCATTTCTTCCTGAACGGAATCCCTTGTATCATCAATATCAAATAGAACTCAAATAATTAAAGTCACAGCCCAATCTAAAGTAAGTCATCTCTTCCTGGGCACCTTACAGCAAATTAAGCTCTTCCAAACAGCCATGACAATTCCATTTCCCAACATCTAATGTACAAGACTACAAGTACCCTAAAGAATTTACTCATTTGTACATCGTTGTTTTCTATATCAGAGCAGACCCTCTATCAAATAACAATCATAGCAGATCTTGCATTCAAATGCTAGTCTATCTGAAAAGGTTTTCAATATATATGCGCAATTAAAAATAAGAAAGACAAAACAACAACACAATGTTCACTTTCCTAGAGAACATGCTGTCCTATACATGTGAGTTAAGATTATAGACAAATAACAAACACATGTAATCACTTGAACAAACAAACCACACTTACAGCCACTTTATTCTAAAAGGACTTAACAGTTGAGTAAATAAAAAAGTCATAGCAGGAATAATTACCTTGATGAGAGCAAGCTCATTGCTGATTTCCAGATCCATGTGCAGCTGGGTTGGTAGCAGTCTTCTGCTGCTGCTGCTGCTGTATTTGGAGCAGGAGATTGGCTGCAAACTGCAGCGTTGACTGATAGCGCTGATTCTTGTCAGCCTCAACCTCTGAGGAGCCCTGCCCAGATCCCGAGAGAGCAGGTTGGAATTGCTGGACTTGACCAGGGAGCTCCCAGTTCCCTCTGTCCGCAGATGGTGGGATCCCTGATTGAGTCTGAGAATAATTTGTTCCCTGAACCTGAAAACAAGGTATCAATATGATTAGGTTTCTGGATAATTGAAGGGCTAAATGGCTCCGGAACATCTGTTCCATGGACCACCCCATGGCCCTTCTGAGTAGTGAGTAGCAAGAGGAACTTTGGGCGGATTTTTCTGGCTGACCTGAGGAGATAAAGCAAATTGTCCACTTTGAGAAGGCATAGAATAACTAGTCAACGGTCTGGATGAAGTTACGCTCTGATGCGATAGGCTAACAGTAGAATCTTGGATCTGACTGTTGCTAGGCACCACAGTTGCTGAATGGCTATATGTGTTGGGGACAGATGGGTAAGGCTGGAACTGAGACTGAACCTGCAACTGAGAATTGAACTGGTTCCCCATTTGTAAATGACTTGCATTTCCAGAAACTTGATTATCATGCTTCCATCCCTGAGAGGAATTTCCTCTGTCAGGTGCAACTGAAGAAAATGGTGGCCTGACAATAGAAGAGCCCAATGCTTGTTGACTACTTTCTGAACTAGATGGCTGCTTATTGGTGGGCAATAAAGTTGCAAGAGTAGCAATAAGCTCAGGTGTCAAAACTCCAGCAGTGGATGGTGCTGCACCATGATTTGATGCATATTCTTGGGGAATTGGCGGCACTGCAATGGACTCTGTTGTCGAAGGATAAAATGGTTTTGGAGGAAGCTTAGAATCCTCATGCAAAAACCTGTTATGATGGATTGGCATTCCCCGCTCCTCCCCCTGACGGAGCTGATTGTAGTCAGCTTCTGGTGGTGGAATCTGATTGTCTGTATACTGAGAAAAATGGATGGACTGAGGCAATTGTTCCTGCATTGATGTATTGCCAGGGCCCTGCTGTGGCAACTTGAGAACTACACCATATAAGCGTTCAGGTCCTGCAACTTTCAGCACATTCTTTAAGAAATCAGATGGGGGCACAAGAAATAGAGTGGTCCCATCATCGAACTTTGCTACACCAGCCCGATTCTTCAAACCCAAATAACGCAGAAATTCTGTATAGGAAGCAAAATCTTCTTCACTGTCCGGCAAGAAGAAGACAATGTCAAACCCAATTGCCTCAGCATAGTGTTTAGCCAGCATATCCAGCCCTGTTCTTGCTGAGCAATTTATGACATGAGGTCTGCAAAATAGTAAGATCACATGTTATGATGTGAAAGGAGGTTATTGCTGAAGTACTTGTTGGAAAAAGGTGAAATGCTTGTGAGAACAGAGCCATTATTGAGTGACATCATCCATTGAAAGCTAAGTTTGAAGCCAGAGGAGAAGAAGAAATGGAATTTATCAGGAAGGAGTTAGTCAAGAATGTTGCAATTCAAAGAGTTAGCTAAAGAATATTTATGATGCAAAATGACAATTCAGCAGCAGACAACAGCAGGAAATTTAGATAGAATAAAGGCATTATGAGCAACTCTATGCAAATGATTAAGGTGAAGAGATTTTGTAAATTTCAAGGAAAATTGGCAAGCCAACCCAGCCATGTGTCAGCTTCTGCAGCAAGCAGAAACAAATAATTTTGTAGGGCAAAACTATGCCATGTAAGAAAACATGTGCTATAGGTAAAAAATATTAGATACAGGATACAACATTTAAATGGTTGCGATGGGCAAAATGCATAGACAAAAAAAGTACTAAGAGCAAATCTCATACTCACATCTCTGATTCTATCCCTTTCCCTACTGGGACACAACGGGCATGGCATACAGGCGTTCCACCCTTGGCCACAATCCCCCGCCATATGAAATCATTATCAAAATGACCCTTAAACCTGCCACCAACTGGACTAAGACTATTATTCCCCTGGAGACTTGGATATGCACCTCTAGGACCTAGCCCATATGATTTGTCTAACCCCAGATCACGATCATCCATCTTTCTAGCTGGAAAAGAATCATCATCAACAGACGGTGCAGCATCAATCCTTGATCGCTTAGCCTCCCTAGGAAACTGGCTGGGATCAAGCACATCCCAACCACTAGAAACCGACCTCATGGATGGCCTAATACCAGAAGCAGGAGAAGGAAGGATCCCAGATGCAGTATCTCGAGTGCTATGTGATGGAGGTAAATCATTAAACTCTCCACCTTGAAGTAAAGTGTCAAAAACACCCTGAGGACCAAAAGGCCGTACTGGCAGGTTAGGTCTATGAATGCCACTAGGTGGAAATGGACCACCGAAATTTCCTGGCCCCCCAGGTTGATCGAACATGACATCCATGGGTGTAAAAGGATGTTCATTAAACATCTCTGGCCGTGGACCTTTAACTCCAGGATAAAAACTAGAGTACTCTTTCCCAGGTGCCAGCCCACTACTTGAGAACATAATTGTGATACGAGGATCATTGAAAAGCCGCCCTTGCAGGCCTTCTTTAGCACGCCGGGCTTCATCAACACTCCTAAATTCCACAAATGAATAATGCCTTGAAGGAAAGCTTTTAATTCTCTCAATCTCACCAAAAAGAATCATGGCATTATGTAGCATTTGTTCATCAATTCGCACGGAAGGAGGATAGCCTACCCACAAAATATTACTGGGCTGACCGTCCTTCCGTCCTCCCAAAGACTGAGGTAACTGCAAGATGAAAAATGAAAATTCAAAATATAATCCATAAGGACAGACTACTATCAAAAAAAAATTTGGCTCAACTAAGCCAATTTAAGCATTACTAACCAACTAAAAATCTTTTCAAATACCATTACGTGAAGCCCAGTTTCTCCCAAAAAATCACAGAACAGGTCTAGGCTTAACTACTTTAGTTTGCAGTATAAGTTTCTTAAGGTTGTGAAATAAGTAACAGGGTACACAACCAGCAGACATATGATAACTTAATATGCATGATTAAGGAAATGGGAAATAAGAGAGTTTGCAGTAGTATTAGAGTTCAGGCTGTTCATGATTTATCACCTGAGGTCGTCTTACTCCATAATGTGTTGCTGAAAACTGATCCTCTCTTGAATCAAGAAAGTCGGGTAACTGTTCCTGGAGCCAGTAAAGAAAATGTCAGCTCTGTTTATACAAATGAATAAAAGGGAAAAATAAAAAATACCACTAAAGCATATTGAATTCATTTGAAAAAAAACATTCAGGTATGTGAAATTAAAGTGATGGTTGTCATAGGAGGGCAGGCACATTTAATACTTTGACAGAATCAGTTTAAACACCAACTGCAGATCATTGCTCAAGCTGGCATTCCAATACAAGATTAATTCATAACAAAAGCTGAAGAAATTTGTTATCAAGAAAATGCCGAAATATTTGGTGGGGTTCATTCAGAATTTTCAACCACCTCTAGTTTGTTTATATGATGGAAGCTCTCTCAGTGAAGATTGCCCTCAGCACAAACATTTGTATATACACGTCCAAAAGATATCTACTTACTCTTCTTGTGGATTGTGACCGAAGGAAATCCACACGTATCTGATCACCACCAATTTTCTTTCCGTTCATGTTTTTCATGGCTTCAAAAGCATCTTCCAGTTTTAAATACTCAACATATGCAATCTTTCGATCTCTAAGAAACTTAAAATCCTCGATTTTACCGAACTTAAGAAACTCTTCTTCCAGCCGTTCCTCAGAAACTGATGAGCTTATTCCACCCACCCACAGATACTTGCTAGGTTTGGCCTGGAAAAGAGAGGGAGGGCTAAGAATACAAAAAGAAGAAGCTCAAGCGACACATGTTCTCGTGGGAAAAAAGATGTTGCCTGTGTTACCACTTTCTGAATAGTAAAAACATAGATTAGCATCAAAAACAACTAAGAAGAAAAGAAAAATATTGATACATCATGAATCCTACGGATCTATAAATGGGCAACCTTAGTATTGAACAGCTTGTTTATAGCACTTAGAATTTTAATATTTTCAAGTACTATACTGACCAACCTGTCAAATTTCCATTATGAGAACACTACAGAAAACAGTCAGATTCTTTCTCTTTCCTTTTTCCTGACCATGATGAATGAAGACTACAATCTTTAAAAGTCGATCTACCATACATACTTCAGCATCATGAATCGCTTTGTAATGTCTTTGAACTTCCTCCAATGTGATGTCATATTGAATAGTTCGCTTTTGGAAGTTCATAAACCAAATTTCTAATTGGAATATTTTGATGGCTTAGATGGTATAGTATCCATCATGCAAAGCAATTGATTAAACTATTTAGCGAATAATACTAAACTATTCACGAGGTTAGATTGTCTACTTTGTCAAATTCCAGAGATAAACTATATCCGACCAAGAAAGTAATTTCTTTGCTTGTTAGGACTTGTATTTTTACTCATAAAATTAAAATTCTTGCATGTACCCAGGTGACAACATTTCAGAGTAAACTTGCTATTTAGAGTAAGGATCTAAACGGGGCTTTCCCCAGGCATCCAATATTCAGCAGCCTGCGATTTTGGTTATCCATCTTTCATGAACTGGCAAGAAATGATGACTATTCCCTCCCACCCACCCACCCAGCAGTCGACAGACGATCATGACCTGTAGGGCGTAGGTGAAATGATAATATTACTTTATGCACGTCTTGGAATGGAAATTCACCTTTGCAGTTCGATAAATTCCCAGGAATTGTACCTTTTTCTTTAACCTTCTTCATTATTTTAGTATACTCAAAAATCGTGTCTATCATCTAACTAGCAACGCAAAATATGTATCATGTCAAGGAAGAAAAAACCGCTGACCCTATGGGGATTTGAGGATAAGGAAGCTTGTGCGCAGAAATATTTGACAAATAATTTGTTATCCCATAGTAATTTCACGAAATCCACTGAATTGACTAGCTGACTATTGGATTTAGATTGGCAGCCATCGACACTACCGTCAATTATGAATTGACATTCATCGACGAACCCAATGGCTAGGAAAGAGAATCGGGCAACAGAGAATTCATTTTCCTTCTCAGTTTTTTGGTTACGGAGAAATATAATGGGTGGATGATGTTTATTGGAATGGGATACGGATTTTTTTTCCTGCAAGAAGACGAGGGAATACAACTCCGTGGATATGAAATTATTGTTTGAATGCATCGGAAATCGGCTGCGAGTAAAACTTCTGATATACCTAATAATGAAATACGAAATGATTTTCCATTGGAACATCAACGAAGAAATGAAAATCTAACCCCAAAATGGTTTGAGAAATGTATATGAATATATGTTTTACTACTTTTACCTCCTTTATCAAATGCCAAGCCCAATTTGAAAATTAAATTTTTTTTTTCAAATTAACCATAATTTCCTCCCCACATCACTTAAGAACCCAACCATAATTGATTGTTTCGATTTCAATTTTGATAAAAAAAAAATGTTCGCACGTTGAATCAAAACGCCCAAGCTCGCAAATTCTCTCAAATTATATTATAATTTTTAAAGGATTATTTTTTTACGATCATGGAAGGAAAAAGGGATTTTTGTGACTAATTCTGTTATCATCATCACCACAAAGACGCGAATAAATAATATTACACAACAAATCAATCATCAAATTCAACCCAAAATCAGTAAAACCCAAAATCAAATTAAAATTATGAAAAATAATAATAGTGATAAGATGAAAAGAACAACAAACCGGTCTAGCAAACTCGATTTTAATCTGATTTCCACGAAGAGAGGTCCCTTGCAAGGCATCTTTAGCTTGTTTAGCATCTTCAACATGTTTAAAGTACACAAACGCATAACTTCTTGCTGAATACGTTGTTACACTATCAAGCGCACCGAATTGCGCAAACAACTCCATTAGATCTGAATCTGCTACTTCTCTCGATATATTACCTACCCATAGATTGTTCGATTCCTTGACTTCCGACGAACTCTGTTGGTCTGTCTCTGATTTAAGCGTTCCTGCCTTGTTTGATTTCACCGGCAGCGGCGCCATTAGAGCTTTTTTTTAGAAATTAGGGTTTTGACGATTTTGAATAAAATAAATTGGGTTTTTTTTAGAGAAGGGTCCTGATGACGATGGGTGGCTGATATTTATAGGGGACGTGAGGCTGGAAAACGGTTTGTCGTTTTGTGGTTTGTTGCAGGGTTAAATTCTGAATATTTTTAAGATCTATTTTTATTTTTTAAGGTGTTGTTATTATTATTTTCTTCATGAATTTTCTATTTGAGAGTGCAATAATTTTTTTATTTTAGATACTTTTTTAAAAAAATATACATATCTTGAAAAAAAATCAAATTAATATTTTTCTAGTGTTTTTTTAATTTGATGCAATAATATCAAAAATATAAATTATAAAAAAAATCATTTTAATATATATTCTTGTAAAAAATACTTTTAAAAACAATTATACCATAATACCAAACATGCTAATTAATTTATCATTTGAGTTGAAACCTTGAGATAGTATTTTTAGTAAAAAGAAAAAAAAAGTTGCTTAATGTTATTCTTACAAAAAAATTAAAAACAAATTGTGAGTTATTGGATCATTTAAAAGCAATAAAATGGTAAGTCTCCCTCACTTAATCAATTGCATGTATTTTTAAAGGTTTTTTAATTTGTTTTTCTTTTATAATAATTTTGATAAATTAGAATTGGTGAACAACAATATATTTTTGAATGAAAAAACATTTTAAAAAACAGTCTTAATCACACTCTCAAACAATCACATAATATTGACATTAAGTGCCTATTTGGGAGTATGATTGCAGTTGTTTTTAAAAATATTTTTTGTTTAGAAATACATCAAAATAATTTAAAAAAATATATTATTTAACATCAGCATATTAAAATTATATAAAAACACCAAAAAATTAATTTAAAAAAAATCATTTTTTTCAAAAATAATTTCTAAAAATACTCTTAAACAGTCCCCTGAGCTGCCGGATTTGCTTTCATGGAAGCTTTAGGGCTTGTTTGGGAGTGCGATTGCAGTAGCTTTTCAAAGTGCTTTTCGTGCCGAAATACATCAAAATGATATTTTTTTTATTTTTTAAAAATCATTTTTGACATCAGCACATCAAAATAATCTAAAAACACCAAACCATATTCATTTAAAATGAAAAAAAAATCAAATTTCGGCAAAACGCCGATTGAAACGCACAGCCAAATGGGCACTTACTACTACTTTTTTGTCATTTGTTTTTGTATTTTAAAAAAATATTTTTTTTTCTTTGCTTCTAATCAGTTTTTTTATGTATTTTACTATTATTTTGACATTATATAATATAAAAAATATAAAAATATATCTTTTTAAATAAAAAAATATCTAGAAAAAAGTCCCTCACCACCGTAATATATTTAAAATCTTTTTTTAATGGGCAATTGCAGTAGCAAGAAAATCCCTCAAAAACAGAGATAGTGTCTATTCATCTGATTTTAAGGAATCCCAAGGCCTTACCCTCAAATTCTAGTGTTCTAATCTTGACATGACAAACAAAATATCTATAATTTTGAATGCACATGAATAATATATATTTAATTTAAAATAAATTTAATTTCAATGAGTCAAAATTAATGGAATAATAAGAGAAATTGCTTGTATAAATATGACCAATTAGGTGATCCAATGACGAGAGAATTGAACAATGAGGTATACAAAAGAATTCACATGGTTCGAAAAGCTTGGCATGTAGACTTTTCTTATTTTATTTTAAACTATATATTGTATTTTTTAAAATCAAAATAACATGATTAATTATAAAATAAAACAAAGTTATATTGGCATAAAAAAAAAGTTCATTCAATGACTCGTGGAACCTGACCAAAGATATTGTTTTACATTACATATTAAAAAAATATATTATTTTAATATATTTCTGAATAAAAATCAATTTCGCAAATATTATAACTAGGAAAAATAGTGGTGACCAGCTTCCCACAGCGGCAGTCATTATTCTCCTCCATTCCCTGCATAATTCCCTGTTTTATAGCATGGAAGGGTAAGATTTCTTCCTAATCCAACAAGGATCAGCCTTCAGTTTTTGGTGTCTCCTAAGTTTTCATACCATGCTATAGGAACTTGTTATAACCATATTTACTTATCATATCATGCATGACAGAGTCCAACATCAGAAACATCTACTAACTAGTTTTCTTATCTGATGGAAATCTGCTCAGTGGTTCAACAGGGATAAGATATTCATGGGGGGGGGGGGGGGGGGGGGGGGGGGGGGGGGGGGCAGTAACTCAATGTGTTTTACAGCACCAGCAGAGAGAGGTACCATGGCAAGAACCAGAAAGAGAAATGAATGCCTTCGTGCAAAATTTCCACAGAAAATAAAAGCTGAAACAGTACAAGATTAAACCATTTTCTTGAATAGAAGAAAGCATTTGTTATTGGCAACTGGATTTGCTGTTTCTTGTGGTTAAAGAATCCAAAGGAAATTCAAGATATCAAAACTCTAGATAAAAGAACATATTGGCAGGGAAAAATACATGGCGGGGTCACCTATCCTATTGACAAGTAGATAATCTTGCAAGTGATCTTAAAAATTGTCCTTTGCTTGCCGGATAACGCCTAACGCTTCCGAATCATTTGCTGTTGCTGGAATATTCAAGGCATGCCGGATTGCTGTACTTGAAGTGCGAAGGAAAGGATTACAAGCCTTTTCAACCCTTAACTTGGTTGGAATCTGATGAGACAGAAAAACTCACCCTCAATGTTGAACTCTAGGAAGATAAAATTTAAAGCTAAAGGATAAGAGGAGAACATAAAACACACACACACAGGACTACCAAATTAAATCAAGTCCACAATCATTATGATTGATAGTGATTAATAGTGGCTAAGCAACCCAACTTGCTTGCCACTTCAACTTTTACTGAAACTGATCACCATTCCAAGCCATGCAAACATAAGGAAGCTCGTGTGTTTCTACAAAGTTAACCGTTTGACAAATAGCCGGTGACAGGCAGGAACACTAAGGGCATATAACTTTAAGTGCTTCTATGAAGCCAAAGAAGGTATGGACTGTTGTACAGTAGTGAGCATTGCAAATGAGAAGTTCTCGAAAAGGAGCTTCAAAATTGGATAATTGCATGACATGCACCTGAATTTGGTGCATATATTTGCTCTAAAAAAGCAATATACCTTTCAAAAGTCAATTTCAGTTTAAAAAATCAGAAGCTCAATCAAGGATAGGAATGTCCAACACAGTGAAGAGCTCCGTTAGGGTTCAAGACTAAAGACTGATAAGAGGTGCAAATCATAAAATGATACTTTCTAGATCAAAACAAAAGGAAAGAACAAAGAAAAATCAGAAAATCTGGTGGCACATCACTTAGTTGCTATATTTTCCTAGCCTTATACTAGACATAGGATAGAGCCCTGCTATCATTGTGAACTCAAGGTTGGATAGGGGGTGGGGGAGTTGGGGTTCAGGGAGCAAAGGCTTCCCTCATCACAGTATCACGTCATTGGTCAGGTATTCAATAAAGTAAAAAGGCTCAAGACTCACAGTTGGCAAACTCTTGCTGCGAAGATGAGCCACATGGGCTGCATAGGACTGGAGTGCCTCATTATTTGGATCTATGGACAGTGCAAACTTCGAATTACTCTGTCAAATAACATGCATCATGGTTAGGGCATTTAACTTCAGTCTTTAACAGATACAACAAAAATAATATGGAAAACAAAAATAACAGTGACCAACCAACGTATATTCATGACCGCAATATATATTTGTATCATCTGGCAGTGACATGATTTTCCGGAGGGAAGAAAGCATCTGCAACAAAGAAAATCAGATGCTATTGTATTCAATCATCATGGAATCAGGTAATTAGCTTCTTATCGAATATACTCTTTTGGTTAAGAGAGGCCTGCTGGGCTTTGGATTACAGTTGGGGGGTAGTTCTTTTCCATCCTCCAATGTTCCACCCATTCATTTCAATATTTGACAACAGGACTGTCCACTTGTGACTATAAAAGATTTCATCTAAACATCCAACTCGCAAAGTAAATACAAGAATAAATATATATTTTTTCAGGAGGCTTTAAAAACACAGAATTTTAATTTTTTATGTGGTGGTAGCTTGAACAAATTTTCAACTTCAGAAAACATGTATTATTTAACAATTAAATACTCTTTTGGTTAAAAGGATGAAGTGATATTTTAAAGAATAATTTCACATTGAGGATTCAAGCGCTGAAACTTTGTCTAATAGGAAGGCTCAATCCAATATATTCATCTCATCATCGCATAATCAGATATTATTTCAAACCTCAAAATTATAGCATAGTGAAGAATGCATGTCATGAATTACCTGCTCAGGTGTCCCTTCAAGAAGCCTGCCACATGACAAACTAAATAAAGTGTCTCCAGCAAAAATTGCCCCCGAACCAGGAAAGTAGAAACTTATGTGGCCTGCAACAATTAAATGAATGCTGAATGTCAGAACAACTGACAATTTAGGCAGCAAAATTGCAACATTTTCTTTTGTTGGTTTAGCTGAAACAACAGCTATTGTTTGTTTGCTTCATTTTTTTGTATTGACTGTATACCACATGTCCCGCACTAACTGGGTGACGTCCAAGCAGAAAGTTATAAGATTCACATTTTTAATGGCATGGAGGACATATATCAGAAGGCATAGCCTGTTGTGGCCTTCCAACTGTTTCATATGACTCAGACTTTATATTGGTGTTCTGGATATTGCAAATGAGTTTTGTTTTTTCTACTTATAACTCGTGTATCACAGGTTCATGCTTTGAGGAAATGCATTATTTTTTCTTTTATTGGAACAGCAAGGAAACATGTTGATTTTACATCCCTTTTCCAGTGTCAACATAAGAAATGATTGCATTTTGACATTATAATGGTATGTGTTTCTCACGAATAGGATTTCTTAATGTAGATAGATAAGGAAATCGAACCTCGGGTATGGCCAGGAGTTTCCATTACTTGCACCTCATGGCCTCCAAACATCCACTTCTCCCTGTCATTCAGAACTATATCAATTCCAGGAATCCTATCCCTGTCAACTCCTGAACCAATTACCTACAAACAAAAAGCAAAACTGTGAAAACTACACAATTTTGAGAGCCACTTTACAAACAGGCATGCAGGACCCTCTTAATACTCAGATGGAAGACACGGCATTCACTGAAACTTTGTCTGAGCTTATTTTTTTTAGAATTAGACTCAATACAAGCTGATTTAAAATGGTGACTAAAAATGCATTTAATTTCATCCCATGTGAGTTGGAAGAAAAAGAACTTGGGAACTATGTCACGTACCTTTGCACCATACCTTGCTTTCAACTCTTCATTCCCACCAGTATGATCATGATGATGATGAGTGTTTAGTATATACGTCAAATTTCGGTTTTTCCGACTTAAAGCATCAATAACAGGTGTAGCTTCTGATGGATCAATAACTCCAACTGTTCCTGTCTCCACGTCATGTAAGAGATATGCATAATTGTCGTTGAGACATGGCACCTGAAATGAATGTAACAAAAAACGATATAAGGCATCCATTCACGAGAAGAACACTAAATATTTCAAAACTATAAAAGAGCTTGCAAAATAAAAACATTACAGATTCTTACCATTTCGATTTGCAATGAAGAAGACATATTGGAAACGCTGCAAAATTGAGCAACTTTAAGTGTTCGACTTGCTCCACGCAAGGTTTTGAACGGTGTAGACAACAAACGCATGAATCCATACACAATACCTTTTCTAAGGGAAAGTTGTCTCGTGCCTGGCCTAACGCGAATCCCACTCCTCACCTAATAATATGAGAACAAAAAACAGAAAGGTCCCAATTATCAATCCCCACAAATTTTGCAAGCACCTCTACTACACCAAAGGCCAGACACAAACACCAAAAACCTATTCCATTGAGATGGAGAAGCATCCCCTGAGGTTCACAACACAAGGCACCAAATAGAAACTAATAAATGGATCATATTTATTAGAAAGGCCAAACAATATACATGGAAAGTTTTCCCAAAATGATTTCCTTTCATCAAAAGTTCATATGTCAACATACAAGTCACCAATCATGCCATCTCCTTCATCTTTCTCTAAAAATAAAATGCCCATTGCATCTATTCACGTGATTCTTTAACATCCAACCTACTGAATTTCTGGTAATAAAAGCCACACCACCGATGGGAGAAAACAATGAACTTCTACCATTTGTTCTACTTCCACTATCAAAACAGTAAATGGGCTCTCTTTACAGTTAAAAAAAGAAAACTTTAAACAACAAACAATCAGATAATACATAAAAACAGAACAAGCATATATTTCCCAGCATCTCAAAAGACTGAAACTTTAAAGTTTAAACAACCACCAAAGCACAAAACATAGAGTAAAATCAAAAGGGTTTGGAGTAAACAAGGAATGGAAGCAAACAAGAAAGTAAACCCACCTTAGAGCAAGGAAGGGAAGCCATGGCACAAGATGCTTTGTAGATCATCTGCATCCCTCCTCTTCTTTCTCTTTTTTTTGTGTTTTTTAGAGAGAGAAATACGAAGATAGAGAGAGAGAATTATTATGGATGTGTGTGGGTTGGCACTTTCGTGGCACTTGAATGATGATGATGATGGTTTATTAATATGATACTTTGTTGACCAACAAGAAAAACTGGTCACCCAAATTGGAATCCTAAAATCTCTCTCTCTCTCACACACACACACACACACATATATATATATTAAAAAAAACTTTTTTTATCAACCACTAAATAAAAAGTCAATTAAATTTAAATATGATACTATAATTTTAAATTCAATAAACTAATAAAGATTTTGAAATTTATTCATTTGATATTCTAAAAAAATACTATCAGTATTTTGGATATATTTTAAATTTAATTTTTATTTTTTTAATATATGATTGATAAATTTAAGAAAGGTTATGATTTAAGATAATATTTAATAGAATTTTTAGATATTATTTCCCTCTTTTTTTATTTATCAATTTTTATGGACTGCAATTTGTTTTCTTCTGTATGATTATTCTATTAGCTTAATTAGTGCTGCTTTTGTTAATTACAGAAGAGGTGATAAAGCTACATGGCAGTGACGAACGTTAAAAGTAAAAGTGATGGATGGGGACCCTATCCTATACGTTTAAGTGGGCGGGCTGTTCGGTGTGGAGTTACATCACTAACTGCTTTTAAATTGGGCCCACGTGGCAGATTACGCGTCCAGTCCGATCCTCTATGTGCCTGTTTGGGACGGCGTTTCAAACACTGTTTTCAAAAAAATTGATTTTGTTTTCATTTTAAATGAATATATTTTGGTATTTTTATATCATTTTGATATGCTGATATCAAAAATAATTTTTTTAAAAATGAAAAAATATCAGTTTGATGTATTTCAGCATGAAAAACACTTTAAAAAGCTACCGCAACAGCTTTCCCAAACAGGCTCTATGTCACGTTATTTTATTTTTTTTCCTTCTTTTTTTCTTTTTCTTCCCAGATTACCTCAGAAATAAATATTTTTTTAAGTTCCAAAGAACAAGTTCTAAATTTCGTTTCGGTTGGTATTTTATTTTTTTAATTGAAATGGAATATTTTGGTTTCAGAATATTTTGATGTGTTATTTTGGGGTTGTATTGTTTATATGTGTGTGTATATAATTAAATATATTAATTCAAAAAAATAGTTCAAATCTAAAAATAAAATTATTTAGAATTGAGCAATTTAATTTAAAAATACAATAAAATAATTTTTCTAAACAAAATTATGAACATGTATAATATTACGAGAATATCATCATTAATTTAGCAAGGTCATTATATTCTCTGATTGCAATGATATTTTAACATAATATATATAAATATATCAAGAGACTTCTAGTAAAATTTCATATCAATCTAATGGTCAGATTAAGAGATATAATTGATAAAATTATTCATTATTTAAAAAAATACTATTTGACAGAAATAGAACGGACGAAATGAAACAGGAAGGTTCAGGCTGAATTTTGGGTGAAATTTTCGAAACGGACCGAAATTTTAAGCGAGGTAAAAACTGCGTCATTTTATCTTCTTTTTTTTGTAACTGGTACGAAACGTTTTAACGGAAATGAAATCAATAACACTGCCTAAGAGTACTTGGTGGTGCTGTTAAACTGTATTTAAAAAAAAAATTGTTGTGTTGTTTTAATGTACTAGTACAAAAATAATATATATATATATAGAACATATTTGGTTGAGGAGACAAAACATGAAGTAAATTTGTTTTCAAAACAATTTTGATATAAATTTGTGTATTTTTAAAACAAAAAATATTTATTTATCTTCATGTTTTTTAATTTTGAGACGGTAACCATACATGTTTTTTAAGTATTCATGTACAAATTACTATGAAAATGGCTTTTATTATTAAATTAAAAAAAAACAAAGATAAATTATATAAAATGCTCTGAAAATACCCTTTATCATCGAATAAAAAAACTAAAAATAAATTATATATAGACCAATCAACTCTGAAAACACATTGACTGATGGTATCTAACATTTGTCTTGAATCATTGGTTTGGTTTATTGAGAAATCAATTCTAATTGTGAGATTACAAAAAGAGAATGATAAGGACATTGCTAGTGGTGCAGCATCCAAAATAATGCTTGGAAGCTCTGAAAATGAAATGAATTGGGAAAATTAGCACAATAGTGTTTTTATTTTAGGTCATGTTGGGATCTTGAGAAGCATTTTTAAAATATCTTAACCAATTTCATAAGTTAACATGATTTATTGTCTGATTATATACATGGTTGAGATCGTTTTTTAAAGTGTTTTTCGTTCAAAAATACATCAAAATAATATTTTTTATTTTAAAAAAATTATTTCTAATATCAACATATAAAAATGATCTAAATCACTAAAATATTTTAATTTAAAATAAATTGTCCACCAACTTTCTGTCAACTCAAGTTACATGGCTGGATTGGCACGTCAACCTGGGCAAATTATTTGGTGTGGTGGGTCTCTAATGTTACAACAACAGCAATACAACAGGAGGTACAACAACATGACATGCTTGAGACTGAAACATGCTGCCTTCTGGAATTTGAAACTTTATCTTTCTTGCAATTGTAAGATCCGAATGGAAACAGCCATGGACAGCTTATAGTTCATCCTGCAAAAGAAAAAAGTTCAGGGGGCAAACTGAAGTATCTGAGCTGAAGCATGAGATGATTTTCCAGTGTAGATCATGCATGATTGTTGAGAGAACACCTCAGGCTGCATAATGACTTCGTGCCTTTTTGAGAATGTGGTTAAAGTTTTTGAAAGTGTTTTTTTTTCAGAAATGCATCAAAATAATATTTTTTTATTTTTTTTAAAATCATTTTTGACATCAGCACATCAAAATGATCTAAAAACACCAAATTTTTTAAAATAAAAATTAAAAATTTTTATTTTTTTTAAAAAGCGCTTTCCAAACACACTCACAAACACTCCCTTCATTGCCAAGAAATTGATTTTATAACAGTTTACCATAAAGTTGATCTGCTTGTGTTGCTTTATATTGATTGGAAAAGAATAAAGGCACTTTTTTTTTATGAAATGTGATGGAAAGTAAAGGCTCGAGCTAAGTAATTCCTGCCTACTGTAGAGAAGCCTTGATCTTTTACCACTTGCTACGAGTATATTGAAAACAGAGCTAATTCAATGGGAAAGATGAGAGAAAGAGTGCCGAAGATATGCTTACATGGTAATCGTCCATGTAGTCCCGAGGATCATGCTGCAAAACAAAAATTTTATGTTCTATCAACTTTCAACGAACCTATAAAAAGCTTCACAGTAAATAAAAAAACGAAGTTCTATTTTTTTTCATGATTCTTTAGCTGTTCATCTCTCTTTCTCAATAACACATGATGAATAGGTAATCTGAAAATGGTTAGATGTGCTGTACCTTACTTCTTTTAATGGTTTTAGAGAATCATTCATCAAGATCATTCTATTTAAGGGATACCATTAAAAAATTCAAGCGGCTGCATTCAAGAGACGCAGCATTGAAGTGGCAACTAAGGTTTGATTAGAAGATTTCAAGAGATATTATACCCTTCTGCGAGGCTTCCTGTGGCCTCTATCTTTCCTCCTCCTTTCACCTTCCTCTCTTGCTCTTTGAGCTTCCTACTCATGCAATGATTCAAATCCATTGGATAATGCTCAAAAAGAATGGCTAAAAGTAGAGTTATAGAACAAATTGCAAATTCCCAAATGCAAGCAAACAAAGGTAGTCACCTCTTCTTCTCGAGCTCTCCTCACTTTCTCTGCTTCCTCCAAGGCATCTTTTTCTATCTGGCATATACATAAAATCAAGAATCAAATACCAAATTAAGCAATGTTCCTTGGAACCAAGCAGCCATTATGGAGTTAAAATCAATAAATTCACCTCTCTATTCTGGAAAACATCTTCTACAACTTTTCTTGCATATTGTGGGTCATCACAGATCAATATGTTGTCAAAAATTGAGCCAGCCTTCACCTGCAATGCAATATTTGATGCCATCAGATCAAGGTAAATCAAAGCCCTTTTTAGTTGGGAGTATAAATCCAATCTCAATTGAAAACACAACGATGGAAGAGATTAATCTTTCTGCCAGGAATGTACAGCGAGAAATTCAAATCTGTTTCAAGGTAAGGCATCTCAGTTATTTGGACAGATCAAAAGAGTTGAGTACAAATCCTAACTCCACTAAGAGGGTAGATACAAGTCAATAAACCAGTACAGCAAAAATGAATCATAAAGGTTTTTAATCCAGAATGAAAGGCTAGTTGACACTCAAGCAAACCAGTTTACTTATAACAATATCTACTATTTTGATTTCAGATAAACAAAGCCAAGTTAAATAAAAGAGGCAATGTGTTTGTCAGATCAGATAATACAATCATTTGTTATTTCAAAGAGCTAAATTTTACTTTTTCCTGGTATATTAATGTGCTATATTTTCCCCAAACAATAGGTTGTATGAATGATCTCCAGAAGAAGGAAAGAAGTTATGAGACCTACCTGCCAAACTTCAATACCCACATATTTTATTGGCTTCAGCACATAAAGGTCAGGATCATCTTCAAACTCTGACAAAAAGAAAGGGAAAGAGGACTGTAAGCATTTACAAAATGAAATTGGATGCTAAAACGAGGCACATCTATTAGATCAACTACATAGTTGGAGAGACAACTGATACACACTTATTGGAGGACCGGTTGTCTTTAAAATACCGGCAAACATTCCAACGACAACATAGAAGCCAACTCATTTACTATGTTCTGTTAGTATCCTATATATGAAATTTCCATTTTTATACAAACAGACTTGTCTAAAACCCAGAACCAAAGTTCACCACTAGGAACATACTGCCTACTCCATTATTGGTTAAATGCTGGTATATAGGCCAAAATGCTCATTTTCCTATTTTGAGCATTTGTATCTGCCAAAATGTTCCAAAGCATTCTTCCCCAAATGAGTGATAAAAATAACCATTTGGTCCTAGTGGAATGATTCGTACCTGGGTTATCGATCCATGGAGTCTTCCATTTCCCCTTATAGTTAGGGTTCTTGATTTTCTACAATATCAGGACAACAACTTAATTCAATAATCATTATTAATCAGCTAAGATATTATTAATCAGCTAAGGTGTCCATGGATGCACACCTTTCTTTTCCAAGGTCCTTTGTAAGCTGGATTTGGTATCTTGGGTGGCCTCCATATTCCATCATCCTCTTCATCCCAATCATCGGGCTATTCAAAGCAGCAATAGAACAAGTAATGTTATCCTTTTGTCTTCCAGGCTGTTAAATAAACAGCAAACCTACACAATCTCTTCTTATTATAACTTAATTATCCAATAATCAAGCTGAATAAGTGAGAGCCAAAGACTTTTTCCTAGAACATTGTCATTGTATAAAGGCGAGTTAATCCATGACTGGTCTAATCACATGTTTCAAACCCCAACACAGTGAGAACGAGAAAATTGCAGAAGAGATTCTAAAATCCAGAAGGCGATGAACAAACCTCTTTAGCCTTAGGATCAGGAATCTCCCGGGGGATAGAATCATATCCCTGCAACATCAAAGCAGATAGAAAAAGTATAAAATTTATCAGGAACATATACAAATCACTATCTCAGCCACATTATCAACCAGACTATCAGGCAATACCTCTGGTTTGACATCATTAGGATCCTCAATATATTCTCTATCATCCCAGTCTGCCGGCTGTGAAACAGTGAAAGTCAAACTTTATTGGCTAGACCAAAAACACCAAACTATCAACAATGAAAGTCACCACGTTTCCCTGCAAAAAATGGAACCAAAACCCAACCCCAAGCTCCTATCATACCTTCTTTGCTTTAGTATCTTTAATTTTTGGTGGAGGAAGGATATCCCAATCCGTATACATGGTTCCTGATTCCCTCTCTCTATTATCAACCAACACACTATAAGATGCATCAGGCCTAAGTATAAATGTGTAGAAATGAGTCAACTTATCAGTTTCACATTGCAAATCCTTCTTGATAGGATAATTCTGTCCTTGATAAGACAATATAACATGAAGCTTCTTTGTTTGTGTACCGCACATATCAGGTCCAAACATAAAACTGCAAAGACAAAGGACACAGCAAGCTTTAAGCTTAACCACCTTCCAATTCTCTAACTTCAAAAGAATCCAATGGGTCGTTTTCTTTACCTATAAGGAGTATCGCCACCAAATTTCTTCTGATTAACATAGCCAGAATGCAGCTTAATGTAACCACCACCACACTCAATATCTTGCTCAAACTTAACAGAGTACTGAACCACTAAAGTCCTATCCTTGTTACTAAACTCTGGGGCTATCTTTGCTGATATAGCGAAATGCTTTGCATCATTATATGTTTGAATACCTGAAACACCATGTTTCCACAAAAATCAAACAAAAAATTCAGACCCCAGATAGTATAAACAAAAAAAAATCAAATCTTTAACATGTTTTTGTACCTTTATCATCTGGATCACCAGGCCATTTCCCTGCTGTGTACTTGAAAGTACCAGCTTTACCTTCACTTCTTTTCCAGTCTGATAAAACCCATCTATCTTTCCAACCATCTTCAAAACGTTCCTCAAAGAAGATTTCAGAGAGAGTGAAAGGGAAGAGGAAGAGAGAGTGAACAGCGAAGAGCAAAAATAGTAGCTTTAAGGCTTGAACGACATGTAGTTTTGGCTTGTTCTCCATTTCTGGTAAACCAGTTGGCCAAGTGCCAGAGATCTAGTGATGCCAGAGATCTAGTGATTCGATATAATGGCCCTATAAACAGCAGGGGGGAGAGTGTAGTCTGAGCATGATTTTACATAAATATCCTCTCTAGTTTTTTCAATATTAGGATTTTTTTAAGTATGAATTTATTTTAAGTCAAAACTTTAATGTCTTAAGATTAAGTTTTTTTTGATGAATTTTTTATAATATTTTTTTAGAAGAAAATTATATTTTAAATATCATATCAACACTAAATTTAAATTTTAATAAAAATATTAAAATTAAATTTTTTTTCCCATTTCTTCTCCCATTACTACTTTCTTCTTTCTTATCCCCTACTCTCTTTTCATATATTTTGTAATCAAAACTTTACCTTTGTTTAATAATATTTATTATAATAATTTTTTAAAAGTTTTTTTTTATGTTGAACTTTGCAATTTGTTTTAGTTTATTTTATATATGATTATTATGATTTTATAAATCATATTACGAGTTAAATAGGTTAAATTGGTTGTCTTGTTTTTTTATTGACATATTTTTTAGAAAAATTATTATACTTTAATATTAAATTAACTACTTTCTATTTTTTAAATTAGACTTCATGATTATTTTCAAATTACTTTCTATTAGATTATTTTGATCTTATAAACTAAATTACGAGTTTTGAAACCTGAGTTGATTTATGTTATTTTATTGTCTTTTTAGATTATTTTTTTTGATTTTATAATTAAACAATATATTGATTGAGAATTGTGATTCATGATTACTATTTTTATTGGTTTATATGTGATTATCCTAATTTTATGACACGGGTCATGAATTTTAGTCAGCTAACCTGGGTTAACCCGAGTCTTGTTTTCAATTTGCTTTATAATTTATTTCAATTTATTTTTTATGGTATTATCATGGTGTCACGAGTCAAGTTATGGATTTAACAAGTTAACTCAAGATCAACTCCGATCATGTGTTTGGTGTGTTAACTCGAACTAACCCAAGTAAAGTTTTTTTAATTATTTTTATTCTTTAATATTAAATTAATAAAAATAAATAAGTTTTATAATTTGTTCGATAATATTTTTTTATAACAAATCACAAATGACAGATGTTGTTGTCTTCATTGAACTCTCAAACAACTTGCTTCTTGTCTAAGTGGGACAGGGGAGAGAATGTGGTCATGAGTTTTCTTGGCTTGGCAAGGTTGCTCCTAGGCAGGCTGGGCTTGGAAAACTCGACCAGACCTTGACTTTCGATGGTGAAAAACACATAGATTTAGGGGCCTGTTTGGGACAGCTGTTGCTGTAGTTTTTTAAAGTGTTTTTCATGTCGAAATATATCAAAATGATGTTTATTTATTTTTTAAAAATTATTTTTGACATCAGCACATCAAAATGATCTAAAAACACCAGAACATATTCATTTAAAATGAAAAAAAAATTGAATTTTTTAGAAATGGCGTTTCAAAAGCTGTCCCAAACAGCTTCTTATCTTTCAGTTTTGGATGTGAAGAAATACTATGAGAAAGTTTTGGACCAAGGAGTATCTAGTATTTTTTGGATTGTAAATTTGTTGAGATAACTTTATAAAATTGTAGCTTTTAACAAATATTAAAAGAAATGACCAGTCGGATCTCAATCATATTTAACCATATTAATCAAGTTTAGGACAAGTTTTAAACTTTTCAATGATTTTAGAACTAGATTTTGAATCCATGAATTATTGAGTCGATCTAGTTTAAACTAGGTCGAGTTTAACATTTATATTCCGTGCTTGTTTCACATTGCGTTTCAAAAATATTTATAACAGCGTAAATCGGAGGGAACATGGATGAGAGAGCTTCAAGTTATCAATAGTATTTATAGAACAATAGCTAAAACTTTCGAAGCTTTCTTTGCTTCTCTGATCACTTGTTTTACCATAACCTCATCTTGTTCTATTGTGAGAATGAAGCTGGGGAAGTCTATACGGAAATTTATTAAGATATCATCTTATTTAAAATCTTAAATTATTAGATGAGGTCTGATTTATATTATTCTCTAACACATCATGTCAAGTGAAAATTCTTTGGACTTGAAACTTGTATAAACTCATAGTATCTTGTACTTGATTTTTATCAAATAGAATGAGAGTGATGAGATTCGAACTCGTGATTGCTAACTCAATAAAACTCTTGTTAGAGAATAATATAAATCATATTCTGAGACCTCACCTACAAACTTGAGCTTTTAGGTGAGATGGTTCCTTAACATGGTATCAGAGCCTTATTGACCCAGCGGTCATGAGTTCGAATCTCACCACCCCCATTCTATTTGATAAAAATCAAACACAAGGCAGTGTGGGCCTGTGTGCAAGTTTCAAGCCTAAAGGGCTTTCACTTGAGGGGGTGTGTTAGAGAATAATATAAATCATATTCTGGGGCCTCACCTACAAGCTTGAGCTTTTAGGTGAGATGGTTCCTTAACAACTCTGATACCATGTTAAAGAACTATCTTATCTAAAAACTCAAATTATTAGGTGAGACCCTAAAATAAGATTAAGCTATTAGGTGAGGTCCCGATTTATATTATTCTCTAACATGCCCTTTCAAGTGCAAGTTTTTTGAGCTTGAAACTTGCACAAGTCCACACTACCTTGTATTTTATTTTTGTCAAATAAAATGAGGATAATGAGATTCAAACTCGTGACAGCTAGTTCAACAAGAGTTTAATACCATGTTAATGAACTATTTCATCTAAAAGCTTAAACTATTAGATAAAATCTCACAATAATATTTATATTATTCTCTGACAAAATCTACCATTCCTGAAATCCATTCTATTTTTTTTTGTACAAGTTGCTGCTTCTATTTTTTGGGTTGAGATGTGGATATGATCTCAACATCTAGTTGATCCAAGATAGAACTACGTTTGTAGAACGTGCTGGCTAAATTCCACCACAATCCACCGGTTATTTTAAAAATTAAACTTGATTTTATCAGAAAAGTCGTTCAACGCATGCGTCCAAACTTCTTCGACGACTTAGCTTCTTGATACATATCCTGCAAGTACGGAGCAAGTTTAGGGTATTTAAGAGGCGTGATGCCGTCTTCTATAAGATGTTTATAATGTTAACAGGCTAAGAAACCATGTAGGCTTGTAGTCCAGAAACAAACAGAAGCAAGTTTGAGTTCCTCCGTAGCTACAAGACTGAAGAACATGCCAGCAAGCGTCCAAGGCCATGCAAATCACTAGTGGGAAGCTACGTTGTCATTATTGTTTCGGTTGATACTTTGTTTTTTTGAATTAAAATAAAATATTTTAGTTTCGGAGGGTTTCAACGTGCTATTTTGAGGTTATATTGTTTATGTATATATATAGTTAAATATATTAAGTCAAAAAAAAAAATTAGTTCAAATCAAAAAATAAAATTATTCAGAATTATACAATTTAATTTAAAAAAAGACACTAAAATAATTTTTTTGAACAAAATTATAAACATGTATAATATTATGAGAATGTCATCATCAATCTCTCAAGGTTATGACATTCTCTGATTGCTCTGAAATTTTAACATAATATATATAAATATATCAAGAGACTCCTCGTAAAATTTCATCTCAATCTAAAAGTCGGATTAAAAAATATGATTGATATTATAAAATCATTTATTATTTTAAAAAAAACACTATTTGATCGAAACAAAACCAGCAGAACAAAACCAGAATATTTCAGCAGATAATTGGCTAAAAAATCCAAAACAAGCCGGCATTTAAACCAAGTTAAAAACAATGATGTTTTGTTTCATTTTTTAACTAGTTCAAAACGTTTCGGCCAAAACAAAACGCACAACTATACATCACGAAATGGGACTAAGATAGACTAATCAATAGACATTGTTGAGTCCGTTGTTTGCAGGACTGCAAATATATGCTTTATGAGAAATTAATATTATTTCAGCCTGTTGGCTTCAGGTGTATTTTGATGCCAATTATGGTGAAACACACCACTTTGCATGGCATTGGAATTGGAGAGGTCCAGAAGCCATTATTCTTCAAAACATTCCTCCATTTTGTTTTCAAGACCATGATATCAAAACAGGATTTGGATAACATGTTTATGACACACTCATCACCTGCATTTGTTGTTGATTGACAGAAATTAATCAGCTGTAGCATGATAGATCTTTATGCCGTCTATCCCAGGAGGCTGAGAAGCTTACCAGTTGACAAAACTAGCACCTGTTAAGTTTCAAATTCGCATTGGCAAGTGTTCAATTTCCTGAGCCAATTCATATCCACAGAATGCAAATATGAGAACATCTAAATGGAACAATGTTCGGATAGAAACTTTGATACACTATCCAAAAGAAGAGAAAATATTGCTTTTCCAGCTTGTGGAACTGTTTGTTGTGTGTACTTTTCAGGGAAAAAGATAAACAAATTCCAACAAGGATAAAAAAACCTGCACTAACAACAAATGCTTTCTTTGATAATTAATAGTGATCTATACCTCATACCTTTGTAGAATTTATGTACATTAATTAGAACACCGAGCTCCTTAGCCCACTTGGTTTGGTTGTTAAGGGGCTCAGCTCCAATGGTATGTTACTATTATATGCATCACCAACACTGCATGTGGCCAAGCTACAAAAACTAATAATATCACCTCTTTGTTTTAGTGTCTACAGTTCGGATTGCCGGTGACGGTTGTGATCCACCGCCCAGCGCTGCAGCAGCTGATTCAACGTGAGTAAGAAGATACGCGTATATCTTCTTTCTTAACCTGTCGACAGTCTCTGCTGAAACAAGGGGTGTTTCTGCTTCATCCTTGTTCAATCCAATTTCATCTAACCAATCATTCACACTTTTAAGCTGCGTCAACATCCCTGCTATTTGACCGTTATCTGACAAAGCTGAGACATCCAGATCAGCATCTAAGAACCTCTCAACAAATCCCAAGAACCAATCCTGGGATTCCATCCGCAACATTTCAGCCAAGTCCACTACCTCGTCAAGACCATTTCCTTTGATCCACTCTGGTGCTGGTTGGGGTGGCACCTTTTGAGTAATGGCAGAATTATGCCCTGGTTTGCGAAAAGCTCCTGTTGCTACAAGCTTGGAGCCAACTACTGGACGGACTTTCCCTTGAGTTTTTGCTGAGGTATTCTTCAAAGAATTTTCAAGGACTAAAATGGATTGATTGCTGGCAGTAGGCTTTTGACCTTGACTAGGAGTTGTAGTATCTCTGGTAAATACTGAAAAGAATGACAGATTGGTGGCCAGAGCAGCTTGGACCCAAGAGGCTGCATGTTTTCGTCTATCAGATGTGACCTTTAGTGCTTCTTCAGATGGATTGTCAATGGAATCTGGCGACGAACCAACTGGAGTAATTTTAAAAAGAGAATCGGCTATCAAACAAGAATTATTCAATTTCGCGTGAAGCAATAAAAACTGCTCCACGGCAGGTTTTGGGTTAACTTCCTTGGCAGAGGAAGTCAGCTCTGAGTACATACTGCAAGAGAAAAGAGGCAAAATACAAAATGTCAGGAAAAAAAATAATTAAAACTGAAATGTTCATACACTAGAAAAAAATAGGTATTGATCACACATCAGAGATGTCAAATCAAAGAATCCCCTGCAAATTTCTTTTCTCATATTGTCAATATTTTAATCAAACAAGTAGAACTCAAGTAGATCAAATGAAGCTTGTCTTCATTTACCAAGATGAGCATCATTCATCTTAGACCAAGCTATACAACTTGATTGCATGTTACAACACCCTAGTGATCCGATACTTCTACCCTTTCGGCCACTATTTCTTGGAGTGGTTATACCTTAGACACCGAAGTAAGCTCTCCGCAGCAGTTGCCTCTTGAATAGCCTCTATTGCTGCCGTCTGTGCAGCATCTCTATGCTTCTCAACCTCCTACAATAAAAAATGTGTAGAGATGTGTGAAAATTGAAAATATCAAAGGAATTAAATTTAATAAATCTTCTAGAAGAACAGAAACCAATTGAACTAAGAGTTACAGATAATAACTGTGGAATCAAAAGAATTGGCTCTTAACCACTAAAATAATTAACATATCAGCAGTGTCCCTAGTTTGTGTGGAAAACTTGCATTTCCCAAGAGCAAATCACTAACTACAGAGTATATGATGTTGCGTTGCGTTATATATTGATATGTACTTACAGTCTGTAAGTTACAGATGACTAGGCTGCTATGAGCAAACAGCTGAAAGCCGAATTAAGGTTTACGTGGTGGCCTGAGGCCCCTGCCTCCAAGGTTCAGGCCATGTATTATCATGAATTCAAAATATACATATTCTACTTCATTAATAAACGCTGGCTAAAGTACATCACACTTTCTGTTTTGAATTCTTTTGATGATTAGATTTTTTGGGGTTGACACATTTGGACTATCAACTTCCTTAAGAAAGGAGGTGTGGCTACTATGTTACACTTAATATCATAAAATAGCCCAACAGAATGCTCTTAAGCAGCTAGGTGGTTCAGCACTCAACAATCAACGTTAATAAAGTCTAGAAACCCGATCTTCTCTTCTTTTTTTTCTGAAAACAGAAAGGAAGCCTGTGAACTTATAAAAATTGAAGTTTTACCTTTCCAAGTTTGGCAAGGGAAGAGGGTAGTGAACTCCAAGAAACACTTCCTTCAGTCAGTCTTCTGCTATTTATCGAGACCTTGACCAGATTTCCTGGTAACCCATTGTTAGCATGTTCTGATGATTTCTTTCCAACACTTGTTCTTAGCTTATTTGACTTGTCTTGTTCATCCAAACTTCCATTTGCAACATTTTTCTCAGTCGATATCTGAAATTTATTCTCCTCTTTAGACGACTTGGCAAATACTTGGGCCCTATAATCCTCTTTAGATGGCAATCTCTCACTTGATGTACTTTTCCTTGGAGTCTGCCATGTACAATTAGCTTAAATGGCGAGCATGATAATTCAACAAGGATAAGGTGGGAAACCAGGGACAGTGAATTGGAGAATTGCAGTAAACAGGACAACATTTCCAAAATCTCCTTTGAGTCCCATAGATTCAGGACCTTTTGGGGTCACACAAAATCAGGACACTATTAAGAGACATAAAATCAATTCAGCAGTTCACCAATAAAAAAAGATTTAAGTTTGAAAAAAAGGCTCAAGTAAAGAATATTTAGGAAATTTGAAAACTCATGATCAAGAAAAGAACGAAATCAGACTTGGCCTGCCTGTTACTCCAAATTTATGACAACATTTTACATATAAACTGAAGCAAGACATTTTTTCAAGTACATCTCACTGTCTGCTTAAAGACAAAATCCATATATAATAATACTTACAGAAATACTCCTAGCTTCAGGTTTTGAATCATGTCTAGCAGCTCTCAACTTCGAATTCTCTCCATGCTTCACCTCCAAATTCCCCTCCCAACTTTTCCTCAAGGCTTTTGCCCCCAGCTCAATCCCCTGAATAACATTCTTGAACACCGGCACCCTCCTTGCTGTGGGACTGGCCCCACGAACAGAACTTGCCTTTTCTACAATCCTAGGTGATCCCTTGTCCAATCCCTTAACCTTTTCCTGCTGCCGAACCCCATTTGAGAACTTGTCAAATGAAGTAGGCAATGAATAACAACTACTCGGGGACGAGGGAATTGATCTTGAGCTCGTTGACTTAAATTTTGCCGCAGATTCCTTCTTCAAATCCAAATTTAGTGTAAGTTTTGACAATTGATGAGACTTTGATCTAGTCAGAGTCGCTTTCTTACCTGACAAAGCATCCTTATTAGAATTACCGTTCAGTCTAACCCCCACTGATTTATCCTTTTCTCCAACATTAGTACGGCTCGAAACACCCCTTCTAGGTGATTTGGCTTTCTCCACGTGATTATTATTGAGAAAACCAGGGGACTGTGTTGCTACAATATCTTCAGGGCTCCCTACACAAGGGTGCCTCCCTGGTACTGGCCTAACCCCTCTAAGAATAGGTACTGGTGAGGCTGATTGAAGCCTTTCAACATGAATAAATTGGCCTAATTGGATTTTATCACTAAAAATTAAATCATCATGCTCATCAGGCAAAGACACATAGGTAGCATGAGATGAATCTGATACCTTGAGATAAAACCCTTGATTAGAAAATAACTCACCACCTGCTAATGCCGGTACAATGCTCACAACTTGCAATAAAGATGACCTGTGTTCCCCAGCAACCTTGACATCTGTATTGATGTGCTGCAAAAGCTTGAGTAACACTCCAGGTACAAGATTTGCCATTTGTTAACAGGCCTTCAATTTGCATCACTCAAAGGATGTCCCAGATGAAAAACTTGAAGAAAAGTTGAAAAGGAAGAGTTTTTGCCAATGCCCAGATACTCCAAGGACACCCCAGATGGATAGCTTGAAGAAATAGTTGGAAAGGACGATTTTTTGTCAGTATTGAAAAAAATTGCAAATTTGCAATCAAAGATTTTTACTTTTTTTTTGTGAAAATGGAAAGAAAAGATCACCCTTTAGACCCTAATGAAATTTGTTACCACAAAAAGCTCTAAACCATGTATCGGTTTCAAAAAAAAAGAGAAATCAAAAACCAAACTATAAGTAAATTGGATACCAAAACCAGCCAAGATGGTAACTTTTTTTCAAGAAAATACATTAATCAATAAAAAACAAAACAAATCCAGAAACTGAAAACTCCTCGAAAGATGCTTTCAGGAACAATAATGGTGTACAGCTTGGCAGAAGCAACTGAAGTGTGTGCGTGCGCAAAAACTCAACAACTCAGAAAGAGAAAAAGGAAGGCTCGTAAACAAGATTTGGTTTTCCTTTTGCTAATTACTCATTACAAGACAACCAAGATGTGGAAAACCCAATGAAAACTTTGGAAATTTATTTTGTAAATCAAAATGGAGTCGAAAAAGGCAACCTTTTTTTAATACAAGGCACACATGGAGGCTTAGCTAGTTCTTGACATGTATGTAACATGGGATATTATGATATCATGTGATCATAAGCTGAAATGAGAATAATCGATGATGCCAGGCCTGACACATTGATTGGTATTGCACAATCTAGAGAGAGAAGAGATGTCAGAGCCTGACACATTGACATATAAACATTTGAATGTGTCCAAGAAAAAAACGATGAAACCTGACCCACTTCAACTAGCTTTCTTTGATTGAATTGAGGAACTCAGTCCATGAATATAAAAAGGATTTGTAAATTGTAGTTACTGAATCGGAAGTGTTTGTTTTTGTGGATTTGTATTAAGAAAAACAAAAGGGTCTCTTGAATTCTTGCAGAAACTGTTTGAGGAATGCTGTCAGAGAATATAAGTTACTTATTTTTTCAATCATTCTATTGAATTTTTTAAAATAATTAGACTAAGAGGGTGTTTGGGAGAGCTGTTGCTGTAGTTTTTTAAAATGCTTTTTGTGCCGAAATATATCAAAATGATATTTTTTATATTTTTTAAAAATCATTTTTGACATCAGCACATCAAAATGAACTAAAAATATCAATCCATATTTATTTAAAATGAAAAAAAAACTGCAAACCGGCGTTTGAAAAGTCAGCCAAACAGACTCTATATCCTTTACAATTCCTGAATTTTAAAGAATATGCTGGTTTTAATTTAGTTACTATTTAGAATCTGGTTTAGATTATTTTTTAAAATATTTTTTAATATATTATTTGTTCAAAAATATATTAAAATAATATTTTTTTTTATTTTTAAAAAATATTTTTGACATCGTGAAAATATCTAAAAATACTATTTTTTATTTAAAATAAAATAAATAAATAAAAATTTAAAACACAGTATCAAACACCCTCTTAGTATTAGTCTTTAATAAATAAAAAATAAGTTTATGAATTAAAAGGTAAGGTAAGAAGAATATAAGTTTATGAATTTTTTTTTAAAATATAGTTTGGATTTAGTAATTTTTGGAAATTCGACAACAAATACATAATCTTGAAAAACGAAGAACGATTTGAGAATATCATCATTGATTAAATTATATGTAACTAACATTGAAAGAAAACTAAAAACAAATGAAAAAATAATAATTTTGATAGTATATTTTATTATGTGTATGAGAATGCAAATGGGTGCATGTGCTTCGCGATGGGGGTGTTGCTTGCTAGGTAATGGCTGTCGGCTACCTGAAAAAGGTTGTCACATCCCTTAGATAGCATGGCAAGTTGCGATGTTGCTTTCTATTTTTATTTTTATTTTTATTTTTATTTTTATTTTACTATTACTCTTTTCTATTCTTTTGGAAATAATTTATGGTTATTTTTCTTGACCAATGAGTTGCAACTCACCATCACAACATCGTTGTTTTAAGAGTATTTTTGAAAATAATTAAAAATAATTATTTTTTTATTTTAAGTTATTATTTTTGATATTTTTAAATCATTTTTATGTGATGATGTTAAAAATAATTTTTTAAAAATTAAAAAATATTATTTTAATATATTTTTGAATGAAAAATATTTTTAAAAACAATCACAATTATACTCTCGAACAGTCACTTAGTAAATTAGTTTTTTTAGTGGATTTTAACATATAAATTTAAGATAAATCAAATTTGATCTAGCAAGTAAATTTACAATCATATTTTTTTATTTATTTTTATGCAAATCAACATTGTTTTATTTTAAACAAATATTTATTCTAGTGATCCGAGCTTCTACTTTGGTAAAATAACTATAATTTCTCTTCAAAGTCTTATTAGGGAAAGAAAAAAAAAGCATTCGTGACCCCATATTGCAAAAAGGAAGAGATAAGCTCTTTTACAAAGATAAGTATTCCTTTCCTTTAATCGATAGATATGTAGAAGGCATCAAAAAAGAATAAATCTTGTTAGTGGGTTCTATATATATATATATATATGATATAATTGTTGGGGGTTTTTACTGTAGCAATTTCACTGTTTATATAGACACAGTTCATTATAAATTGCGACAATAAAATCACTATTTTATTCCATGTCTAAAAAAAATTTAAGCCCCGGGGGATCGGGGTCATTTTCGTCATTACCATATATATATTTGCCTTTGTTTTTAGGTGTTTATGGATACAAATTTCCACGTCGTTCAAGGGTTGAACCCACAACCTCGTTTTAATCTAGATGCATGAGAGTAATCCGATGGTATACCCATCATTAGAACAAAAAACAAAACGATGGATCTCACACGTAACAACAATGTCTATGCCTGAAACCCTAGCTTAGGACACCACTAGCTTTCTAAACTGAAATCAATGACAATCTAGGAAAGATATATTATCATGGACTAAAACCCTAATTTAGGGTGTATTTGATATTGCTTTTGTAGTTAAAGTTTTAAAAAAATATTTTAGCTGCGATTCAAAATAATTTTTAAAGTGTTTGGTTAAAACTGTGGTTGAGTTTGAGGTTAATGAAAAACAGTTTTAAGTGTTTGGTTACCAAACTTTTCATATTACTTTCAGCTTTTATATATATATATATATATATATATATATAGTTTTTTAAAATATTTAATAATTATAATAATGAAATGTAATTAATAATTTAAGTAAATTAGACACTTGTTTTTATTCTCTCATCAAACTACTTGTAATTTCATCACGAACTATAAATTCATACGCGAAGGCCTCTGCGATCCCGAAACAGCATATAGTAAAATATAATCTGAAACAAAATTAGAATTACGAGATAAAAATTATATTGTCGTCTATTTCTAATATATTTATTTATATTTTAATTAATAATATATTTATTTATATTTTAATTAATTTTTAGATTATTTTAATATTAAAAATATAAATATATTAACCCTCCCCAGCCCCCTATAGCCCCTCGTCTCTCGGGTGAAAAGCAACTAATAATTGTTTTTCTTGCACCGACTTTTCATTTGTTCTGTTTTGTAGGGTCTATGCTAAATTTCTACTTTTCACACTTAACTAAACACTAAATTAGAGTGTTTTTATGCAATCTTCGATTGCACTACAATCCCAAATACCCTCTTATTGTTTAGGGTTACTTGGTTTGCCCCCACACCAACTATCACATACAATCAAAACACATGATCATTAACTATATATTAACTATATAGTAGGTGGGTTTGGTGATAAAAATTTATAATTAAAAGATTTGTTTTCCATGTGATATTAGATTCGAGTTATGTGGTTGTTAATATGAAAACTATTAAAAACTTATATAATTATTAATTTTAAGACCTGTAGAATTAATTAAGATACATATAAATTAACTCGGAATTCCATGTTAATAATAAAAAAAACGTATGATCATGTTACCATCATTGGTACAATATCTCTTTTAATGCTTGATTGATTTGGATTATCTTCCTCGACAAAGATTGTCCCACAAATTTTTTGTAAATGATCTCTGTAGATTTCACCTCACAGTACAAAGATCTCGTGGCTTGTGTTGCTTCGTTAATTACAATATTGACGGGTGCACTTCCCTTTTAATTTCTTGGATTTTCCACAATTGGGGATAAATTACCCATCTGGGGTAGTGATTTTGTTGCCATAATAATTTTCAATTTTAATTAGATTGCCTTTTCTATGATTATTATGGAGTTTTCCAAATTAGTTTTCTGATCACTCTTCTTCATCAATTATGCAAAATTTTAGTGAGAATTGGGTTGATTGTTGAATTGAGTTCTTCAGTTTGGATTTTAAATTATATTGGCATTAGTAGAGCAACAAATCATTGATATTAAAACTAGACCTAATTTGGTGTGTCAATTTTAAATTTGACTTAGGATGAGTTATGAAAAAACTCGGATATAGTTGATCCGATCAAATTTGAATGACCTAGTAGGTTAATCTATTACTCGATCATCTTCATTAGTTGTTTGTTTGATAGTATAGTTGGAGTTATTTTTTAAAGTGATTTTCATTCAGAAATTTATTAAAATGATGTTTTTTAATTTTTTAAAAATAATTTTTGACGTCAGCACATGAAAATGATCTAAAAACACCAAACATCATTTTTTAATTTAAAGTAAAAAATAAAAATAATTTTTTTTTTTTTTTTAATATTTTGAAACACAGTGTCAAACATGAATTAAAACTCAATTATTTTTTAGACAATATTTTTTTTTATTAATATAGGCTAACTTAACAAGTTGTCTTGCTTTTTTGGACAAGATTTTGCCATAGGCAGCAAATATATATAGATTTTGCCATAGGCAGCATATATATATATATATATATATATATATATATATATATATATCACTTTGAAACAAGGTTGTCAATACCGTTCCGATCGCCGTTCCGGTTTTTCTATTGAAATGGAATGTTCCGATTTCGGAGCGTTTCAGCGTGCCGTTTCGGGGTTGTACTGTTCATATATAATTAATTATATATATATAATTAAAATATTAATTTAACAAGCATAATTAAAATTCAAGATAAATTAATTTTAAATTATACAATATAAACACAAAGTCAAACAAACATAATCTCAAAATTAGAAAAAAAATCACAAGTTAATCAAAATAAAGAGGATTTTAAGGCTGTAACGGCACATCCGGAACGGTACCGAGATGTTCCGGCCGGAATTTGGCAGGAATTTCCAGAACGGACCGGAATTAAAACCGAGACAAAAACAACATCGTTTCATCTAGATTTTTTTAACGGTACGGAACGTTCCGGCCAGAACAAAACAGAATTGACAAGTCTTGTTTGAAAGACAAGGCTGAGCTGTGAAGTCAACCAGGAAAAGGGGCATTTTACCTGACAGAAAAAGAAATCAGTCATGAGGCATTTTTGTTGACAATTGAACAAGTCAATCCACAGAATCTCACCAGCAAGTTCTGTTGCCAGGTTTTATTTCTCATAAAACCCACAACAGTCGATTTTTTTAATAGCCATCCCAAATTAAAAAAAAAAATTAGGGTTTAATTTAGTGATAAGGGTACAGATTTATTATTTGAATTTCACTGATTCTATTTTTTTTTAAGATCATGTTTTCTGCTCTAAGAATTAATAATTTATTTTATTTTTATAAATTTATTTTTTATATTAAACAAAAACTCGTAGATTTAATTGAGATATATATAAGCCGACGTGAACACCCAGCTATAAAAATATATATCAACATGCCAAAATAATAAATACTAGTTAACCTTAAGAAAGTTTTAAGAAAATTAAATAACACCATTTTAATACAAATATAATTCATCAACTTATAAATTTATATCTTTTTTTACTGTTTTTAAATTATTTTAATATCAAAAATGAATTTAAATATTTTTAAACAAAAAAATACTTTAAAAAATACAATATTAAACATTCAAGAGGTCTTACATCTATGGTGGGGTGGCAGTAGATGCAACTTGCTAAAAGATAATGTCATTGTGACATCTTGACCTAAATTGAGAGCTGCTCTAAAACTTTGTTTAACTAATCATAAGGCCATTTATGATAGATTCAAAACTTCAACCAATTTTTTTTTTTTAAAAAAAAAATTGGAGTCTCTAAAGATTCTAAGATTTCTTGGTATTTTGAATTAAGGTTAAATCTATTTTTTTTTAAATCCATTTTTTAGTATTTTTTGATTGTTTTGATGTTCTAATCATAGTTGTCAATACCGTTCTGGTCGACGTTCCGGTTTTTCGATTGGAACTGAACGTTCCAGTTTCGGAGTGTTCCGGCGTGCTGTTTCGGTGTAGTACTGTTCATATATAATTATATATATATATATATATATATATATGTGAAAAAAATAAAATATTAATTTAACAAGCATAATTAAAATTTGAATTCTTTTGTTATTTAAAATATTTTGGTGTTTTCAAGTTATTTTGATGTATAGATGTCAAAAATAATTTTTAAAAAATAAAAAAAATAGATTTTGAATCCGGAACGGCACGCCCGGAACGGAACCGAGGCGTTCCGACCGGAATTTGGCCGTAATTTCCGGAACGGACCGGAATTAAAACCGAGATGAAAATGATGCCGTTTTGTCTCGGTTTTTTGAATGGAACGGAACGTTCCGGCCATTCCAGCCGGAACAGAACGAAATTAACAACTATGGTTCTAATATCAAAAATAATTTTTTTTAAAAAAATATTTTAATATATTTTTAAGAGAAAAACAATCTTTATTATAGTTCTAAATAATTCTAAAAACAACTTGTATTGATAGGAGACTATGGTAGTAGCCACTAAAGCCTCAACACAAAATTTCACTTATCTTTTTTTTTAAAAAAAATATTAAGTTATTTTTTTAACATTTTTTACTAATAAAATTCAGATTTTAGACTTGTTAGGAAATTAATTCTTTTTTTTATTGAAAAATATAAGATCATTGGAGTGTTTGAATAGCATATAGCATGTGATTTTAATTTTGGAGAAGTTGATATGGCAACATTGATGGTAGGTCCATACCCTTATGTGAATTAGTTTGCTTGTAATTTCTCTTTTTCTTTACTTTGATTTCAATTAAAAAATATTTTATATAATAAATTTCAAGAATAAATTTCAATTAATCTATTTTTTTTTGTAATTTATAATCATAATTATTTTAGTATTTTTTAATTGAAATTTAAAACAATATTAATCTAAATTAACTTATTTAACTCGATGCTTTTAATACTTTGAATGCAAAAGGCTAGTATCCTACACAAATATATAAAGGTAGAGTTGAAACTATGAAGCAATATAAAGTATATTTTATTTTATTTTTGCCTTTTATCAAATAATCCTATGGCTGCCGACACGTCGCGCAAGACATACGTCTCTGCTTGTGACTTATTACCTAATAATTATTTTATTTTATTTTATTTTAATTTATTGAGCATTTGGTGAACAATTGAAAACAAGGAATAAAGCAATTAAATTAAGGATTAGAATATGTTGAAGTGGTTGTAATTATTTGCTGCTTTATAGTTAATTATCGATAAAGCAAGAAGGTTTGGTTTCTTGACAACACTCATTTGCAATGTAACCTCTAAAGATTAATAATGTTGACCGGTCAAGAGCAAAATCTCCACGCTTTCGATCTCTTCTTCGTGATTTTTTTTTCTTGATATATTTATTTAAATGTTTGTTAGAATGTTTGTTTAATGCGATGTAATATAGAAACCAAAATGATTTATTAAGTAGATTACTGTTTTTTTTTTTTAAAGTGACTAGGATTTAATTCTCGTGCAATTAGTTTAAGTATGAATTTGGTTTCTTGGGCGTGATATGACGACAAAGAACTTGTGATCTGCACGATACGTCTTAAGTTCAAGTCAGACATGCATCTCTTATAAGAACTTAGAATAATCGGAGTTCAAATCAGACATGCATCTCTTATAAGTGACCAAGATTTAATTCTCGTGCAATAAAAAAAATCATAGTTTAAGTATGTATCTGGTCCCCAAGGAATGAGATATAATGACAGAGAGATTGTGATCTGCACATTATTGTGACTAGGATTTTATTCGTTCATAAAGTGCGCTTTCCAGTGTATGAGGTTTCCTTGCATAAAAAAATGATGCAAGATGTATCTTTAAAGGTATTTTTCGATTGAAAATGTATTAATATATATATTTTTTATTTTTAATACCAACACATCAAAATATACATAAAAATAGTTAAAGTTTAAAAAGTATTTTCCCTACATGTTAATTGACTTTACAATATTTGTGAGGATGACATTTAAAACCCATAAGGTGGTGTTTGCTAATGTTTTTAAATATAAGAAGAAGAAGAAACAAGTTAAGTTTAAAATATATAGATAAATTCATAAAAAATCTCTTGTGAAATAACTTTAAAATGAATTTTTGTGTTTTTAAAATAAAAAAAATATGGAAGAAACACGTTCTCTTTATTTCTATTACTTTCGTCTTTTTTATCATATTTTAAAAAATAATATGGATTAGCATATTTAAAACCCAATTATAAGAGAATTTATTAAATACCTTCACCTTTTAAAAATAATAATTATGATGATGACATATGGAGAAGTCCCTACCAATTATTCATGGGATGTCACATTGACCACTCATGGCTAATTTTGTGTTCACTTTGCAGAAACATCACCATCGCCCCACCAGCTGAGACATGCTCCTCTTATTACAGTGGCACTAAAGTTAGGCAACAATGGGCCATTAAATTATTTACTCAAATAAATCTTATGATCAATTTAATTACTTATATATATATATATAAATATATAAATCGGTTGACATTTTCTTAAAGATTTGAGATCAAATCTCACGAGTCTTAAGCAAGACAAATCCAAAGGTGGAGGAGCCTAATCAATAATTACTTGCTTGGCATATACTTAATGTTTTTATAAGTATAGATTAAGACGTACAATGGCATTTACTTCAATTTCCCCCCCTCTAATTTTCACTCCAACTATTAAATATCTTAATCATTGTGATAAAGAAAAAAAAACGACCCAATAGCTCTCAGAGGCAAAATAAGAAGGATATTCGTGTAGGTGGGATTTTGGCGGTTGAAGAGACATGTTCCTTTTCTCTGCAACAGGGTTTAAATCCGACTATACATGCCTGTCACCACAGCGATGCCTTGCTTATTGGACTTGCAGGATATTCAGTGGATCCGGGGATTAGTTGTAGTGCGCGTAAACTAGTCCGGACACCTCGATTATCCAAAAAAAGAAGAAAAAGAAGGATGATCCGCATGCTAGTAAGAAGGTGCCAGGTCTCGTCCCTGTTATTATTTTTTGAGATTGCAGTTCGAGGATTACAATATGGGGTGGTGTTTAGACTTGTTCTATTCACAATCAATTCCTGAAATAAACATTGTGCAGTAAATATGGACAGGCTAAGAAGTCTAAAGCACACAACTGATGAGGAAACCAATAATATATGGTCAAATAAATAATATGGACAGGTTATGAAATCTGAAGCACACAACTGATGAGGAAACCAATAATGTATGATCATATAAATAATATGGACAGGTTAAGAATTCTAAAGCACACAACTGATGAGGAAACTAATCATATATGGTCAAATAAATACACGGAGATTCATTCATTAGTCAGTTGCATGGTTGATTTGGAGATATGCTACCTCTTTTTTAGAACAAACCTACAGAAATTTTCACTAGTGAAAAAGAAATTAGTATTATTGACATTAATATTGTATCTAAAGCCTACCCAACAACTAAGCCACAGCCCCTTTCCTCTTCATCCCTTCCGAGAGAACTGGCTGTAAGCACTTGAGAAATTTTGGATCTCATTAAAGGAAAGGGATTGTGTTTATGTGCTCTTTGGGGATATGAAAACTCAGGTCTTGAAGCACTCAACCACATGATAAAAGAAGTTGAAATCCATTCATCTGACAAAGCAAATGCATGGTAGAAAAATGCTACTGATGGCAAGAGACATGACAATCTTGCCAACTTAATGCAGGATGAAGATCCCCAGATTCAAATTCACACAAACATAATTCGATCGAGACATTAAGGAGCTCATACCTAGGTATGCAAAAAAGCAATCACAAGTCAGTAAGTGCTTCGAAATAGTCGGCCTCAGTCTTCGTGCACATTTACTCCAAGATACATGTGGAAGTTCTGATCCTTTGGATAAACATCTTATTCTTTCAAGAAGAGAGCTAAATGACAAGAAAAGAAAGAATTACAGAAGATGAATTCTTGATGATGTATTCTATATCTTCTAATATGGACTTAGGTTTTTGGTTGGGAAATAATATCCCATGGGAAAAAAATGAAAATATTCAGAATGCCAACCTATGATTTTGTATAACAAAAATGCTTTCGTCAAAAAGCATTCATTGTCACTTCTACCTAGGCCATGGGAGAGCATTCAAAAAGTACTCTGGAATGAGCCCTTGTACATCAATGCTAACACAATGAGGGAAACTTTCAGGCCATCTAATCAACTGTTGAAGATAGCCATGCCATTTTCACGGTTCACTAGCTTTTACAATAACCTGCTGAGGGACTTTATAAGTGCTTTCAAGTTACGTCTTGTAGCCTCATCACCCGTTAATCCCAGAATATCAGAGCTTATATTCTGATAGGTTGAAGAATAAACAGAACACAGATAAATATAATTAGACAACAGCATTCATGGTTTCTGCATTATCAGAAAATGGAATGAGTTTCAGATTAAGATCTCACCTCAATGTTTTTCAAAGTGAAAATCAAACTGTAAATGGACTTTTGAATCAACTCGGTGTTCTCTGGTGTCAGAATGGATGCATGTACCCTTCTGAGGAAAAAGGAAGGTCTACAATTGTGAGCTAGGGAAGAAAGATAAAGATGCAGTAAACCTAGATTTCCATATACATATAAAAATCACCACTTTGTTTGTTTTGGGTCATATTTGGATTTTTCATTCAGGTCACCATCATATTTGAGTGTTAAAATGATAAATGTGAGACATCAATAAACATTTTAAATTGTTCCCTGAGGTTGAATGGGTATTATGTGTTTTTTCTAAAGAGGTTTTTGGGGACCCACAAAGGGGAAGAGGGAGGGGGTTGACACAAGGAAAAGTGTTTGGGACAATTTACCTTAAATCTTCAGAAGCTAGTGTTAAATTTCGGGTTAAATCCTCAACTTCCTTTAGCAGGCCACTATCACGAACCTCAGACAGCAAAGGATGGACATCTTCAGTCATGGCTTTAATCTGAGACATCACTACATCAAAATCAAAGTATGCATGAATACAAGTTAAATGTTGACAACAGAAATGGAAAAATTTCAATCACGCAGCACAGGATACACGCACTACCTTGTACTAATCGATGTCCAAATTGCCTACCTGTCAAATATCATAATGCGTATGACAATAATACTGGAGTTTCAGAGAAAAGGTGTGAGAATAAATTGTTCATCTTTAAGTTTTCTGGTGAGATGGAATGTTGCACTCTCACATTCCATAATGCAGTTCACTCATTTACAGGGTAATTAAAAACTAATGGCCGGCAACCATAAACCTGAAAAGCATTGTCATTCACAGGATTATATTTGATCATTCAAATGAAAAAGCAAGAAAGTAGATGGTTCCTGAACACCTAAACAGCACATGAAGTTTCTTAAAAATTATACAAAGCTCAAGTTATATCCCTCTTTCTTTTTATCAAAATTTTAAGAAATGTAATACTATCATCAATTCTGCACTTCTTTTGGTCCTAAGGGGGTTACCCAGCAAAATCTTCGAAGGGATTGGCTCTCATGCAGCATGTTTTATTAAGACAAATGAGGTCTGCAGAAATTTCATATGACAGCAGGTGAAGTTTAACTAGTATTTAGATTTCACAAGAACCAGGTTGATGTTTGCAAAACTGAGACAGATATTTAACTGAAAAGGGCATTCATGATAATATGTTATCCATCAAAATTAGAACAAAGCATAAGTAGGGCACATCAAACCTTTGTAAGAAGTGGCTTTGCCTCTTCAATAACAGAGGCAGCACGCTCAGCCAATGAATAGCTTTTGGCAACACCAATTTCCTCTACTTCTCGTCCAATACGAGTGAATATCCCAACCAAGGCATCCAAACTCACCCCTTGATGTCCCTTTATTTTTTGCCTATCACAAACAATTAGACCTTCTTTAACACATTCAGCATCAAGAGGTCCAACAGAAGGTGTTGGAATTGGATCACGAGGAGTAATATCAATCATTGTTTCCATGAGAAGACCAGACTGGTTCACCTCAATTAGTGAATTGTTAGGTATGAAAATTTTATCATCCTCAACCTGAAAAATACAAGGGAACACATTTGACTAAAAACAAAACCACAAACCTCAGCATTTATATGTCAGGAAGAAACACATGCAAAAAAAAACCCCATCAATCTAACCTCCACAACAGCCTCTATACTCTTCAAGGATGGATTAACACGGATAACTTCACCAACAGTGACCCCTCTAATCCTAACTTGTGTTCCTGTGCAAATACCACTAGCTTGAGAAAATTCAAGCACAGCCAAGTAGTTCCTGAATTTAGACCGCAATAGAAATCCCCTCAACCAAGCCAAACTGAGTGCAACGAGCACTGCACCAGACACAAGAAACAACCCAACACCACCTTCCCAAATGCTCCTCCGACCAAACCCAAAATCACTTAATGGCTTCAATGTTTGCCTCCAAATATAACGAGGAACCTCCAAAATAACTGCAAGTGCATTCATTTTCTCTGAAGAAGAGGGTGGTTGTTGGCTATGTCCTGTATCTGCTGACAGAGCTCGCACCCCCATGAGTTTCTTTTGTTGTCTTGCCGGAAGACAAGGCAAGAAGTTTGAAGACCCATGAGATACATTAATCAATGATGACAAAGATGGAATAGGAGGACAGTTTGAAACCTGGACTAATGACTTCCCAACCATCTTTCTGCACAATCACAGCTCAATGAAAGCTTTTATGACAATGCTTCACAACAAGGGTACGAGTTGATATCCTCAATAAAGACTTGTCCTTTAACCAAACTTTGAACTAAAATTTACTCTCATAGCATTCTTCAGTAGCTGAAATCTCCACCAGTCCAAGTAGCAGGTGTATCAAATCAATGTAGAAGAATGGACCAAATAACCAATCGAGACATACAGATTTCAAGCTCTATTTGTTGATCACTCAAGATTAAACAGCTTAAAAAACCAATTCACATTTACACAAAAGGTATCAGTTTAAAAGGAGAAAAGAGGTCTGCCTATGGCTTAAGAGCAATTCATCCCTTTTATTAGAAATAACATGACCACAAAGCCATCCATGGGAACAAAAATAACAAGGCAACAAATTTACACAAATTACCTTAAGACAACACCCTGTTTTTCTAACCTTTCATTTATTTTTAAAAAAATATTTAATTTTTTATGGGTTTAATGCGCATATAATCAATGCTTAACACCTTAACTAATAGAACGGAATGGAAGGACATCATTCTTAACAAAAATGGTTCTTAATCGAATTAACTAAAATACCAAAAACAACAAAGCAAAGCTCTAGTCTTTAGAAACCCTTTCTTTTCATTTCCCACATTCTCTCAGAAGCCAATCAGAGATAGCCATTCAATTACAAATCTTAAACACTGATCATTCTCTAAATAACTATATCTTCACCAACCATACACTCAAAGTAAGATTCCACTGCAAAAGAATAATAGAATAAATTCTCAACTTGAAAAATCACAAACTGGTCTATTCAAATATCAACCAGTTTAACAAAACCCATGATTCAAAATTTCAATTTTCCTTTACAAGTCAAAGCATTTTCCCAGTCACCAAAGAGTAGTACACATGTTGATAAAAGCAAGGCGGGTATACACACACACACACACAGACAAAATCAAAGAAGGAAAACAACTTACCTTAGAGAGTTGGGTTTTTCTTTTTACTGATATTATAAGAATCTGGAGTGAGAGACAAGGAGAATGAATCAAAGAGACAGGAGAAGTGTTTCATTTGCAGGAAGGTCTAAAAAAATTAGATATTGTTTGTTTAAAAATATATTAAATAATATTTATTTTATTTTTTAAAACATATTTTTAGTATCATTATATGTTTAAAAGTAATTTTTATTTAAAAATATATTAAAATAATATTTTTTTTAAAAAAATTATTTTTGACATTAATACATCAAAATAATCTAAAAACATCAAAATTTTTTAATTAAAAATAAAATATATAAAAATATATTTTTAAATGTTTTCAGAAACGCTTTCCGGTCGTAATTTCAAACACCCTCTATGGTTGATCAACATGTGTTGATGTTGCTAAACTAATTTTATTTGATAAAGCTTCAGTGAATTTGGTAAATTAAGTTCATATCTTTAATTTACATCTAACCTATTTTCAATTTATTGCGTTTGAGAAGTTTTTATGAATAATAATTTAAATTATAAATAAAAAAATCAATTTATAAACAAAATACAAAAATATATCCAATGAAAAATCTTAATTTATTGTAATAATATCTCTTAAAATTAACATTGCTGAACAATGTTTTAAAAATATTCATGTATTAACCCAAATTCTTTTTTTGTTTTGTCTCTAGTGCTTTTGTGTTTCTTTCCAAAAACTCTTACATCACAATATCCTTTCATTCTAAGGCCTAGCATCAATCTTGACAATATCTCTTGTTTCTTATAAGATATATTACTTTTATTTATTTATTTATTCTCAATATCATTTTATGTAAATATAAGGTTTATTGCATTCAAAAGAATTTTATGTAACAAGAATGATTTTCAAGTGTTTTAGGAAATAAGTTAATATAGCTAATTCAATATATTTCCATTTATATTCCAAGTGGTATAATTGTAATAAGTTATCCATTGTAATATATTTCCTATAATAATAATTATAGGTGGTGGAATTTACTCCTATTTGTTTTTTCTTGAAAAAATTACAGTTTGACCTTGTTGTTTATGGACTTTTCAACTTTACTCTTTATTATTTTAATATCTATTTTTTTTATCTTGATTTTTTTAGGAGTTTTATTTGTTTTTAATCTTATCTATCAATCTCAATTCACTAATATTATATTCTTCAATGTGGTCCTCATTCTTTGAATTTATAGTTTTTATCCTCTGACACTTTTGTAAAAGTTTAAGTAGTTTTCAATTCTATTATTCATTTCTAATTGATAGTATTATTTTTATAATTTGATCTTTATTGTTTTGATTCCTAGTTTTTTTTTTCTCAACCTTTATATCAAAGTTATTATTCTTTTCAATTTCACATCTTAATTACATCTCTTTTTATGTCAATTTTAATCTTCATTATTTTTATTTGTCCTTTTACTACATTGATTTTTTCTTCTCAATTTCACCATGTAATTGTTAGATATAAAATTTATTTTTTAATTTTAATTTTGATCCACATTTTTTAATTGCTATGTTTTTCAAATTCTTTTTTTAATTTTACCCTTCAATACTTGAAAAATAAAATAATTTGAGTATGATTTTTTTTCCAGATTGAGCACTTGGTATATAATAATTTGAGTTATGAGTATTTTATAAAAAAAAAATAATAATTTGGCCTGGTAATGAAATCTAGTTATCACTAAATCAAAGATTCATTGATTACATATTAATATCAATTGAGTTACAATTTATTGGTATATTTCTCTTTTATCATTTCGTCAAAGCTAAAATATGAAACCTTGTATTAAGGCAATAGTGTTTTTTTTACAACAATTTTTTTTTGTTTACAATTTAATTTGATGCTATAAAACTTAACTTTAACATGATGATCTTCTATTCATGCCTTTTTTTAGGAAAAAAAAAAAATTATAGCTTAGTATGACTTGTTAAATAAATCCAAAACACTTTTAAAAAAAAAAGCCTAAAACCTATATACAATCTTAAAAAACAAAACAAATTACAAAAAAAACTGAAAGTAACTCAAAATAATAAAATTTCATGAGCTATGATATAATTTTTGAAGTAATTTTAAAATGAAAAATAAACTTGTGATTTTCTAAGCAATTTCAATATAAAAACAATCCTATTAAAAAACCCCTTCCTAACTATGTTTTGTTAAAAAATAATATAAATTATATTCTAGAACATCACCTAACAGCTTAAGCTTTTAGATGAAATGGTTTCTTAACATAATATTAGAGCTTGGTTGACCCAATGGTCACGAGTTCGAATCTCACTATCCTATTCTATTTGATAAAAATTAAACACAAGATAATGTAGGTCTATGTACAAGTTTCAAGCACAAAACGCTTTCACTTAAAAGGATATATTAAAGAATAATAAAAATTATATTATGGAACATCACTATACAATTTAAATTTTTAGATAAGATAATTCATTAACATGTGTTTCTCTTTCTATATTACCAAAATCAAGTGCTCTCTCTCTCTCTCTCAACTCACAAGCCAATAACTAAAACATATAATTATACTAAAATTGAATTGCAAAACTATTGATAGACTACATCCATATAGTTCGTAAAGTTTAAGTAAATTTTTTGTGCTAACTTTGAAAACATCACGTGTTTATAACATCTTTTCCACCTCAGTCTTCAATCTATTAAATTTAATTCATTTGCCACTGAATTTGGTCCAGAACAATGCGAGGACCAAATTGAACATTTTTTAACATTAAAGCTTTGGCCACGACCTCTAGAGTTTTGTATAATAATAGCAAGCCATTACCCGAAATCGACATGCGAACAGAAAAACATTACCCCAGATTAAAAATTATGATAGCACAAAATATTATATGCTGCTTGAATCCAAAAAACTATGAAACACACTTGAAACATGGAACTAGTGATTGAACAAAATTGTAAGAAAAAACTACAAACATTTAGAAAAATTTCACTGACATTAACTACCAAAAGATCCACAAACACTTAATCATAATGAAGCACCAAGCCAAAATCCATTACAAAGTATTTGAATCATGAAAACAGAACATGACATAGGAAAATGCTTGTTCATCTTGGACCATACTCCCATCTTTCACAGATCTTGAACACTCAAACCTGCAGCCGCAGAAAATAGACAGGATGTAATTAACGAAACAGACCACCTATGACCAATAAATGGAAGAAACAACAATAAAAGTATCTGGCTATCTTGAGTTAATAATGGACGGCGATGCATACATGCCTAGCCCTTTTTAGCACCATCTCTTCACGTTTTTTCTTTTTTTCGGGTTATTCTATCTACAGATTTTAGGCTGTGTATTTCATGGACATAATACTAGGAGAAGCATGAAACAATGGAAGATTTTTTGATAACTGACCTGGAGGAAGAGATTGTTTCAACTTGTCTGCCTTCTCAGGGTCAAAGACACAAAGAGTGTAGAGGTACTTTGAGCAGCGAACTTTGAACTTGACCACATCTTTGCTCCTCTTGATCTTCACAGAGCGCGCGTCTTTCCTTCTGGCAGTAAGAAGGAAATCCTTGATCTCGTGGATTTGCTTAGGCTGTGTATCAAAATAAAGAATATAAATATACTGATAACCAAAGGACAGCAAACAAGGATGGAATGATTGAATACATCAACAAAAAAAAGGTGTATCAAATCAATGTAGAAGATTGGACCAGATAACCAATCGAGACAAACAGATTTCAAGCTCTATTTGGTGATCACTCAAAGATTAAACAGCTTAAAAACCAATCGAGACAAACAGATTTCAAGCTCAATTTGGTGATCACTCAAGATTAAACAGCTCAAAAAACCAATTCACATTTACACAAAAGGTATCAGCTTTAAAGGAGAAAAGAGGTCTGCCTGTGGCTCAAGAGCAATTCATCCCTCAAGAGCAATTCATCCCTTTTATAAGAAATAACATGACCACAAAGCCATTCGTGGGGACAAAAATAACAAGGCAACAAATGTACTCAGATTACCTTAAGACAACACCCTGTTTTTCCATCTCCATTTCTAGGCTCTCCTTATCTTCTTCTAAAAGAGACAGCTTCCACTCACAATCTAATTAGTAACCACCCTGGTTTCAAAAAATTGTACCTTGGACAACATTGTCTTCCCAGTCCCACCCCACTTCCCACCAGTTTTAGTTCCCTCAGTAAAACATTAAAAATATAGCATAAGAAACTACCATCAATAGTTACAGAGAAAAATCTGCTTCAAAACCTAGATGACGATAGACAAAGCTGCGAGAACAAAAATTAAAAAAATTGCAAATACATACCACCTAATATCACTTTTCTTTTCCACACATACAGCTACTATTCACATTAACTAGTCTCCAACTTCCTTCTCTTCAGATCCAACTACACCTTTATTTGTTTTGGTTTCATCCCCCACGTTTGTAAAAATCTAGAACCCAGCAAACAAGCCTAAGACAAGATGACTGAAAAGTCCAAAACTTATTCGTGTTCTTAACCCAAGTTTCAATCTTTCCAAATTTTCACACTGAATAAAAAAACAATCTTTCAAAGTTTTACGCTGAATAACAAAAAAAACCAAGCAAAACACAGATACCATGAAGAGACATGAACATTAAAAACACACAGCATTCCTTAAGGAAAAAGACACAGACGAACCCGACCTTCTGTCTAAGAATAAAGGAAGAAAAATAACACAAAACAACCAATAACCATGATCTCTGCAATAACCAAGCAAAAACAAAAAACAGAGCAAGATATATGGAGATGGGTTAAAAGGGTATTACCATTTTGAGAGTCTCTGATAGCTCTTCGTCTTTGCGGAAGTATCAGCACTCCCCAAACCCTAGCTCTGTTAAGGTGGAGTATATAGGGTGAGTCACAATTATAACTTGCTTTTAAACCCTAGAGAATTTATTGGGTTTGTGGACTGTTTTGGCCCTGTGTAGTTGATTTTATTACGCCAGTGGTTATCATTCTGGGCTTCCAGCCTATTGGTCCCCCGACTTCTGACCCAAGGGCTTAAGTAGTTGGATTGTAGGCCCAAACGTAATAGTAAATAGCATTACGAGGTATTGAGTAGGGATCCGACGGATACCGGTTCTGATCTGCTCTAAATATCTTAATTTTACCCGATCAGATAAAATGCATGTTTAAGATAATGATTAAGGTTATTTTTAAAAATATTTTTTATTTAGAAATGTATCAAAATAATTTTTGATATCAACACATGAAAATGATCTAAAAACATAAATTTTTTTAATTTAAAATACAAAATAAATATATATATATATATATATATATATATATATATATATATATATATTTTTAAAACACTTCTGAAACACAATACCAAACAGAGCTGAAGATTAAGGAGAGGATGGGCTTGTGTGCCCTAATCTATATCCATGCCGTTTTTAATTCTGTTAAATCATATTGTACGCGTTAAAAATATAAATATTGATTGATAATTATATCATTGTATAAGAAATAAATACAATATTGAATTAGAAAACCCAGACTAGAAAATTTTTTATATAAATATATTATGATATAATTACATATGAAAAAAAAATATTTAAAGATAGAATGTAAGCAAATAAATATATTATGATATAATTATATTTAAACACAAATATAGTATTTTTTTTGGTATTTAAAAAAAATATCTTAGATTTTTAATCCTTTACTAAAACTTATCATGAGTCCCCAAGTGTTTATAAGCCTTTTTTTCCCAAAACATTTTGAAAGTCTTATAATGGTTGCAATTTTTCCAAACTTTAATTTCACTTTATCTTTATTATGAGATTATTAGCTTCTTTTATAGTTATGGTGGGATAAGATCATGTTTGTCCTTTTTCTCTTGTTTTTGTAGTTGTATGCTTGTCTAATTAAATGTATGTGGACAAAATTACAATTTGTTTCTATATATGTGTCCCTTTTGATTATGTATGTCTTTTAATTATTTTTTTGATGGTTTAAAGTTTTTGTGGAGTAACTTATTGTCATAATTATTAAATCAGTTGATGGGTCGATATCAAATTTCAAAATAAAATCAACTTGGAGTTAATCTTGTTGACTTCATCAAAATCTCATTTGAAAGTTTTTGTTATTTAAAACCATGTTGTATTAAAACGACAACATTTTAATTGATTTAAGTCATCATTGATTAATCTATTCAATCTATAACCCGAACCTTGATCAAGTTTAAAGGTAGATCATGTTTAATAACCTTGCTTATTATGGATCAAGGTTGTCAATACTGTTCCGAATTTTCTATTGGTACAGAACGTTTCGGTTTCGGAGCATTTCGGCATGCCGTTTCGGGGTTGTACTGTTTATATATAATTAATTATATATATATATAATTAAAATATTAATTTAACAAGCATAATTAAAATTCAAGATAAATTAACTTTAAATTATACAATACAAACACAAAGTCAAACAAATATAATCTCAAAATTAGAAACACAACCACAAGTTAATCAAAATAAGGAAGATTTTATTGTCGGAACGGCACACCCGGAATGGTATCGAGACGTTCCGGTCAGCATTTAGCCAGTATTTCCGGAATGGACCGCAATTAAAACTGAGATGAAAACAACATCGTTTTGTCTTGGTTTTTTTAACGGCATGGAACATTCCAACCGTTCCGACAAGAACGGAACGATATTGACAACCCTGTTATGGATGAATATAACTAATTGTGAAGTGATAGAAATTTATAGGCCAATAATTGCAATATTTTTTCCTATTTATTTATCCATGAAATATATATAAATGAATATGAATAATTGTAAAGTGATGGAAATATAAGGGCCAATAATTGTAACATTCTTGTTTATATATCAATGAAATATTGAAGCATGTCTTCTAACCTTCACTTTCAATTTGCCTCCAATTAATTTGGTGAATGATTGTGAAATAAAAACTTTGAATGAAAATATTTCTTTTCAAAGAAGATAGGTAGTGGTCCGTCGGGGGTTAGACTAGAAAAAAGATTGGACACTCATTTTTTTTGCTTGATCAATATATATATATATATATATATATTCCATTCTTTTCTTGATCTCTTCCTAGAATGGACTTTCCTTTCAAGGGTTATCTCTTTGATTTCTTTTCTTTTTGTTAAGCTATATTTCCAATCTCCTCTCTTTCACAATAACTTATAAAGCTTTTTTTGGAAAGAATTATTAAAGTGATGAAGGTGATGTTTTAGAGGAAAATAAAGTATGGGTTCGTAGGGTAATATGTGTGAGGATTATATATGTAATTCATTATCTAGTTGAAGATTTTGGTTTATTTTTCAAAAGAAAAGTATATTGATTTCTTTTTGTTTCTATATTCATTTAGGATATTAATCTTGATGATTTATTTTCTCAACTTTGAGAGGTATATTGAGTTCTCTCTATTGATTTTGATTATTTTTAGAAGGGAGGTATATTGAGTTTTCTGTTGCTGACTTGCTATATTGGTTTTGATATTGATCTTAATGGAATTTATTTTCTTTGAGATGCTTCATATGTACGAAGCTTATCTTTTTTTATAACTATAATCTTGTGTACAAATGAATTTGATTAACACAAATTTAATTGAGTCGAGTTTATGTTGGGCTTGGCTGAGGATTGATGCCCAATTGATATCCGTTAGATACTCGAAAGCTAATCAGGTTGGGTTTAGTTTATAAGCAATAGGGCTTACATATATATATTTTTTAAAATTGAGTTTGAGAATGGATATTTTAAAGTTCTACTCATGGGTATTCTAATCATGGAATACATATATAAACTTAATAAAAAAAAAGAGAGAGATTAGATTAAGATGATGTTAAAATTACAAGAATTAATATTATAATTGATTTTATATTGATAAGAGAAAATATGTGTCACTAGTTTACAGGCTTGTGCTATGTGCGAGTCTTATCAAGATTTGTTTCTAATGTAAAAAAAAATATTAGACCATAGAAATTTATTTAATACTGTTATTAAACCTGACCCAACAAAGCAACCTTGAAATTTTCTCATTCGATTCCTTGTCTATTTTAAGTTATGTAGGAGTTGACCCGAAATGACTCAATCAACTTGGTTGGTTCGAAGGCAACTTGACCCCCTTGATAAAAAAAGTTCAAGGATTGAGAAAATAAGATATGAAACTGATATAAAAACTCTCAACCAACTTCTTTCCTAATCCAAGCTTAAAATTAAACCGTGCAGAAGTTGTTTTGGCATTGTGACCAATCCACAAACAACTCCATCGATCAATAAAAAAAGATTCGATTCAAGGATGGATTTTTGAGAAAAATAATGAAAATGACTGGAAAAACCCTTTTGACCTTACTCTTTGTCTGACTCGGGTTTAAAATTAAATCACATTAAAGTCATTTCATCGTGTTCTAATTGACCTGACTAGTATAAATATGATTTGGATGATTGTTAAAAACAATATGAGGATAAAACTGAAAGAAAAGAAATTAGATTAAAAAAAATACTTTGAATAGTAAAACTCGATATTCATTTTTTTTTGTTATAATAGGGTAATTAGTCGTACTCAAACCTCAATATCCAAGTGTTCAAACGATGTTATATCCAAGAAAGGGAGACATTCTTTGGAAAGAATAAATCAAGAGTTTCAAAAATGAAGTAGCACACATGAGCTATAATTGTAATCTAGTTTTGCTAGGCATGAAAAAGTCTCACCCTATATATCGAGAGACTAACAAGTGAGAAGAAATGATTCCAACATTGCTGCTTTTTCTGTGGCATATAATAATAATAATAAATAATAATAATAATAATAATAATAATAATCCAAGTTATTATTTTAAAATAGGAGAAATAAAAAAGCCCATCACACTCCCGCAATTGGACATGCATGTATTCGAATACATGGATACTCAAAATTTTAAATGTATAAGATATTTTTATTATGAAAAAAAAACCCTAATTGAAGAACACGTTACTAAAACATACAATATCTCATATGTACTTCATCAATATTGTTACATTCGGCAATTCCCATTCCTCTTCAAGATCATCGCATGGATTTGATCGTAAACAACATACATATACTTATCCTTTTTGTTAGAATAATATAAATTATATTTATTATATTACAAGGCTTTATAAAAAAATTTAAATTTTAAGGTGAGATAGTTCTTTAATTTGATATCAGAGTCTTGTTGACCTAGGATGTAGAACAACTTGCAGCAGAATTCGAAGAAGCATTAGACAAGAAAATGAAGAAGAAGGAACGGTCCATAAACCACAATTCAAAAGGCAGCAGGTTGATCAGAAATTAATAGCTGGATTCTCGGCATGCAAGTTTCAAATCCCAGCTGATATGCATTACATTTTATTTCTGCAGTTAGTTTTGTTTCCGTTATGCATTTTCCAATTACTTTGTTTCCGTTATGTATTTTCCAATTAATTGTCTGCAATTACTTTTGTTTTATTTTTCGTTTTAGAATATATTGCAGAATCATTGCAATAACGTTGTAGTCTTTGAAATCTACTCATGCCTATTTAACGGCTGAGAACAGAGGACACTGGCATAATAATACATTTGAGTTTTTTCTTCACACTAGAGTTCTTTGTTCTTGTGATTTACGTTGGTAAATCATTTAATTATCTTGTGTTCCGCGTCAACTCATCAATCACGAGTTCGAATCTCACCATTTCTATTATATTTGATAAAAATCAAGCACAATATAATATGAGTTTATACAAGTTTCAAGCCTAATAAAACTTTCATTTAAAGAAATATATTAAAAAATAATATAAATTATATTTTGAGATCTTATCTAAAAACTTAAATTTTTAAGTGATATAATTCCTTAAAAGTTTTTTAATCTAGTTAATTTTGATCGATACAATCTTATACTGTACCATACCAAGTTAATTATCATATAATTTAATATAAAAACTAGTTTAAATGAAGGATCGGGTCAAATCGACAAGATACCGAGCTGATCCATCAATCAACGAATCAAAGACAGTGTAGTAGACAAATTATTTGAAGAAGAGGGAAGAAGGCTCTTATTATTACGTGTCCAAACGTGTTTGACGGCAAGTGAGCTCGGGTGAATGGGTTCCTGAAGAGAGAGTTCATAGACGATCCATCACAGAAATGCAGGTGAAAAATAGCAGAGGTCCTATCTAAATCAAGAAAAGTTGTTTTCCACTATATAATGTTGGCCTAAAGTTTGCAGACAAGTATGGCGATTTATGGGGTGCTTGGGAGTACTTTTAAAAAGTATTTATAAAAAAAATTAATTTTTTTTTTATATTTTTCATTTTAAATTAATTTTTTTAGTGTTTTTAGATTATTTTGATATACTGATGTCAAAAATAATTTTTTTAAAATTATAAAAAATATTATTTCAATGTATTATTAAATAAAAAATATTTTTAAAAACAACCGCAACTACAAAACAGTAACTTAAAGGCAAATATGCTCTTCAAATCACTCGACGCAAAAGCAAACATGGGATATGCTTGGTTCTCATCTGTTTGCCACCAAGGTCTCTTCCTGGTCCCTTTTCCTTTTCTTTATGTCAATTTATGCATATATTTCCTCACAAATATATCCTCTCTTTTATCCCTTTTCAAATAGCACACTTGCTCTTCTATATTTTCGTGACACGTCATCACATACACAGAAATTAGCCAATAGGGTCTTTGAAATGGAAAATGTATAATCTTCGATCTATGATTACCCGTTCTTACAGTGTATATACACAGAGGAAGAGATGGATACGAAAATAAGAGAGAAATCCACACCCCTATTTTTAGTTCATCCATAATATAAATTATATTATGGAGCTTCATTTAATAGCTTGAATTTTTAGATAAAATGATTCATTGACATAATATTAGAGCCTTGTTGATCCAGCGATCACGAATTCGAATCTCACCATCCACATTCTATTTAATAAAAACAAACATAAGATAGTGTGAGTCTGTATGCAAGTTTTAAGCATAAAGAGCTTTCACTTGAAGGAGCGTGTTAGAGAATAATATAAATCATATTCTGAGGTTTCACTTAATAGCTTAAGCTTTTAGGTGAGATGATTCTTTAACATGATATTAGAGCCTTATTGACCTAGCGGTTATGAATTTGAATCTCACCACCTTCATTATATTTGATAAAAATCAAGTACAAGGTAGTGTGAGTTTGTATGCAAATTTCAAGCTCAAAAGACTTTCACTTGATGGAATGTGTTAGAGAATAATATAAATGATATTCTAGAATTTCACTTAATAGCTTAAATTTTTAGATGAAATAGTTTCTCGGCAATTCTTTCATGTTTTTCTTTTTTTTCCCGAGTCTATGTGCTTAATTGCCTTATAATTCTTTTTATGATGTGCATATCGAAATCTCAACCAATAGATTAGCTGGCTTCGTAAATGAAAAGGGAAAAAAGAAAACCGATAATTAATTATTTGTGCAGATGTGTAAGGTTAAGAGTGACATGAAAAAAATTGACCTAATCATGGTGATAGCTACGGCCGGGGACATGTCACCTAATCCAGGAAGCTAGCAGCCTTTGCTAGTAGTTTAGATATTGCTCAAGAGAATGGGGTCACACACTGCATAGCTGGTGAGATCTCTAATTATAATTAGCATCGTATTTCTGGTTTCTCATTAGCTTGACAGCCAATTATCATATAAAATCAAGAACTTGTGTTGGTTAAGAAAGTTTCTAATCAATTGTTAATTATATTATGCTAGCCATCGTCATCGCAGGGAAGAGAAGATATTCTTATTTTGATTTGGGACAAATAATTCAATAAATTATGCATCATTGAAAATGTCATCTCCTAGCTACTCTCCAAATGGGTGATATGTAGGGATATGCTCATTACCACCTTGCAAATAAGTTCAATTAATTTAATCTTTTTGGACCCAATAAACTATAGAGTAAATCGATTCGTTATCATAATATCATTTATTTAAAATCTAATCGCATTAGGACGAAATGTTTTTTTTATTTTAAATATTAATTTATTTAGGTATTTCTTATGCTTTAATAAACATATTTAAAACCAATTAATTTGTAGCTCAATTTCTTTGGTTCATTAGAAGGCTTGTTGGATCTTAAAGCTATTCAAGGAAGGACAATCCTCTTCCATTACGTAATAATAACTAAAATAAGTTATTGATTACTTTTAAGGAACCATTTCACCTAAAAGATTAAACTTATAAGTGAGGCTTTATAATATGATTTATATTATCCTCTAACACTCCCCTCAAGTGAAAACCCTTTGGGCTTCTTGAAACTTGCACAGGCCCACATCACCTTGTGCTTGATTTTTTATCAAATAGAATGAGGGTGATGAGATTTGAACTCATGACCGTTGGGTCAACAAGGCTCTGATACCATGTTAAGGAACCATCTCACCTAAAAGTTTAAGCTTATAGGCGAGGCTCCATAATATGATTTATATTATCCTCTAATAATTACATAAAAATAATAATAAAGTTTTTTTGGTAGACCGTGCGTGTTTGATAATATTGTATATAAAATTTTTCAATTGAAAATATATAAAAATGATATCTTGTGATATTTTTCATTAAAAAAATCGAATCCAAATATAGATTAGAGGCTTAGGCATTAATAAATGGGGTGGGGGCTCTTGCAGGCCGCTCGATCGCAATCAACAATGAAGTCCCAAATTAATTAATTTTTAATGAGCCAGGCATATATATCACCACCCAGCAAGGTTTTGGTGGACACTATAATATTCTAATAAGAACTTAAGGATCATCTGTATAATTTGTTTCTTGTGCTGCCATGGAAATTGCAGGAAGATGAAAGCAAGGTAAGAAAATAATACATAAGCTACACACCAAACTCGATCTTCCCATGCATATTCGAGCTCACCTGTTACGAGCTATATATATATCTGCAGCGATCAACTTAGGATTTGTCAATAAACATTACGACATAAACGAAGGGACTAACAGGATTATTTTTATTTATTTATAGGAAGTTCTATTCTTGTATGGATAGAAACTTGATCATATGATTGATGTGATTAAATCACACCACTTTCTAAGAATAAATTAATGGATTGCACTCGAGGTCTTGGCTCCTTTCCCTCGCACCCAGGTTCGATCTTCTTAATGCATGCTTCTTATTTAATCACTGAGCTTATAGGGTGTTCAGTGAATCCGAAAATTAATTGTTGTGCGTGTAAGCTGACCTGGCTAGCCTAGTTATAAATTTTTTTCAATGGATTGTTAATGTTTCTTACAAATTGCCCACTATGGGATGGAGAGAAAGATATTGAGGAGGCAAGCCAAAAGGGAAAGGGATGCCATGGAACTGCAAAAAAGAGGCACAAGTACTGCAAACACCTTCAAACAAATACAATGATCTAAAGTTGTCGAAAAGAAACACAAACTCCCAAGCATAAAGCAATATAAGAAAATTAAGAAAAGTTGGATCGCAAAAGATACAAAATGCATGAATAATTAAGAAAAAGAAATGAAAAACGAAAGAAGTATACTCTATAATTAATCAATATGTTTTCATATATGGCCCATCTTCTGAATAAATTGCCACGCTGATCAGCCTGGAATCTGATCACAGAGATGGTGGTGTTCTTGCCGGCCATAACCCTTTTAGGGTTTCCATGCAGAAGCCCACACCACAGGTTCCTCCTTCCATGTCAGGTAAATTCCTGACTCGTGATCTCCTTGAGCTAGCACAAGTGCCCACCCAGATTTGTATCTCTTAAGCAATGCCTTGACATCATCGACAACATCATCACTGAATCCAACGGGTGAAAATGCTTCCCTGAGCCTTCCTGACCATTGGATTCCCCGCTCTCTTCTCTCACACTCTCCCCCACCATTTTCTTCATCACAAGCCAAAACCCTAACTATGTTCCTTGAACTTTCCCTCTCCAGCATCAATCTCTCATTACTAGTCGGGACAAAGCTCTCCTCCAGCATCTCAAAATACAGTGTGTAAAACCTCAGGCACTCTTCAAAGCACCTGACGAAGTCGTATCTCGAGCTAGAAAAGTCAGCTTCTTCCTCAACAATTGTCACAACTCGAGGGCTGAGGGATCGGAGCAGCTGGATCACCGAGTTTCTTTCATCCACTTCAACTCTTCTCAATGCCCCAACGCAGTTTATTGCCACTGCTTCATCTTCTCGAACGCCTAGCCCTTCCTTTGTGAGCTCTCCTATGTGATTTAGCCCACTAATCACGTTAAACTCAAAGGGCACTCCCATTAACCTAGCAAACTTCTCCATTCTTTGACCTATTTCTTTCATGACTGATTTCACGATGCTAGCAGTTACCACGACGGTGAGTTTTAATCGCGGCGTCTCGTCATTTCTTGTGGCTAAAGCTTCTAGCAAGGTAGGCCATTGTGTGCAAAAAGTGTTGCTGATATCAATTATGTGAAGCTTGCTCTCCCCATCCAAGGCCTCCAAAATTGCACCATTTGAAGCTACATGACCGAAAGTAGTCCACGGGCTCACCTCTTGGAATTTTAGTATCAGTTTCCTGGCTGAATCAAAGGAGTGGCTCTTCTCAGCTACTGTTGCTAGGGTTTTGAAACACCGTTGACCAGAATCGGTGGCCTTACAAAATAGAGCTTGCAGGAAATAAGATGCCAGTTTCTGATCACAGTCTCCATAAGGAGAGGCAAGCTCATTTAACATCCATAGAAGGTGGTGGATCTTGCTGGAGTCCTTCTCCGAGATTGCTCTCGCACACTCACTAAGAAGCTTTGATGCCCACTTGTTTCCTCCTCCGCAAGCCTCACCGGAGTCCGACGAACGGCTTGTTGATGTATGGCTAGTTTGAGGCTGATTCTTGTTGGTGGTGGCGCTGCTATTGCTTTGCATGTCTATAGCTGCTACTTGATCATTGCTTTGCTGATGAGAACGAAAGAAGCGAGCCCCCCTTTGACTCGAGCCTCTGCTAAACTCAAATCTCATTTGAGTTCAGACATGGCCAAGTACAAAGCTCTATCGATATAGATATCCTTATTATAATATTATATATCTTGGGTTGGGGGGTCATAGTCATCCTGTTTTGTTAATGTTAATTTCTTGTGTATTATATTTTAAAATAAATATTTTATATTTATTATAATTTGTTTTAACCTATAGTCCATGGTGATTGATTACTAGGTGCATGGTTTACCTAGCTATATGAAAATTAACTTCTATGGCGGTCAAGGGATATGTACTAACTATATAATTCCACCATTTACCTTCAAATGATGAAAACTTTTCAGAAAAAATCATAAAGATGTCTCGGTGGAAAATCATAGCATCTTACAAGAAATTAGACAAAAGTTTTACCAGAAACTTTTGGCCAGTCACTTCTTTATATTTTGATCATGCGGGCTGCTAAATGTAGTGGTCCAAGTTCATGTAGACACTTTCTAGTCATACCAAATGAATAAGCATATCCCCTTGTCCCAAACAACCTATTTGCTAGTCTAGTGCCGGTCCAATTTGGCCACCATAGTATATAGTAATAATAAGCTTCATATTAGTTTTAGTATTATTTTTTACATGAAAGTTTGGAGTCTTGAAGTTAATAGATGAGACGAAGACAATAGGAATAAGAAAAAAACATGTTTCTTTATATATTTTTTTTGAATCCGAGAAAATCCCATCTCTTGTAAAGCGTATTTTGTGGGTCTATGTGAGCGAGAAAAACCCTGATTGTTTCAGGTTCTTACAAAGAATGCACGTTTTGACTCGAACTCGAGACCTGCTATGCAGATCGCAAGTTCCCTGCCATTATATCACGCCCATTTTTCTAATTTATATTACAAAACAGTAATCAATATTAAAAAAAGACCTAATTATTAACAAGGGCAGCAAACACTAGACCATATTTAAAAATACCTAGAAAATATTAATTAGGTCAGCATCATCTCAGTAGTTAGCAATCATGCATGGTTTTTGGCAAGGAATAAAACATTTATTCTCATAAATAAAATATCCCTATGGAATCCTTATAACTGTTCAACATCAACTGAGTAGTGTTAAGGGGAAAATAACAAAGAATAATTTTTTTCAGCTAACACAAACAAGAAGATTATGATAAAATTAATAGTACTTGAAAAATAATTGCGATCTGATTTTAACTAAATCAACTGATACTCAAATGTCTTTCACTTCCCACAAACTTTTTGTACCTTTCTCCAATTATCTACATCATTACTGTGAGCCATTAACTTAATTATTGTGATTACTATTAATAATGATGATGATAATTCGTGCTCATCTTGATGTCATATATATATATATATATATATAGGAAATGAGGAGCTTGAGTACAATTTTTACACCCACAATCTTAAATAAATTATCATTGGACTATATATTAATGTGTGTGTATATAAAATATAATTATTGGATTAGGAAATGAGGAGCTTGAGTACAATTTTTAAACCCACAATCATATATATATATATATATATATATATATATAATATAATTATTGTATTAGGAAATGAGGAGCTTGAGTACAATTATTAGACCCACAATTATATATATATATATATATAATTATTGTATTAGGAAATGAGGAGCTTGAGTACAATTTTTAGACCCACGATATTAAATAAATTATCATTGGACTATATATTAATGTAGAATTAATTAGGTCATACTTGTAGAGCTCCAGCTTTTATTAGTCACTAAACTAGCAATTGTTTTTGCCAATGAAGGACTAATGGAAACCATTAAAATGTATTTATTTAAAGTAGTTGGAATTTAATAGATTATCATTGGGATTTTTTATTTTTTCTTAATTTATAAAGAATTGGTTTATCTAGAATGCTTTTTAAAATGTTTTTTAATTGAAAATATATTAAAATATTCTTTATATATATTTTTAAAGATAGTACATTAGAATAATTAAAAAATATTATTTTTAAAAAGTACAAAAAGAATTTAAATAAAAGTTGCTACACTCTTGAGCAGATGAGGGGTTGAATTGCCATCATTTAAGGTTCACGGGAGGGAAAAGATAAGAAGTTAACACTTACTTGTTTGGCTGATGTTTCAAACTTGGTTTGCTTTTTTTTTATTTTTTTTCATTTTAAATAAATATGATTTGTTGTTTTTAGATCATTTTGATGTGCTGATGTCAAAAATAATTTTTAAAAAATAAAAAATATTATTTTGATATATTTTGGCACGAAAAACACTTTAAAAAACTACAACAACAGCTCTCTCAAACACCCTCAACTACCTCCCTAACCGTGGTCAACTGCTAACTTATTATAGGGGTCTGGGGTCACAAAATATTTATAATGGAGAATAGCTTTGGAATCTGTGATTTTTTTTAATATTAAATTTCACTTTCCTTTCTGTTTTTTACATAGATTCAACGAATGAATCCTTGTTCAAACTTTTTTTAATTTATAATTTAAAAAACAAAAGATATTTTCAAACTAGTTTATATATAAATTATATTATATTAATTTTTAAGCTATATTAAAGATATATTCTCTACATACTACTACCACATTTAAAATAAATTCATTATATTATATATATATATATATATTTTTTTTTAAAAAAATATATTTTTACACCAGTTTATCAAAATAATCTAAAAACATAGAAAAAATATTAATTTAAAACAAGAAAATTTATAATGCAAAAACAAACATATCGATATATTTTTTTTTACTCCATGGTTAAATGGAATAACTATAAGAACTTGAAGACATAACTTGTCTTATAATATTCATTAAACAACCATCATCCACTTTGTTCTTAAGACATTAAACATTAATTTTCCCAAGTCAAAAAAGACATTAAAGTACATGAAAATGCTTCTTCTTAATTCTTAATTCTTAATGTTTTTATGTCAATTCATCCTTCTCAGCTCTGTTTAAATTCATGTGTATTTTATGCCATGGCCCAAGCTTGTGGAATATTTATAATTAATTAATTAGTTAAAGAGGAAGTTCATGTCAGCACACAAGATTGTTAGGTAGCAGACACTTAATTATCGGTTGAGAATGTGATTGAAATTGTTTTTGAAATTATTTTTTGTTTAGAAATGTATTAAAATGATATATATTTTAAAAAAATTATTTTTGATATCAACAGATGGAAATGATTTAAAAATATTATTTTTTTAATTTAAAATAAAAATAAATTTTTTATTTTTTTAAAAAAAATACTTTGAAATGCAACACTAAATAGGTTTTTAAAAATAAATTAGCGAGGAAGACCCGACAATAGGTTAAAGCTTGCAAGCCCTGTAAAAGTTTTGGAGAAGTTTTATTAAAGCTGTCAGGTGCATGAAATAAAGCAAAAAGAAAGAAACAGAGAAAAAGAGAGATAGAAAGAGGACTGACATGAACACTCAGAATAAAATACAATAAATGAATTTAATATTTGAATAAATCATGTTTTGTTTTTATTCTACTATTATATATAAATATATTTAATTATTTATTTAGAGAACATAAGAACATACAAAATTTTACTCGTTTACTGGAGATCATAAAATATGTTTTATGATGTTATGGAACCATCTTATCTAAAAACTTAAGCTTTCAGGTGATACACCAGAATATAAATTATATTATTCTCTAACACACCCCTTCAAGTGAAAGCACTTATCCAATCCCACATCACCTTGCGCTTGATTTTTATCAAATAGAATGAGGGTGATAAGATTCGAACTCGTAACCGCTGAGTCAACAAGTCTCTCATACAATGTTATGAAATTATCTCACCTAAAAATTCAAACTGTTAAATAAGATATTAAAATATAATTTATATTATTCTCTGACATACAAGAGTTGGTTTCCTCGCATAAAAAAAATCCTATCACGCATATTTCTTATATTCCTATTGAGAATCCATCCATGAATATAAAAAAATGAAGGTTTTAATGGTGCATAAAACCAAAATTAAATGGAATCTAAAGCAGATTATTCCATACAAATGATTGACAAGAAGACAACGGTGAGGTTGCTGTTTCTCCATTGTACAATTCTTAAATATGATTTCTTATGGTGATTCCCATTAATGTGGTCCACGATATTGTTGCCTACACTGTCTACAAGTGTTTCTCATAGCTTTATTTTATGTAAATCATTTTATTTTTTAAATTTAACTGAGTCAATATCCAAAATAATTTAAACTAAGAACCTGTTTGGGACAACTGTTGTTGTAACTTTTCAAAGTGCTTTTTGTGCCAAAATATATCAAAATAATGTTTTTATTTTTAAAAATCATTTTTGATAACAACACATCAAATGATCTAAAAACACCAAAACATATTCATTTAAAATGAAAAAAAAATTAAATTTTTTGAAAATATAATTTCAAAAGTTATCCCAAACAGCTTTTAAATTAGAATTAATCTAGATTTTAGACCTAACTCACCATATCGGTTATGTTTAATAACTACGATTGGTGGGATAGTTGAGACTATAGAGGTGGAATTTGTATATTGTGAAATAATTCTAAAAGGGGTATGATTACAAATAGTGAGGAAAGTTTGCTCTTTTCTTTTATTTTCTAAACTTGGATTTTATAATTAACATTCATAAAAACAAATGAAATTGCAAGTTTGTGCTCCATATTTTTTATGCTGCAAAATATTTTTTCAATTGCTTCTCACATAACTTTAATCTTGCAATTAGTTTTTGACCATGTTTATATATATATATATAGAAAGACACACACACACACACAAACATATTAGAGCAGCCTGAACAAATTTTTCTATGTTAAATGATGAAAATAAAAAAAAAACAAGCAAAAAAACTAAATTCATAAAGAAAAAAGTAAGAAAAAATGATGTTAATATAGAAAAACTATGAAGACCGACTTCCAATAAATTAAATGTCAAAGACTAAAAAAAAAAAACAATCACAAAAAAGAATTCAAAAGAAAAAATAGCAATTCAAATAATATGGATCAAATTTGAAAAAAAAAGAAGCAAATTGAAGTATGGGAAATTTTGTAATGAAGAGATAAATTGAAAAGAAAAAATAATTTCACATAATAATTAAAGAAGAAACCACTAAGAAAATGAGAACCAAATCTAAAGAAAATATCAAATTTTAAAATTTTGATTAAAAGATCAAGTTTAAAAAATAAAAAACTTAGGTTAAGGGATTCAATTAAAAATATTTTTCTTTTAGCTTAGTTTTCCCTTGCTAATTTGATTTTGGACAATTAACATTAAACTCTTTCTAGTGCTACAGTGAATTTCACATGCCATATATATGTTTTTGATTAATAATAAGCAGTTGACTTCATGGTCGTGTGATTAGTAGATAATGATGATAAACGGTTAAGTTGATTGACTAACTAATCCACAAAGATTAACTCTACGTGCTTGTTTGAAAGTCTAATTAAAATTGTTTTTGAAAGTGTGTTTTTTATTTAGAAATATATTAAAATAGTTTTTTTATTTTTTAAAATTTATTTTTGATATCAACATATAAAAATGATTTTAAAAATATTAAAAATATTTAATTTAAAATAAAAAATAAAAAAAAATTTAAAAATATTTTTAAAACACAATATACGATATTATTTGTAGATTGGTATCGTCTGTCTAACTGAAAAAAAGGTATTTTTTAATTAAAAAAAAGTGAAAAAATGGGAAAGAAGTCCTCCGAAGTCAAAAAGCTGGCCTCAAACGTACTAGGGGACTTTTATAAAGTTGAATCTCATATGATCCCAAACATACATGCATCGGGACAGGAAAATTCTAGTGTTCGGCTTCCCTTCATTCTTATTTAATTATCTTCTTGGATTTTGATTCTCTAGGAACAAGATCTAGACGGATAAAGATGATGATGATATAAAGATTTTATTGGATTTTAATGATTTTAATAGTAGTAATTCTGATGTTAGATGGGAAAAATGATCATGTCATGTTCTAATTTATAATCATGAGTGGTACAACTCAGTAATCCAGGTTTTGGATTTGATATTTAGAGATTATTAATTCAAATTTTATAATTCTCAGAAAAGATTAATAATTGATTGTTCATTTTAGAGACTCGTGATATTAATTCAGGTGTGTGATTCGATTTTAGGTTTGTTATCTAGAGATCATCAATTCAAATTTTACAATTTTTAGAGTCATTAAAGACTGATAATTAGTTGTTCACTTTAGAGGCCCGTGGTACAACTCAGTGATCTGGTTTTATGTTTGTTATCTAGAGATTACCGATTCAAATTTTACAATTTTCAGAGTCATTGAAGGCTGATAATTGATTGTTCATTTTAGAGGCCCGTGATATTAATTGAGGTGTGTAAACTGACCCAGACATCCATGTTAAAAAAAATATTCTAATTTTAAAAGAAGGAAAAATATAATTTTGGCACGTAGGAGGATGTTACATGCCTCCATTAATTCATCAATTTCAACTTTATAATGTATATTTAGCTTGTTTCTTCATCTTGATGATCATACATGTTTTGATCTTGATGTTCATACAGATTTGCACTTTTGTTTGCTCGATTTTTTGAGTTCAGCTTAGAATTATATGGGAATTGTGTTATTACGACGGTTTGCTATAAGAATTTAATCATAGTTAATGTGAAAGCAAATTCAAATATATTCTTTAATTACAGAAAATTATTTCCTGTGACTTGAATCACTTTTTTTTTTAAATTTTGACAAATAAAAATACAAGTTATAAGAAATTATTTGATATTATTATTGAAACAGGTTCAACGAATCTACTTTGAAATCTTTTGATATGACTCCTCTTCTAATAACTCATGTTTAAAATTAAACCATGTAGAAGTTAGCCTGACGTGATACAATCAACTTGACATGTCCCAAAACAATCATTAAAAATAATGGTTTAACTTAAAAATAATAATTCAATATCACTTTTTTTTAATTCTAAAAAGACACATTAAATCAGCCCAGGTTTCACGACTTAACTTCTCAAATTCACAATTCAAGTTATGAAATCCACTATGTTTAGAACTTTATTTTCTTAAAACTATTTTTACTTAATTATACGATAACAAAAACAATTCATAAAATCAAGTACAAACAAAACATAAACCAAATGTCGGAATGTTTGCTCTATACCAATTTACTTCTTTACCTATTAAATTATAACAAAATAAATTATATGAAAATACAAAAATACCTTCCAAAGAAACCTAAATGAGTTATGAAACTGACTTTAATTTAGTAAATTATTTAATGTGCTCTAATTTTTAATAAGTTTTTAATTACTTTCAAGACTATTTTAACTCTCTATCCACCCAATTATAACAAAAAACCAAATGAAAACATAAAATTACCCCCTAGAAAAACTTAATTAATTTTGAAACCGAGTGCCATTTACAGTAAATTTTGCATTCCCTACATATGTTTTTGATTAATAATTTTCATTGACTCAAGCAGTTGACTTCCTAGTCGTGTGATTAGTAAATAATGATGATAAAGGGTTAAGTTGATTGACTAACTAATCCACAAAGATCGTGCATGTTTGAGAGTGTGATTTTTGAAAGTGTTTTTTATTTAGAAATATATTAAAATAATATATTTTTAAAAAATATTTTTGATATCAATACATGAAATAACTTAAGAATATAAAAAAATAATTTAAAATAATTTTTTTAAATATTTTTGAAATACAATATCAAATATTGTATTAGTATCCTCCTGTCTAACTGATTTTTTTTTATTTAAATAAAATACAATATCTTTCTTTACACAACTAAAAAGAAAAGAAAAAGTGAAAAAATGGGAAAGAAGTCCTCAAAAGTCAAAAAGCTGACCTCAAACGTACAAGGGGACTTTTATAAAGTTGAATCTCATATGATCCCCAACATACATGCATCAGGACAGGAAATTTCCAGTGTTCGGCTTTCCTTCATTCTTATGTAATTATCTTCTTGGATTTTGATTCTCAAGGAACAAGATCTAGACGGATAAAGATGATGATGATATAAAGATTTTATTGGATTTTAATGATTTTAATAATAGTAACTCTGATGTTAGATGGGAAAAATAATTATGTCATGTTATAATTTATAATCATGATACAACTCAGTGATTTGGTTTTAGGTTTATTATCGGTTTAAATTTTATAATTCTCAAAACCATTGAAGGCTAATAATTGGTTGTTCACTTTAAAAGCATGTGATATTAATTGAGATATGTGATCCGATTTTAGGTTTGTTATCTCGAGATCACTAGTTTAAATTTTACGACTCTCAAAGTCACTGAAGACTGATAAATAGTTATTCACTTCAGAGGCCCGTGGTACAACTCAGTGATCCAGTTTTAGATTTGTTATTTAGAGATCATCAGTTCAAATTTTACAATTCTTAGAGTCACTGAAAGCTGATAATTGACTGTTTATTTTAGAGGCTCGTGATATTAATTGAGGTATGCAAATTGATCCGGACATCCATATTAAAAAAATATTCTAATTTTAAAAGAAGGAAAAATAGAATTTTGGCACGTAAGAGGATGTTACATGCCTCCATTAATTCATCAATTTCAACTTTATAATGTATATTTAGCTTGTGCTTCTTCATCTTGATGATCATACGTGTTTTGATCTTGATGTTCATACAGATTTTCACCTTTTTTTGCTTGATTTTTTGAGTCCAGCTTAAAATTATATGGGAATTGTGTTATTACGACTGTTTGCTATAAGAATTTAATCATAGTTATTGTGAAAGCTAATTCAAAGATATTCCTTACTTACATAAAATTATCTTATGTGACTTGAATTATTTTTTTAAAATGTTAAAAAAATATAAATAAAATAAATTATTTGATATTGTTATTGAACTTGATTAAACAAATCTACTTTGAAATCTTTTGATGGTGATCGGTTAAAATCATGGTTTGACTTCAAATTAATAATTCAATATTATTTTTTTAATTCTAAAAAGACACATATATTGAATCAACCCAAGTTTCACGATTGAACTCATCAAATTTACGATCCAAGTTATGAACTCTACTAGTTTTTTGAACTTTATTTTTTCAAAACTATTTTTTATTTAATTATACGATAACAAAAATAATTTATAAAATCAAGTACAAACCAATGTCAGAATGTTTGCTCTATACTGCAATAATCTTGTAAAAAACAAATCAAAACAATTCATGAAGAAAATAAATTTAAAATCAAGAAAAAAGCCACCACAATGCCCTACCAGCTGATTCGATCTTTACAAGCATCGGATTTCCACAGCTCTTACAGCATTTCTAGCCTTTCCACTGAAAAAGAAGACACAAGTAAATAAATTACAGAAGCATTGCCGAAAGCTGAACATGTATAATATTACGAGAATACCATCATCAATCTCGCAAGGTCATTACATTCTCTGATTGCTCTGAAATTTTAACATAATATATATAAATATGTCAAGAGACTCTTCGTAAAATTTCATCTCAATCTAATGGTCGGATTAAGAGATATAATTGATATTGTAAAATTATTTATTATTTTAAAAACACTATTTAGACGAAACGGATAAGGCAGAACGAAACCGGAACATTTCGACTAGTATTTGGCCAAAAAATCCAGAGCAGACCAGAATTTAAATCAAGATAAAAACAATACCGTTGTGTCTTGTTTTCTTAACTAGTACGAAACATTTTACCGATTTGAGCTTAAAGAAAACAAAATAGACAATCATGAATTAACACCTAAAAGAGGAGAGCAAAACAGGTAACATCAGTGTCAGATCAATGAAACCCCAGTATTTGTGTTTTCAATCTTCTCCATGCAGCTCTCATTATTCGGTACCTTTTAGAAATCTTACAGCAACTACTTATTCAAGTTTAAACAAGAGGACGAACACCACTTACAAACACAAAGATTTAAGTACATCAACCTTATTCAAAAGGAAATTGATGGAACTATGACACCAACGGTGTTCATGAGAAACAGAGCGACATTCATGCTAGACTAGGAGACATATGGGGCTAATAGATTGGCAATAGAACTTCAAAAATCAACAGTACTAAAACAATAAATCCAAACTGCATGACCAATCAGATAATAAGAGAGCAGTTCCAAAGTGAGGGGAAAACATAGTTTGTCTTTAGCCAGTGTATGTTGCATGCTTACGAGAATCCTTAAAAATGTTTACATCAGCTGTCCCCAAGATAATTACATACACTAAATCTTAATGGAGGGAGGGGTTGGCAAGGATGTTTCATTTAACAGTTGTAATATACACAAGCGCTTGCCGACAGAGATTGGCCCTTGATCTGTTGCTGCCTTGAGAGATCATATTGATGCAATCTTGGCGTCATCGTCAATCAAAGTTTTCAGAAATTCTTCCATGTTGCCTGAATAACCTGTACTGTAACAATTATTTCCCCTGACGAGCCAAGCTCAGAAATACTCTGTATTCAAGTTTTAAATTAAGCAGAGATTGAAGATCGACAAAGATCAATTACCTCTAAAGTCCCAGTCAGTAACATAAGATGGAACTGAGCACTGCTAATTAAGGTGCTTGAAGACCTTTCCGGCAGAGGGATTAACCTCGATCGCCAACATGTTGCCTGAATAACCTGTACTGTAACAATTTGGGTTTGAGTCACCAAATCCCGCAGCAATGAAAAACTGCAGAGGGGGAATTGCTGAAGGCCAAATTTGAAAGCATGATTGATTATTTGTTCAAGAAAGCTGTTGAGGTCAGAGAGTGAATGTTTGAACCACATCAATTGCTTTTCCAGTTCACTAAGGAGGTTGAAAAGAGTTTTGTTGTGTAATTAATGTTGCAGGCAATGAAGTTTCTTTCAAGCAGCTACCATTGATATCTGATCTGGATATTCTGATAGCGGGAAGACAACCCAGTGGTGGCAAGTTCATAAATGCAAATTTCCAGCAGACAACCCAGTTGTGAGCCATTTTACAGGTATGACTACTTTTAAACATGATCCACATGATAAGTACCATGTCACATCTGTATCCTAAAGATCTCCAATATAAAATTAGACTTAAGTTCTGCACATAAAACAAGGGAATCAAAAGGGTCAGGAAAAAACTCTCAAACAGTTTTGAAACACAGAGTGCTAGGACACCATTAGACACTTTCTTTGTTTCTGCATAAAAATTCCTATAAATCTTGACACCTGGTTTGCCATCAAGCCATAATTGTTATATAGTTCAGACCTTATAAATTCAAGAATGCAATAAAAAGTAACACCTTCAAACAATACATATTTTTAAAGATTTCTTGGAGCAAAGAGTGTAATGTAAAGATTCTTGCACAAATGCAGACCAAAATATTGAGAAGTCTACACCCCATTAACTGTTTTGCATAAATAACAGAAACCCCACTCCTTATCCCTAACTAGTCAAATTTTCTTTAACCTATAATTTACAGCAATGAAATAGAAATCGATTGATTTATTTCTTTCCAAGAAAAAGATCACTCAAGGTTTAGGCCGCCTCCTCAGCTCTTCTTCTTCAACAGCCTCCCTAGCTATTTCTCTCAGCTTCTTTGCTCTGCTCCTTATTTCCTCAGCTTCTTCACCAGGAAAATCAGGCAGCACAAAAAGTTGGGAAACTTTGTCAACTTTATATCACCAGGAAAATCAGGCAGAACAAAACGTTGGGAAACTTTCTTGTGTGACTCGCAAAACCTCACACATTCTCCAGCACATGCAGCAAAGTTACTAATGCCATGAAACAGTACTAGCCTAGGAATTCCAAGCTTGGCAGCAAAATCAGCAGCCCAAGGAAACAACATATCAGCAACAATGCAACCAGGATGGATTTCTTGTAGTTCCATCTCCAAGGGTTCTTGAAGCAAGGGTACTGTGGCTATGATAAACTTTTTGGTCACTTCCGCTACATTTTCCAGATAAAATCAATAAAACGATTTGACAGAACTTATAGTCTGTATGAAAGTGAGGATCAACAGGATAGCTGCGGCAACAGTTGCCGTACCTCTCCAGATATTGGGGAAATATACAAGTTTCAAGGTTGCCTTTCTATGGTTCCAGCGGTTCTCATAGTGGGCATTTAACTCTTGGGAGATATCACCAAAACAAGTGTAATTGTCACCAATGTTTTCGCAAAAATTGTTAATCATATTCGAGACTGCGACATCGTCACCTAGCCAGTGGAGAATAATTCCCTTTTCAACTAGCAAGCCCACGTCTCCTGCGCTGTCGATAAGATGATCCATAAACTTGATGTAGCTGCATATGTAAGCTTCACGCTCGTACAAACACTGCTCCATGGCCATGATATTTCGTACAAGACGTTCAAAATTGTGATCAACTTCCAACTGTGGTATTTTCAACACTCCCTTGTCAAATGTTATGTTGACCAAACATTTGTCTCGGGTGGCCTGAAACCTCACTCCTGCCTTGTGTAGCATGACAGCAGTATATTTCAGCTTGACAGGATCGAAACTATAACTTCGTTCAATGGATCCCTTCAACATAAAATGCCTTACTAAATCAGTGAAATGCTTGCTTCCATTCACACTCTGTTCGATTTGGGAATAGGTAACACGATTAAGAAAAGATCCACCCGTGTTCTTTCCAAAAGCATCGGTAACAAGATCAAGAAAAGATATCCATGTTGCATGCACATCTTGGAAATCACGATTTATCTCAGAATATATACCCCAAATGATTGAGAAAGGTAATTGGTTTTCAAGTAGAATCAAATCTTCTTTAATGTCAAACATCATCCTGGGCTCAAAATTCTTAGGATGTTTATACTCCTTCAAAAACTCAATGATGAAGACAGCATCCAGCAGGATCATCTCTATGAAATCACAGCTATTAATTTGGTTGAATTTCTCTGAATAACAGAATCGGATATACTTTTCTTTATTCTGAATGATGACCACAAGATCCCTAATTTTCTCCTTATTCATCCCATCCTGTTCAGTAAACTCTTTGAAACATCTCCATTTATGATTTTGCATGGTCTGTATTCTCTTAATCTCGCGGTGAAGAGGACCTACTGAAATCAGTAGTGGAGTGTAGGCTTTCCAATTTACGTTTCGAAGCGATTTGGGCACCCTGTATATACAGCAATGATCCCGGTTCTGTTTTGAGGACAGCTCGTTCATCTTATCATTAAGTTGTGCCAAGATCTTGCTAGTCATCTCAATTTTGAGTTCGGGGTTTGAAATACTTGAGGTAATTGCTATATCCTTTCCTTTGTTTGAAGCACTTAACTTGTCATCCCGTTCTGTATTTCTGGTGCACGCGTTGTTAATATCCTTGCAATCAATGTCAGAATCACTTCCTACAATATTCTTGTTTGGAGAACTTGACTCATCGTGTTCCATGTTGGATGCACTTGCCTGTTCAACATGGTTTATCATGTTTGAAGCCCTCACAGTAAATTTATCCTTTTCCAGTCTGCAGGTTCAGTGAAACAAACCTAGAATCAATGGAAGGTTTATGTATATAGTTCAATTTTGATTTTTTTTTTAGATATATTTTTACCAAACTAATATAGTAATCTCTATGCTGTTTCACAAAATTAAAGCATATTTTTCCACACTACAATATGACTGTATTTGCCCATGTAAATTTCCAGAGCAATGCTATAGGAAAATCATACGAAAAATTACATATATGTCATAGGAACAATACATTGAAAAAATGTTTGACAAATTATATATAAACAAAGATAATATAGTTAGTTCTCATCTTGCTTCTCACTTCAAGTTCAGCGCCAAACAAAACCCTTTTATCGTAATACCCATACTAATCTCAGGTCGAACCTCTGATTTCACAACAGGTTCAGTGACATTAACAGCAAAATTTATGACAAAATGTTTATTATACGCTGGAAAACTAAAAGATAATTAACAGTTTTCAGAATCAGTTCATATGAGTAATCCGATTCACTTAAAAATCTGTTTTTTTTTTTTGTCTAATTGCTTAAATTCTATTGTTTTCAGAACCACCTCATGTCTGGAGAGCTTAAACCAAATCCAAAACATAACATTTTCAAAAAAACAAAACAAGTTAGTGCTGACCTGAGGACGGAGAACAGAGGACTGTATCTGTATACAGGGTCCCAAGCAGCGAGCCTCTCTCTCCAAGTCTCTTGCCTTGTCTACCGGCACTATGCATGTGACAAAATATAATTATCTTGACAGGAGGTTGCGGGTCCCCCAACATGTCGGGGAAAGTCCCTTTAACTTTAAAATTATCTCGAAAAGATCAAGTATACTTGGACATAATGATCCCTGTAAAATATTAAATATTAAATACTCAATTTAGCCCTTTAATGTTGTCGAGTCCTGGATCCATCTTTTTTGGTAGATAGTCTTTTATAAAAGGAAACTCGACGATACCAGATATGTCAGCCTCATCATCCCACCAAGCATGAGAAGTTAAAAATTTCTCTGTCAGTTTTTGACGTTAGATTATCCATAAATCTTCATTTTAGCTTTTAAGAAGTGAGACCCACATAGTTGTTTGAACACTTTTAAATATTTTCTAAGATTAATGATTTAATTTTTACCTAATATTTTATGCATATAAATCAACAACGAAAAGAAAAAATAAACTTATAGCACATAATGAGATAGAAAATAGAATTCAGACAATAGTTTCATTTTCACAACTTTCTATTTAAAAAAATTACTTCAATTTTCACAACTTTTAAATTAGTTTCATTTCCCCGAGGGTTAAAATTAAAAGAAAATATGAATTCGCTCCACTCACTTACTAGCTAAGTACTTGAATGGTAATGTGGTCGATGTTATTTTTAAAAGTTTTTTCGTTCAAAAATCTATTAAAATGATGTTTTTATTTTTTAAAAAATAATTATTATAGACATCAACACACATAAAAATATCTAAAAATATAAAAATATTTAATTTAAAGTAAAAAATAAAAATATATTTTTTTAATTGTTTTCAAAAATAGTTTTCAAAACAAAGAGAATTCATCATAAGCCGCTCTTTATCTTCTATAAGGGCTAGAACATAAGGATGAACACTCCCACAAAATCATCCAATGTTAGTGAAGAGATGTTAGATAATGAAGGAATATTCCCAATTATTAATGGCAACAAACTCACCTTAATTCACGATAACAAGGAAACTTCCGTTATCATGGAATCAAATCCACTCAGATCACGATAGTAAAGCTCAAATTGCAGACCACATCTTAGATGCAAATTGATATTTAAACAGCAGCTACCCAAGAACTGTTACTTAATTTTGTTTGAAAGGACATCACACAGTGCACAAGAATTTGCTGCAACATTATTTGTTCAGAACTACATAAACCCAGAATTTACCAGCAATTTTCCGAGGAAATTCATTATTACGCAGGAGTAATAAAACTAAGCAAGATAAAATCATCCAAACAATTTGACAGAACTTAGAGTCTGTATGAAAGTGAGGATCAGCAGGATAGCTGCTGCAAGAGTTGCCGTACCTCGCCAGATATTGGGAAAATATCCAAGTACCAAGGTTGCTATCGCACGGTTGAGTAGGCTAGCATGGTGGTCATTTAACTTTCGAGAGATATCGCCAAAACAAGTGTAATTGTCACCAATATTTTCGCACAAATTGTTAATCATATTTTCGCGGCATCGTTACCTAGCCTGTGGAGAATGATTCCCTTCCGGACTAGCAAACCCACGTCTTCTGCGCTGTCGATAAGATGGTCCATGAACTTGATGTAGCTGCATATGTAAGCTTCCCTCTTGTACAAACACTGCTCCATGCCCATGATATTTCGGACAAGACGTTCGAAATTGTGATCAACTTCCAACTGTGGTATTTTCAACACTCCTTTTTCAAATGTTATGTTGACCAAACAACTGTCTCGGGTGACCTGAAACCTCACTCCTGCCTTGCGAAGCATGACGACACTATATTTAAGCATGGGAGGGTTTAAGATGTAAGTACCTCGCGTCCTGGCATTATGGAGTGGTTGCAGAGTCTCTACACCCGGGCTGGTTTCTACCCCTTGTAAAAACGAGTACTTTTTAAAATGACACGTAGCAAGATGAAGAAAAGGAATGACTGTATCATCTTGGCTACGGGGAGTGACCCGATCATATATCTCCTGAACAATGAAGAGTGGTAGCTGATTTTCAAGGAGCATCAAGTCTTCTCGTATGTCAAATGTCATCCTGGGCTCAAAATTCTTAGGACCTTTATCATCATATGACTCCAAAAAAAACTGAATGATGAAGACAGCATCCAGCAGGATCATCTCTACAAAATCTCTACTCTCCATTAATATGGATTTCTCTGAATAACAGTGTCGGAGACGCTTTTCTTTTTTCTTAATGCTGATCAATATATCACACCTTTTCTTCTCATCCATCCCAACTTGTTTAGTAAGCTTTTCGAAATATTTCAGTTTCTCCTTTGCCTCTAGTCTTTTATTTTCGCGGTGAAGAGGACCTATTGAAATCAGTAGTGGAGCGTAGGCTTTCCAATTTACGTTTCGAAGCGGTTTGGGCACCCTATAGATGCAGCACTCAGATCCATGGGATTCAGAACCATTCTGTTGAGAGGGAATCTTACTCACCTCAGTATCTAGCTTTTTAAGAATATCTTTAGCCATCTCAGTGTCTGAAGCTCTTGCCTGTTCAATATCGTTTTCCATGTTTGAAGTTCTTGAAGAAAATTTATCGTTTTCCAGTCTGCAGGTTGGCTGAAACAAACCAAGAATGAATGGAAGGTACATATATCCTTTTCCTCTCTCTTCTACACTCTAGTTCACTCCTCCCTCCAAAACATATAGAGATTTAATTTTTTAGTTAATATCTCAAATATAATTTATGTTATTTTTAATATATTTTCTCAAGTTTTTAGATTTTTGAAATTGAAACTTGGTTAGATTTACATTATTTTGTATTTTTTTTTATCAAATAGAAACAATGAGATTTAAACTCATAACTGCTACGATAATAAAACTCTAATATTATATTAAAAATTCATCTCATCTAATAATTGAAATTTATAAATGAGATTTAAATAATAATTATATTATTTTCTAACAAAATAAACTGTACATGTCCTTGTAAGATGAATTTAAAAATAATAAATATATGGGGAAATGATGTAAACAGTCTAGGTTTCTAAAGTGCCTCTGGCCTGGAATATATATGGAACTCAATGACACAAGCATGTATGGAACTGGACTGAATAGAAACTAGCTAGATGTTGTTCATGTTTATATTCAAATATCATGCTATAAAAAAACCGGTTTTAATCGAGCTCATTTAAAAAGAGAAGAAAACCTTGACGACTACTTACATTGTCTTCCCAAAATCTTAATAAAATCGGTTCTTCCTGTTTGGTTGCTTAAATTCTAATTAAAAACAAGACCCGATCTACTTTATTTCTTCTTTTTGAAAAAAATATATATTAAGAAATAAAAATGGTTCCTTAAAAAGAAAACAAATAAAAAATGGAACTACGTACACCCTATACTAGCTTTACATAAACTTACATAGAACCACCTAAGGTCTGCAGATTTTAAGCCAAATCCAAAAGACCGTACGAAAACATTTCAAGGGAAAATGAAACTAGTTAGTGCTGACCTGAGGGAGATCAGACGACCGTAATCTTAGTCCCCGGCCGCGGGCCTGTATATTTCAACCTCTCTCTCTCTTGAAGTCTCTTGCTCTCGTCAATTTAGCTAAATGGTTGAGTGAGCCCTATATATTTGCGAGGACTGGTAATTAACCGCTAGGCCAAGACTCCATTTGTAGAGATATTTTATAGTTTTTCCCTCAGGAAGGGGTGTTTTTGTATAATCTTAGAGAGGAAAGTTACATTTTAGTTGGTTTTTGAATAATCCCATAAAAAAAAACTCTAAATCATTCACAATTACATGAATCTATAAAAACCTCATCTGCATTTATGTCGGGACCATATTACAGATCAGTGTAACTGTTCTAGTATTACAAATACATTAATAAGTATCAAACTTTTATGTATATTTTAGGACAATACAACAAGAATTTGCTGCAACATTATTAATTCAGAACTACATAAACCTATAATTTAACAACAATTTTCCGAGGAAATTAACAAAAGCAATCCAATCAATCATTATGTAGAGGTCATACAACTAAGATAAGAGCTTACAAGAATAATTTTATAGTCTGTATCAAAGTGAGGATGAGCATGACAGCAGCTGCAACAGTTCCCGTACCTCTCCAAATATTGGGGAAATATACAAGTTTCAAGGTTGCCTTTCTATGGTTCCAGCGGTTCTCATAGTGCTCATTTATCTCTTGAGAGATATCATGAAAACAAGTGTAATTGTCACCAATATTGTAGCAAAAATGGTTAATCATTTTCGAGACTTCGTCATCGTCACCTAGCCTGTGGACAATGATTCCCTTCCGGACTAGCAAACCCACGTCTTCTGCGATGTCAAAAAGATGGTCCATAAACTTGATGTAGCTGCATATGTATGGTTCAGACGGGTAGCAGCACCGCTCCAAGGCCATGATATTTCGCACAAGACGTTCGAAATTGTGATCAACTTCCAACTGTGGTATTTTCAACACTCCTCTATCAAATGTTATGTTGACCAAACATTTGTCTCGGGTGGCTTGAAACTTCACTCCTGCGTTGCGTAGCATGACGGCACTATATTTAAGCATGGTAGGGTTTAAGATGTATCTACTTCGCTCAATGGCTCCACTCAACATCAAATTTCTTAGTAAATCAGTGAAATGCCTGCTTCCCTCTACACCCGGGTTGGTTTCTACCCTTTTTAAAAACGAGTACTTTCCAAAATGACACGTAGCAAGATCAAGAAAAGGAATGGCTTTAGCATCTTGGCTTCAGGGATTGACCCGATCATATATTTCCTGAATAATGAAGAGAGGCAGCTGGTTTTCAAGTAGTATCAAGTCTTCTCGTATGTCAAATGTCATCCTGGGCTCAAAATTTTTAGGACCTTTGTCATCATTTGACTCCAAAAAAAGTTGAATGATGAAGACAGCATCCAGCAGGATCATCTTTGCGAAATCATCACTACTCTCCATCAATATGGATTTCTCTGCGTAACAGTGCCGGAGACGCTCTTCTTGATTCTTTATGCTGATCACAATATCACACATTTTCTTCTCATCCATCCCATCCCGTTCAGTAAGCTTTTTGAAATATTTCAGTTTCTCCTTTTCCATTGCCTCTAGTCTTTTATTTTCGCGGTGAAGAGGACCTATTGAAATCAGTAGTGGAGCGTAGGCTTTCCAATATACGTGTCGTAGCGGTTTTGGCACCCTGTAGATACAACACTCAGATCTGCGGGATTCGGAACTGTTCTGGTGAAAAGGCATCAATCTCACCTCATTATCCAGCCTATGCAAAAAATTTGTAGCCATCTCAATGTCTGAAGCCTTTCCCACATCAATAAATTTTCCCTTATTTGGAGAAGTTACCTTATCCTCTTCCATATTTGATGCTCTTGCATGTTCAACGGTACCGTTTTCCATGTTCGAAGCACTGGCAGCAGAACTTATCCTTTTCCAGTCTGCAGGTTGGCTGCAACAAACCAAGAATGAATGGAAGATACGTATATACAGTTCGATTTTGAAGATCACAAGTATTATTGGCTAATATTTCACTATATATATTAAAAAATAAAATTGGAACTACGTGCACCCCAGACCTAGCTCTACATGGGAGGGAAAGGTAAACGTCATGGATGGAGTGCATAAACTTATATAGAACCACCTAAGGTTTGCAGCGCTTAAGCCAAATCCAAAACATGGTAAGTAAACATTTCAAAGAACAAATTAAACTAGTTAGTGCTACCTGATCAGGGGTCGGATCAGTCGACCGTATCTCATGTGTATAGTCCTCGGCAGCGAGCCCATTTCCTCTCTCTCTCTCTCTCTCTCTCTCTCTCTCTCTCTCTCTCTCTCTCTCTCTCTCTCTCTCTCTCTCTCTCTCTCTCTCTCTCTCTCTCTCTCTCTCTCTCTCTCTCTCTCTCTCAAGTCTCTTGCTCTCGTCAACCGAAATGATTGAGCCCAATATACTTGCAAGGACCGGTAATGGAAAATTTATACCAGCACAGGCTTACAGCCATATGTATTCCATTTTAATTTTTAGAAATTGATTTGAGTTGTTTTTTAATTTTTAATTATTAAAAGAGTCAATACACAATTTTTTTTTCTAAAAGACTGCTCTTAGTCTTTTTTTTATAGTCAACAAAAGACTTCTCTTAGTCTTTTTTTTTATATAGATATATTAAAATATTTTTCAAAAAAAATTATTATTAAGTAAGCATACTAAAACATTAAAAAATAAAAAAATATTTTTGAACTTCTTTTTCAAAAACATTTCTGCCAATCCCTAAAATTAATCGTTGCAGCTGCTGCTGTACTTTATTTGTTTATTTGCATACTAATATAGGATCGTTTCAATAATTTCTAGGTTTGGACTTTGGACAATAGATCCAATAATAAAATGATTAAAATATTAATGCTAAAACCATACGTTTTATATATATACACACACGAAGGAGGATTATGTTGTTATTTGAAATGGTGTTGAAAATATTAAAAAATAACATAAATCATATTTTGTAGATGTATCTATTAGTTTAAATTTTTATGTGAGATAATTCATTAACATGGTATCAGAGTTTTGTTGATATAGCGGTCACGAGTTTGAATCTCACCACCTTCATTATATTTGATAAAAATTAAACACAAGATAATACGGGTCTGTGAAGGTTTCAAGCCTAATTTTTTTTTTCACTTGAAGGAATATGTTAAAGAATAATATAAATCATATTATAGAGCAACACCTATCAACTTAAATTTTTAAGTGATATGGTACATTAACAGAAAATATTTACTTACATAATTGATTTTTAATACAGTACAGAAAAATTGTAAAAGACATAGTTCACTAAATTCAACCCATTGCATGTGAAGTTTCATTCCATTTCTCCAAATGGGGGCAGCTTGCAAATCCTTTTTACTTTTGGTCAACCCATGAAACAGTCTCTATCGCTCAAGCACCATATATAGATCCTAGTGTTTGGTGATATGTCATTTTCACCTCATATTCTTATCGTCATTGTGATATGCATTTATGTTGACATATATATATATATATTCATTTTAAAAAAATACGTATATTATTTTATTATATTTTAATTCTTATAACTTGTACCAATGTTAATATGTTCACCACCAGCTCAGATGAATAAGTACTCTTAACAAAAAAGAAATTAACATATTAAGTTTCTTAAGAACAGTATTGATAATTAACATATTAATTTTTATTTTTTAAAAAAAAATTACATGTAGTTTTTTTAAAGTGAGACTATTTTTGATTATTTATAATAAAATCATTTCAATAAATGTTTTAGTAAACATTGTTCAACTCTCAGTAATTTTAATTAATGTCTAATTTTAATGGAATATCGACAGTATTTTATTTGTAAAGTATTATCATCTCAAGTTGTTCATTTTTACTCTAAATTTATTAATTAAACATTAGATGAATATTAAAAATAAATAAAATTTTATCATGAATATAATCTATATCAGAGTATTCATCGGAAAATAAAATTGAGCTAGGGCTGATGAAGTATGCCGGAGTGAAATCATGGATCAAGATGCATGTCTTGGAGAGCAAAATTAGCCCTGGTAAATCATGGTATCCTATCCTCAAGCACTACTGGACTACCAGTAGGAAGAGGAAGTGTTTTATACCGATTTGCAGGATATGCTTGCACGCACCGAAGCTACAAAATGTTGTCCTTCCTCTACAGATAACAATGCACTCCCACTACCATCTTTTTGTGAAATTCTGTATGAATGTGAATTTCTTCAGATAATTGCTGATACTTTAGGGATTTAGACGTCGAAGATGTTTTTGATTTGGAGAACTGAAGTATTGCAATAATTTAGAGCTCGTTTTATTGCTTTCAATAAAATTGTAGACATCAACATGAACTAAATTGTAGCAATCTAGTATGACTGTTCTAATTCAGAATAAAAACAAGAGAAACATTTATGTTACTACATTCAGGTATAGAAGTGTTCTAAAGGGTATTGGCTAATATTCTAAAAAATACTAAAATCTTATTTTGTGGGGGATTAATATTATTCACTGTTAAGATTTGGGTAAAAAAATCCTAAAAGGGTTAATATCCAAAATATTAGTGGGGATAATTTGCTATTATTCACCGTTAATATTTGGATAAAGAAACCCTAAAATGGTAAATATCCAAAATATTTTTCCAGGAATAATAAGCAATTATTATTTAATCAACACATCTTTGAAAGAAACCCTAAGTATAATTGTGACATTTCAATTTTTTATACAATCATATTTGCTATGAATTTTTCATATCTGTTGTGGCTGATTCGTTGCTAAGTCATATCATGGCTAAGAATGAAAAGGGTGATGGGAAACAAAATAAGCATTCAATTACCCAAGAACTGTTACTTAATTTTCTTTGAAACGACATCACACAGTGCACAAGTAAAGACTCAATTTTAGGACACTCCAACAAGAAGTTGCGACAACATTATTAGTTCAGAACTACATAAACCCAGAATTCAACAACAATTTTCCAAGGAAATTAACAAAAACAATCCAATCAATCATTACGTAGAGGCAATGAAACTAAGATAAAAGCTTACAGGAATGCTTTCATAGTCTGTATGAAAGTGAGGATCAGCAGGATAGCTGCTGTAACAGTTGCCGTACCTCTCCAGATATTGGAGAAATATACAAGTTTCAAGGTTGCCTTTCTATGGTTCCAGCGGTTCTCATAGTAGGCATTCATCTTTCCGCAGATATCATCATAACAAGTATAGGTGTCCGGAATTGTTTGGCAAAGCTTGTTAATCATATCTGAAAGTGCGACATCGTCACCTAGCAAGTTGTGAATAATTCGATTTTCAGTTAGCAACTCCACGTCTTCTGCACTGTTGATGAGAAGGTCCATGAACATAATGTAGTTGCAGACGTCAGCTTTTAACGGTGTGCAGCACTGCTCATAGGCCATGATATTTCGTACAAAACGTTCGAAGCGGTGATCAACTTCCAGGCATGGTATTTTCAACACTCCTTTCTCAAATGTTATGTTAACCAAACATTTGTCTTCGGTTACCTGAAATTTCATCCCTGCCTGACGAAGCATGACGGCGTTATATTTCAGCTTGTCAGAATTATAACTATATTTCTGTTCAATGAATCCCTTCAAGATAAAACTCATTAAATCAATGAAATGCCTGCTTCCCTCTACATCCGGGTCGGTGTTTTGCACCCCTGGTGAAAACATGTACTTTCCAAAATGAGCGGCAGCAAGATTAAAAAAGGGAGGGAATTTTATCTCTTGGCGAGCGTGACAGGCCTTGTCATGTATTTCCTTAATAATGACGAAAGGTAGTTGGTTTTCGAGTAGCATCAAGTCTTCTTGTATGTCAAATATCATCCAGGGTTTTAAATTTTGAGACTTTTCATCATTTGAATCCTTCAAGAACTCAATGATGAAGACTGCATCCAACAGGATCATCTCTATGAAATCACTGCTTGTAATTTCGTTGAAGTTCTCTGAATAACAGGCTCGGATATACGCTTCTTTATCCTGAATGCAGGTCACAAGGTCCTCAATTTTCATCCTATCCATCCCATCCCGCTCAGCAAAATCTTTGAAATATCTCAATTTTTGCTCTTCCATGCCCTTTAGTCTTTCATCCCCGCGGTGAAGAGGACCTATTGAAATCAGTTGTGGAGTGTAGGCTTCCGGTTTTACGTTTCGAAATGAATTGGGCACCCTGTAGATACAGCACTCAGCCGTGGGCTGTTGAGAGGTCAATACCACCTTATCTTGCAGCCGTGCCACAATATTTCCAGTCATCTCAACAGCCATGTCCTGTTGAGATGTAAGAAACACTTGAGGTGATTGCTTTATCTTCTCCTTAGTTTTTAGCTCTTAAGTTGGGGACCTTTTCGTATTTGAGCTCTCTGCGTTGTTAATAATATCGTGTTAACTATTATAATCAAGGTTTCAATAACGTTTCGGTTGCTGTTTTGTTTTTTTATTGGTATGAAATGTTTCGATTTCGGAGTGTTTCGGCGTGCCGTTTCGAGACTGTTCATATATAATTAATTAATTATATATGTGAAAATAATTAAAAAGCAAAAAAAAATTATAATTTTTATTTTTTATAAAATCAAAATTGACACAATTTTATTTTTTTTATAATATATATTTTTTAATTTTTATTGTTTTTATTTTTGCATTTTCAATACATCTCATAAACAATAGTGCTTATATAATATATATAATAGTGTGTGTGTATATATATACACACACACAATATTGTGAACCGAATATATTTTTATTTATTTTTAGATTTTCTAGTGTATATTATTTTGATATACTAATTTCAAAAATAATTTCTTAAAAATAAAAAAATATCATTTAATATATATTTTTTTTAATGAAAGTACTTTGAAAAACAATCTAAATCACGATTCTAAATCTTCATTATCTTAATACCTATCCATAGAAATCTAAAGTCGAACCTATTAACCATGAAATTTAAGACCTCGCATGCATAGAACAATGCATGCAGCTGGAAAAATAAAAGATGATTAAGAAAATAATTAAACTTAAGAAAATCTTCTGCTTAAACATTTATATAGAACCGGCTAAGGTCTGCAGAGCTTAGAAAAAAATAATGAGCCAAGTCCCAAAGAAGGGAAGAAAACATTTCAGAGAACAAAACAAGTTAGTGCTGACCTGAGGGAGATCGGAAGGCAGCATGTTCTCAGGCAGCCAGCCTCTTTCCGGCATATTTCTGCCTCTCTCTTACTCGAAGACTCTTGCTCTTGTCAACCTAAATGGTTGAGCCAACTATATATAGGCAAGAAAGGGTAATTAACACATCATATATAAATACATGTGCAGATAGAATAAGTAACTAATTGACATAGAATTATAACCATAGTTGTTAATTCCATTCCGTTCCGTTAAAAAAACCGAAATGAAACGGCGTCGTTTTCGTTTCGATTTTAATTCCGGCCTGTTCCGGAAATTCCGGTTAAATTCCAGCCGGAACGTCTCGATACCGTTCCGGCCTTAAAATCCTCTTTTTGTTTTTCTATTTATCCGTATAGCTGGTATCAATTTTAAGGAGCAATACGCTTCTTCGTAGTTGACTTTTCTTCATCCACTTAATTGATTTTCTTTTTCCTCCAAGTCTCTTGCCTCTCTAGATTATTTAATTTACTAGTGGGAGGAAAACGTGTTTTCTTTTACATATTTACATAATGCATTTTCTCTTTTGTTCATATGACGATATAGTTAGGTGTTGCTACCTAATTTCTCTTTATTATTTTTCAAGTATTTCTTTTTAAAATAAAAAATACCAAAAGCAACGAAAAAAATCAAAGAAAATTGTTTAATGTGCATTTAAATTATTGTTAGAATTTGAATTTTGTTGTTTTGTAAACATTGTGTAATTTGTAAGTGTGAAAGTAAAATATAATAAAAAAAATGTGTGTGTTGTTTTTCCTTTTATTTATCTTTATTTTGTTCATATAGATGGTACAAACAATAATATAAAGATTAAAAAAATTTAGTTAAAACCAAAAAACACTCTTAATTGCATATGACAAAGTTTTTCAAAAACACAAACAAAAATCATATCGTTTAGTGTTTTCATATGTTTTAGGATTTAATAATCAGTTTACTATATTGATGAGAATTTGGCCAATATTTTAATAATTTATAATTTTAATTCATGAGAATTAATAGTAAAACTTCTAATATAAATATTTTAAGTTTCCATATTATGATAATTGGAAAATAGCCTAATTGATCTTAAGAGTCCTAAGATAAAAATGGATTATGATTAAAATAAAACACTAACACTCTTAAATGTCTTATATGAGGAAAATACCTTGTCAAATATCTTTTATCCAAACTAGTTTGTTGTGCCTATTCTACCAATGTTATATCTATATGGATCTATGATAATATTTCAAAAAATATACTATGTTAAGAAATTTTAAAAAAAAGTTAGTTCGAGGAGCGTAGGCTAGGCTGGAAGGCCCACATGTGTTTAGGCTCGATTTTTAGGTCTAATGTGCCTTGACTCTTTTTTTTAAGAAAAAAAGATTTTGTTGTTTTTTGTTTAAGTTAAAAAAATGATAAAAGAAATCATGAAATTCAATTGAGTTCATGAACTAAGTCGCATGTGTAATGGATTCATTTCGTAACATTCAAGCTATTATTTATTTATTTTGTTTAATAATGTTTATCCTTCAATTTTAAAATACATATTTTTTTCCTTTAAAAAACACTTCCTACCAAAAAAATCTCATGCACTTCATCATCGTGTAATTAAATGAAAATGATCTCTTGTATAAAACATTGTTGAATCTAATGATATACACAACTTGCATCACGAATTTGTTTGGTTGACTCGAGTTCATTTAAATTTAAATTATTTCATCAGGTTTTTCCTTATTTATAGTGAAAAAATACACACATATATGTAGGTATGTGTGTATGTATACAGTATTGTAAAATGATTTTTATTTTTATATGTTACTTTTATTTTTCAATCCATGTAACTTGTACCGATCTTCGTATGTAATGTGCCTCTATGTCAACAAGAAATAGTTGACTTTTTCCCATTTACTTGATTTTCTTTTTCTTAAAAAAGGGATCCACTAGTACATTTATTTATTTACAAGAATGTATTTTTTCTTTTATTCAAGAAAACATGCATGCAACGATGTTAATGTGAAATTAAGGTTTTTTTTTTCTTCCATGTAGAATCGTTTAAGATAAGACAATAAATGTAATAGTTGTCATTAAATATTTTGGCACTTGGTTTGTAGTTTTATATATAATAATAATAATAATAGAAACAACAACATATTTCTAACATAAATTTAATTTTATTTATGCAAAATAACTTATGAATTATTGTTTAAAATTCTTTCTCAATGAAAAGAATTTTTGATTCCTTTTTTTTTTTTTTTTTAAAGAGTCAACACACAATTTTGTTTTCTTAAAGACTTATCTTAGTCTTCTTTTTTTTATATATAGTCAATAGACAATTTTGTTTTCCAAAAGACTTCTCTTAGTCTTTTTTTTATAAATATATTAAAATATTTTTAAAAAGAATTATTATTAAGTAAGCATATCAACACAATACAAAAACATTAAAAAATAAAAATATATTTTTGAACTTTCAAAAACATTTCTGCCAAGCCCTAAAATTAATCATTACAGCTGCTGCTGTATTTGATTTGTTTATTTGCATGTCCCTTTACTAAAGTTGGTGGCGATGGTTTGGACAATGGATGCAATAGTAAAATGATTAAAATATTAATGCTAAAATCACACACACACACACGAAGAAGGAGGATTATGTTGTTTTATAATTCGAGTTGAAAATATTAATGCTAAAATTACATAATTAATTTTTAATACATTAAAGAAAGATTGTTCCCGAAATTCAATCCATTGCATGTGAAGTTTCATTCCATTTCTCCAAATGGGGGCAGATTGCAAATCCTTTTTACTTTTGGTTTTCACAAGTTTGCAGATTGGGAAGAATTGTGAAGTTTTTCTCCTACAACGAAAGGTCGGTCAACCCATGAAAGAATCTCTATCGCTCAAGCACCAGTGTGACAAGTCATTTTCATCTTGATATTCTTATCGTCATTGTGATATCCATTTATAATGACGTTTATATTTATATATTTATTGTCATTTTGATATGCATTTATGTTGACATTTATTTATATATATATATAGTCATTTTTTAAAAATATTTATTATTATATTATATTTTAATTCGTATAACTCGTACCAATGTTAATATGTTCATCACCAGATCAGATGAATAAGTCTTCACAAAAAAGAAATTAACATATTAATATATATATATATATATATATATATATATTCAACTCTCAATAATTTAAATTAATAATGGTGATGGTGATGTGATTTTGCAAGTGGGCATAGAGTTTGATAAGATTGCCATGCTCTTGTTTTTAGTGGTTGACAATTGGCTGTGGCCGAGAGAGGCAAGGGTTGCAGCTGAAAACAGACTCTGTTTTTATTTTGCTGTTGTTTTTATTATTACCAGAAAACAGACTCTGAAAGATAGAAGAAGTAAACTTGCTTGTCGGAACACCATTTCCATATAGTATATTATAGGATTAATTATTCTTTAGTCCCTAGATGTTGGCCTTAATTATAATGTAGTCCTTCATTTTATAAATCTAATTATAATTTAGTCCTACAATAATACATTAGAATTTGTGTATTGTGCTGTTAAAATCCCTGATGAATTGATTTGTCCATCGAGCTAATGTAAGATCCTGTTCTTCTTTCCTGTTAATTGAATGTAATAACAATCTTTTTCCACTTAGGATTCTCGAAGGAGCATCAAGCATTCATCAATTTCTATTCAGCACCATTTCAGAAAAATCGACCAGTAAGAGCTTCTACATCATGAAATTCTATCAAATTCGTTTAGCAAATTAGCAAATTAATGTATGTTTTGGTGGAGGTTTATGGATTATGATAATTGAATATAAAAATTCTATCAAATTAGGAGAAGTTTGTTCGATCCATCTGCACAAGATTTGGCAGCAACAAGGATGTAGTAAAGGAGTTTAACAAGCTTATACGAAATAGAAGAGTAAATAAGCTTAATGAACACTTTGAATCCTTCACTTTCAGAATCATTTTACATTATTAGTATAAATATTCGATTAGGACGAGTGGCGAAAGAAATCCAATCATTGACTACATAGAATATAACATCTTTTCCTTCAATAGATTTGTTAGGCCACTAGGTAGAGCATTTTCCAATACAAGAAAGTTAGGCCATTGTCATAACTATGGGGATAGATTTGTTCCAGGCCATCAATGAGATATTAAATTTAATATCAAATTTAACACTTGTTTTTGTGATCTTTTTCATTTCTTTTTTAACTAAAATGAGTGTTGCTTAATATTTAAATTGTAAAACCTCCGGGCAAAAAATCATAAATTGACTAGTTTTATGTTAAAAAAAAAACAAAAATAAATTCGTAACTCTTGATTGGGTTATCTAAAAATTCTGAAATTTTGCGTGGAGCCTTATAATATGATACCTTAGCTTGGGTTAAAATTTTAGAAATTTTTAGAGAAATTCGGAAATTTGACGAAAAATCACAATTCGACTAGTTTTACGTTATTGGATGTAATTTTCGATCCGACCATCGGATTGAGCTGAAATTTTCTGATAAACCTTAAAATATATTGAATAAAATATGTTTAAAATTTTAAGATGAATGGAAGCTCGGTAGTGCTAGCAAAAAAAAAAATTCATTAAGGGTATAATAGTAATTTGCCATTGAAAACAAAACATATAAGCTCTCCTTCTCTTCTATTAACTGCCGAATGGGCAGAAACAAAAAGGTGAAAAGAGAAACAGAGCATAACATGAGAGAAATATTGAAAAGTAAGGAAAAACAATAAGAAATTGAGAAAATACCTTTATAAGCTAGCAAGTTCAACCTATAAAACACTAAAGCAAGGGAAGGAAGGAGGATTTGAGAAGGGGAATTCAGCTAACTTTGGAAGAGAAGAGAAATTGGAAGAAAATCAATAGGTAAGCATGAGAAGTTTAGATTTCATGTTTGATTTAGATGTGTTCTTAAACTTATTTGATTAAGTTGGGAAGTAATTTCATAGAATTTACCTTAGTTTCCCTTAAATCCTAGATTTTTGAACTTAGGGTTCTTATGTGAATTTGGGGGAATTAGGAGGGGAAGGGAAAATGATGAAATTGAAGTGGAATAGAATGAAAATAAGTTGAAATAACAAGTAAATGAAGAAAAATTTGGGGGAGGAAAAAGAAACACCACATTTGGCCAAATGAAGGAAAAAGTGGGAGAATGAGTTTTGATGTTAATGTTTAGAAACAAACCATGTTTAATCATGATAATTGAAAATGTAAGAAAGACTAAATGAAGAGATATCATTTAAATTGATAAAATAATAATAATAATAATAAGTAAATTCAAATTAAAAAAGAAATAAACTAGTTAAAAGAAAATATGAAGACAAGATGTCTAGATTGTGTTTGAATATAGTATTTAGATAAAATGAATAATATGATGTGAGGGTATAAAGAATAGAAGAATTATTTGATGGAGGAATTATGAACATAGAGTAAGCAAAGAAGTAACTTGAGTTACATATGAGGTTGTATGTAAAATAATGATGTTATATTTGAGAATGAATTTTTATTAGAACAAATTAAAAATAAAAATATTACGTGCTTTGTGTTTCGGCATGTAAGAAAAATATTGATGGACTAATGATATAATGACACTTGATTGATTCATGAGTTGTGTCTGGAGCTGGTTATCAGACAGGAGGAGCTAGGTCATCCTGAGCAGAAGGTAGGTGATTCGTCATGTTATTTTATAATTTTTAGTTTCCCTAATAATCTATGTTGCTCATTTAATTGATATTAAACGAATGGAGCAAATCAATAAATTGAGTTATGATTATGTGAACTACCGGTAAATTATGTGAAATTACCGGTTTTGTTGGTTAACAAAGAGGTTAACCGGATATGAGGTAATTCAAATGGAATTATCGGATTGATTGGCTAATAAAAGAGGTTAGCCGGATGCTGGGTAATTCAAATGGAATTACAGGATTGTTTGGCTAATAAAAGAGGTTAGCCGGATGCTGGGTAATTTGTATGGAAGTACCGGATTGTTTGGCTAATAAAAGAGGTTAGCCGGATGGTGGGTAATTCAAATAGAATTACCGGATTGATTGGCTAATAAAAGAGGTTAGCCGGATGCTGGGAAATTCAAATATAATTACCGGATTGATTGGCTAACAAAAGAGGTTAGCCGGATGATGGGTAATTCGAATGGAAGTACTGGATCTATTGGTGATTGAGGAAGGAAACCAAATTTCTGAGTAATTATATGGAAGTGTTAGATTTATTTGGTAACTAAGATGAGTTAGCTGGATTTGTAAATTTTGAAAAGATTATGTAAATTAAGGGATTGAGTTAGATTGAAGTAGAAGTATTAAATTGCAAAGGTTAAGAGTAATTAATTAATATTAGAATAATATAGTGAGTAAGTTATTTAATATTGTTATTGTTGAAACAGGTACACCGCGAGGTGATGCAGATTGTTAGATGTAGGAATACTCCTGTTTATGAATTACTATTTTGGAATGTAATATTCATGTCTTTACTTTGAGTATAAATCCTTGTGTGTTGTAAAATTTAAGTAGAAGGTGTAATATGTAGTGGATGTATTATATGTATGCATAGTTGTTAGTATAACCAAATCATTTTCAAAATGATAAGATAAGATTTATTATAAATATAATATGACTCTTAATCTTAATGTTGTATTTATGTAGTTTAAAGGCTTATATGTAGTTAGTTAACATTTATTACGTTTAATGATGAATTTGTTTATCTTTTGAGTTGTTTTGGTAGTACATTTATGTTGATTTACTAATTGATATTATGAGACTTGCATATATTGATAAGTATAAATATTGAGTTATTGTTTGATGAATGGAATGTGATCCAGGATGATTGGATCAAGATGGAAGTCATAATGACATATAATAGAAGTGTTGTCGATAACTTGATACCAACAAAAAAATAGAGGAAACTCTGCCGAAATAAAAAAAAAAACCATAATTTTAGACATATTACCCAACACTTGACATTGGTAAAGAAATGTTGGGAGATTTCATGATATTATAATTTGAGGATGTTACATAAATACTTTGTACATGAAAAATGTTATTTGTGGTAGATTAAAATACTCTCAAATGCTTCAATAAGTATACTTTCTAATTTCAAATTCAAAATCATATATTTTTTAAAACGGATCAATAATGATATTAAAATAAAAACTCAAATGATTATAATGTTGGTTTGTTGTACTTAATTGATAAAAAAATAAACATTTTAATAAAAAAGAACTTTATATGTACACTTATTTTTCATACTAGGCACATAATAATTATTCTTTTTAAGAAATCATACTCATAAAAACCTAAAATATACTTGATAAGAACCATAATAAAATTGAATAATAATCCAAATTTTATTTTAATTTTTCAATACATTTTATTATATAATATTTATAATTTAGATTATGGGTAATACGAAATAAAATAACATTCTAAAACATTTGTTTGTGTTATCATGTTAACTAATTAATATGGATGATCGATCATTTATGCATCATCGTCTTATGGATGGTTGGTTTAATCCTGAATATATTGCAAGTCTTAGAAGATTTATCAATTTTTCATTTTCAATTGATAAAAATGTATTAGTTGGGAAAATTAGATGTCCTTTATGTAAGATGCAAAAATCAAAAGTTCTTAAAGGAAGATGATGTTTGTAAGCACTTATTGACAAGAGGGTTTTTGCCTTGTTATAAAAACTAGACTGTACACGGTGAGCCTTGTGTCATAGATCTAATATTGGTCGAACCTTCATTAGTTGAGATTAGTCGTGTTGTGAATGATGAGGGAGATGCAAATCCATATAAAAATATGATTCTAGATGCAATAAAGGATGGCGATGCATACTATAATGATAGGGTTTGTAGTCCTGTGCGATAGAGGAACTTTCAAATTTGGAGGCAGCTAATTTTTATAAATTGTTGAAAGTTGCAAAGGAGCTTTTGTGGGATGGGTGTACCAAGTAATCAAAATTATCTACTTGTTTACAATTGCTTAATATGAAGTCAACTTTAAATTTTATTCAGAATGCCTTTAACAACTTTACTGAATTTACAAAAAGTTATATGCCTGATGATGGAAATTTGGTTTCAAATTTTTATAATGCTAAAAAATTTATGTGGCCACTTGGACTTGGTTATAAGAAATATGATGTGTGTACTAATTACTGTATGTTGTATTATGGGTCTCATAAGCCATTTCTAGGTTATTCCCTAAAATCTACCCAAAATAAATAAATATCACAAATAAAAACTAAAAAGGGGGCTGGCGTTGGTAGAAAAATCAGGTTAAAAATTTTGAATAGATTCGAAAGCCCAATAATACCTTTTTTGTGCCCAAAAAATGAAGGAAAATACCTTTTTTTTACAGTAGAATAATGTTTTTGACAATCATTCTAGTGTGCAAATGTATACTGGAGGATTTTTTAACAACAAGAACATCAAATAATGAATTATTTCGATTATTATCTCATTGTTATTATCATGATTGTTAGATTGTCACAATTATTATAATTTTGATTATAACTATTATTGTAAATAATCAATATTATGATTATTATTGGTAGTGTTATCGCTGCCACTATTATTATTGTTATAATTGTTGTCATTATTACAACAATAATTATAACGATATTTACAATAATTAATATTATTATCATTATTATATTTTTTTGTCATTATTGATAATTTATATATTATTTTATGAGTTATTGTTATTATTACCATCAAAACCATAATTATTAACACCATAAGCACTATAACCATCACAATAAATTATAGTTGCTATTATCAATGTCATAACACAATTGTGGGTTATTCCCCAAAATCTACCCAAAATAAAACAAAAATAACAAAAATAAAATAAAAGGGGTTGGCGTTGTTAGAAAAACCAAGGTTGAAAATTTAGATATTTTCGAGAGGCTGACTGAACTTCTTTTGTGCCCAAAAATGAAGAAAAAATGCAGATTCAAGACTGAAATAATTTACTATTGGATAAATTTGCGTAAAATTAAGTCGGAAGGCATAATTATATCTTTTATAGGCCAATTTGATTTAATCATGGGCCAATTTAAAGTATAATTATGTTTAAGAATTAATTTAGGGTCCAATTGAAAGATTTAATTAAGTGCAAGGGCTTAATTATACTTTAAATTGATCAAATTAATTTTTTTAAGGGCTTAATCAATGAAAAATCAAGCTTTTGAGCTTAATTTGGGCTCCATTAAGAAGATTGAAATTTTCGAAGACTAAATTGAATTTTTTCCAAGCCAATTGTGTGAAGTTAGGGGCAAAATTGAAGAAAATTGAGAAATTAAAGCCAATTGGAAATGCAATTAGAACAATTACAAATTGAGGGACCAAAATATATTTGCACTTTCTACGGCTCGCCGTCGACAAGCAATCAGTGTAAGTAAACCGTTGCCGACAAGCCTCTATTGTAGGCACGCGGTCACCGACAACAGCAACTGCATTCACGCTACTGCAGGAGTTAATCCATCGCAGCACGTAATGGTTACTTTCTTCGTCTATAAATAGTAAGAAAGAAGGGAGAAAATAAAAGAAAAACAACAGAAGGAGAGAATTACAGTGGGAAGAGAAACGATTGTAACAGACAGATATCATTGCAATTTACGATTGCTAAGCTACATGCAAAAACACTGGAAAAAAAACAATAACAGAGGAGGAGAGAACGAGTGATGAACACAAACACAGATACGAGAGGATTTCAGCCAACCCATGTAAGAAACAGCAAGCAACCACATTCCTCCTCTACTGCCGATCACCACCCTGCTTCCTTCCTTACCCTTGGCAACCATCCCTCCATCACAGATGCAGCAGCCATGGTTTCCTTTAAGAACCAGTAACAGGTGGCTCCCGTCTCCCTCACCAGCTCCAGCAGCTCAGTCTCTCGCCACCCACAACAGTAGCTGACAGCAGCGACAGCCAACCTCCCACCGTAGCAGCCCCCTCTCCCATTCCCTGTGTTGCAGTGCTCTCTCTATCTCCTACAGTCACACCGATAATTCTCTCTCTCCGTTAGCAGCTATAATCTCGACCACCTTGCACCATCCCCTCATCACTGGCGGCTCCTCCCCCACGCAATAAGCTCCATTGTGACCTCCAGCAGCAGCAACCAGGCTCGGCGATGCATCAACGATGAACTCCAACGTGAACGAGCTAGCTTCTGACACTCTTCCCAGCCACCACAGGCCACCATTTCCAACACTACCATCGCAGGAGGAACCACCTCGGCCTCCTCTACCCGGCGGTATCAACCGATGACCTCCTCCTTCTCCACCATTTTACTGTTCACATGGGTGAACAATAGGAAGGGCTGGACATTCTATCCAAACTGACCCGAGGGGTTGTTAGGCCGAAATGGCCCAACATGGTTGGTCGACCCATTTCATCAGCCCCGTCCATTTTGAATTTAAAAAAATATAAAAAATTGCATTTTCAGGAAAAAAAATGTGTTGTTCTCGTGCATACGACAGAATTCCAAGGTTTTTTTTCAAGCATATTTTTCGTTAAAAAAATATAAATGTTGCATCTTTCACATGTTTTGAACAAAAATTGAAGATCGTAACTGGTTGATGATTATCCATTGAAATTTGGCCAAAATATCAAAAAATTTAATAATTATTTTGTTTTATCTATTTGGGTGTAAAATTACATTGAAAAGTACACCCACAGATAAAAAAAAAATTTAACCACGATGTAAAATTACATTGTAAAGTACACCTACAAATAGAAAAAAGTTTTTTAACGGTGTAAAGATTTTTATACTTTAGAATGGTCAGGTTTTTGACTCCCAATGAGGTAGAGACTTTCTCATGAAGAGAGATCTACTTCGAATCTTAGATAAGACCAACACATAGAATATTTGGCTTTGAAAAAAAAATCAAACAACAATGCAGCTTACCCTGGGGATGATGTGTCTTCCCCTTACACAACAAGTCCTCTTATCCAGACTCTCATAGACCAATAGGTTTTTTAGTGACCGTAATACTAGGTGGCAACTCCTGATATTTATAGTCGTAATTATGGCTATAAAACATCCCCGCCATCGCGACAATCATTATGATTAAAAATATCGCTATTATTATCATGATTATAACGCATAAAATTATCATTACTATTACTCCTAAAACAATAAAAATTATTCAATTACCCCGAGGAATAAAAAATATCCAAAAACTTTAACAAAGAGGAAGCAAGAAAAAAATCTAAAATTATTATTATTATTGCGTAAATAATGGAAAATAAATTACATCAAAGAATAAAAAAACCTCAAAACTTTAACAAAAGAGCAAAAAATAAAAAAAAATAAATACTATCAGAAAAAAAATCATTTGACTTGAAGATAAAATAAAAATAATTAAAAAGTTCAAAGAAAGAAAGAAGTGCAAAAATAAGAAATATTAATTTTGCAATGATCAAAAACACAAAATTTAAGTACCAAATTAAAAAAATATTACCTCAATAACAGAAAAAATAATAAAAATTAAAAATCAAAACTAAGAGCATATATATATAAACATGGACAAAAATGGGGGCTATTTCAGAAATATTAAAAGAATACAAGAATTAAAATAAAAAATTAAGAGTATAAGGGCGGAATTGAAAACAAAATATATAATCAATTTCATTCAAAGGATACAATTGAACAAGTTAAAACTTAAATACCAAATATATTAAGGGATTTAAAACCAATCGAGAAATTAAAAGAATAAGGACCAAAATGAAAACGAAATATGCAATCAATTTCAATTGAAGAACACAATTAAAATAAATCAAAACTTATATCACAGCAATGAGGACCAGACCAAACAATTAAAAGTTGAGGGACAAATGTGTAAACATCATAAACAAAGGGGATTTCAGTGTAATTGACCCTATAGGAGAGAGAAAAGTGGGAAAAAAAGTTCAACCAGCTATTGTCACGTCTCCGTCCATTGTCAGTTGACACACACACCACCAAGAAAAAGACGACATGGTTGCGCATCCTGTGAGATGCCGAATGAATATTTTCTACCACCTAACACCACCGCACGCGCCGCCAGAAGGGATCGTGCGACAAAAAACTTTCAGCGCATCTAGAGACCCACCAATGGGAAAATATATATATATGCAACGACAAGTAATTAAAAAATCATAATAATTCACAGGCATATGCTATGAGTTTGTTTGTTGTGATTTTTTTTATAAATTGATTTAAGTTATTTTTTAATATTTTATTCTTAAAATAGTTATTAACATGTTTGGTTAGAAATAGCTTTTAACTTGGATTAAAACTTTGTTACACAATTAAGTGAAAATTTTGTTCTATTAAAAAGTGAAAAAATGTTTATTTTTAACTTATAAAGACTTAGACATACAACATTTTTTTAATGAGATCTAGACTTCGATCACATACTTTAATTTGAGTCGTACGGTAGAATCTTAATCCTTTCTTTCGTATTTGGAAAGGAAGAGTTTTCAAACTCATATTTTAAGAAATTTGCTTCCTTTTTTACTCTTTTGAAGAATTGTTTACTTGTTAGATTGAATCCTTAGGCGAGTGGCACCATGAGAATCGCTTGCATGCTTTTTCTTTTTTCATTTTGGTAACAAGTCTATTGACTTGATTTGACTGGATGAAAAGTTTGACTTAATGAAGATGAAGATTATTCACAAAAACTCAAAAGATTTAACCATGTGAGATCTTAATTTTATATGATTTGATGATTGAAAAAGCTTTGATTTTTTGATGGACTTGACTTTTTTTAAGAGAACATTCAAATATTTGTATTTAATCTTTAGTCGATATATGTTGTCCTTTTGTCTTCTACTTCCCTTTTTATTTCATGCTTGTTTCTATGCTTTTATGCTTGTGTCTTTGATTTGGTGGTTTTGTTGTCTACCTGTCACATGCAATTTATCTTAGATATCTTTTATCTAAAGGATATTTTAGAAAAAATAATATAAAATACTTCACATATCCTTTTTTAGAAGGATATTAAAATAAAAACCATAAAATGTATTTGCATTTCCTTTTAATTTAATTTAGGTTCATACATGATAAATTTAGGATCATAGATGAAACGTGTAGGGATTTTAATGTCTATAAAAAAACCTTGCTCTAAATTGCTAGCTTTCATAATATTTATTATAATATTATAATATTATATGTTCAGAAATACATAAACTTAGAATTTAAAATATTTTTCCGAGGAAATCGACAGCAATACTCCAATCGAATCCATTATTACGCAGGAGTAATGAAACTAAGCAAGATAAAATCAATAAAACGATTTGACAGAACTCATAGTCTGTATGAAAGTGAGGATCAGCAGGATAGCTGCTGCAACAGTTGCCGTACCTCTCCAGATATTGGAGAAATATACAAGTTTCAAGGTTGCTTTCATACGGTTGAAGAGGCTCTCATAGTGGGCATTTAACTCTTGGGAGATATCACCAAAACAAGTGTAATTGTCACCAATATTTTCGGAAAAATTGTTAATCATATTCGAGACTGCGGCATCGTCACCTAGCCAGTGGAGAATAATTCCCTTTCAACTAGCAAGCCCACGTCTCCTGCACTGTCGATAAGATGGTCCATAAACTTGATGTAGCTGCATATGTATGCTTCACGTTCGTACAAACACTGCTCCATGGCCATGATATTTCGCACAAGACGTTCGAAATTGTGATCAACTTCCAACTGTGGTATTTTCAACACTCCTCTGTCAAATTTTATGTTGACCAAACATTTGTCTCGGGTGACCTGAAACCTCACTCCTGCCTTGCGAAGCATGATGGCACTGTATTTCAGCTTGACAGGATCAAAACTATAACTTCGTTCAATGGATCCCTTCAGCATAAAATGCCTTAGTAAATCAGTGAAATGTCTCCTTCCCTCTACACTCGGGCTGGTTTCTTCCTCTACACGCGCGCTGGTTTCTTCCTCTTGTAAACGCAAGTACTTTCTCAAATAACCAGTAGCAAGAGCAAGAAAAGAATTGGGTTTAGCACCTTGGCTAAAGGGAGTAACCCATTCATATATTTCCTGAATAATGAAGAGTGGCAGTTGATTTTCAAGTAGTATCAAGTCTTCTCGTATGTCAAATGTCATCCTGGGCTTAAAATTTTTAGGACCTTTATCATCATATGACTCCAAAAAAAACTGAATGATGAAGACAGCATCCAGCAGGATCATCTGTACGAAATCACTACTCTTGATTAATACTGAGTAACAGTGTCGTAGACGCTCTTGTTGATTCTTAATGCTGGTCACAATATCACATATTTTCTTCTCATCCATCCCATCCCGTTCAGTAAGCTTTTTGAAATATTTCAGTTTCTCCTTTTCCATGGCCTCTAGTCTTTTGTTTTCGCGGTTAAGAGGACCTATTGAAATCAGTAGTGGAGTGTAGGCTTTCCAATTTACGTTTCGAAGCGGTCTGGGCACCCTATAGATACAACACTCAGATCTACGGGATTCAGAACCGTTCCGTTGAAAGGACATCGATCTCACCTTAGTATACAGCTTATGCGAAATATCTTCAGCACTTTCCACATGAATATCTTTTCCCATCTCAATGTCTGAAGAACTTGCCTTATCCTCTTCCATGTTTAAAGCTCTTGAAGAAAATTTATCCTTTTCCAGTCTGCAGGTTGGCTGAAACTGTTAGATTTTGTGTTTTGAGTGTTGATTTTGTGTTTTTGATTCAAGAGTTTTGTTGATTCTTGTTGCAGGTACTGCTAATTTGGAGATTTTATGAATGGGTTGTTACAGAGGAGATACAGAGAGATAGGGAGGTAAGATTGAATTTCTTGTATATTTTCTATCTGCTTGCAAAGTGCTCGACAGTATGCCTATTTATACTGTCAATGAAAGAAAGATATTTTCTTTTCTTTCTTGTGTAGTTAACTGGATGGATTGCATGTGTTAACTACTTTGTAACTGCTTGATAACTACCTAGGCTAGAATTAGTTACAATTAACTGAATTACAACTGATTTGATCCTATTACAAACACTCTTCTTCCTCTCTGCCTTCAGCTGTAATATCAACCTCTTCTGTTTCATCTCCCTTCGTTAGTGTCTTCTCCTTCATCTGCTGTGATGTTGAAATCAGTAATACAGCTTATTAATCAACAGCCTCTCCTAAGCTATTTACTGATTTCACACCTAGATTCAATCTCAATCTGGATTTCTAGCCATTGAGATTGCCGACATATTATCACACAATAGAAGTGTTGCTTCTGCTTGTGATTCCTCATCGAATTCATTTGAATTGTTCTTCTGCATGTCTATGTTGCATTCAACTCCCGAGCCACACTCTTCCTGCTCTATGGTCTCTTCTTTTTTCTTGTGTGCAGCAGTTACTTCCTCTTCCAAAGAAACAATAGTTGCTTCCATTTCAAATGCAAGAACTTCCAAGTTTCTGTAATCTTCCTGCATTGTCTGCTCAAAAGAAGCTGCAAGACCTTTTGACTTTTTCGAATCAAACATCTTTGAACTCCTGTCAACCATTGAATCACGTCTTCTACCAGCCAAGGAGTCACGTTTGCTAATGTCACACTCAAGAAGAGTCTTCTGACCATGCAATCGTTTTACCTCCCTTTCAGCAAATGCTTTTTGGCCCTCAAGTTTGGTTTTCTCTTGAACAACATTCTTGAGCTTGGACTCGGTCTCTTTCAATTTCACTTTTGTTTTCTCAAGATCTTTTCTCAAATTTTCCTTTTCTTTTGCCAAGGAACAAGAAGATAAAAATAATAATTCCTTTTGAAGATTTTGAATTTGAGATAGAAATTCTTCTTCTTTTGCATTTGCAGTTTCTGTTCTGCCATCATTTCCAGAAGTTGTCCCACAGATCTGATTTTCAAGGTGCATCACGGATCCTTGCATGGCCAGCTCTTCATTTTTGAGTTCATCATGCACTTGCATCAATTGTTTTCTTATTCTGATTTTCCCCAGCCACCAAATCAGTTACTGCAACCTCTGTGTGCTTTACTTTAATTTCAGTATCTTCTAATTCAGCATGAACTTCTGAAATGGACTTGACTGCCTCTTTGCTTAACTCAGTCCTGAGATTTGAGGTTCCTTCAAATGTTCCTTCTTCTAATCCACCATCATGCATGGCTTCAATTTGCTGTTCTGCATGATCTACAAACCATTCATCCTTGTTCTTTATACTTGTTGCATGACAAGCATAAAATAAGTTTGCAATGGACACTTCTTCCTCCTCCTGTGCACACTTTGCCAATTCGCAGGAGTCAACACAATCATTTGTGTTGTGTCCAAATCGATTGCATCTACCACATTTAGGCTTTCCTTTGTATCTGCATATGCCAAAGTGGAATTTTTGACATACCGAACATTGAGGCTTTGTGTTTGTTTGATTACCTCCACTTTTATGATGTGAATTGTAACCATTGCTACTGCCTCCATTGTAACCACTGCTGCTGCCTTCATTTCTGTTATTCCAGTTGCAATTTTGACTGGAATTGTACTGATTACTCATATTTCTTGCTTGAGACCAGCCTGTGTGCCTTTGCTCATGTCCCTGCCACCTTGAACTAGGTGGTCTTCCCTGCATGAACCTGTTTGCAGCACCTTGATTGTGGCCAATTTTGAGACTACTGAATGCTTGTTCAATTCTCGTAATTCCATCTTGTTCATCATGTAGGTTTTCTCTCTTGTCAAACACTTTGACAGAGGCTATAACCTCCTCAACCTTCAACACCTCAAGATCCCTAGTTTCTTCAATGATTGAAACTATGGATCGATATCTTCTATTCAAGCTCATAAGAAGCTTCTGTACAATTCTGACCTCAGGAACATCTTCTCCTAGTGATTTTAGGCTGTTTATTGTTTCGAAAAACTTAGAAAGGTAATGTTCTAAGCCTTCTCCTTCTGTCATTCTTAAGTACTCAAATTCTGCCCTTACTGCTTGTAGTTTTACAGCCCTCACTTTCTTATCTCCTCTATACTCTCTCTTCAGCACATTCCATGCTCCTTGTGCTGATTTTTCATTTCTGATTCTCGGAAAAAGATCATCTGAAAGTGCTCCTTGGATGAGGCTCAATGCCTTGGCATTTTTTATTCTGCTCTCTTTGGATACAGCAGCCTCACCAACCTTTTTTCCTTTGGAACCAGCAGCCTCCTCAGATTCAGATTCATCTTCTTCTTTCTTTGATTCAACTGTCAAAACAGAGTTTGATTCCATGCCAAACTCAACTACATCCCATAGATCAAATGCTATGAGGATTGTCTCCATTTTTACTGACCAAAAGTCATAGTTCACACCATTGAACTGAGGTGTTCGTAAATCACCACTGCTCACCATTTTTCCTTCTTTCTTTTTCAGTTTGTATGATCACAGATTGTTTTACTCCCTTCCTTGTTGATCAAACCAGCTCTGATACCATGTTAGATTTTGTGTTTTGAGTGTTGATTTTGTGTTTTTGATTCAAGAGTTTTGTTGATTCTTGTTGCAGGTACTGCTAATTTGGAGATTTTATGAATGGGTTGTTACAGAGGAGATACAGAGAGATAGGGAGGTAAGATTGAATTTCTTGTATATTTTCTATCTACTTGCAAAGTGCTCGACAGTATGCCTATTTATACTGTCAATGAAAGAAAGATATTTTCTTTTCTTTCTTGTGTAGTTAACTGGATGGATTGCATGTGTTGACTACTTTGTAACTGCTTGATAACTACCTAGGCTAGAATTAGTTACAATTAACTGAATTACAACTGATTTGATCCTATTACAAACACTCTTCTTCCTCTCTGCCTTCAGCTGTAATATCAACCTCTTCTGTTTCATCTCCCTTCGTTAGTGTCTTCTCCTTCATCTGCTGTGATGTTGAAATCAGTAATACAGCTTATTAATCAACAAACCAAGAATGAATGGAAGGTACATATATCCTTTTCCTCTCTCTTCTACACTCTAGTTCACTCCTCCCTCCTCCTTCCAAAACAACGTAATCCATGTCTATGTAAAAAAAAACCATTTCTTATAAAAAAATAATTTTTATAGTTAAGATTTATATTAATTTTTTATCAAATAAAAAAAAATGACGAGATTTGAACTAATGACCATTACATCAATAGAAGTCTCTATATCATATTAAATAGTTATCTCATCTAATAATTTAACATTTTAAATGAGATTCAAATATAATTTATATTATTTTTTAATAGAAATAATTAAATTTTGGGGAAACGATTTAACCAGTCGAGGTTTCTAAAGTGCCTTAGCCTGGAATATATATATATATATGGAACTCAATCACACACGCACATATGGAAGAAACGACTACTTACAATATCTTCCCAACATCTTAATAAAATCGATTCTCCCTGTTTAGTTTCTTAAATTCTAATTAAAAACAAGACCCGATCTACTTTATTTCTTCTTTTTGAAAAAAAAAAGTTCTTTAAATAGAAACAAATAATAAATGGAACAACGTGTACTCCTGGACCTAGCTTTACATGGGAAAGGTAAACTTTATGAATAGAATGCATAAACTTACATAGAACCACCTAAGGTCTGCAGATTTTAAGCCAAATCCAAAAGACCGTACGAAAACATTTCAAGAGAATGAAACTAGTTCGTGCTGACCTGAGGGAGATCAGACGACCGTAATCTCCGTGTATAGTCCCCGGCAGCGGGCCTGTATATTTCAGCCTCTCTCTCTCTTGAAGTCTCTTGCTCTCGTCAATTTAGCTAAATGGTTGAGTGAGCCCTAAATATATAGTTGCAAGGACTGGTAATTAACAATTCATAACAAGGAAAAGAATTAGGAAAAACATTATTTACTTTCAGTTTTTTTTAATTAGGGAATTAGGAAAGTGTTTTTGTATTATAATGTTTTTTAATAAAACAAAAAGGGGGAATAGCAAAAAAAAGCTAAACATATAAGTTTTAAACAATTTATTTCATTTTTTATGCATAGCGTATAAAAAAATGAAAAAGAAGAAGAAAAAACTAAAAATAAATAAATAAATTAGCATGCGTGAATTAATTCACGCATATTTTTAGGTTTAGCCCAGTCTTCCCAACATGAATTTATTCATTGTTTGAATTAGTCAACAATGACCAAACTAATTAAAAATAAAAATAAAATAAAAATTTGATAGCATGCATGAATCATACCAGAGTGGCAGTCAACATTACTATATTTACGAATGCATGTCGGGGCGGCAGGTAACATTTACAGTGCAACTAATATTGCACTGCAGTACTCTTCCAGAACAGTGTAGAATAATTGAAATTGCAAAATGAGAAAGCTGAATTATCAAATTCTTCAATAAGGCAGTTCATTCTGCGCATGAGGATAATGGAAGCAATTTTGTAAATCTGTAATTTGTAATTGATTTACAGCTTGTACTACCGTATTATCCTAATGAACAAATCTTAGTATAGTCTGCATCTCAGCTTGCAGGTTTTAAACGAGCACAGAATTATTCTTTCTGGTGGCTTCTACGATACTCTCAGAGAAGTGAGGCAGCGAGACCCTCTCTCACTCTCTTTCTCTCTCTAAGCACCCGTTTGGCAACGTGGTGCGTTCCATGTTTGCCAAACGGGATGAAGTTTTGGTGTTTGGTTGTTACCAAACACCATTTTATTTTAGTGGGTCCCACCCCTTTTTTACACCCGAACGGCGTTTCAAGAAAAGCACCTGGGAGGTGCTTTTGAAATGCCGTTCGGAACTGCGTTCGAAGTCCCGTTTAATTCTAAAAAAAAATCATCATCTTCTCCTCTCATCTTCCAGAAATGTCATCTTCTCCTCTCATGTTCTCCATAGATAAATCATCTCCATTTCCAGAAATCATCGAATCCCTTCATCTCTGCACGCCTCTCCTTTCTTCTCTGCAAGTCTCTCGTCTCTCGTCTCTCCCTCTGCACGTCTCTCCCTTCTTCTCTGCACCCATCTTCTCCCTTTCTATTCTCTGCACCCATCGTCTCTCGTCTGTCCCTCTGCACATCCCTCTCGCAAAAAACCCTCACAGCTCACGGGAGAAAAATCACCAGGAATCTCTGCCAAAAGCGGGCATCTTCTCTGCAATTGACCAAAAGGACGAATCTCTGCCAAAAGCCTCTTCACGGGCATCTTCTCTGCGCATCCCTCTCTCCAAAAATCCCACAAATCCGATCTGCTTCTGCAGTAAATCTTATCCCACAGCCCCTTTAAATCCAGCTCTCGTCAACCCCTTCTTCGCTGCACAGCCCTCTCTCCAAAAAACCTATCTTCTTCAACCCAATAATCTGCCCAAAATAATCCCACAGCCCCGAAGTAAATCAACCTCAGCTCCGTCTCTGCACAAATCCAGGTACTTGCCTCACTTCTCCCGTTCTCTAATTGCATTTTTGTCAGTTTAATTGTTGAATTAATATGTATTGAAAATGTCTATTTAACATAAAATTTTGAAAATTTCTGTTAAACTTGTTGAATGAATATATTTCTGTTTAATTGTTGAAATTGCACCGTATAATGTGTGATTAATTAGTTGAGAAATTGCCGAGAATGTTTTGATGAATTTGATGGGTTTGTTCTGTGAAGAATTCTGTGAAATTGTTGGAATTGGTGTGATTTTCTCGGTTAAATTGCTGTGAAATAGGTGAAATTGCTGAGAATTATGTTGTTTAATTTTCGGTGAAGTTTTTGAAATTTTTGATATATTTTTCTGTGTAAATTTGTTGAAAGTTGTGTGATTTTTTGCTGTGAAATTTCTCAGTATATTATTTGAAGTGATTTGTGATCGTTTGCTGGTGGAAAATTGTTGATGTTGCCATCATAGATAGAAATTTGAGAAGGAACAAGCAGTTGTTGAAATTTTTTGATACAATCTTTATGAATTTCAGATTTGGACTTAAATTTGGCTCCTTTTCGATCTCCATTAGGTATACAGGAGATACAAACTATATTGCCAGCAAATGCAGTCAGTTGTTGCATCATTTGAAACTGTTGCTGGTCTTGGAAATGCAGCTCCTTATGTTTGTTATGCGATCAAAATTGTTTTGAAGCATTTTAATAGCTTGAAGAATGCCCTTTTGGATAAAATTCAATTCACAGGAAAAAACTTTGATGGCCTTGTTTGGTGGCCTTGCATATTTGTGATATTTTTTTCTCTTTATTTGCATAGCATTAGGATTGTGTGATTGCCTATAAGCTTGATTTATTCTTCATGTTATTTATTTAATATCTCTTTGGATAGCATATGAATATTTATTAAACCTTATAGTTTGATAACAAACAGGCCCTTACTTCTAGTTTGATAGCATATGAATATTTATATTAAAACCCTCATTGGATAATACTATAATATTATGAAGTTTGATTATGAATCTTATTTCTATAAACGCTTAATAGAAAAGATTTGATTTTTTTTTAGGGGGGACTCAACAGTAACATCATCCCTTTCCTTTAGCTAGATTTCACTGTTCAGCAGAAGCAGAAGCAGCCCTTCTTCGAATTTCTCTTCTAATAGGTAAAACCAGCCAGCCCCATTTTCATATTTTATCATTGCTTTTGTATCTGCATATCAAACTCTATCATAAATTGATCAAATTTAATATTTTGTTTATTTGGATTGAATCTCTTTATATATTGCTCAATTAGACATCATTTATCTTAAGTTTCAGATTCAGACTTTACTTGTAGTAAACGAGTATGTTTACTATTGTTATTTCTATTGTTTTTGCATACTTCGTAACTGTTTTTATTCCAGTCTCGAGTTTCAATCATATTTCAAATAGATCTGCTTGTCTCCTGAGTCTATTATCATAGTTTCATTTTTACTTGTTTTCAAGTTTTTTATTATTTCTTGAATCATATGCACTTATTTGGATTGCGATACTAAGTTGATTCTATTTGATGTTGATTTCTACATGTAGAGATGATTTTAGTTGAATTTGATTTTGAGTTTTTATGTTAATTAAAGGTAGTTTATGGTTATAAACGGGGTCTTAGAGGTTCATATATTTTTCTTTCAAGTTCTAGGTTGAAAAAAATTTAAATGTTAGTTGTGCTATTATTCAATCTTAAACCTTTTTTTTCAATCACTAAAGACAATTATGGAGAATGAAAAAATCAGCTCGGCCTCATAGCCCATGTGACTAGGTTGATTCTTTAAACCCTTATTGTTTTAATTTTTTGCATGATTATTTTAAACCCTTATATTATGTAATGCCGGTTTGTAATGTTTATTTGTTGTGTTTTTGCAAAGTTTAACAACATATCATGGCTGATTCTGAGCCAGTTACGAAAGCTAGTTGGAGTACAGAACACTTGCATATATTTTGTGATATATGCATTAGGGCAATTGGTATGGGTATGCGACCGAGTTCGCATTTTGATAAAAACGGTTGGAAGTACGTTGCAACATCATTTAGAGAGCAAACGGGTGTAGCGTTGCTAAAAGAACAATTTAAAAATAAATGGGATTCTTGTAAAAAAACTGGCGGTTGTGGAATAAGTTGATTGGTGAAACTGGTGTGGGCTGGAGTAATGAATTAGGAACGATTGCTGCTAGTGACAAGCACGAATTCAGGTCAGTATTTGTTATTCCTTCCTTTTCTAAAATGTTATTATGTTCTGTGAAGACAATGACAAGAGCATTAATTTTGTTATGTAGGAAAACAGAGAAGTTAGAAAATTTAGAACTGCCGGAATCGAGCCTTCATTGAAGTTCAAATTTGATAGAATGTTCTCTGGAGTCACCGCTACCGGAAAACATGCATGGGCACCATCGTCGGGCACAGTACCTGACCTTGACGAGGATTTGGATGCAATAAATGTCGGTCTATAAGGTGCTGATTTGGAGGAAGGAAGCGGGGACTCAGATGAGCATGAGGATATAAATTTTACAAATTATCAAAATTCTCGAGGCGTTGGGGGGGAGCATATATCTTCTAGTAGCAACACCAGGAGAAGTGGTAAACGAAAACAAAGAGAGGTTCCGGAGCCAAGATCTAGAAAGAAAAAGTCATCTGGAATTGGTGCTCAGCTAGTATCAATTCAGCAACAGCTTCTCGACAGCATGTCTAGTAGGAGTGATTCAACTTCTGCAAATAAAGACTTGCTAGGCTGTAGTATTCCGGAAGTTATGGCTGAGCTCCAATCAATACCTGGTTCGACAGCTGACGATAATTTTCTGTTCCGTGCCATGCAATTTCTACAAGTGCGAAGAAATAGAGAAATGTGGGCTAGCATCAATGATATACAACAAAAATACCGCTGGCTTAGAACTACCATCGCAGATTCACCTAATTCTTAACTGCAATTCTAGTACTTTGTTTGAATATTTGGTTTTCATATTTGTGTTTGTATTGGATTCTAACGTCATAAGTAATATGTTGATCGCATGTTTTCCTCTTACTACTGTGAAATTATTGTGACATTTTTAATGAATGTTTGTTTTGAATATTTTAAAAACATAGCATGACCAAATATTTTAAAAATATTCTTAACATCATATTGTTTAACCATGCTAGTTTTCAATAACCAAATATGAAAATGTCTATCGTGACTCAAAGTTTGTAATGTCAACAGGTGTAGACTTATTTTCTAGATATGGATGATGCACATTTTAATGCTCTATTAAACGGGGATTTTGAAGGTGAGTATGACAATGTTATGGATCGTGTTATTGAGCACATTAACTATGATGCCGATGAAGGAAACAACAACACGTACGTTGATGATGGAACTGCTGGGACCGATAACGATGATGATGACGATGACGACAGTAGTGAAGACGATGACGATGACGAAGACGATGATGATGAAGATGAGGCAACTTTTATACAAAGAAAATATGATGATGACAAAATAATTTTATGCACGGCTGGCGCATTACCCCTATATTATATTACTTATATTCATAAAGAACCATGTATGGTTTCATATAATACAGGGATGCGTTGGTTGAATGACATTTTAAGAGGTAATTGGAAACGCTCTGTTAACATGTTTAGGATGGACAGAGACACTTTGCTGAGCCTATGTTATGAATTGGAAACGTGTTATGGTTTAAACCCTTCACGGAGGATGTGCGTACTCGAGAAGGTAGGAATGTTTCTATTTACTCTTGCAGTTGGGGCATCAAATCGACATGTGCAAGAAATATTTCAGCATTCTGGCGAAACTGTAAGTCGATGTATGAAAGAAGTCCTTAAAGCATTATGTCTGTTTGCTATAGATATCATCAAACCAACTGATCCAGACTTTACCAACACACCGATACAAATTGCGATGAATCGAAGATTTATGCCCCATTTCAAGGTAATTTTTTAAGTTTACATTTAAGGTAGTTTGCACCAAAATTGTATATTTTGTTTGAATATTTATATCGTAATACATTTTTTTTCATACCTGTAGAACTGTATTGGTGCAATTGATGGGACACATGTTCGTGCAACAATTTCACCGGAACTTCAAATTCCTTTTATTGGTAGGAAAGGTGTCCCAACACAAAACATCATGGCGGCCTGTAGTTTTGACATGCAATTCACATTTGTATGGGCAGGATGGGAAGGTAGTGCGCACGATACACGTATTTTTCTCAAGGCTATTAACAGTACGGGTATCACATTTCCTAAACCGCCTGAAGGTTGTCAATTTTTATTTCTTACAGATATGATAATTTCAATAAATTACTATTCATCTTTTGTTATTGAATTAATATAAAAGTTGCATTTTGTTTCTATTTTCAGGAAAATACTATTTGGTTGATGCCGGTTATCCGAATGAGTATGGATATTTAGGTCCATATAGAGGGGAGGGTATCATTTACAAGATTTTCGACGTCGAGGTGAACCAAGTGGACGACGCGAAGTGTTTAATCGTGCACATTCATCACTACGTAATGTGATAGAACGGACATTTGGAGTATGGAAGCAAAGGTGGAAAATTTTGCAGTGCATGCCACCTTATCCTTACAAAACACAAGTTGCGATTATTGTTGCATCGATGGCACTCAATAACTATATTAGAAGGAGATCGCAACATGATGATGTTTTTGTTGAATATGATCGTAATCCCGATTATATCCCAGATGACTTATTACCAGATGTTGTAGCATGTGAAACTAGTCAGAGTTCGGGCAGAAATTCCCGTATGGATATTGTGCGCGAGAGCATTGCAAATGGTTTGATGGGAGAATGAAATTATGTTTCCATTTTATTTGAAGTATTCACATTAATATAAATTGTTATTTATTTTTAAATTTATTTGTAGAAGTTACATATATATATATATATATGGATGGATGGATGTATGGATGTATGTAAATGTGTGTGTATATTTCCATGCCCTTTTAAGTAATTTTACAAGTTAAAAGTAGTTTGTAAAGTTTGGAAACCAAACACCAAAAACTGCTTTTTCTTCAACCTCCAACTCAACCACAGTTTTAACCAAACACTTAACTGCTTTTTTTGAACCACAAAAAAAGCACTTTTTTTGAAACTCCGTTTTTTCAACCTCAACCGCAACAGCAACCGCAATACCAAACAGGCCCTAAGTCTCTTGCTCTCGTCAACCGAAATGACTGAGCCCAATATACTTGTAAGGACTGGTCATGAACAATTTATACCAGCACAGGTATTCAGCCATATGTATTCCATTCTGTTTGCTTTAATTTTTATAAATTGATTTGAGTTTTTTTTTTTAACTTTTTATTTTTGAAAGAGTCATTGACTGAGAAGAAATAGTATGATTCATATAAAGAGTAAAGAAAAGCTACCTATTTTGATAACTGGGCATCGGATGGGATCTCTAACAGTACTCCATCGATCAACAATTGCTGCTCCTGTTGATGTTTTGGTATCTAAAAGCAGATTATTCCATACAAATGATTACAAGAAGACAAGGTGAGGTTGCTGTTTCTCCATTTAATCATCGGAGAAACTGTATAAATGTATTTGCCTCAATTTCTTTTTCCTCAATTTTTTTATCCTCTCTCTTCTCTTCTTAAATATGATTTTTATGGTGATTCCCATTAATGTGGTCCACCATATTGTTGCCTACAAATGTTTCTCATAGCTTAAATACAATTACAATTTGCAATTTTATTAATAAAAGAAAGAGAGAAAAGAAAATAGCTATGAAGATAATTTGTCCATCCCAACCCAACTCACACCACTTGCGGAGAAAGAGGAGGCCGCGAGCAATCAATTGACACAGTGAAAGAAAATTGTCAACCCATTGGATAACAAAACTCCATTGAACCTTCCACATGCTTGGCAAATACAATGATAAAGAGAGTCTATAGATATCTAACAATTTGTAGATTGGTATCCTCCTGTCCAACTGAAAAAAAAAGTTTTTTTTTTATTATTATTGAAAAAAAAACACATCTTTCTTTAGACAACCAAAAAAAGAACAAAAAATGAAAAGAATAGAAAAGAAGTCCTCATAAGTCAAAAGGCTACCACAAACGTGCAAGGGGACTTTTATAAAGTTGAATCTCATATGAGCCCAAACATAGGCATTAGGCCAGGACATTTCGTGTTTTGCTTACCTTCATTCTTTTTTAGTGATTTGAAGTTTGGTTAAGATGAATTTTTTAAAAGTATTTTTTTTGTTTAAAAATTTATTGAAATATTTTTTTTATTTTTTAAAAAATATTTTTGATATCAGTATATAAAAATAATTTAAAAACACAAAAAAATTAATTTAAAATAAAAAATAAAAACAAAAATAAAAATAAAATTATATTTTTTTCAAAAATACTTTTAAAATGAAGCGACAAGATGCTAATTATCTTATTGGGATAGATAAAGATGATGATAATATAAAGATTTTATTGGATTTTAATAATAGTAACTCTAATGTTAGATGGGAAAAAGTGTTGAGCTATCATGGCATCTTCTAATTAATAAAGAAGGAAAAGTAGAATATTGGACGTAGGAGGATGTTACATGCCTTCATTAATTCATCAATTTCAACTTTATAATGTATATTTAGCTTGTGTTTCTTCATCTTGATGATCATACATGTTTTGATCTTGATGCTCATACAGATTTGTACTTTTTTTTGCTTGATTTTTTGAGTCCAGCTTAGAATTATATGGGAATTGTGTTATTACGACTGTTTGCTATAAGAATTTAATCATAGTTAATGTGAATGCTAATTAAAATATATTCCTTGATCAGAGAAAATAATTTTTTGTGACTTGAATCATTTTTTTTATAAATGTTAACAAAATAAAAATACAAGTTTAAAGAAATTATTCGATATTGTTATTGAATCCGGTTCAACGAATCTATTTTGAAATCTATTGACATGATCAGACGACCGTGTCTCTGTGTATAGTACCTAGTAGTGATCCCTTTCCTCTATATTTCTCTCTCTCTCTCTCTCTCTCTCTCTCTCTCGAAGTCTCAAGAATATAACTATTCTCTCACTCTGCTTTTTTGACTAATTATTCCCACCAACCCAAATTATTTTCACGAAATCGATCAAAATATTTATCTACATTATCTTGTCTCTTATATTCCAAAATAATAATTAAGTATTATCTTAATAGCTAACAAAACACTCGTAAGAACAATTGATTCTTTTTTGGGAAGAACAAAGATTTTCTAATGCCCAGGTAGTTTTGTTAATATAATCCATCACCCAAAACAATTTGTTTTACCCTGATTTCAACCAGAATTTATTTATTTATTTATTTATTATTATAAATATACTATATTGTCTATGTTTCTATAATAATAATAATAATTTAAAAAAAAGTAGAGTAACGCAGAGGAGAGCGATCTTCGACTGGAAAGGATTTTACAAGAGAAGGCCACGTTGAGTTTTCAATTCTTCCCAAGAGAATACAAACCATATAGACCTCGACAACTCAACTTTGGAGAATTGTGAAAGGCGACAAATTTACGGTCAAGAGACCTCGATAATGTAGAATGTAGATAAATAACAAGAGTGAGGAGGGCAAGAAATCCGAGTCATAGATAAATATTTTTGTCTTGCTTTATTTAAAAATATATTTAAATAATATATTTTTTTAAAATCATTTTTCATATAAAAAATATCTAAAAAGATAAAAAATTAATTTAATGTGAAAAATACAGATAAAAAATATAAAGTTTTTTCAAAAATATTTTTAAAATGTAATGACAAATAAGCCTTATTCTATTTTTGAAAAGTATTTTCTAAAAAAAGTTTTTTTGCTTTAAATAAATATATTTATTATTTTTATATTATTTCAATGTGTTGATATTAAAATTAATTTTTTAAAAATAAAAAATGATTTTAATATATTTTAAAAAACAACAATAATCTAATTCCCAAGTACCCTCGAAATCAAAAGGCACTTTGATCTTAATTTTCAACAACGGCAACCATTGTGTTTTTTTGGTGGAGAAAATCCTTGAATTTCACGTGCCCGAACTCTTTGTATTTCTAACTATTCACTCACTCTGCCTTTTTTGACTAATTATTCCCACCAACCCAAACATAGGATCGTGTTATTTTAATGGTGGCGGTGATTTTTCAACCCTACTAACATTAGGATCGTTTCAATAATTTCTACGTTTGGACAATGGATCCAATAATAAAATGATTAAAATATTAATGCTAAAATCACACGTTAAAAAAAAGACACGATAAAATGATTTTTCTGAACAAAATTATAAACATGCATAATATTATGAGAATACCATCATCAATCTCGCAAGGTCATTACATTCTCTGATTGCTCTGAAATTTTAACATAATATATATAAATATGTCAAGAGACTCCTCGTAAAATTTCATATCAATCTAATAGTCGGATTAATAGATATAATTGATATTGTAAAATTATTTATTATTTAAAAAACATTATTTAGACAAAATGGATCAGGCAGAACAAAACCAGAACGTTTCGACTGGTATTTGGCCGTTGTTCTGTTGCTGCCTTAGAGATAATATTGATGCAATCTTGGCGTCATCGTCATTCAAAGTTTTCAGAAATTCTTCCATGTTGCCTGAATAACCTGTACAGTAACAATTATTTCCCCTAACGAGCTGAGCCTTCACTACTTTATGTTTGATTTTTATCAAATAAAATAGACGTGATGAGATTCGAACTCGTGACCGCTAGGTCAATAAAGTTCTGATACCATGTTAAGTACCATCTCACTTGAAAGGTTAAACAAAGATTGAACATAGACAAAGATCAATTACCTCTAAAGTCCCAGTCAGTAACATAAGATGGAACTGAGCAATGCTAATTAAGGTGCTTGAAAACCTTTCCGGCAGAGGGATTAACCTCGATCGCCAACATAAAGCGTTAATGATAGATCGCCACCTCCCTTGAATGATATCATTATGCCTTGCTTAGTTCATTGTCAAACTAGTGAACTCTAAGAACAGAGAATGGCCAACAAAATTATCTCCCCGCAATAATTTGGGTTTGAGCCACCAAATCCCGCACCAATGAAAAACTGCAGAGGGGGAATTGCTGAAGGCCAAATTTGGTTGATTATTTGTTCAAGAAAGCTGTTGAGGTTAGAGAGTGAATGTCTGAACCACATCAATTGCTTTTCCAGTTCACTAAGGAGCTTGGAAAGAGCTTTGTTGTGTCATTAATGTTGCAGGCAATGAAGTTTCTTTCAAGCAACTACCATTGCTATCTGATCTGGATATTCTGATAGCGGGAAGACAACCCAGTGGTGGCAAATTCATAAATGCAAATTTCCAGCAGACAACCCAGTTGTGAGCCATTTTACAGGTATGACTGCTTTTAAACATGATCCACATGATAAGTACCATGTCACATCTGTATCCTAAAGATCTCCAATATAAAATTAGACTTAAGTTCTGCACATAAAACAAGGGAATCAAAAGGGTCAGGAAAAAACTCACAAACAGTTTTGAAACACAGAGTGCTAGGACACCATTAGACACTTTCTTTTTTTCTGCATAAAAATTCCTATAAATCTTGACACCTGGTTTGCCATCAAGCCATAATTGTTATATAGTTCAGACCTTATAAATTCAAGAATGCAATAAACAGTAACACCTTCAAACAATACATATTTTTAAAGATTTCTTGGAGCAAAGAGTGTAATGTAAAGATTCTTGCACAAATGCAGACCAAAATATTGAGAAGTCTACACCCCATTAACTGTTTTGCATAAATAACAGAAACCCCACTCCTTATCCCTAACTAGTCAAATTTTCTTTAACCTATAATTTACAGCAATGAAATAGAAATCGATTGATTTATTTCTTTCCAAGAAAAAGATCACTCAAGGTTTAGGCCGCCTCCTCAGCTCTTCTTCTTCAACAGCCTCCCTAGCTATTTCTCTCAGCTTCTTTGCTCTGCTCCTTATTTCCTCAGCTTCTTCACCAGGAAAATCAGGCAGCACAAAAACTTGGGAAACTTTGTCAACTTTATATCACCAGGAAAATCAGGCAGAACAAAACGTTGGGAAACTTTCTTGTGTGACTCGCAAAACCTCACACATTCTCCAGCACATGCAGCAAAGTTACTAATGCCATGAAACAGTACTAGCCTAGGAATTCCAAGCTTGGCAGCAAAATCAGCACCCCAAGGAAACAACATATCAGCAACAATGCAACCAGGATGGATTTCTTGTAGTTCCATCTCCAAGGGTTCTTGAAGCAAGAGTACTGTGGCTATGATAAACTTTTTGGTCACTTCCGCTACATTTTCCAGATAAAATCAATAAAACGATTTGACAGAACTTATAGTCTGTATGAAAGTGAGGATCAACAGGATAGCTGCGGCAACAGTTGCCGTACCTCTCCAGATATTGGGGAAATATACAAGTTTCAAGGTTGCCTTTCTATGATTCCAGCGGTTCTCATAGTGGGCATTTAACTCTTGGGAGATATCACCAAAACAAGTGTAATTGTCACCAATGTTTTCGCAAAAATTGTTAATCATATTTGAGACTGCGACATCGTCACCTAGCCAGTGGAGAATAATTCCGTTTTGAACTAGCAAGCCCACGTCTCCTGCACTGTCGATAAGATGATCCATAAACTTGATGTAGCTGCATATGTAAGCTTCACGCTCGTACAAACACTGCTCCATGGCCATGATATTTCGTACAAGACGTTCGAAATTGTGATCAACTTCCAACTGTGGTATTTTCAACACTCCTTTGTCAAATGTTATGTTGACCAAACATTTGTCTCGGGTGGCCTGAAACCTCACTCCTGCCTTGTGTAGCATGACGGCAGTATATTTCAGCTTGACAGGATCAAAACTATAACTTCGTTCAATGGATCCCTTCAACATAAAATGCCTTACTAAATCAGTGAAATGCTTGCTTCCATTCACACTCTGTTCGATTTGGGAATAGGTAACACGATTAAGAAAAGATCCACCCGTGTTCTTTCCAAAAGCATCGGTAACAAGATCAAGAAAAGATATCCATGTTGCATGCACATCTTGGAAATCACGATTTATCTCAGAATATATACCCCAAATGATTGAGAAAGGTAATTGGTTTTCAAGTAGAATCAAATCTTCTTTAATGTCAAACATCATCCTGGGCTCAAAATTCTTAGGATGTTTATACTCCTTCAAAAACTCAATGATGAAGACAGCATCCAGCAGGATCATCTCTATGAAATCACAGCTATTAATTTGGTTGAATTTCTCTGAATAACAGAATCGGATATACTTTTCTTTATTCTGAATGATGACCACAAGATCCCTAATTTTCTCCTTATTCATCCCATCCTGTTCAGTAAACTCTTTGAAACATCTCCATTTATGATTTTGCATGGTCTGTATTCTCTTAATCTCGCGGTGAAGAGGACCTACTGAAATCAGTAGTGGAGTGTAGGCTTTCCAATTTACGTTTCGAAGCGATTTGGGCACCCTGTATATACAGCAATGATCCCGGTTCTGTTTTGAGGACAGCTCGTTCATCTTATCATTAAGTTGTGCCAAGATCTTGCTAGTCATCTCAATTTTGAGTTCGGGGTTTGAAATACTTGAGGTAATTGCTATATCCTTTCCTTTGTTTGAAGCACTTAACTTGTCATCCCGTTCTGTATTTCTGGTGCACGCGTTGTTAATATCCTTGCAATCAATGTCAGAATCACTTCCTACAATATTCTTGTTTGGAGAACTTGACTCATCGTGTTCCATGTTGGATGCACTTGCCTGTTCAACATGGTTTATCATGTTTGAAGCCCTCACAGTAAATTTATCCTTTTCCAGTCTGCAGGTTCAGTGAAACAAACCTAGAATCAATGGAAGGTTTATGTATATAGTTCAATTTTGATTTTTTTTTAGATATATTTTTACCAAACTAATATAGTAATCTCTATGCTGTTTCACAAAATTAAAGCATATTTTTCCACACTACAATATGACTGTATTTGCCCATGTAAATTTCCAGAGCAATGCTATAGGAAAATCATACGAAAAATTACATATATGTCATAGGAACAATACATTGAAAAAATGTTTGACAAATTATATATAAACAAAGATAATATAGTTAGTTCTCATCTTGCTTCTCATTTCAAGTTCAGCGCCAAACAAAACCCTTTCATCGTAATACCCATACTAATCTCAGGTCGAACCTCTGATTTCACAACAGGTTCAGTGACATTAACAGCAAAATTTATGACAAAATGTTTATTATACGCTGGAAAACTAAAAGATAATTAACAGTTTTCAGAATCAGTTCATCATATGAGTAATCCGATTCACTAAAAAATCTGTTTTCTTTTTGTCTAATTGCTTAAATTCTATTGTTTTCAGAACCACCTCATGTCCGCGGAGCTTAAACCAAATCCAAAATTTTCAAAAAACAAAACAAGTTAGTGCTGACCTGAGGACGGAGAACAGAGGACTGTATCTGTATACAGGGTCCCAAGCAGCGAGCCTCTCTCTCCAAGTCTCTTGCCTTGTCTACCGGCACTATGCATGTGACAAAATATAATTATCTTGACAGGAGGTTGCGGGTCCCCCAACATGTCGGGGAAAGTCCCTTTAACTTTAAAATTATCTCGAAAAGATCAAGTATACCTGTACATAATGATCCCTGTAAAATATTAAATATTCAATTTAGCCCTTTAATGTTGTCGAGTCCTGGATCCATCTTTTTTGGTAGATAGTCTTTTATAAAAGGAACTCAACGATCACCCACCAAGCATGAGAAGATAAAAATTTCTCTGTCAGTTTTTGACGTTAGATTATCCATAAATCTTCATTTTAGCTTTTAAGAAGTGAGATCCACAACTTTTAAATATTTTCTAAGATTAATGATTTAATTTTTACCTAATATTTTATGCATATAAATCAACAACGAAAAGAAAAAATAAACTTATAGCACATAATGAGATAGAAAATAGAATTCAGACAATAGTTTCATTTTCACAACTTTCTATTTAAAAAAATTACTTCAATTTTCACAACTTTTAAATTAGTTTCATTTCCCCGAGGGTTAAAATTAAAAGAAAATATGAATTCGCTCCACTCACTTACTAGCTAAGTACTTGAATGGTAATGTGGTCGATGTTATTTTTAAAAGTTTTTTCGTTTAAAAATCTATTAAAATGATGTTTTTATTTTTTAAAAAATAATTATTATAGACATCAACACACATAAAAATATCTAAAAATATAAAAATATTTAATTTAAAGTAAAAAATAAAAATATATATTTTTAATTCTTTTCAAAAATAGTTTTCAAAACAAGAGAATTCATCATAAGCCGCTCTTTATCTTCTATAAGGGCTAGAACATAAGGATGAACACTCCCACAACATCATCCAATGTTAGTGAAGAGACGTTGGCTAATGAAGGAATATTCTCAATTAATGCCAATAAACTCACCTTAATTTACGATAACAAGGAAACTATTGTTATCATGGAATCAAATCCACTCAGATCACGATAGTAAAGCTCGAATTACAGACCACATCTTAGATGCAAATTGATATTTAAACAGCAGCTACCCAAGAACTGTTACTTAATTTTCTTTAAAAGGACATCACACAGTGCACAAGAATTTGTTGCAACATTATTTGTTCAGAACTACATAAACCCAGAATTTAACAACAATTTTCCGAGGAAATTCATTATTACGCAGGAGTAATAAAACTAAGCAAGATAAAATCATCCAAACAATTTGACAGAACTTAGAGTCTGTATGAAAGTGAGGATCAGCAGGATAGCTGCTGCAAGAGTTGCCGTACCTCTCCAGATATTGGGAAAATATCCAAGTACCAAGGTTGCTATCGCACGGTTGAGTAGGCTAGCATGGTGGTCATTTAACTTTCGAGAGATATCGCCAAAACAAGTGTAATTGTCACCAATATTTTCGCACAAATTGTTAATCATATTTGAAACTGCGGCATCGTTACCTAGCCTGTGGACAATGATTCCCTTCCGGACTAGCAAACCCACGTCTTCTGCACTGTCGATAAGATGGTCCATGAACTTGATGTAGCTGCATATGTAAGCTTCCCTCTTGTACAAACACTGCTCCATGGCCATGATATTTCGGACAAGACGTTCGAAATTGTGATCAACTTCCAACTGTGGTATTTTCAACACTCCTTTTTCAAATGTTATGTTGACCAAACAGCTGTCTCGGGTGACCTGAAACCTCACTCCTGCCTTGCGAAGCATGACGACACTATATTTAAGCATGGGAGGGTTTAAGATGTAAGTACCTCGCGTCCTGGCATTATGGAGTGGTTGCAGAGTCTCTACACCCGGGCTGGTTTCTACCCCTTGTAAAAACGAGTACTTTTTAAAATGACACGTGGCAAGATGAAGAAAAGGAATGACTGTATCATCTTGGCTACGGGGATTGACCCGCTCATATATCTCCTGAACAATGAAGAGTGGTAGCTGATTTTCAAGGAGCATCAAGTCTTCTCGTATGTCAAATGTCATCCTGGGCTTAAAAAGTTTATGACCTTTATCATCATATGACTCCAAAAAAAACTGAATGATGAAGACAGCATCCAGCAGGATCATCTCTACAAAATCTCTACTCTCCATTAATATGGATTTCTCTGAATAACAGTGTCGGAGACGCTTTTCTTTTTTCTTAATGCTGATCAATATATCACACCTTTTCTTCTCATCCATCCCAACTTGTTTAGTAAGCTTTTCGAAATATTTCAGTTTCTCCTTTGCCTCTAGTCTTTTATTTTCGCGGTGAAGAGGACCTATTGAAATCAGTAGTGGAGCGTAGGCTTTCCAATTTATGTTTCGAAGCGGTTTGGGCACCCTATAGATGCAGCACTCAGATCCATGGGATTCAGAACCATTCTGTTGAGAGGGAATCTTACTCACCTCAGTATCTAGCTTTTTAAGAATATCTTTAGCCATCTCAGTGTCTGAAGCTCTTGCCTGTTCAATATCGTTTTCCATGTTTGAAGTTCTTGAAGAAAATTTATCGTTTTCCAGTCTGCAGGTTGGCTGAAACAAACCAAGAATGAATGGAAGGTACGTATATACAGTTCGAGTTTGAAGATCACAATTTTTCAGAACTTTAAGAATTTCAATTTGAATTATCTTAATTAAATTATGAAACGAAATTTTGGTAATTTACAATCTATCAATAACCCTTTTATCGAACATATTGTTGGAAATCTTTAATCGGAAAAATCTGAAATTGATAGAAATTGAAGAACAAAAATAAAATCATAAATATTGGAATGAATCACATTCAATTCATTCCATAAAATCATAAATATTGGAATGAGACATTCATTCATTCCATAAAATCATAAATATTGGAATGAGACATTCATTCATTCATTCAATTTATTCAATCGAAACTTTGCCTATTTATAGGCTTACAAAAACTAGAAATTGAAATAAACTAGAACTCTCAATAGACTAGGAGAGGTTATTGGATAAGGATAGGATTTATGATAAATCCTATTAGAAATAGTAATCAAAACTAATTAGAACTCTATAGCTAAAAAGAGAGCTAATCTCTTTAGAATCCTACAACTAAAACTTCTTATCTTCAAAGCTAATCTCATTAAAATCTAACACATATAACTCAACTTTTATCACTTTAACTCCATCTCTTACAACTTCTACTTGATTCTGTTTTCCTCTCTCTTCTACACTCTCGTTCACTCCTCCCTCCAAAACATATAGAGATTTAATTTTTTAGTTAATATCTCAAATATAATTTATGTTATTTTTAATATATTTTCTCAAGTTTTTAGATTTTTGGAATTGAAACTTGGTTAGATTTACATTATTTTGTATTTTTTTTTTTATCAAACAGAAACAGTGAGATTTAAACTCGTGACTGCTACGATAATAAAACTCTAATATTATATTAAAAATTCATCTCATCTAATAATTGAAATTTATAAATGAGATTTAAATAATAATTATATTATTTTCTAACAAAATAAACTGTACATGTCCTTGTAAGATGAATTTAAAAATAATAAATATATGGGGAAATGGTTTCTAAAGTGCCTCTGGCCTGGAATATATATATATATATATATGGAACTCAATGACACAAGCATGTATGGAACTGGACTGAATAGAAACTAGCTAGATTTTGTTCATGTTTATATTCAAATATCATGCTATAAAAAAACCGGTTTTAATCGAGCTCATTTAAAAAGAGAAGAAAACCTTGACGACTACTTACATTGTCTTCCCAAAATCTTAATAAAATCGGTTCTTCCTGTTTAGTTGCTTAAATTCTAATTAAAAACAAGACCCGATCTACTTTATTTCTTCTTTTTGAAAAAAATATATATTAAGAAATAAAAATGGTTCCTTAAAAAGAAAACAAATAAAAAATGGAACTACGTACACCCTAGACCTAGCTTTACATAAACTTACATAGAACCACCTAAGGTCTGCAGATTTTAAGCCAAATCCAAAAGACCGTACGAAAACATTTCAAGGGAAAATGAAACTAGTTAGTGCTGACCTGAGGGAGATCAGACGACCGTAATCTTAGTCCCCGGCAGCGGGCCTGTATATTTCAACCTCTCTCTCTCTCTCTCTCTCTTGAAGTCTGTTGCTCTCGTCAATTTAGCTAAATGGTTGAGTGAGCCCTATATATTTGCGAGGACTGGTAATGAACAGTTCATGAAAAGGAAAAGAATTAGGAAAAACATTATTTACTTTCATTTATTTTTTTTAATTAGGGGTTGTAGCTCAAAGGGTAAAAACACCAATCAAAGTGTTTTTGTATTATAATGATTTTTAATAAAACAAAAAGGGGAAATGACAGGCTAACTAATCATAATATTATTCAATTTGAAATCGAACTTATGAAAGTCATGGACGAAGGAAGCTGCCGAATAAGTTCGTGTTTAGCTTTATGGTGTGATACATGATTGAAACCTGTTTGGGACAGAGCTTTTTAAAATATTTTTCGTGCTGAAATATATTAAAATAATATTTTTTTTATTTTTTAAAAATCATTTTTGACATCAGCACATCAAAATGATCTAAAAACACCAAAACATATTCATTTAAAATGAAAAAAAAAAGAATTTTTTAGAAACACAATATGAAAAGCTGTCCCAAACAGCTTCTGAAGCTCATTGTAGAGCCAAACATACTTTAACTAAACGAATTCCAATTTTTTTATTTCGAAAAGCATCTATGAGACCCTTTTCTTAAAATTCTATTTTCCTTAATTATTCTTTGAATCCTATTCTATTTAGATTCGGCTATGTTAGAAGTAAAATAATTCGTTGACGGCATGATGTTAAGCTGAATGAATAGTGAAGAAATTCGATGCTAAACATCGACGCAGAAGTTCACAGAAAGAGCACCGAGGAATAATTTTGTTTCCCATCACCCTTTTCATCATGCGCCATGATTCCAAAGCTCGGGTTTGTTTTTCTAGAGGTTTTGAATTTACTAGCTATGTATCCACATGTCAGATGTCCATTGCAGTCATTAGAACACAAGATGAAGATGAAGGAGACTCATCTAAATTAATCAAACAAATCGTTGATACCACTACCATATTAATTCTAAGCAATCTATTAATCTTTATTTGATTAAAATAATATTTTTTATTTGTAACATTAACTCGTCAAAACCCATCTAAAAATCATTCATCTGTTGCCGATGGAGGTCGGCATTCTGACGTTGGTTCCATGCAGCCACAGGAAGGAGTATCAAAGGGAGAAGGAAAGTGATAATCGAATCATTGTTGAAGACAGCAGCTCAAATCGAATAGAACCGGGCCGGTTTTCAAAAACATAAGCTACCATTGTTGTTGCTGTATCATAGTTATCAGAGCCAGCTGGCCTGTCAGATCCGGGCCAAAAGCATTTTTTTTTTTCAAAAATATTTTAAAAAAACAGTATCAAATAAAACCTTAAAGAATCAATAAATATAAGGAATTTTGGAAGCAATTTCGCATTTGTAAATCTGTAATTTGATATTAATTTACAGCTTGTAGCTACTGTATTATCTTAATAAACAAATCTTAGTATAGTCTGCATCTCAGGTGTCTTCTCTGCTGCAGGTTTTATATTAATTTACAGAATTATTCTCTGCGGAGGCCTGGTTTCTTTTGACATATTTCTGTTCCTTTAGTTTATTGTTTTGTCTATTTATGATTATTTTGCACGGTTACGTACCTTGCTAGGGAAATAAGCGAATTAGCTTCCTAAACTTACAATGCATGATCTGCTGTCATGTTGCTTGCCTCCATTGTCATTATTTTGAAGGATTGTCCAATTTAACTGCAGAATCTATAAAGAATCAAGCACCTGATTGTTTTTAACTTATAGATCTCAATAAGCAAAGCATACCTGCATCTGTATATAATTTGGAACAAAAACAAGTTCTTCTAACTCAAGATACTCCAGAATTTAGAATTACCCAACCGGCAATTTCAGCAGCAGGCTCAAACCGTTCTTGGGGAGCAATTTCAGCAACGAATTCACTGTGATTTATGGGGACCCTCCCCAATTCCTTCTCCATCCGGTTATAGATATTATTGTGTTTTGATAGATGATTTCTCGCGCTTTAATTGGTTCTTTCCTTTAAAGCTTAAATCTGATTTTTTTGATATCTTTGTTCAATTTCACCAATATGTCATTAATCAATTTGATTGTCAAATCAAATCCCAAATTCACCAATCACCGTTTTACTTCTTTTCTTCGTCAACATGGCATTGTTCAACGCATAGCTTGTCCTTATACCCCTAATCAAAATGGTATTGCGGAGAGAAAACATCGTCACATCACAGAAACTGGTCTCACTATGATGTTTCATTCACATGTTCCCCTTCATCTATGGGTTGAATCATTTTCCGCAGCATGCTATCTCATCAACCGACTCCCGTCACCAGTTCTTGATGGCAAAACTCCTCATGAAATTCTATATGGTAAAATCCCTTCCTACTCTTCACTTTGTACCTTTGGTTGTCTTTGTTTTCCCTTTTTACGTGATTATATGCCTCATAAATTATCACCTCGTTCTATTCCTTGTGTATTTATTGGCTATAGCTCACTTCATAAGGGTTTTCGTTGTTTAGATAAGAAAAACAACCGAGTTTATGTGTCTCGCCATGTTCAATTTTTTGAAGATCAATTTCCTTATGCTACCTCTGTTATTCCTTCCTCGGTTGGTACTGACTATGTCACTTTTATTGAAACTTGTGACAATTCTCCTTGTAGTGAAAATTCCTCTCCTGTAGGTGGGACTCCAGCTTGTAATCAGACCCCTACTCACTGTGCTCCTTATGTTGACTCAACTCCCATTATCATGCCTCCCCTCACACACTCTCAGCCTTCTTCGCATGAAATAGCCTTGGAAGTCCCTCCCTCTGTTCCTTCTACTACTATCCAACCGTCCACTTCCACTCACCCCATGGTTACCCGTGCTCGGGATGGTATTGTCAAGCCTCGTATTATTCATTCATTGAGTGCTTTCACTGCTCCGTCATGGTTTCAGGTACATCTTGCAGTCAAAGAGCCTCGGGGTTTTAAGTCAGTTGTTAAAAATCCAGCATGGCTTCTCGCAATGGATGCTGAAATTGCTGCACTGCAGCACAATAACACATGGAGATTAGTTCCTCGTCCAACTGATCATAATGTTGTGGGTTGTAGATGGATCTTTAAGACCAAACTTAATGCTGATGGATCAATTGAGCGTCACAAAGCTCGTCTAGTGGCACAAGGTTTTTCTCAAAAACCTGGGATTGATTTTGAAGAAACCTTTAGTCCTGTTGTTCGACCTGCTTTTGTTCGCATCATTTTGTCGCTTGCTGCTATGAATCGTTGGCCCCTACGTCAACTTGACGTGAAAAATGCCTTTCTTCATGGGTTTCTCTCCGAGGAAGTCTATATGGAACAACCCCTTGGCTATATTGATCCACAGTTCCCAACACATGTCTGTCGCTTACAACGTGCTCTTTATGGTCTTAAACAGGCTCCTCGAGCATGGTTTCAGCGTTTTAGCCAATTTTTACTTCGTCTTGGATTTATTGCCAGCCGTGCTGATTCCTCTCTCTTTGTCTATCATAGTTCTCATGGTGTTGTTTATCTTCTTCTATATGTTGACGATATGGTTATCACAAGAAACAATACTTCTATGCTGCATTCTCTAATTGATCGGTTGGCCAGCGAATTCTCTATGAAGGATCTCGGTGATTTACACTATTTCTTAGGGATTGAAGTTGTTCGAAATGACAAGGGCCTCTTTCTCAGCCAAGCTAAATACGCCCTTGATCTGTTAACTCGAGCAGAAATGGTTGATTGCAAACCCATTTCAACTCCTTCTTTGGTGGGATCTCATCTAACAGATTCCAGTACTCCCTATTCAGATGCTACACAGTTTCGATCTCTAGCTGGTGCTTTACAATATTTGACACTTACACGCCCAGATTTATCCTACAGTGTTAACTCTATATGTCAATATATGCATGCCCCCACTATTGATCATTTTACAGCCCTGAAGCGTATCTTACGCTATGTTAAAGGTACCTATCATTTTGGTCTGCAACTCTCACAAGATTCATCTCAGACCTTGCTAGGGTATTCTGATGCCGATTGGGCTGGTTGCCCTGTTACTCGTTGTTCAACAACTGGATTTGCTGTTTATTTTGGCAGTAATCTAATCTCATGGTGCTCTAAAAAGCAGTCAACTGTTGCACGTTCTAGTGCTGAGGCCGAATACCGTGCTCTTGCCACTGTTGCTGCAGAACTGTCTTTGACTCTTCAACTTCTTCGGGAACTTCAGATCACTCTCCCCTCTCCTCCGAAGCTCATGACCAAGATATCAGTGATTCTCCCTAATTGTAGCAATTAGCTTTCATTACATATTTGTTGCTATATTTGTATTATAGACTTTCCGTTACATATCTGTTTCTATATTTGTACAGCTGCTATGTATCTTCTCTTTAGTCTATAAATAAAGATCTCCTCAAAGCATTTGTGCTTGAGGCATTTACTTCACAGTCTGCATCTCAGGTGTGTTCTCTGCTGCAGGTTTTATATTAATTTACAGAATTATTCTCTGCGGAGGCCTGGTTTCTTTTGACATATTTCTGTTCCTTCAGTTTTGTCTATTTATGATTATTTTGCACGGTTACGTACCTTGCTAGGGAAATAAGCGAATTAGCTTCCTAAACTTACAATGCATGATCTGCTGTCATGTTGCTTGCCTCCATTGCCATTATTTTGAAGGATTGTCCAATTTAACTGCAGAATCTATAAAGAATCAAGCACCTGATTGTTTTTAACTTATAGATCTCAATAAGCAAAGCATACCTGCATCTGTATATAATTTGGAACAAAAACAAGTTCTTCTAACTCAAGATACTCCAGAATTTAGAATTACCCAACCGGCAATTTCAGCAGCAGGCTCAAACCGTTCTTGGGGAGCATTATATTCTTCCGTATTCCCTTCAAAATTATCATTAAATAATGTATTGCAAAGTTTTTTCAATAAACATTTTATTATTCATTGCAGATTTGCAATGAATTTTTCATACCAGAGTGGCAGGCAAAATTATTATTTTTACAAATGCATGTCAGTGTGGCAGGTAACAATTGAAGTAAATTATATTGCACTGCAGTACTATTTCAGAACAGTGGTAGAATTATGGGAATTGCCAAATGACAAACAACAATGTGGCTATTAAGGCTTATTTTGAAAATGATTTTCATTTTTAAAATATATTTCGAGATTTTTTTGATATGCAAATATAAAAATGATTTAAAATAAATAATTTTAATATATTTTTAAATAAAAACACTTTTAAAAAAACCCTCAAATATACTCTTAAACATGAGTATGTATAAGTTCCACTACGTTTTATAATCATTTTATAAAAAACTTGAAAAATGTTTTAAATTTTTATTTTTCTTTTTTATTTTAAATAATATTTTTTGATGTTTTGAGATCATTTTAATACATAAATATTAAAAATGATTTCTAAAAAAATAAAAAATATATATCATTTTAATATATTCTTAAATAAAATATATTTTAAAATATTTTCAATCACATTACTGAACTGAGTATGAATTGTATTTTGCAGACTGGGTTTGAAATTTTCTGCCCTTTAGTTTCTGGTTTTTTGTTCTTTTAAATATTTATTTATAACCAATTTGGCTAGGCCGATCCATGTAGTTGGGCCGGGCTCAGCCTATTTTTTTTAAAAAAATATATAAATAAAGATCAGTCTTGATGAAAGGGAAAGACACGTTACTTTGTTTCACTTAACAACCTTGTTGTTTTTGGATTGATTATGAATCAGAAACTTGCAACTGAATTTGGCCTTGAAATTAATTCTCTACAACTAGATCGCATATATTGTTACTAATGATATTGTTACCAAATTTTATGCCTCGATCAAATAGCGAGGGATCACAGAGGCATTCATGTATCGATTTAGTTCGTGATGAAATTGCAAGTAGTTTGACGGGAGAATAAAAACAATTTTTTTTCATGATTTATTAATTACATTTTATTGTTATGATTATTAATCTATAAATTTTTTAAAATAATTTATATATGTGTGTGTGTCCTTTAAAATAATTTCACAAGTTGACAATAATATGAAAAACATGATAACCAAACACACGAAACTATTTTTTATCAACTTAAAACTCAACTATAGTTTTAACCAAACACTAACATAATTATTTTGAACCACAACTAAAAGTATTTTTTATAAAAATATTTTTAAAAAAATCTCAACTACAAAAATAAAGGCAATACTAAACACATCCTAAGACTATAGATTAGGAAATCAGAAAGATTGTAACTATCTCTTACTGCTTTAGATATTCACATTTAAACATAAATTTAATTGATTTGGTGAATTCATTCAATTAATGGGTAAAACAAAATATGATAAAAATAAAACGGTAAAAACGTGTATTACCAATATTGGTGGAAGCTGTCATGCAAAGATAATCATGACAATAATAATAATTAGATAATTCCTAGTAATGATTTAAAAACTAAGTTTTGGACGTATTAAATATTTTGTAAACTAGTAAACATGTAAGACATCATGAGAATGACAAATATGCATGGTAGAACTTGAATCCTAGTACTGAGTAAGGGAACAAATCCCTTCAACCGCTGGGCCAAGACTCCATTTGTAGAGATATTTTATAGTTTTTCCCTCAGGAAGGGGTGTTTTTGTATAATCTTAGAGAGGAAAGTTACATTTTAGTTGGTTTTTGAATAATCCCATAAAAAAAACTCTAAATCTTTCACAACTACATGAATCTATAAAAACCTCATTTGCATTTATGTCGGGACCATATTACAGATCAGTGTAACTGTTCTAGTATTACAAATACATTAATAAGTATCAAACTTTTATGTATATTTTAGGACAATACAACAAGAATTTGCTGCAACATTATTAATTCAGAACTACATAAAACCATAATTTAACAACAATTTTCCGAGGAAATTAACAAAAGCAATCCAATCAATCATTATGTAGAGGTCATACAACTAAGATAAGAGCTTACAAGAATAATTTTATAGTCTGTATCAAAGTGAGGATGAGCATGACAGCAGCTGCAACAGTTCCCGTACCTCTCCAAATATTGGGGAAATATACAAGTTTCAAGGTTGCCTTTCTATGGTTCCAGCGGTTCTCATAGTGCTCATTTATCTCTTGAGAGATATCATGAAAACAAGTGTAATTGTCACCAATATTGTAGCAAAAATGGTTAATCATTTTCGAGACTTCGTCATCGTCACCTAGCCTGTGGACAATGATTCCCTTCCGGACTAGCAAACCCACGTCTTCTGCGATGTCAAAAAGATGGTCCATAAACTTGATGTAGCTGCATATGTATGGTTCAGACGGGTAGCAGCACCGCTCCAAGGCCATGATATTTCGCACAAGACGTTCGAAATTGTGATCAACATCCAACTGTGGTATTTTCAACACTCCTCTATCAAATGTTATGTTGACCAAACATTTGTCTCGGGTGGCTTGAAACTTCACTCCTGCGTTGCGTAGCATGACGGCACTATATTTAAGCATGGTAGGGTTTAAGATGTATTTACTTCGCTCAATGGCTCCACTCAACATCAAATTTCTTAGTAAATCAGTGAAATGCCTGCTTCCCTCTACACCCGGGCTGGTTTCTACCCTTTTTAAAAACGAGTACTTTCCAAAATGACACGTAGCAAGATCAAGAAAAGGAATGGCTTTAGCATCTGGGCTTCGGGGATTGACCCGATCATATATTTCCTGAATAATGAAGAGAGGCAGCTGGTTTTCAAGTAGTATCAAGTCTTCTCGTATGTCAAATGTCATCCTCGGCTCAAAATTTTTAGGACCTTTGTCATCATTTGACTCCAAAAAAAGTTGAATGATGAAGACAGCATCCAGCAGGATCATCTTTGCGAAATCATCACTACTCTCCATTAATATGGATTTCTCTGAGTAACAGTGTCGGAGACGCTCTTCTTGATTCTTTATGCTGATCACAATATCACACATTTTCTCATGATCCATCCCATCCCGTTCAGTAAGCTTTTTGAAATATTTCAGTTTCTCCTTTTCCATGGCCTCTAGTCTTTTATTTTCGCGGTGAAGAGGACCTATTGAAATCAGTAGTGGAGCGTAGGCTTTCCGATTTACATTTCGAAGCGGTTTGGGCACCCTGTAGATACAGCACTCAGATCTACGGGATTCGGAACTGTTCTGTTGAAAAGGCATCAATCTCACCTCATTATCCAGCTTATGCAAAAAATTTGTAGCCATCTCAATGTCTGAAGCCTTTCCCACATCAATAAATTTTCCCTTATTTGGAGAAGTTGCCTTATCCTCTTCCATATTTGATGCTCTTGCATGTTCAACGGTACCGTTTTCCACGTTCGAATCACTTGCAGCAGAACTTATCCTTTTCCAGTCTGCAGGTTGGCTGCAACAAACCAAGAATGAATTGAAGATACGTATATACAGTTCGATTTTGAAGATCACAAGTAGTATTGGCTAATATTTCACTATACATATTAAAAAATAAAATTGGACCTAGCTCTACATGGGAGGGAAAGGTAAACGTCATGGATGGAGTGCATAAACTTATATAGAACCACCTAAGGTTTGCAGCGCTTAAGCCAAATCCAAAACATGGTAAGTAAACATTTCAAAGAACAAATTAAACTAGTTAGTGCTACCTGATCAGGGGTCGGATCAGTCGACCGTATCTCATGTGTATAGTCCTCGGCAGCGAGCCCATTTCCTCTCTCTCTCTCTCTCTCTCTCTCTCTCTCTCTCGCTCTCGTCAACCGAAATGATTGAGCCCAATATACTTGCAAGGACCGGTAATGGACAATTTATACCAGCACAGGCTTACAGCCATATGTATTCCATTTTAATTTTTATAAATTGATTTGAGTTGTTTTTTAATTTTTAATTATTAAAAGAGTCAATACACATTTTTTTTCTTCTAAAAGACTGCTCTTAGTCTTTTTTTTATAGTCAACAAAAGACTTCTCTTAGTCTTTTTTTTTTTTATATAGATATATTAAAATATTTTTCAAAAAAAATTATTATTAAGTAAGCATACTAAAACATTAAAAAATAAAAAAATATTTTTGAACTTCTTTTTCAAAAACATTTCTGCCAATCCCTAAAATTAATCGTTGCAGCTGCTGCTGTGCTTTATTTTTTATTTGCATACTAATATAGGATCGTTTCAATAATTTCTAGGTTTGGACTTTGGACAATGGATCCAATAATAAAATGATTAAAATATTAATGCTAAAACCATACGTTTTATATATATACACACACGAAGGAGGATTATGTTGTTATTTGAAATGGTGTTGAAAATATTAAAAAATAACATAAATCATATTTTGTAGATGTATCTATTAGTTTAAATTTTTATGTGAGATAATTCATTAACATGGTATCAGAGTTTTGTTGATATAGCGGTCACGAGTTCGAATCTCACCACCTTCATTATATTTGATAAAAATTAAACACAAGATAATGCGGGTCTGTGAAGGTTTCAAGCCTAATTTTTTTTTTTCACTTGAAGGAATGTGTTAGAGAATAATATAAATCATATTATAGGGCCGCACCTATCAACTTAAGCTTTTAAGTGATATGATACATTAAACAGAAAATATTTATTTACATAATTGATTTTTAATACATTAAAGAAAAATTGTAAAAGACATAGTTCACTAAATTCAACCCATTGCATGTGAAGTTTCATTCCATTTCTCCAAATGCGGGCAGCTTGCAAATCCTTTTTACTTTTGGTCAACCCATGAAACAGTCTCTATCGCTCAAGCACCATATATAGATCCTAGTGTTTGGTGATATGTCATTTTCACCTCATATTCTTATCGTCATTGTGATATGCATTTATGTTGACATATATATATATATATATAGTCATTTTAAAAAAATACGTATATTATTTTATTATATTTTAATTCTTATAACTTGTACCAATGTTAATATGTTCACCACCAGCTCAGATGAATAAGTACTCTTAACAAAAAAGAAATTAACATATTAAGTTTCTTAAGAACAGTATTGATAATTAACATATTAATTTTTATTTTTTTAAAAAAATTACATGCAGTTTTTTTAAAGTGAGACTATGTTTGATTATTTATAATAAAATCATTTCAATAAATGTTTTAGTAAACATTGTTCAACTCTCAGTAATTTTAATTAATGTCTAATTTTAATGGAATATCGACAGTAATATTGGGAACAATGCTTTGATACAATAAAAACTTCATAATTATAATAATTTTATATATAAAATGTTGTCCTTCCTCTACAGATAACAGTGCACTCCCACTACCATCTTTTTGTGAAATTCTGTATGAATGTGAATTTCTTCAGATAATTGCTGATACTTTAGGGATTTAGACGTCGAAGATGTTTCTGATTTGGAGAACTGAAGTATTGCAATAATCTAGAGCTCGTTTTATTGCTTTCAATAAAATTGGAGACATCAACATGAACAGAATTGTAGCAATCTAGCATGACTGTTCTAATTCAGAATAAAAACAAGAGAAACATTTATGTTACTACATTCAGGTATAGAAGTGTTCTAAAAGGTATTGGCTAATATTCTAAAAAATACTAAAATCTTATTTTTTGGGGGATTAATATTATTCACTGTTAAGATTTGGGTAAAAAAAAATCCTAAAAGGATTAATATCCAAAATATTAGTGGGGATAATCTGCTATTATTCACCGTTAATATTTGGATAAAGAAACCCTAAAATGGTAAATATCCAAAATATTTTTCCAGGAATAATAAGCAATTATTATTTAATCAACACATCTTTGAAAAAAATTCCGAGTATAATTGGGACATTTCAATTTTTGATACAATCATATTTGTTATGAATTTTTCATATCTGTTGTGGCTGATTCGTTGCTAAGTCATATCTAGAAAAAACAAACTCGAGCTTTGGAATCATGGCTAAGAATGAAAAGGGTGATGGGAAACAAAATAAGCATTCAATATTCCACTGTGCTCTTTGAATTATCTTATTCAAGGGTGTGTTTGTTTTCTGGAATTCACTTTCCGGAAAACTACTTTCCAAACTTTCCTGTGTTTGTTTGCCTTCCGGAAAATTGATCAACGGATTTTCGGTCAACGGAAAACACTTTCCATTCAAAGAAAAATTTGGCTTGGTTTTCAGGAAAGTGTTTTCCGGAAAATTTGGGCGGAAAACACTTTCCGGAAGTTGTGAAAAATTTAGAAATGTCATTATTTGTTGATTATATCAAATTTGATCCTCAAACTTTTGATTGCTATATATAATTTGTTTTTGAATATTTATTTTTCAATTCCATCTCTTAAAATTTAATTTTTATATTAATTTTGGTCCTTATTTTTATAATTGCTATTTGCTTTTTTCTTATCATTTTTTATTGAAATTTTTTATCTATCAAATTTGGTCCTATTTTTTTTTATTGTTACTTATTTTATTTGAAATAATTTATGAAATGTTAATTATTATTATTTTAATTTATTCACCTTTCATTTTTTTTAAAATTTTTAGATTTGATCTCTATTATTTTGATTATTATTTATTTTATTTGAGATAATTTATGAAATTATATTTTTTTTCAATTTCATTCTCATTCAAGTTTTTAATTTTTAAGATTTGTTCCTCATTATTTTAATAAACTTGAAAAAAAAATTAATTTATTAATAAATTATTTTCCAGTTCATTTTCCATAACACAAACAAACACTGGAAAATGTTTTCCAGTTTATTTTCCATAACACTACCAAACATCGGAATTCACTTTCCAAAAAGAAATCACTTTCCAGCAAACAAACGGGGACTAAAAATTTAAATTACTAGATAAAATCTCATAATATAATTTATATTATTAATTAATGAAGAAATATTATCAATTAATGGCAATAAACTCAGCTTAATTTACGATAACAAGGAAACTATTGTTATCATGGAATCAAATCCACTCAGATCACGATAGTAAAGCTCGAATTACAGACCACATCTTAGATGCAAATTGATATTTAAACAACAGCTACCCAAGAACTGTTACTTAATTTTCTTTAAAAGCACATCACACAGTGCGCAAGTAAACACTCAATTTTAGGACAATCAAACAAGAATTTGCGACAACATTATTAGTTCAGAACTACATAAACCCAGAATTCAACAACAATTTTCCAAGGAAATTAACAAAAACAATCCAATCAATCATTACGTAGAGGCAATGAAACTAAGATAAAAG